>OX452979.1:10002500-11202500 GCA_949699065.1 Metalampra italica | reverse complement strand
CATGGCCCAGCTGGGGATCGAACTCCGGACCTTTCGATATGATAGGCCGCGTCTTATCCCCTACGCCACTGACGCTTTTGCAATAGATAGTTAAAATTACAGTTAAAATTTATTTTCCATTGTATTAGTTAGTAACCAATAAGGCCGTGCTAAGAGTTAATTAAGTATGTGTCGTGTTGGTAAAGTTATGATGTGGTTTGGTTAAGTCGACGTCTGACAGAGATTTACGACTTAGCGCTGCTCTATTCATTGTTCCTCCTTCTGTTATCTTCTGGCCCTTTTTAATGCGTTAGATCATTGATGTAGGAACAAACACAATTTATAATTTTACTTCTATAATCATATTACAGGGTTTGTTTCTTGGTTCGTTTCTTCTAGGGATGTTGAGCAATTTATTTAAGTTATGACTTCTTTGGGATATCATCTACATATAATATATGCCATACTTGTGCGATCTTCAAAGATATCTTACTAAATCATGTGTAAGTCGAAACTTAATAAATTTCAAGTTAATTAATGCAATTTGAAACAACCGATAACCTGCGAGTCGGATTTACATGATTAATATTGCCTTTGGTCACGATATGAACTTGGTTTGAATATTATTATTTATTACATTATTCATAAACAACATCATTTTTGCTGGCAATAATGCTCAGTGTTAAATTTATTATAGAAATCCACCTGCGGTGATTATTTATTGTATTTGTTTATTTATTTAATGTACATTGCATAGCTTACTTTAGTGTAAATTTGATAACTTTGAGAAGATCTTTCGAGCCAAACTAGGATATTTAAAATTTACACTGGACTCGGATACCTCAAAATTTTTACTTAATATTACTCATCAATCCCACAAATTGCTGCAGTAGTTAAAACTGAGACGTGTTGCGTCAATCAAACGAACAAACATAATTTTAATTCTGGATTCAAGATACTAAATGATGATTATTTACAAATGTAAATCTTTTATTTACTTATAACAGTTCTACTTCATCAAAAAGTACTACGCTTTTAATTTAATACGTCAGCACGATTAACCTGTGCTGAAACCTGATTTTGAAAAGAAAATCATTCAACCCCAAAAGTAAGAACACCTCTTCTATCTTATCTTACCTCTTGCGTGTTCACAGACCGCTCGAATTTCATCTGCAGCGGCGTCTTTGTGCTTCACTTTTGTGTTATTTTCATTATGTTCGGGAGGCTTAGGATCTGTGTTATTGTTATTCTATCTTTGAGGTGTGGCAGGAGTTTTTGTTTGCTCTTCAAAGTAATTTATTTGGGGGCTTTTTGTTGTGTTAGTTACGTATAATCCTCGCCCGCTGTCGTTCGTGCCGCTTCTGATTTGGAATAAATGTTATGGCTACCGGAATCTTCGGAGACTAATTCTTGATTTATGATATCATTATCTTTTTAACTAGCTGATGTCCTCGGTTTTCTTAATTCCTATAAATATTCAACTGCTTTGTGGGCCAGTTATGTACCCCTACGTATTATAATATGCATGATACAACTGCTGAAATTTTATTATTTTTATAAGTATAGCAGGAACAGATATCTAGGTAAATGCAGAATACAAATTGTTTCAGTGATTGCAACAGACAAATCTAGAAACGTGTTTTGTTACAATAGTTACTAGTATTATCAAAAAAATATCACAAAGGTAAATTTTTTAGTACATTACTTATTTAGCTAGAAATCTAACAGTGCTGTAATTATTTACAAGTCTATAACACTGTGAATATCTAGCTGCAACAGGAACATTACATTCATTATTCTATTAAAGTGACGTTTTATATAATATTATGTACTTATGTACCATTTTATATACATGGACAATAAATAACTGCATTGCTTTTATATTACAGATTTATGATGTATGTTTCGTTCTTGTTGCCATTGTATGTTAAAGATAATGACTCTATTAATCTCCCATTTCCTTGGTTTTAACATTAAATTGTTATGCCTTTAACAATTACTATATAACTACAATTTATAATTTTTACTTAACGATTGCTTCGAATGTACTTGCTATGAATAATATTGGTACACATACTTTCGTTATATTGGTTTACATTTACAAACAAGTCACGACACAAGTAAAATGTGAGACAAAATTCGACCATTCTACAATTTGCCTTTGTGGTTTTCTAGATCCGTTTTAGAACGAGATAATTTATTGTTCATGACAATTCCATATCAAACTATGCCAAGTGAATGCACCTCTATAAACCTACTCTGCGTCTTTTTGTATTCTTTAACGTCTGACTCGGCTACCGGTTTTTAACTCCTGATTGACGGCTGACGGCTCCGCGTATAGACCTGGCAAACTTATTTCTACCTTTATTAAATCCTTATTTACTTCACCTTAAAGTTTATTTTGCCTTGTTTCATAAGATAGTCTGGTTGGTATGTTTTACAGCGGCGCCGACTGACTCGACTTGATCTCGAATATCATCCACTTATTCATTACTTCGTGCTGTCTGTTCAGTTTTGATCGGAATGATAGAGCTTTCATTATGATATTCTTAAAATAGTTTTTATGACGAATTTATTGCTGCCTCATCGTTTTGTTCACTATTAGTTTATAGAAAGTATTCCTTATTCGACTCTATTCTACAAATAAAAGTAACATCTTTTCCAGACTTCTTTAAGAAAATCATAGTTTTATAATCATTGATAGATGGCGCTGACCGTAATACCAATTGACAAAGTATGTAATATAATATTTATAATAAATACTATTTTATAGGTAATGCGGACTATCTGTACTTTTATAGTCACTACATTTAATAAAATACAATAAGATTTTTTTCTAAAGAAATAAATTAAGTTTTTATGAGCGGACTTGCATATACTTAAATTGTGTAATTTAAAGTTAAGATTACCATGAAAGTACATTTTAACCAGGATTAAAGACAGGGTGTATTTATTATTCCAATAAATAACCTGAATATGCGAGACAAAACTACAACACAAAATAAAAAATAAAAGGGTCCTACTTTTGTTTTTTCGTTGGTTGAAAATTAAGTAACCTTATCAAAGGTTTGATTTAAAAGTTGGTTGAAAGTTTAAAGTGAGCAACGAGGGTGCGACCAAAAGCTATTGAGCGAAGCCGCGGGCGTCAACACTCACTTTTAAATTACAAAAGAAAATTGCCGAAGGTCTGCCAAGGTTTTGACTGGTGGAATTTATTAACAGAATTACTCAAAGACAATGGGGAATATTTAGAAGCGGCGAAGACAAATTGTCTGAAGCATTGTGTAGATAAACAAGCAGAGGCTATATTATTTGAGGAGAAAGAACTTTTTTTAAGGTTTGGTGCCAGTGACAAAACTATGCTCTAGTTTTGTCACTGGCACCATACCTTAAAAAAGTTCTTTCTCCTCAAATAATATTATATAATTCATACATAACTTAAATAATATTAGGTATGTTAAATTCAGCTCAATCGGTCGAGAAGTTTTTGAGTTATCCGCCGAACAGACAGACGGACAAAACATCTTCGCTATATAATTATCCATTTTGATTGACCCCAAAAATAATTCTTCAAAATCAAAGAATGGAATAAATAAAATCAATGTCAAAGGCGTATCGAGTAGATTCATTGATTTATAAGCAAGAACGAAGTTACAAAACTATAAAGCTAATATAGTAAGTACCTCTGAAAGTTACTCGAAAGATAAAGTTATAGAATGTTTGATTTTAATACTAAATAATTAAATAGCTCAATATCAAACGCCATGGATTGAATTTTATGAAATTGATCTTAGATACTGAAATCACTACATAGCTGGTTATATTGATATCTTCAGTCAAGAGGTTATATCTTGCACATACCTCCAGGGCCCTGAGAGGTCGATCGTTCATACTTGATCGATGGTAATGAATAGCACTTTTATGCACTGCTGAAATGAGTGCGGTGTTCTTCGGGGGATTATATTTGAACCACTTGTATTTAATTTAGAAAGTAACCTGAGAATTAACGACAATTAATTCAGCAATAAAGACAAAATTTTAAGTAACAGATAAAAATAATGAAGCGTACTTAAATATAAACTTAACGGCGCGATTAAAAATGTTATTGATAGAGTCATATAAAAGCAATACGGCTTTCATTTTTAAGCATTAATTGTAAGTACTAAAATGAAAAGAATTTACTAGGTATTTAGGATTACAAACATTAAGATTAGTAATTACTGGCACTTTTAGTAAACAATAAACACGTTAAACACAAAAAAAACTTAACGATAATAAGTACTTTTAAAAATAATTATTTTTACAATAGGAAAAACCTACAGGAAGGTGAGTAGATTTAATTCAACTACGTATTTAAAGGTAGTCAAAACAGAATAAAACATAGAACATTAACATCATATTTTTAAGGGTAAATCAATTCATGTCATGAACACTGTCTTTTTCTTCACGCTGGAAGGAGTAGCCCTTTGAAAAATTAGATTTCAATTTCTAAACCCAACATAATAATCTTGAAGACCTGACAAGACACAAGAGAACAAAAGAGAGATAGCTGAAACAAACGATGCTAATTATTCATCATTAGCAGCAATCGCGGGCTGGCAATGATGTATGGCGGTCGGGGGCCATTCATCATGCCGAGGCCTTTGTTTCGTTAACCGGCTCGTGTGGAGACGAGGAAATGGGACGGTGTGGGATGGCTAGTGGTAATGATACTTAGTATAATGTGAATTATAGGGGTACAAGGTTTTTTGATGTCACAAAATCTTTAGATAGTTCTTTAATATCGTTGATAAAATCTAACATATCTCAGTTTCAGACAGAGTTACTAAATTACTGACACATCAAATTTCCAACAATTGTTGATGCTCAGAGGCGCAAAGCACTAATTAGTCTTTGGATGTTAAAAATTCTTTCTTTAATCTTTCTTAAATGAGGGTTTGATACACCGTCTTGACCATACCACTTCTCACTCTTTGGATATATCCTTCCAGTATTCTAAAGTTCTCAAATGTTTACTATTGATAGTTGCGTCTTACTATCAGCTAATGAACTGTCTTCATAGTTTTTAATGTAGTTTTTTTTAAAATTATATAATATGCTAGTAGGAAACTGTTTGATTTATTACATCAAGCAACACCACTGACACAAAAATAGAATCTCTTCATATTATTTTCGCGTGATGTTTAATCTAATAGAAATATATATAAAAACCTTTAATTAAAAAAAACATTCGCACATGTCAGCTGTCAACTTATTCCATACATGACGTGACACACAACTAGTTTTAATGATTAACCACAAAAAAACTTTAAAAACAACTCGTTACAAGTTACCCTCATCAAGATCTGTCCCATTAATTGACAGCTCATACAGCTGACAGCCGCGCCGCCGGTCGGGCGGTTTGAATTTAAAACAAAATTAATTATACAATCAATCAGACGACATGTCATGGCCGCAAAGGTGTTGCTTTTCGCACGGCAAAATGCCAATCAACGTACAAAATGCTCAGCCGAGCGGCACGCCTTCATCAACTTCAAATGGGCCTTCCACTGCAAATTCTACATCAGTAAATTAAACTTTGATTGACGAATTATAAAGCTGAGTATCGGTTCTATGTTTATGTTCACATAAAACGTTGCTATCGTCATGTTGGCGGTAGTATAAAACCCAATTCGCCACACTATAATCGCGCGCAGTCTCAATACAGCGAGCTCGCTCAAGGTGAGAACGGGCCGAGTCAAAAGCCTCACTTCACAGGGAGAAATTTTTATGTCCGCCTGTCATTTCACGCACATTTAACTTTAATTCGCACATTTCTTGTCTTTCTCAGAGCGCATTTTAATTTTCTCAGTCGGAAATCGGCCTCGGATTTATGTGGGCACATGTTTAATGTCGGCCGTCGTTAAATTTACGATGCCCAAGAAAAAGAAAAAGGGGAATGAAGAAATAAAAATGTTCTCGTATTCAAAATAACGTAATATATTTTATCGGCAACGTTTATGATGTAAAAATTTATGGTCGATTCATTTTCTTTAATATAATAAATAATAAATCTTGTCGCGGAACTCGTGAGTTTAACAGTTTTATAGCCTTTGGGTGTAAGTAAGGACACGGCTTCCCGTGTTACGCACAGATTGTGATTTAATTTCAGACAAAATGCAATAAGTTAAAACAAGTGATTCTTATTTCTGAAATTGAAGAGTTCTGGCCAAGTATCATAAATATTTTTCCCATGAACATTGAAAATCCATTGAAAGAGCTGCCATCTTTGCTTTTTTATTGTAACGTTTTTTGAGCTCCACACACATACATGTCGCATTTAAAAGCCATCTTTAAATCTCGATTTCAATTCTAATTTTATATAGAATCGTCTAAAAAACCGCAATCCGGATTCCAATGCGGACGGGGCGTATCCATTATTCATCGATGCCGCTTTCTTGCCTCTCGATTCGACTCGGCATCGCTTCATCCGAATCGATTTATATCTGAATCGATTTACACTAGTTAGTCACCGATAAAGTCGCCGCTTATCGCCCAATTTGTTCCCCATAGTTGCGGAAACAATTCACAGCTCGAATAACCGCTTTGTCTATTATGTTTGATTTGCTTAGCGAAGTTGCTTCTATTCTGCCCCAATGTTCACTGCTCTATTTGTCTCTATTGACGGTATAGCGCCTTACTGCTTGTGTATATTATTTGATTTATTTATAACCGTTGTTATATTGTAAAAATAATCAATCCTAATAATATTTAGGCAATCATTATGGAAGCAAATATCAGTCACATGCTTTTATAACTTCTGCCATATCTTCGCAGTTTGTTTATTACTACCGTAAAATAAGTCTTCAATAAAACGAAATTGTATTATTTATGAACTGTATCTAGCCTTAGAATAATGTTGTGACTATATATTGACCTATAAATTCCTAATTAAATTACTTACTACTATCTTCCATTGGTATACTTTTCATTTCCTACTCTGTATTTTCTAGTTTATGATATTGAGAATTCATTCAAGTCACAATTTCATAACCTTCGATTTCAATTATTAGTGATTCAGTCATAATTTTAATATTGCAATTAGGTTCCCTTACATTGGCTAGACGTGGTCAGTGAGTGACAGTTGCCAATCACAAAAGTCCTGACTGGACTCGGCACGGTATCACAGCATCGGACAGACGAAAATAGTTTGATGCTCAAATAGAGATGTGCTCTGCTTCATCTACATCACCAAGTCTAAATCTAATACGGTCTATTACAGAATCATTATCATCTAACTCGGCGCCATTATCTGGTATCCCTGTAGCCGTGTCTATTTCTATTGTTGGGCCGCCATCATTAATATCCGTCACTGTATCTTGCGCGTGGGCCGATAGCCCACTATTACATTGTAGATTTATATGTTTATTGTGTTATAAACAGCTGTGGATATGCAAAATTGAGATATGCTCATAATAAAATGGAAACTTGATATAAAAAAAATTCTTTTTTATTTGGGTTGATGATAGAAACTAAGTGAACAGGAACGTTAAAATATATAAAAGAAAGTAGAACAAACAATTTACGTTTATATTCGAACAATGTCATCATGGTTCAATATAATTATGAATATTATCAAAAATATTCTGAAAATGATCACTGATAAATCAGATTGTAAATGTCAAATTTATTTTTATACCTAGTAGAAATTGTATGAAACATCATAGATAATGTACCTAAAGTAAATTGAGTTACAAATTACTTTACATTTAATACAAAATGTAGTCAAAGGTCAATGTAGACTACAAAGTTATCAATGTAGGTAATTATAATTAAAACTAATAATTTACAGCTGGCCTACCTGCTAATTTTTCAGCTTCGCTGTTGTGAGGTAACCTGCAATAAATCACGTTATAATGAAGCCAAATGTTAATAGCGCCATTATTAATCGGTAATTAACAAGTTTCATAAGCCGTCTGTATTCAATTAATCATTAGTTACTAATGATTAGTCATTGATTAACTTTTTGCTTGGACTCGGTATTGTGAAGTAAACAAGGAAAATGTTAATAAGTAGGTACCAAGCCTGTATTGTTTGTATTGTGAATGAAAAAGGTCAAAGTATATACCAATTTTTTTTTGAATAGGTAATAATGTTTGAAGAAATTTAGACACGGCGATGTAGTCCCAAACTAAGCCGAAGCTTGTAAATGGGTACTCGACAACTGATAAACATACACAAATAGGTACTTATAAATAAATACTTAAATACATACATATAAACGTTTTGAACATTATATAACATCATCATCATCATCATCAGCCTGCACTAGTCCAGTGCTGGACATAGGCCTCCCCCAAGGCGCGCCACTGAGTCCGATCTTCGACTCTCCGCATCCAGTCACTGCCAGCCGCCCTGCGCAGGTCGTCGCTCCATCTAGCCGGGGGGCGTCCCACACTACGCTTGCCTAGTCGTGGTCTCCACTCGAGAACTCGTCTACCCCAGCGGTTATCGGTTCTCCGACAGATGTGACCAGCCCACTGCCACTTCAACGTGCTAACCCTTTTTTATATAACATGGTAGGTTTATTTTGTTTATAATTTTATTCTTACTTAACTACAGTGAGTAACTCTGTGATTTTTTATTTATAATAATGTAAATTGTGATTTTATTCATTTGTGGAATGTACTTAACAAAATTGAAAATTTGGCTTACAATTAGTAATAGTAATTCTTAGGATAGGTAGGTATTATTATTGAGGTGGGGCTCTTTCAAGTCTTATCTAGCCTTGTATCACTGCGACCATTGCTGATCTATTGTGATCGCCGCCTTTACTATAGTTCAGTGTTATAGTATAGGTAGGTACCTAACCTATCCAACCAAAAACTTTTATTTACACCAAGAAACGAATACGTCTATAAAAAAAAAGATTTTTCTATAAATTTTTCAATCAACTTACACGTTAGTACATACGTTGAAGTGGCAGTAGGCTGGTCACATCTGTCGGAGAACCGATAACCGCTGGGGTAGACGAGTTCTCGAGTGGAGACCACGCGTGGGCAGGCGTAGTGTGGGACGCCCCCCGGCTAGATAGATAGAACGACGTCCTGCGTGAGGCGGCTGGATGCGGAGAACTGGTCAGGTTCGGTGGCGCGCCTTGGGGAAGGTCTATGTCCAACAGTGGACTAGTGCAGGCTAATGATGATGTGGCCCTAAGAAACAGGTAAGACTATAAAACTTACATAACACTAGTACCTAACTTCTAACGGATATGGCATGACCCCTCACTTAACTCACAAAAGAGCGGGCGGGCGGTGACAGCGCCCGTGACAGCTCGGGTGACAGCCGCCGTGACAGCTACTTGACAGATTGCGGCCGCGGCCGGATTATGTCATATTATCGTATAATAAACGAGATAATAAAAGCTTAATCTGTCTCCATCGCGTTCCTGATGAGATGACGTAACGCCTGAGGTAGCTCAGGCTGCATTGCTGTTGCTACCCATTGTAAGGAATCTTCACGCTATGTCCCTGGCGGGGTGGGCAGAAAGACGGCTCCTACTTATAATTATTAAAAACATTATGTTATTTTTTGATGTAATCATCAACAGCCTATTAACATGTCTCTACTGCTGGGGCCTACCCTTTCAACGAGGGCGTGCGGGCTATAGTCCACCACGCTAGCCCAGTGCGGGTTGGTGGACTTCACATGCGTCTAAGAATTTCTTCTTCGGCGTATGCAGGTTTCGTCACGATGTTTTCCTTCACCGTTTGAGAGCAGCCAGTAAATGTACTTAGGTTTCGAGAAAAACCCATTGATACATGGCCCAGCCGGGGATCGAATTCCGGACCTTTCGATATGATAGGCTCTGGTCTGGACGCTTTGATGTAATGAAAAAGCATTATTTAAAACGCAGATTATTAAAATTATTTAAAATTCTAATTACTCAGTATTCGCGCATCGCGGGCGATCGGCGAAATATTAATGATACGCCACAAAGCGGCTGGCCGACAGCCGACGGATGTCAGCGTGACAGGTTGATAGATCACAACACCCGCTACCGTTAACAATCAACTGACATTGTCGAAGCTTTTGAATCGCCAGTTGTTCGCACTGGTTGACATTTTAACCTCTAAATGGCCGCCACGTCAGTTGTTGGGTTAAACTTGCGTTTTGTAGTCTGTTATACGTCATCGCTATCTTGGTTAGAACTTTGCTCAAACTTCGCTAAAGTCAAAGTGGAAGGAAATGCTCACCGAGATCGAGTACGGTAGTATCTAGCTATTTATTTGTTACCTACCTACTTTAGGATCATCCTATTCTAGGTTATAAGCTATCACGGTACCTATCTAGCAAAGTTTCATAAAAATGCGCTGCCATTATAGCAACAAACACCCGAAATTGCAAACTCAGCATCCAATCTTTCGCAGCAACTGAACTATCAAGTATTTTGATCCAGTTATGTCTCATAGCTTTTTTAATATTTATCCTGCGATCGATTTACTGAAACGTTTTAAACACTGAACCAGTTTTTAATATAATAATTTGTATTAAGTACCTACCTATTATTATAGGTTTATTCCCATCTAGTATAACATATTTCCTATATTGTTCTCATTGTCAATAGACAAACAATATTTCAAAATAGTGAATTGAAAAAGCAAACAACAACCGTACAATAAGTCCACACAAAAGGTGGCTTCACACAAAAAGCTATCATAAAAAGCGGCGATAATAATCTCATTCGAGTTTCCAGTTTCAAGGATTACACTGTCGTTCAAAAAAAGGGAATAAAATCCCTGTAAAGCCGCCGGCAGCGGCATCGCGGTGGGCGCACTCACGCGTCATAATTTTGACAGGTCGCCTGACATCTCGTCTGACAAGTCGCCTGACAGGTCGGCGGCGCTGACGCTGACTCGGATTATACGCCTTGATGGATTAATTTGTGTACGGTGAGGGTATCATATAGAATTCGCTTAATAGAGCATACAAAGATTGTAATCAAAATACGTTTTAACGAGACAACCTTTTCGGCTTTAAGTTAGGGTTTTGACATTCGTTGAGCCGAGAGACGGAGCAGTCCTAGCTTTTAGCTAACATAGATAACAGTCTATATTTTTAGTATAATATATATTTTTTAATTATTTGGATTCTTAAATATTTGAACTTTTATATTTTAGTTTTTTCTTTCAATGCTTTTTGTTAATCTCATTTTTATTCTCCTTTAATTTTCCATTAATAAATATGGCAAACTCAATTCATAATTACTTACGTAATAATTATTTGAATAAAACATCACTATACAGTTAGGTGCATATTTTAACTTTTTTGCTTGAATATAAGTACTTACCTACCTAACAAGATTAAAACCCTACCCACATTTACCTAATAAATTTATTAGTCGCTCCTCTGTTTCCAACAATACAAATGAACTGAGCAGCAATTTTTCCCAGCCCCAGCGGGCTAGAGCCGGGCTGTCAGCGTGTCACGTCACACGTCATCCCACGTGACGCGCCGTGACGCCGCCCGTCCCGCTGACACGCGTCGCTGTCACGTGATCCGCGAATTTTGGCCGCCAGTGTAAATTATTCACCCGTGCGTGCAAACGAGGCTTGTTAATTGCCTCCATTTATTATGAGATATGTCAACCATTGACTTTAAAATATGCCGCCGACTCTAGATGTGTCTGCGCTGAAAGTTACCAACGTGGAAAACATAAAACTCGTTATCTGTCCTTCGCGTAATTCTCAAAGGACAGGTATAAAAATAATTAATCTGAGTCTTTCTTTCAACTAACAGTTGACATGACATATTTATGACTAAATTTGTATTACTTATATAGAAAATCAGTAAGGTTCGAATCTCTTTGGTGGCGCGCTTTTTTTCATTCAAGCAGCTCAATTTTTTTCATTCGAGTAGAAAATAGTTCAAATCATTTGTGCTTCAATCTGATATGTAACTTCGGCTATGTAGTAGGTAAACTTTTGGGAAAAATCTCACAAAATAGTGTCGGAGACCTTGACTGGAAGACATCTCAACAAAGTCTCTGCACACAACACTCACGGTGAGTGTTGAGACTTCCCCTAACACAAGACCAACAGTGGGCAATTGTAGAAACAACTAACACACTGACAGCTCTGCTCGCCTCCAAACAGCTCAGTGTAACCTGCTCGAAATTTCGGGCAAAGGTAAACATGTACCTATTCGTGTGTAAGATATGGTCTAAAATGTTTTTTTTTTTTTGCCCGTATGATTTTTTTTTTGCCCTTTGCATAGTGATAGTGAAAACCGCTTAAAAATCCGGTGCGTAGTTTAAAAGATCTAAGCTTACAGAGGGACAGACAGTGGGAAGCGACTTTGTTTTATAATAGTTGTGATTATGAAGAACAAGGACTTCAAAATCATGGAAAATTATAAAACTCAAAATCCGTCAGGTTCCATTGGTATTTACTACCAGTCAGGACGCGCGACGCGCCGAGCGCTGCTGTCAGCCGGTATGAGCGATGGCGTGCCGCGTCGACGTTACCACCTGATTTATTACTTCCGAACCCCCCTCTCCCCCTCATATGGGGTTTGTACTCACACGTACCGACAGCATTAAAACATTATTATTGGTGACTAGCTTTTGCCCCGCGACTTCGTCCGCATTTAAAAGAATCGTTTAAGTTACTAATTGTTGCCCGCGGCATGTTTTGATCTGTAAATTTTTGTTCCCAATACAAACTTTAACATGCCTTTTCACCCCTTTCATCATCATCATCAACAGCCTATTAATCTCCCCACTGCTGGGGCTCAGGCCTACCCTCTCCACGAGGGCGTGCGGGCTATAGTCCACCACGCTAGCCCAGTGCGGGTTGGCGGACTTCACATGCGCCTAAGAATTTCTTCTTCGGCGTATGCAGGTTTCCTCACGATGTTTTCCTTCACCGTTTGAGAGCAGTCAGTACATGTACTTAAGTTTCGAGAAAAAACCCATTGGTACATGGCCCAACCGGGGATCGAACCTCGGACCTTTCGATATGATAGGTCGCGTCTTATCCCCGAGGCCACTGACGCTCTAGGGTTTCACCCCTTTAGGGATGGAAAAATAATAATCCAAGTACACCAGATTTTAAGTCAGACCACATGCTTTTAAAGAAACAAAAAACCCTTCAAATCGGACCAGTAGTTTTAGCATCAATCGGGTTCAAACAGACAGTAAAGAATTTTTTTAAAGTGTTTTTAAATAACATATTCCAAATTTTTTTTTGATTATCCTTTCAATCTACAGAAATGCTTCCGTTACAGTTTTATAAGATGGGCCTCTTACACCACTTGCTGATAAAGTCCCAGATACCCTATCTGCAGGTTATCTGACAGATAGCCTATTTTTTTGGTTTCACAGGTATCTGATTGCCCATATCTTATATATTTTATATAGTCTATCACACATATTTATCTGATAGATTAGTTTATCACTAAGATTACTATCTGTAACAATATCAGGAAGTGGTGAAAGAAGCTCTCAGACGCATATTATAGAGATTGTGCTTTTGCAAGACTTAAACCAGCCTTGTATCACTTGCTGATCAATTGTGATCGCTACCTTACTATATAATAGTTCATCAGTTAGGAGCTTGAGTCGCTGATTTGTTTTACTTCATCAGGTAAATCAGGTTTCTTTTAGAGCCACACTTGCACAAAACGTGCAATGAACAAATGCACTACAAGACACTAAAACGAAACGGGCAGAAATACCTCAAAGCACTTTTCTATCATCTTCCTTTATCTTTCTCATTGTTTTGTTTTATTTTTCTTCAGTTTTTCGTTTATTTCGCTAATCCTGAATACAGATGAAATATTAAGGGCTTCTTACACCGCTTGCTGATAAAGTCCCAGATACTCTATCTGCAGGTTATCTGACAGATAGCCTATTTTTTTGGTTTCACGGGTATCTGATTACCTATATTTTATATAGTCGATCACACAGATTTATCTGATAGATTAGTTTATCACTAAGATTACTATCTGTAACAAATATCAGGAAGTGGTGAAAGAAGCCCTAAATTTTAGAAAGCCATATCATTAACGTGTTCTATTTTAGTCAATGTTTATTTCAACAATAGCATCATTTCTGCTGACTGTACAACCTCAGGTGTGTAGACCAGGTTTAACACGTTGGAAGTTAGAAGTCATGTCTTGTCGTTCGCTACTCACTTCATGTGTGTAGTTGTGTGTTGTGTGCCTGATGTTTGTTGAGGTTAATTGTTGTTTGTTGTTGATAATAAAATATCTTTGAATTTTTGTGTTATTCTCTGTTCTCTTCGTGATCTAACTAAAGCTTAACAATAATTACCCAGAACAAAGACTTTCTCATAATGTGATTCTGGCATAGGTTTTTGATTTTGTTCCTACATGTAGTCGTATTCGTTGTTAGATTACTTTGTCATGTCTGACGTGGAGCGTGAGTGACCTCGGGGATAAGACGCGGCCTATCATATCGAAAGGTCCGAAGTTCGATCCTCGGCTGGGCCAGGTACCAATGTTTTTTTTTCTGGAAACTTAAGTATGTACATGTACTGGCTGCTCTCAAACGGTAAAGGAAAACATCGTGAGGAAACCTGCATACGCCGAAGAAATTCTTAGGCGCATGTGAAGTCCACCAACCCGCACTGGGCTAGCGTGGTGGACTATAGCCCGCACGCCCTCGTTGATAGGGTAGGCCTGAGCCCCAGCAGTGGGGAGATTAATAGGCTGTTAGTTAATAATGTCTGATGGTGATTCAGTGTTGTTCAGTTTTGTACATAATCTCTAAATTAATAACCATAGATTTAGAAGCGATACATTTTTATGTCTATCCTGGTAACTGTATTTCCAGCGATTGCACGCTTGAAGTGGTCACATCTCTAGTAGGTAATTATGAACTCATTTTCGTTATTTCTTTTCACAGCTAATCTAGAACATCATTAGAACTGACATCATTGCATGCTTCCCATACCTATATTTAGTCGGATACACAACTCAGTAGAAATTATTTCTGAACGATCCAACATCAGCTATTAATTTGCCCATCGAATCACTATTTGCTATCAGCTCGCCTTATCTTACCTGTCAGTAACAGGGTTTCATGTTAACCAAAGGGCGTAAATGTCGCACCGTGGCAATCTACCACCGCGTATATCATTCACTTTTATGAATTGTAAATTTTGCGTTATACAGTCTTTAGTGCGCCATATTTCATGTTGTATTAATGCCCCGCCTGCCGCGGTAGGGTTGGCGTCGCACGGGTTTCCTCCAGGCTTATACAGGTTGAATATATTTGCTGTTCTTTTATTACATTTGATATTTAGAGTCGTTCGTCGTTAGACCCCACAACCGAATGTCCCAAATGGGACGTAACGGGAAATTCAATTTTAATATTATTTCTATTCGTCATTAGACCCCACTCCGCTTTTTTACTCATTTTAAATGAAAGTAACGTCAGTAAGAAAAGTCTTTGGTAGTTACTTTTAATCGATTTTATTTTATTTTACCATAGGTATGATTTAGATTATGTAAGGTTTAAAAATGTTGAAACTGATTTTAGGAAAAATTTAACTATATACTATATTTTGAAGGTTGATTTTTACTTTCTTTTAAGATTTATATTTTATAAGACTGACTTTTAAACGTTAAATTTATTTATAAATATAATACATAATATATATTAATAACTAATCATAAATATCAAAAAACTATTAAACTATTATAACATTAAAAGCATAAAATTAATAATGGCATGGATTTTTTTTTCTAATTAGATACTACTAGGCACTAGAGTTGTTTTTTAAAGATGTACAGCTTGATTAAAAATATTTTATACTTACATGATTAAGTGGAAGATAAATTTTCTTTTTGAATTTCTCTCTGTCAAATTAGTAGGTACTGAAAATTATTATCGTTAATCTTTGCGTCGCCAATTAAATACAAAAATAGCACGTGCAGCGCTTTGTTTTTCTATATATACTTAGCTGTATCTTTTTTACTTGTAAGGTATAATAAATTGTAAACAGAACATGTATGATATGCCTTGATACATGACCCAAATTTATTTGTGGGATTTCTGAAGTGGAAAGCAATATTTTGGTTTTTATGTTGGTTTGGTGTTTATTGTTGGGACAAACCAATACACTGGTTTATCAACACCTCAATACCAATTGTCAGTGTAATTCACAATGTTTAATAGATTAAATAAATAAATTAATAGAATTATGTTCTGTTTTATTTTTTATTAAAGTAACTCAATTTCATTTTGGTAAGTACTTACCTACGAATGTACTTATTTAAGTTCATTTACTTCTTAAATATTTTAATTTGATACGACCATAGAGCAATTAACAACCGACTCACCTAGTTTATCACTGTCAGAAAACTATTAATCGTTCATAAATCATCGACTTTAATACACATTAATTATATTAGTTTATTGCAAAATCCTTAAGTTTCTATAATCCGATATTTTACATTACCATTAATTGGCTATTTGCATAAATCTTGTAAAAAAATAACCACGGGGCCGCTAAAAACGGTGTTTTTTTGGCAAATTGTATGTCCATTGCATTAATTTTAGATAGCAAATGTTAATCTTACCTAACTATGTGCTTCTAGAAAGAGGTTTTAAGTATATTTATGTATGACCACTAATTTAATACAGTTAATTTCTATGCATTAACATAACTGATAGGCGCTACTGGTAGATAATAATGTTAATTTGGAATGATTCAATTTTTATTTAATTACGGAAACTTAAGTTTTCTGACGCCCAATACTATTTTTGATAAACATAGTCATATATTATTATTATCAATTTAGTGTTCTATTAAATACATACCTATTTGATTCTACCGGCTATTTTTCTTCACTAACAGACCTATATACTACTTATTGAAAGACTAGTAATAATCCTAGCGACTATAGTAATAAACCAGACTACTAAAAATATAAATTTAAGAAAATCTAACATAACATTATTTTTCCTCGCCAGTTAAGTATTTCAATCGCTAAATTCAATATTTTTAGTCGCTCGGTTTATTAATATTCCATAAGAGCGTACCTGTGACCTATTAATGAATATTATTACAAAAATTCAATTTCATGTTTTTAACTAAAAAGATGAATCATTAATACGTTTGAATAATAAAGCTAATAAATTAAACATAACTTTCATGTAGACATAATTAATGAAGGAACGCGTGCTCTAAGACTGTAAGAAGGGCATGAGGCATGACTCTGTGAAAACGCGATGATTGATTCCGCCTCGAACACACCACGGACACCATTAATATTGTTTACATTGTGATTGATCGACTCTTTATACGGAAAATAACTTGTATTTATCATTCCTTGTACACCTATTATCGATTCTAATAAATAAATACATTAGGCGTTCTGTTTACGTTGTATACGTTGTGTCCAAATGGCGCAGCAGATCGAATCTCTAAGCGGACAACCTACACCTTCATCGTTGATACATCAGTGAGACGTCAATTCTCATTGACAAATTCATTGAGATTTGATTTGTACCAAAAATTCAATGAAAATAAACGTCTCACGGATGTATCAATGAAGGTGTGGTTGTGCGCTTAGAGAATCGCACTGGCGAGCGTTAAAAACTCAGCAAAAACCTGGCAAAAAGTCGGGGTACAAAATGTGCGAGATGTCGGATATTATGGTTTTTCCATGAAATTTCTATACCTTTTCCCATTGTTGCCGGGATATTTTACTTAAGGATAATATGATCCAAGTTTTTGGGCAATTTTACGGGTCTGGTTTTGACGGATCTCTAAAGTCATTGGGTAAGCTGATGCAGACAGAACTGCTAACTGCACGATACAGAGAACAAAATTGCGCTTTGCGATTGCTCGAGCATCCTCCAGCACTGCCGTGCATGCGAGCAAATCCACCGGGGTTACCAGGTGCCAGCCACTTACCAGTTTTGCAGTAGAAATTCAACGCAATTCTTATACTGCATACTGACTTGCACTCGTTAGTATAATTTCCCTTTTTGATGAAAACCACATTGACAAATCCCAACTGTTGTTAGTTCCAAACAGCATTTATGAGGCAGCTTTATACAATTTTTAGTGGTTTAGCACTGTGGTTAGCACTCAAAATTCTTTGCATTATTCAAGCATTTATCAAATACAAATAAAGGCATGTATTATGTTATGATTCATAGTCACGATCCCAATGATTAATCTTTTTAAACGGACACGAAATTTATTGTAATTAATAAAATTATTAATGAAATATGAAGTTTGATTAATAGATTGTACAGAATTTAATTCATAAATACATAATATTATATCAGCTGGCTCTAGCTTCATTTAGAATATTGGCAGTATAACAAAATTAATTGCGTGTTCTCTAAATCGAATGCATGTAATAAATGCTTGGCGTTTATATTAGTAGTTGCTTTACTAAAAAGCAAACATTATTTGATTTAAACATCTAGACAAGCAAAACGACAGACATCCATAAAAAACGATAAACAATACCGATTATAAATATAAAATTAACTACACACGCCGCGGGATACCTTTCTCACAATGATATATCGAACTATTAACGTTAGCACTAAAATGTAGGGAAATAAAATTATGATGTTCGTACCGAAGCAATAAAATAAAATAAAAATACATTGGCAGCCCTACGCGAGGCTGTAATAAACAACTTTTGTGTGGAAGGCAGCTCTCTGGCCGATTCATAAATTTCGCGGCGCGCCGTTTAGTTTTATGTACGATATTATCTATTTGCACGCACACAACATTATACGTGTACCAGCCAACAGGCACACGTCGTGTTACTTCACAACGGTGTTAAACAATACTACATAAAGTATCGTAAAGAACAGAGAAGCTTGAATAAAATTAAGGAAGGGAAGGGCAAACGTAAATAAATTTGCACAAATAACGAACGAAATTCCAAGTCAATGAAGATGCATGAGCAAGAATTAGGGTTGCAAATGAATAATAACTCACTTATTGATACTAGGACAACATAGAAACACAAAATGAATTACGTCTAGGAATAGGTACCTACGGAAGTCAATTGGAAGCTAATCCGTACTACACTAACAATGTAATTTAATTATACTTATTTCTGTGACAATTAACCAGGTGTCGGCTAATGAAATACAGCAATGACATTAACATATTTTTTGCCAGTCTCGTATTAATGACTATGAAAACAATACGTACCCGGTTATTACACGATCGTTACGTTATGCATAAACATGACTGATTAACGCGAAACGGGAGCCAAGAAAAAGATAAAATTCCAAACGAAGTCGGTAAACAATTCATTAACGTTCGTAGAAGACGGAGATATGGCAAACGACTACCTTGTAAGGAATAGCATTAACATAATCAGACACATACGTCGAAGTAATGTATGTAAAGGAGTTTAATGAAACGTCCCCGATAGCAAGCTCGACGAGTCATGAAATAACTATCATTAAGCCCGACACGATACGGACGATAATCATCGAGTACGCGCAAAAAGCTATGGCATCGGTTGTGATGCAAATTGCACATGCCATAAATCAAGCACTTAATCACCGTGCCGCTCGAGACGTAATAATGAGATTACATGAAAAAATTGCACACAATCATGTTCTCAAGACGTTCTTGTGTTCATATGAGAACGATGACACAAGAAACATTGTCGCCGGTTGTAACAATAAACCAGAATACCCACTTGTCGAGGTATAATTAAAGAATATTTCGTATTGTTCTGTTCAAGACACGGTCGTAAACTGGACGTTGATGCTGCTGAGGTGAAATAAAAAAGAAATCACGTGGGCGTTGTCAGTGAAGATGTAAAAGGCGATAATATGAAATTGAAAGCAGCGGAGGCAGAATTTATAGTCGGAGCTGAAAGAACAAGCGGTGACGATAATTCACCGCATACAATAAAGAGCGCTATTGATCTTGCAGAAAGCGAATCGACTCGTAACAGAGAACAAAACACGCTACCGCCGAATGTCGCATAAATCTTTATTATTACCGCAACAAGCTTATAGCGAGCCGTTTCAGGTACTCAAACCGGATCTTGCTGGGTATAAACTCACGACTTCGAAGCATTTTTTCGCTCAATGAAATATGCTACATCGCCCCTGGCCCGCAGGAAGGAAGCCCATAAATAAATAATAATACAACCATTTATATTACCAAAGGGTTTCGCCCGACGTGTCTATTATCATCTGAATTGTTTAAATATGATAATGCATCAAAATAACAAGCCGTTCGTTCGCGGCCGCGACTTCTGTTCCGCCATTATCATAAAGATTCACTTAATAGACTGTTCCAAAATTATTATAGTAGTCTGACACTGTTTTATGGGCGAGGGAGATTACGGTGTTGACTTTTTGGCCGAACGTTTAGTTTTAAAGTCAGATGGATATTACATAACATTAAATTACAGCTACATATTTTGCATCACGCACAAGGTGCCGTCGTGTTTGTTGGTTATTATAATGCTCGTGGCTACTGGTGCATTAATGCAAATTAAAAAGAGTATAATCTAGAGTCTTAAAAATATAAAGATCAACCCATAAGATTTGGTAATTTTGTGAACTTAAAAAAAACCTTTTAAGATCGCAACGCAATAACAGAGCGCGTAATCATATTCGCAGATTAAAATCAAATTTAATTATCGCCATCCGGCGGCCGCGCCGGGACGATCGTTTTAAAGCTTGCCGGCAATGTTTCTGCATTAAAAGACGGCGTATAAAGGGGTAATAAAGTACCCCTAATAAACCCCGAAATGCACTGAGCTGCCTCGCAATAACCGTACGTAGACTAAACAAATGATTTTCTTGATAATAAAAACTTCACAATAAAAGCGTTTACGAAACGTCGGTCATTAAGTGTATTTACGCAGCGAAACGGATATAGGGGCCGTAAAAATGTGGAGCGGCTTATTGAGACGTTGGCAACAGTCTCACAGCGAGATCCGACTTAATCTATGGCCTACACGCCTCGCCGGGCTAATTCGGGACTCGGAACACCCCGAGCTAAGAAGATTAAAAACCAACTCAAACTCTTCTGACAAATTAAAATTTCAACGTTACCTGGAAACGATATTGTTATCAAGATAGCCATCGAGAGCATCCTTATTATTCTGAATTTACATTTGAAAAAAACCGTTTAGGTAAACAAACGTGTATTAAAAACAGTGCGCATGCAATTCGCATTCGTGTTCAGCGAGCGTGAGCCGTGTTTAAAACTTAAATATATTCAGTTACTTTATCGCAAACACATGAGTTTACACTAGCCGGTAGCAGCCAATTAAGTCGGTTGAAAGGCGAGGCAATAATAACTTTATACGGATTAACTGTGTCAGATGCATTTAGAGATACCGCCGTAGACTGGTCTATCGCTGACGGGCGGTGGGCTTGAGTTCGTTTCGAATGCATAAATTATTACCTCTCGGTGGAACTTCATTCAGGGCTGCGCTATTATAACTAGACGCAACAATTAATATATTTCTTAATAACAATGAAGATAAAAATCAGAATACTAAAGCGGATGAAGCGAAAGGAGTACGAAGCGTAAAGCACAATAGAGAAGAATAGAGTATTACAGAAACCCATATTTATAAGTCTATTGTTGTAGACACAGCCGCTTTTTGTTGTGAGGTTCCAAACACGACTATTGAATCGGAATTGTTATTTCATTCATAATTTATCACTCTATCGGGCTTTGTATTTAAATGTCTGGAAATGCGGTTCATGTGGACAAGCGGAGATTAATGCGGCCCTCAACAAATTCATATTTTTCATTATGCGATGATTTGACACAAAACATGCGCGTCATGCCACAGTTTTCTATTAGGGTGTCGGCCGCTGTAGCATTTGGAAGCTTTAGAGAGGTTCATTCTGGTACACTATGTAATAAAGCAAGTTGATTCAACAGTAAATATTAGTCAGTAAATGAGCTTCTGTTACATAAATACTTCGTACATACATACATACATATCTTCACGCTATGTCCCTGGCGGGGTAGGCAGAAAGAACGGAGCGCCAAGTATCGCGATCCTGACACACCTCTTTCGCTTCGCTCATTCTCATCATAAATACTTCGTAACTAACTAATTTTAGTAACACCACGTGGGATTACTTAGTCACATACTTAGTATCAAGTTTAAAACTTTCAATTTCTTTTGAAATTTTATCTTAAGACTTGTTTTTTATATTATTTCATTTAATTCTTCACTTAATTAAAGTAGTGTTAATTATCATAATGCTAATTAGTATTTTAATATATAAATGTGAAAATCTGATGGTATGGTATGCTGGTTCCTCTAATATTTTATGCTTCTCTAGTCCTACAATCAACAGATCTGTATGAAATGTTTTTGCAAGTAGCTACATTATGAGTAGGAAAGTAATTTAGCCTACGATTTAAACTAAAAATTACAATTGATCGATGGCTGGTAGATAGTAAAACTAGCTAGCTAATAAAAGTATGGTTGAAACATTTTGGTCTAAACTAATTCGATCATAAACAGTAACAAAAACAAAATCTCTATCGTTTTAACGATGGATGCAATCTACAAGTACGAACAGGGCAATACATTTAACTGGTTCGTCTTATGATATCCTGCAGGCAACAATGCGATAGTTTGTCAGTTCTAGGCAGTTGTTAGGCGGTGTGGGCGGGAGGGAAACCTCATCAATCACGCTCCGTGACTCTTTCAACCTGCCGGCAGGGAGACAGGGTTGCCACAGATATAAATTATCCCCCTTTTTGTCCAACTCCGTCGAGTGGAGACAAAATTTGTTAGCGACACTTGTTAATTAATTACGTTTAAAATGTTTATCGCGTCTTTTACTGGGTCATGTGAATTTAACAATTTATTGCTTATATTTTAAACTTGAAGGTTAATTGCGCTATTGCAGGCGGTTAAAGACACTTATCTGGTTTTTATCTTTGGCTCTCCTACAACTTTATTAATTAATTCATCCGCTCTTCATTTAGTGCTACTTAGTGTTAATTATACAATTATAAATGAGGTGAATGTGTAGCAGAAAACAGCGCTAACAACCATTATAATTATAGTTTTATTTCATCATTATCATCCATCAAAGTGACGTTGGGAATTAATCATTTTTAGGTATGTGCGTCTCTGCTTTACATTTAAACTAAAAGATGATTACGAGCGCCTTATTTAATAAAAAGCAAAGTTTGTCTATCTCTACTCGTAATTTTTAATGACTATAGAAGTAAGCTGGAGATGACTTCCTAGTGTGTTTGTAAAATTCTTCAAGTCGCATTGCGGCCCTAATTTTTTTTTATCTAAATCATGTGCTGTAGTTGTGTCTAAAGTAAAAATGTATTTTTGTTCATTGGTAGTGGCATCATTTGTGCTGGCAGTTGTATATTTTTCTATATTTCTTGATGTCGTCAGATTTTATCTTTTGTCTTTATAATTGTCAAATTCAGTTCCTAGTAAAGTTTCCTAACATCGTTTCCGAGCAGCTTTCATTCCATTATGCTCCCCAACAGGTAGCTTTTCCAAAAATATAATATCAACCCTAGTTGAAGCACTTGATCATAGTCAGCCGCCGGCGCTCATCTGACGTTTTTATACCGGCGGTGCACGATGGCGATGGATCGACGCTGTCAGGTCGCAGGAAAAATTGCCTCCGAAGCCGTTTGCTGAAGAACCCCCGCCGATTGATTCGAGCCTACTTGATTAACGTGATGCTTATAATACTGACGAGCAGGCCTTAATAAGGAGGGCGTTAGGAGACGGCTGCTTGATAGAGTAATCAATATCTGAAACAAGAATAATTTGCTCACTTTAAAATAAATAAACTAATGTGCGGAAGCGTGTTAGCATGTTGTTAGTTGTTGATTGGCTTTGAATAAAATCTAACACACAATTTAAACCTTTCACTTTTGAAATAATTAAATCCTTCTCACATGATCTTCTCTGGTCAGAGATTGTAGTAACTGTCTGACTGATCTTTGGTAGTTATGATTTATCTAGTTTGAGTAGGTTATACCGCCATTGTTTGGTTCTAATCTAACACCTATTGAAGGATGTAGGTAGAATAAAATGCTAAAAATAAATATTAGGTATTAGAAATGGTATAGAAACTATTGGTCTCAGAAAATGGCTGCCGAAATGTTCAAAGACGCGCATAGAGACAAATACAAGCGACTTCACTGTGAAAACCATAGCGAAAAAAAGAAGTGGACCAGGGCCGGACACATAGATGTGGGCAGTTGAACAAGAGGATTCATGGAATGGAGACCCAGAAGTAATACGATATTAGGCGACACGCAGACTAATGAAATGACTGAATGAGATGGTCACAAGACCGACAGATACGGATACGAAAGGAAGACTATGTCCATGAAAGGAACAACCCAGGGTCACCATGATGTTTACTATGATGATTAGAAATAAATGAGAATCAAATGCAATCTTTTCATATAGGTAATATAGTCTATGTCTAAATATGTCTATATTATTATGACGTCGGCTAAGGTAAATGAAAATGAAAATTTATTCGTGTGCAAGACCCGTGAATATTATTATAATCTTTTTAGATATTTCCTAAACTATTATTACAATTTTATGTAGATGTAATGAAGCTATAAATGAAATTTAAAATGTATGTGTAAGCATCAAAGCGTTTAGCAAAATTTACAGAATCAATAACAAATTGAAATTAAACTGTGTAGAAAGGCGGCCTTATCTAAATGTCTTAGTATTCCTTTTTCTAAATCTTCTTCTAATCTCCCGTCTAGCAAAATGCAATTCATACAAATCCATTACGGGGAACCTTTTTGAAATTCACCGAAAAATAAATCCAGTACACGAGTAGATTTCTTTTTATCCGAACACAATGAAAGATTAACCCGGGTGTCAGGGAAAGAGTAATGAACTAAAGAATGCGTTTGACAGAGGAGCACAAGCTATTGAATATTTTAAAAGCAACCGTGCTGGTGGGGAATTTAAAGGGAACCTTTTAAAATGTAATGAACCAGATGGCTTAGCGATTTGAAGAAATGAAACCAGAAAAAGTTGTGATATTAAACAAAGTAAAATGACTTTGTTACTACATAAATGAATCTAATGAAGTAAAGCATTCAGAACTTGTTGATAATTTTAAAATGGCTTATTGGAATATTAGTCTAACATCAATTTACTATAATGTAAATCCGACAAGATTCATTTGATACATCCTAATTGAGAAAATAGATAAACATCAGGGTAGAGTTTGCCCTAGACATAGTCCAGTGTATGAGTATCCCTTCAGAGTTCACATTTCATAACTTTTCTATTACAGATGCGTCGTTAGCATCTTTAATGATTGATTGCTTACAAACAAAGCAAGACATATATACCTAATTCAGAAGAGCCGTGACCACTAGGATTCAAGATATGAAGAGAGATAAGGAACAGTGAATTGACATTTTGGTACGTGACGTGTTTGGATATTTCAACAAACACTATTCTACAATGAGAGTAGTAAGTACTGTAGGTACAGTAAGATTAATAAGTGCAGTAGCACGCTAAGAGTCATTTTTTCGTACAACGGTGACCACGACAACGCGAAAACCAATTAGATATAACTGACCACCCAAGTCAAAAGCGAGTTTTATACCTTATAGCAATAAGTCATCAATTTATCGTAATATCCAGGAATATGTTAATGGATAATATGTGGGTAACTGGTCTCTCGATCTATTCAGTTGCGAAACTGCTACTGCACTTATGAACCTTGACTGTACATAGAAGTAGAGATGCTAATAACGCACCGGAGTCGGTGAATAACTTGATGTCAATTTTATTGTAGGACGTCAGACATAAATTAGTATGCGCCAGCTCCCAGCACACTTTGTTCTAACTAGACGGCATGTACAAACATAATTTTTCTCCGCAACATCCTCCAAAGGGCGCCCAGCACAATGCTCGTTGTTTCGCTCGGGAAATTAAACATTTGATTTAGTAGACACATCCGTAGCCTGCGACGTGACGCCCCGTGGGAACACCCCTAAAAAGAGAAACATACATTTGCCTTTAAAAATGTTTAACACGCATTTCGCATTACAAGACCAGGGAGGGACTGAGTTATTAAGCAGTGAATTCCCAGTAAGTACCGCCTTGTCAGTGTTTTAAGCTACCTTTTTAAATTTTAACACTTTATTTTTAAAGTTAATTGCTCTTTATGCTGAGTAACAAGAAGCGTGGTCCGATGGGCGAACTGTAAAATTTAAAGTAATTTCGAGAATTAATTTAAAGAAACAAAATGAGTCAGAGGCTATTGAGTTGAAAATTCCGAATATGTCGCCGCCGTCACAATAAAACAAGCAGCAGATCTTATCGGGCCACTCGAAGAGCTATAAAGTATTTTTATTTATTTTAATGGAGCTTTGTAAGATGTCAGATATAATGAATATATTACCGGTAGCACGAACGGTATGTTACTTTGAAAAGGTAATTATTTATGGAAAACGATCGTCGTTGCGTGATAAACAGGAGCAATAACAATACGTATCCGACACCGTTCACGCATTCCCTATCCCCATCCATTACTGTTTCATCTTCAATAACACGATTCGCTGAGGCAGGCTCTACAACCTTAATCATTTTCGAAACCTGAACCCTATTGCTTCAACCACAGAGTTCAATAATCGATAATATCTCGTCGACTTTGTGGGAGCGCTAACTCTTTCATCTATCATAATCGTTCATGCTGAAAACAATCAAGATTGATTTTTTCTTCGAAGAAATTTCGACTCTACGTCTAACGTTCAAAGTTTGGATTGCGTTGTTGAGGTTGAGCTTTGTCGGTTGGTAGCTAACCACGTCGGGGGTGAATGTAGGCGTCGGCGTAACGAAGGGACCCACGGCTCCAGGAAAATGACAAATGACATCTGCCTACCGCCTGTCAAATAACGGACAGATAATAAATGACCCCGATTGTTTATCATCAAATATCGCATATATCATTATCGTACTCAGCGCTTGTAGGGGCGCTTTGACTTCGGCTATGATTAATATTGTTTGGTTAATTTTGAGTCTGTAATGTAAATACTTGGGGAAGTTTTGTGCTGTCACTGAGGGTTGATTACGCGGATGGTGCTGCGGGTAGTGGCTTGTAAATTGATTGCCGGTCTATTAATCTAGTTATAGTTTTAGGTGATTTTAACCTAAAGTTTAGCACTTTAGAGGCTGCAGTGCAGACCATTAAGATGGGAAAAACAATAAGGAAAAGACGAGTCAAAACATGAACATCCTCTCAAATGTCCGAATTTGACAACCAGATACCCCTTGACCTCCACCGCCCCCAAATATTAGAGTACTCCGGTCCAGTATCAATTAGAAACGTGCGGTAGTTACCGCACGCAGTTCTCGAAATACAAAATAATACGCAAGAATAGCTGAAACTATACAAAATCAATGTAATAAAGGGTTATGATCGTATCGTCTAAAAAGCAATTTGCCTATAAATCAAAATGCCTAAAATCAATGTCTAACGAAATTATCCGACAGGCGGCAAAAGACAAAAGCTTTGGAACCGTGACGCCCCAGGATGTTATAGTGGCTAAGACTCAGAAAAAAAACCAAAATTGTTCAGTCTGGACAAAAGAGTTTCGAATGTTGTCTCTCCTTCTGAAAATAACAGAATAAGCAAGCAGATACATGTTATTATGTTCTAGGCTTTGTAAAAAATGTGTATTTAAATTACTTCCAAAACTCATGAACAAGGTATTTTGCGGGTAAACCATTTTTCAATTGGCCGCCCTCGAAAACGATACGTCAAAATCAGTGTTCGCGTACATTTCTCCCACACCACCACACCACCGCCGCGCCGCACCGCACTATTCTTGTATTGTTCTTTATGGGACACGCGAAAAGCGGAATGTTTCACCGCAGGCTGGCTGGAAGAAATGTGTTTAGGAACTAGCTCAACCGTTTGCATTATTTTCTTTTCCATACCTCGTGAGGCTAATTTTTGACGTGTTGATCTTTGTGTTCTACAAGTACCTTTTTCTAGAACCAAAACTATTATTATTAACTATTGGTGCTTTAAAAAGGACCTTAGGTCATAGAACATAAAAACTTAAATTATGTAAGCGTGTTTGTTTCCTTAAGTACAATAAATGAATAAATAAATAAATTGACAATAGACGTGGAAAGTAAGTAATGTTTATGAGTTATGACACAGACAGCGATAGTCTGATCTGTTTATCATTTGTACCACGCCCTTAATTTTCAGAACAGAACAGTAAGCTTGATAAATGAGTGTCGGAATTTCAAAGGGGCACAATAGAGACCTGACCCGCGGCAGATCGTTAATCAAAAAATGTCCATGACGCCAAGGTAAGGAAGCGCCCGAGAAAAGATAGAGGAGGTATCATCATTCTACCAAACTAATTACAGAAGCTGATGGAAAATGAATCATGTAAATAACGTCATTTAAAAACATCAATGAGCGTATACATATAAGGAAGAACACCAAAATCCTTATTAAAAAGCAAGACAGCTGCATTTAGAAGCGGAAAATTGTAACAGATATCGAAAACTGATATCGTATAGAAAGTTGAAGTAACAACAGGTGTGTAGAATTTGTCACATCTGTGATCTTTGTGTTCAATTTTCTACTATAATGTAGTCTGTACTTTTTCTCTTATCTGGAAGCAAATGATAAAGACGACGTTTTTCTGTTCTCTGTTCATTAAGTCATCTGACTAACAATCCTCAGGTCTACCTCTGTCTGTGTTAAATAAAGTTTGTTTTCGAAACTACTGCCTCTGTTCTCTAGATTCACTCAAGCAATTAAATTTAGCTTTCCATAACCATCGCCAACTTGTTTACCAACTCCTTGTTTCTTAATAGGATCTGTTTCCACAACACAGTGGTTCCGCAGTATGATGGATAGGCGATCAACGTCAGAATTCATGCGATTAGTGCCCGCTCCCTTAATGTGTGGGGTTCGGTTCTTGTACGTGACAATGACTTTAGATGGATTCCACGAAGAGTGATGGAGTTCTTCAAATTGGTATAATATTTGATGGGATATATTATAATCTTGAAATACATAATTCTATTATAGACATAAAGAGTACTATATCTAAAGAGGAAAAGACAGACAACTTCCAAGAATCGAATATTTGGTAACGTAGTATTTTAAATGTTTCCAACGTTTACTTTTTCTCAACGTTTTCCGCATTCTACAATTCAGAAGTAAACAAAATAAGTTCTTCATCTTTTTTACGATCCAATATGAACTTCACTTATTTATTGCCGTGAAACTTCCTAGAACCAAACTATTGGACCAAAATTGGTAGAGCCGCTGCATTCACCTGTCTCCGCCCGGTGAAGTCTTACTTTCATCAAGCTGGGAGGGGCCAGGGAGGTCTCAAAGTTCCTAGAACAGTATAGCTCAAAGCAAACAGGATGCCGGGCGAATAAAGTCCGACCGGATACGAAAATCGCTCCATCGACAAATTTATGCAGTTGTAAAGGCTGATTTATTCGAGGAGAGGCGACGTGTGAAGTCATCTTCACATACAGACATGGCGAGCCACAGACTATTATATAGGATAACAGATATAAAGCATAACTCAAAGATATTGGCAGTACCCAAGACCAAAGTGTGTACGCTCTTAATAATGTTGCCCTATTCACTACCTTAAAGGCTGTGTAGTTTGTTTCTTTATTGACATTAGGGCCTAATACTAGTTCTCGAACATGCCTAAGGGAAGGACATGCAGCATGGACTTCACTATGTTTCATTGGGGATCC
This sequence comes from Metalampra italica, assembly GCA_949699065.1. Lineage (NCBI taxonomy): Eukaryota > Metazoa > Arthropoda > Insecta > Lepidoptera > Oecophoridae > Metalampra > Metalampra italica. The sequence continues at coordinate 11,172,752 of OX452979.1, read as the reverse complement.
ATGTATCTGTATATAGGAAGGAACATAACTTAGTTGGTTCGATGTTCGATTTGAGAGTTTCGTATGGTCCGTGTGTCCCTGAACAATTTCCATGTCTAATAACGCGTGGAGCTCTCTTTATGTTACGCTGAAAAATTTATGCTCATGAAAAATGACATCAAAGAAACTGTTTACTGTATCGGATGTGACCGTAAATCATGTCCATAACTCATGCGGTATGAAGCAATCATCAAAGGTTCTGCAAATTTTGGCTATGGCTAACATTTTTATGTTGAATATAAAATGTTTTAATATTTCGGTTTTAATGACATTTTCAGGATAGTAAATTTTATTATAATAGATAGTCGCTGTAGATTATGTCCTACGACGGTCGTTAAAGACCGTGAAGTTATAGATTCTGAGCCAAGTCGAGTTTAAAAAGTCTGCCTCTCTGAAAATGTTGAAACTGACAGTAAATTACAATTACATAAGAAAACGGATTCTTTGAAGAAAAATATCAGAAGGGAAACCCTTGTGTGCAGATGGAGGAGCAGAGGAGGATGACAATGCTTGAAATACCAACTACATATTACAGAAAACAGCAAAGATAACCGAAGATTTAACAAACGTCACTGTAAAACCGAAACATCCTATTCACCTGGCAAAAAGGGTTTTCAACAGAACACAAATGAGTTACAGTGAAAGCAGGAAACATTTATTTGTTCAGTCGTTCATTCGACAGCCCTTTGAAGACTGTCGGCCGTGAATCATGAGTTTCAGCGATTATCACATCTGCTAACCTCGTATGATTTATGGATACGGTTCGCGCTTCGAAATTAAATAAATATGAGTAATGTCCAAACGAGGATGTTATGTTTTCAACCGCATCAAGAAGGCTGGAAACGACTTTGACCTTTGAGGAGACGGTTGGATGTTAGTTTTATATTTCAATCCGCAGCTTGATTGATAAGTTGGGTTGAAGTTTATGTTTTATGTAGACAACACAATGGACAAGCAGAATATCTTTCAGGTATATCTACAAAAACCTCTGAACTACAAACTTGGTAAGTTTATGATGTTTCGTGTAGTATATAAATTTAGTAGGTAATGAACTTAGGATCTACGAGTAACTATGGCTTTTATTATAAGCAATTGCTGCGATGTCATGACTGCCTTTGACTTTCTCACTCCCTACAATACAATTGCTGTTAGTAAATACATTATCAGAAACGAACCCTGTCAACACCACTCATTTCATTGCTATAATATGATGCTATTACGCGCGTCATTTTGTCTGTCTGTTCGCCGTCATCGCATCGCCTCACGATATGCTACGCACGTTGCGTGCGTTGAGTATTAATCAAATGATTATTCTACTCATAGATACATTACTCTTAGTATAATTCTTTTAAAAATTCGCACATAGTAAGAATTTCAGTTTTATCACCACGTCCATATACAGACGCCCACCGACTAGTGCGACGATCTGCGTAAGGCGGCTGGCAGTGACTGGATGCGGAGAACCGAAGATCGGGTTCAGTGGCATGCCTATGTCCAGCAGTGGACTAGTGCAGGCTGATGATGATAACATATTTCAATAGATCCTCTTGACATCAATGTTTATAATATCAAGGTCCACCATGATTTTACGCCTTAGAATTTCTTCTCGATTACTTACATTGGTGCAGGTGTAAGATCGTTAGAATGTTACTTATAGCAGAAAAAATTCACGCAAACTGATCTGACGGTAAGTGGTCACAGCAATTTACAGTCAAACGATCGCCGTCGCCATTGTGTTCTACCATCATGGTCGTCAATTTAATCCAAGTGTGTCATAAAAACACAGATGGTGGCGTGAAAACGATTGATCTCCATAAACAGTCATCGAGCAATTCTTTCTCGACAAAGGTGTTTAAACGTCCCATTGTTCGGGTGAAAATTGCTTCGAAACTGTTAGCCAAAAGAAAACCAATTGTGTGTACGGAGAATTATGTTAATGCTGGCAATCAGAGCGGTTTTGTGCAATTAGCGGTATAAGGCGTGAATGATTGGCTGAAAGTTAATGAGAAGGTATGTCTATTTAACGAAAAGCTATATTTTATGAAGCTAGAGTCATTGCAGAGTCAAAAAGTCTCATAAAAGATAGAGGTATTTCTTAAATTGTTATTTAGTATATTTTTTATAAATTTAAATAATAATAATGTTTGGATTGGACAAATTCACACACGGCTGTTTAGTCCCAAACTAAGCCGAAGCTTGTACATGGGTACTCAACAACTGATAAACATACACGTATACCTTAAATAAATACTTAAATACATAAGTGCATTTAAATTCTTAATCTAACTTAGAATTGGAACGTATTTACACTTGACTAAATATAAAGCAAAATATTTTATGCAAAAGCTTAATGAATATCGATGAATTTGGGTTGAACCCGAATAGTCCGTTCATTAAATTATTCCACTTGGTTGCAAACGTGTTTATACACAAATTCAATCCTGAATAGAACACCAACCGCGAGGTGCTTTCGAACAATTGTTCACAACAATGATGTGAATAAGTAATTCCATTATGAATAAACATTCATTAATTAACTTTTCAAAGTACAGACCACCCGCGGTTCACCTTGCCGTTTGCGAGGAACACAAATATTTTTATTGCCTTTAACATCACCGAGATTATTAGCCGTAAAAAATTAAACTAAATTAACTTTGATTCGCAAATTCAGATTATTTAATTTTGTTTTTGTATATAACGACCCGGATTTACAGTTTCTCTGTGTTATAATTTTTGTGTGATCATAATCAAGTAGTCTTTAATATTTTTATTATTAGAACTTGTAGACTGAAAAATTTTCTAGTTAGGCATAGTTTCATTTGTCCTGTAATATTCATATAAACCTCTATGAATCCTAATTACTTATTTAGGATTTTTCTATTTGCCAACTTCGAAGATAACGGGGGAATGGTATTTTTTTGACATTTTCTATCATAAGTTGAAGTCGAAGTTTCTATCATAAGAAGAAATACACTAATATACCTTTCATACGATACTCCACAGGACTTAGTCACCCCACTTTATAATTTCGACCCTCCCCCTCCCAATTCGGCCCTTTTTAAAAGCTCTTTAATTTTTAGTGGAGTCTAGCAAGGTTATTCTTTATTCTTATTTTTTCTTTTCTTTTTTAAACTATTACCTACTTTAAAGTCGATAGCATTAGTAAGTAAGCTAAGCAGCTGTGACGACAGACAGACTGACGACGGACCATAAGGGTTCCTTTTTACCATTTTGGCTGTGAACCCTAAAACAGTGAATTCCAATTAGGATTTAAACCAAAAAGCCCCACAAAAAATCTATAATATTATTTTATTTTGCAGTCCTCAGAGCGTCACGTACGGCGCTAAACGGACGAGGTAATTCATTGCGAGCCGTCCATTTTACATTGTGATGTATAATTTCCGTGGCCACACGTGTAATCTTGGGCCGGGATAATCAACGGTTGGGGTGCTCATGTTTATTTATAACTTCGCGGCCTGTCTCGAAAACAATCAGTATTTATGGAGAGAAAAATTGGCATTATTATAATAATACGACAAATCATAATATTTTCCAGATTTATAAATCCTGTAAGATTGTGGTTTGGAGAATTATAGTTTAGTTGATAATCACTTGCATCATTTCTACATTTAAGCTATACATAGGTATATTCGTTATAAGAAACAGTAAGAACTAGCAGGTGTATTGCGATCCAGACGTAGCTATTTCGCCTTCATTAGTATAATTCTCATAATTTTCTGTTACTATCTATTCTATAGTCTATCGTTTGTAATTACAGATGTATTTTCTTCACAATATACAAATGGCATTGATGAACTATAGCCAGCTATCATTTGTAATTTCAAAGTACAAAGACCCTATACATTTCAACTTCAAAACATACAGGTTTAGTATGTCCTCCTCTAGCTTCCAGAGTTTACTAGCTTATTTCCAGTCTAATATCTTTATGAGTAGCTTATCTGCCTTCAACCTATATAAGTGCAACAGCTTTACACTAGCTGTTTAAAGTCCTCCACGCCGTAATAAGACATGTAATACGCAGCTAACAGCACATAATGGCACAGTGCGGGCTCGCGAGAGGTCTAATGACAGGTATGAAGCGACCAAATTGACGGTTAGAACACCCCGGTATCCATACGAGTTATTTTTGTAATTTGTATACTTAATACTAGGTGTCAGTTTGAGGCAATAGGATGCTTAATTATTTCCGGTCGACTGTTCTTAAAGAGATTTGTATCTTGATTTTTGTCAAAAGATAAGTAAGAGAGGAAAAATGAAACGAAGGTGTTATTATATTAGATTTAGTTTATAGCTGCACACAGTAAGTACTCTACTTCAGTAGCATGCGCAGATCATATAGTGCAAGCGTCGCCTTGTCCCGCGCATTGTGTTATCATTGGTCAGCTGATATTGTCAGCTGCACAGATAGCTCGCTAGTTGCGAACTTTCATTTTGCACTTAATGGCTATTTTTGTAAAAAATTCTTATACACTTCAACTTCTCAATACGTGTTTATGTTCCTATAATAACCACGCCACCATTTACTTACTAAAAGTTGAATATCAAAAAAATATAGATGTCGTTTCAAAACACTTTACTACGTTACGTTATCGTTATTTTTTGCAGTAATAAAGGTTATCTCTTTAATTTATTTAATTTAAAAACTATCTACCGTTTTATTGTTTTTCCCGAAAACTACACGATTAAAACGAAGAATTTTGTATAACTTTTGGGATGTATGTTTAATGTAATATGGCATGGCATATGTTTCACAAAATAACGGGAAATAAAGACGTGTGAATTCTCTCCAATGATAAATATAAACTTATTTTTGTACAGATATAAACTTCTCATAAAAATCACATTTTACACAACTTTTAATAAGGCCTTGTCCACGTTTGTGATCTAGCCGTTCAGAGTATATTGAAAATACACCATGATGCTCTGTAATGTTGAAAAAAATTAGGTCCGTTACGAAGTAGTACATTACATACAAAATTGTGTTAACAATCTTAACCATACAAATAGTTAGGTACATACTTAACCAATAACTAAACTCCAAGAGTGCGAAGTCACGGGCACAGCTAGGAAGTTAACCCTGCCTTTTTTAATATTGCAATTTTAATTCCAGTAGCTACCAAAAAATATAAATGCGAAAATTTTGATGTTTATTTATACATATGCTCAATCACACTCTATATCTGCTGGACGAATTTTGATAATACTTTGGACAGTGGCAGATTACATCCTGGAATACCCTTAAAGGATATTTTAACGGTGACGAAGTTATATACGATAAATACATAGATGAACGATAAGCTAGAACAAAGGACTACCAAGAAACTGTTGAAGGAGGCTATAGAACCCAATACTTCTAAAGATATAGGTATCTTTATACCTAAGAGTATTTATAAACAACGTAATTATATAATTTAGTTCAACTAAACATTGAAATAAGGACATTTTATGGTATGTAGTAGGTACTTGATCAATTAACACATAATCGACTGCATTCGACGCATACTTCCCAGCATGTTACAATCGCATGCGGCATGTAACAATGTGAGCAGCGCCTAACATGGGCTGCATGCGAGCCAAGTCGCACATAATTAATACGTTACACACGATTCTATAATTACGATTCATCGAACACAAATCGATGCAATAAATCTTACAAATAATAGCCGTTGTCAGAGAGTATAGAAAAATTGGATATGACAACGTCTACGTAAGACAGACAATAGAGTTGGGTAAGACATGAACAACTTCGTTAAGGAAGCTGATACGAGACTACCAGTCGGGCTGGCCAGTATTCCTCGCAGTGATACAATGCTTATAAGCCTTGAAAGGCTCCCATCACAAAAAATAAATGTGTTTTTTTGTGAATTTGATGGAAATTATTTATTATATTTTTCAGGCTTTCTCCTGCAGTGATGGAGAGTGGGTTAAACACAGGTTGCGGCAGATGGATCTTTACCATGATATAACTATGCTTTTTGTAACTTTGAAACTTTAGAGGTATGAAGCTTTAAAAAGTACATCTTTTTCGATACACCATTTTTTCGAAATGCCCGCCCCTGGACGACGAGGAGAATACATGACAATGACATTAATAGTAACATGTCAAATCCATGTATGTTCTAAGCTCTGGTTCGTAATCACCGTGGCCTGTAATATAATAACGATGATCATAAAGTCATAGATTGTAAACACACGGACGAATCGATTGATTGAATCGATTCGCCGCATCTAATCGAGTTGAAGAGGATGTTGTAAATTATGTCGTTTCGATACGAGCTATGAAATATTTTGTGTTTATTACGATTTATAATTGCTTTATTCGATAAAAGTCCTCAGGTTGAGTTAATAAATTAGGAATGATCTAGACTCCATGTGAAACCTAACAAAACTGCTAACATGGAAGATGCTGTGAGATTTAAACTGAACAAAGTCGTATCAAAAACGGCCAATGCTTATTTTGTATAAATATCTGGTTTCTTTAAAAATCATTGCTTATAATCCACACAATCATGTTAAAAGTAAGTAATACAAATAGATACCTAATATCTTTTAATTGTAAATACGTGGGTAAATTTAATTTTAAATTTATTGGGCTCTCAGGTAAGTACTTAATGACATTTGTTGTAATGAACTTTAGTAACAAACGATTCCGTATTGCGTATTGTTATGTTAATAAGGCCTTAGCATTTAAAGCGAAATGTTAATTGGTAACAATTATCTCACAATTAGTATAAAAGCAATAATAGCCTAGTTATTTAACCATCGAGGTAGCTTAGCAGGATACACTCGGCTGCTATTCGAATCAGGTGCCCTTTTCATACAAACGAGGTCACTTTGTGCCCTTAGATCTCCGTCAGGTAACGATTTGCGTGAGATCTGGTGGTGGCTGTGCGGAGTACGGATGGAGGAGGTCCAGAGAGCCCATACCCATATTACTGATCAAATAAGCCGTTTTCACCTTAATAGTCAGAATAAAAGAGATCGAAATGGCATCAAAATGTATGGAAAACCGCATACGCAGGATTCTGACGAGCTTTTTTCAACTTAAAAAGGCTTGCCTCATTAGTGAGGTATGTGGCTCTCTGGATCTTCTCAATCCGTACCTACTCAGGAAAGCCACCATAGGAATTAAATGAATCACGCGAAAGTCCAAGAAGTTCAGAAGAAAGAAAGAAATTGTACTGGGTACCGACTATAAACATGTGTATCCTCTAGACAAAGCAGTAAGAGCTTTAAATTTCTTCTTTTTACTCTTCTAATCAAGACTTTAAGAAATACCTGACCTGATCCTCACTCGTCTTACAAAAGGCCATGTGCGCGAAACAGCGGGCATAAGCCAGTCAAAAATAAATTCTCACGAAAGATAAATGTCACGAGGCAATTCGAGTAATAAATAACAATCGGCATAGTCCATGAAAGCATATTAAATACATAAAATTATTGACGCAGTCCCAGAGCGGCCGAAAGATAATATTAAATTATTGCGAACGCGAATTAAAACATTAATCGATGTCATTAAATACACGGTCAACATTTCCTATTGAGGCGGGTTTCCACTGCGAGCTTTCATGATCAGCCTTTGTCTATTAACTCCATTTCTAGACATAGGCTTACCCCATTACGCACCACTCAACCGATTTTCAGTTCTCTACATCTAGTCACTGCCAGCCCTACGCAAATCGTCGCTCTATCTATCCGGGGGGCGTCCCACACTACGACTGCTGCACTCGTCATTTCAACGTAAGTACTTACTAACTTTTTGAGCGATGTCGATGGCTTTGGTTCTATGGCATCTCTATATCAGAGAAACTCCCTTTGAGTTTTTTGACATGTCTAACTGTCGGTGGTCACGTTTCTACGTCATCACAGGTAGGACACATTGATCAAAGACTTTTCTCTCTCTCACACACACCCAGTGTATAGCTTTGACAGATATTCGTATTTCTACTAGCTATATAACTTCTAAACTACAAATAGACGAAGTACATTCGATATTAATGCTAATAATTAGACGCTTCATCGTCACCTGCAACTAATACAGTTTGACTTCGCTCGACCCCGCTCCGCTTATCGCTTGCACTGAGACCGCGCACATAAAAAGTGATTTATGTTCAGGCATCAACCACAGTCGTATAATGCCAAGTCTTACGACACTCGTCTAGCCGTTCACTTTGACAGCCCTCAAATTATCTCTGCAAGTAATGACCATTATTTATAAGCGCTAACTGCCCGCCCCGCGGCGTTACTTGCACTGTTTCAGAGCTCTCACTTACTGAGTAAGTCGATGAGGCGAGGTATCCGGACGATGGGGGTTTCATTCCAATTTGAACTAGAATCATCATCATAATATCAGCCTTTTAACGTCCATTGCTGGGCATAGGCCTTCCCTAATGAATGCCACCACGCCCGGTCCTACGTCTTCCGCATCGTGCCGCTTCCGCACACCTTCTTTAGATCGTCGGTCTAGTCCTAGTCCACTTGGCCTTGTTGGTATCCCACGCTGTGCGCATCGTCTGCCCCAACGGCTGTCAGTTCTGCGACAGATGTGACATGCCCACTGCCACTACAACTCGCTAATCCTTTCGGCTGTGTCGGTAACCTTAGTTCTCCGTCGGATCTCCTCAAGAAGTTTCAAATCTCTTTGGTCGCGCGCGCGCTCCCTGTGGAGATCGCATCTTGCATATTTAGTATCGAAACCTATGATGCCATTTACCGGGGGGGGGGGGGGGGGGGGGGGGTGCGGACAAAGGAAGCGGAGTAGCGGGAGGAGGTTGCTAATACAAATTTGTATGGAGTTTGAAAATGAGAATGTGTGAGTGAGTCATAATTTTGTGATTAGTTTGACTCGATTTTGACACCCGTAGAATGCTTTTATTACTCATCCATATGGGAGTGGCAAAATTTTTTGAATCATGGTTCTCCTCATTACGGGTCACATCCTTCACAGCATACCGATTTTGACTTGATTTGACCAGACCTCCCACTAATTTCAACTTACGTAATACATGAACGGCCCAAGTACGTGTTGTTTGTTGTCTATTAAAGGAACACATAAACAATTAAGGCTGTGAGCACACCAGGGCGAGGGCTCGGCTGTAAACTTGAAATACGGCGGCCGTATAGTTGATAGCTCATACGTTATTAGCTTACTGCGTGAAATTAAGGGCTATTCATTTTATTGGCGTTCGTGCAACCGGGTAACTACTGTTCTACGTTTTGTGATGCGCGCGCGCTTGACAACGGTGCAGTTTTTTTATTTCAAACTAGCTGCTTACCGCCTTCCGCCACATTGGTACAATTTCCGTATTTGTACAAATGCATTGGAAGTCCAGATTCGTACAATTTTTAATAAATGAGTTGCCTCGCCCTCTTTTTATCAGTTATTTCTGACTAAATAATTTTCTTTTACTCTTCAGCTTTATTATTAGGTACCTATTGCATGTTTTCTTGGAAAATAAATTTTAAAAAACGATCTGGGCCTAATGGCTGCTACACATCTGGAGATGTGTATGTTTTGTCACCGTAAATATTTAAACACCGTTAGTTAATAATAAATCTAGCGAGATTGTTAACTGATGAATGATTGTGAACGGTCAATAAATTTTACAATTCATTGCATTAATGTTCGATAAATAATGAAACTGAAATAAAAAATTAAAAAAAAGTTGTTGAGACCTCCTAGTTAGTATAAAAATACTCGTATGTTCCTTACACATATCAAATTTTAAAAATATGTATGTGGTTTAACAAGATAGTACACCAGTTACATTTAAAGGTAAGTTTTTAATTATTATTAAGTTATTCGTTCGATACTTTATATATTCGTGAAATTGCGAACAAAATATTTCGACCAGACAATCTTGTTCGTAATAATCTTGTTTAATGATATTTCGGTGGAAAGAATGTTTATAACGTAATTTAAAAACGTGCACATCAATTGAGAGAGCGTACAGTACACCAGAGCGCCGTTACACTCACGTTGACTAATAAAAAGAATAAATAATAAAAAAAACGAACGCAATTTTTAATATCCAATAAACGGCAGTTTCATTGTGTTAGTTTTTATATCACCCACACTCCGACAGACAGTACAGGGTGTGTTATTAGATAAATTATACCATGACTACAATGTACAGACAAATTAGTAGGTCGCGAGGAATTTTAAATTTCACTGAGCAATCAAGACATTGTCTTTTATTCTACAGGGTGCTGTTCTTTAACTAAGAAAATCAAGAAAAACATACTTTTCCAATTGATAATTATTTAAAGCGCACATCAAATAATTATTTCATTGTAGACCAAATAATAATTATTGACTTGCAATCAGAATGCTCCTTAATTGTGTGCAAATGAGTATTTTTTTAGGTTAAAATCTTAAAAAATAAGAAAGAGACGGCATGAATAAGAACTGTCAAATTAGTTTAGTCCTGTCAGACACGAGAAAATGTGCCGGGTTTTCATTGCAATTTAAAAATTGACGACTAAAATTCCCTCTATCTGACACATAGAACTAGTATCCCATAGAACCGCACTCAGCGTATAGCATGAAATAGCAATAGTCTTTTACCCCAATAATTTGAGAAGACGCTTCTTATATGGCGGGATCAAACTGAACAAACACTATCTATTTTAGTCGGGCTGTCGTTCGTTGACATTGCAGTTATGGTTTCAACAAAAAATTCGCATACGTAGATAGAGATAGAAGATATTATAAGTTTCTTTCTAGCTTACTCCTACCACTTTTGTAATAAGTGTGTCCCTCTCTGATTATTGTTATTATTTTAGCGTCTGTTTTATGGGATACTTTTTCTTAGGTCTGACAGGACTAAACTGATTTGACAGTTCTAAAATTCATGCCATCTCTTTCTTATTTTTAGAAACAAAAAAGAGAGCACCATCGGAATCCACACCGCAGTGTCCTAGAGACTTCTGCAACTCTGCCACACACTGTGTAGAACGGTAGCTAATAATGAATATGGTAAGACTGTAATTTCAACTTTTGATTGAACAGCGTGACCAATTTAGACGTTTGACGTTTTAACGCCCACGTAATGATCGTACATTCCCGCTGTCACGATTCATGTTACATTGGTCTGTAATTCGAAGGGAAAAGTTAACAATTTACTAAGAAAAATTATATAAATTATAGTAGTACATTCGTACATGCTTCAACATAAAAATCCTTAAAGATAAAAGTTTATAGGTAAAGGTAATTAAAGATGTAGAATTGGTCCTGATCTGGCATTGTAAATAGTTTTTCTTCTATCATTCATTTTGGACCAAATTTGAAATAATGTAGTTAAAAAAAATTGATGCCAAATTAGCTTAGAACTTGTTCCCCGATCACAATAATGAATAATGTTTCAAATCTCATATTTTTTATATAAAAAAAACGTAACATAACATAACCCACTCTCGTGCAAATGCATTGGCCGACAACATCATTGTCCGACAATTAACACTCAATGTACGACCGTCACCGCGAGTGCCATTCTCCCCAACTCAGCGTGACGGAGTGACAAATAATCCGCTCGCGTGACACGCGTCACGCGTCACGTGACACGAGTGTTGTGACAACAACAATAAGTCGCGTCGCAACTGTCGATGACTCAATTGGGGAGTGACAGGCCGCAAGAGTGACAGGTGACACGTCACTCTATTATTCGCATAGACTACCTACTAGGTAGTCTATGATTATTCGTGATTTAAGAGCTCAGTCACGATCGCAAAAACGGAAGCAAATCTTAAAGTATCATTTCAAATGGTTATTCTTTTACAGTTAATCGTAATTACACTTGGCTGAATTTTTTATAGCAAATTCGTGTCAGGGGGGGGGGGGCAGTGGTCAATGTTATAGGACGTGTAGCATTGAAGTGAACACATATTTTTTTAGTCGACTGTACTTTTCCATGAAGTGATATTTTGGTATTGGTATATCGACCGCACGCCATTGAAAACACTGTCCTTCTGACCTGGACTAACAGGGAGTAATACTATGTGAGACCAGTTCATACTGGCTTTGTTTCCACTGACGTGCGGTCGACCGTACAATGAGTTGCAAGCTTACATGTACACTGCCCAAGTGTGACCAGCATAATTAGTGGCATAAAATAAAATTGTGACAGGTTGTAAATAATCTCGATTTACGAGATATTATAATACTTTATACTCTGTTTTATTGCACATAATTATATGGCGGTATCTAAATTCATTATTTTAATATGTTTTTAATTACGCTTTGTATAGAACTTGAATTTATAATCGACGGTTTAGTTTAGATGTTTTGAACCTTTGTTTACGTTAAACGCTTGTTTTTGTTAGGTTTTTATATTTTTTGGAAATTATTATACCTTGGAATACTAAATGCAGATTTTCCAAGTTTGTATGTTTGCCAAACCTTGAATTTTTATACTCATCTACTTACATTGCTTATATTTCATGAGTGGTTTGCCGTTTAGCTTTTATTTTATAGCTTTATTTTCCACGGTATTGTATTCATATTTCCCGTAGTAAAGCAGTATCATCCTCGAGTTTGAACTCTGTGCATACATTTTATGCATTTCTGTTGATTTTTAACAATGAATATTTTCAGAGTTTCTAATTTAAAATTAGACCTTTAAGTGGAGTATTTGTGATATGCGTCATCTTGGCAGAGCCACGGCCTCTGATTTGAAATCTGACTATGCAGAAGAAATGAATTTATTTATAATATTTTAATAGTATCTATGTATTTAATATATTTATGTATATATTTATGTAATAAAAGTATTTTTTTAAAAATAATTTGTATCTATTTATCTATTTGTAGTGTATGTAGTTAATTATCATATATTAGGTACTGTTTTATATTATCATATTGTTTTAAATAAACTAAACTATCTTTTTGCGCCTACCACTAATTTATCTGCATCGCCCAAAGGTCAGCTGGTAGAGAATGCCATCGGCATTAAGTTCGCCTTTTGTACAAATTAGTGCAATAAAGTTTTAAATAAATAAATAAGAAATGTACATAATATGTACCTAAATGTACTCGAAAATTATTATTAGTACCTCAGCCGTTTATAAGTTATATGGGTCTAATTGGTGGCTCTGCCAAGATGACGTCAGCGCAGCAGAGCCACGCTATATCTCGAAAACTACAATAGATATCAAAATTCTGAAAATGCAGAAGAATTGTACGTCAAATGTACCTTGTCTATTAGAAGACTTTTTGATCAAAAATGGCGTCAATCTCAAGAGACGATGAAGACTGTTTCCCTTAAAGATTCCGACATTGTCTATTATTTATGAGTTAATCCAAAATAAAAAAATCCATTAGAACGTCACAGTAGCAACCATTTAACACTTAATATTAAAAAAATTAAGCAATCTCCATAATAACATAGTAACCTTAATTAAGTGAGTCTGACGAATCTACGAGCTGTTGAAACTATGTGAACCCACAATTTTGACTGTCAAGATCCAGTGATAAAGTAAACTAAAGCTGGTAAGCTTGAACAATACTTATAAAATTAAAGTTCCGTAGCTTTGGAAATTTGATAGGCTATAATAAAGAAGTTACTAAGGCTATAAGAGAGATAGGTACTAAAGTAGAAGACATCACAGTGAAAATAAAAACACTAGAATGAAAAAAATGTAGTAAAAAGGTGACGCAAGGGGAAATAAACGCAGAAGAGTCAGTCAGTAAGAGTTAAACATTGGTGTTAAACATATAATTCTAATTCACACGGGGGTGACATAGTCAAACATATAACTAAACCCCCTAAACTAATAAAGATTTTAAAAAAAAGAGTCAAACAATACTAGAGGTGGAACGATGACCTCGTATAGGTAGCTGGAAAAACCTGAAAGAGACAGAGAGCGTGGAAGAAGTCAGATGACACACAAACGGCGAAACAAATAACAATTTCAAAAATAAATACAATAGAAGTTAGCACGTACCCGATTACAAGGTTTTTATTTGATAATCAAAGAAGTATAAGAACTCAACGTCTGAAAAGTTTTTGGTCTGATGAGCATTCCAAAGCGAACATCGTGAGTAGTTACCGAACAAAATGATTTCTGGTTTCCGAGGCAAAGTCAATCTAAGTCAAGACTATCGTCGCCAAACAGACCAGTTCTAAAATGGAACCGTACAACATATCAAAATTAAAAATCCGTCTGTTCTTCATTTATTTTTGATGAAAATTGATAATTGTACTCACAAAGTATAATAGGAGCTGTCAAGAACCGACCGCACCCGAGTCATGATACCCATTTTTCACGGAACCCTAATAAATAGGGAAAGTCAGCCGTCGACGCTCTTTTGACTAATTATAATTGTCTACCCAATTAAGTGAATTCACGTCGCGCCGGAAAATTATAATGCTGAATGGTACGGAGTTAACCGACCAAAACCCGGGGCAAAAAACTCCACATTAGCTTAATCCTGAACTCTAGTTCCAAATAATACGGATTATATTTGATGAAGTTGAAAGAACAATGATGATAAAGCATGATATTTTTAACATAAATATTCATTTTGATGTATTATTTTCGGGGGTTAGGGTTCTTTTATGTTTTTTATCGCTGGAATGAATTATGGGGAGAAAAATGTGATTAAATGTTATTTATTGCGGCGACTAAGTAGAGCTCTGTTAATTCGGTAGCCTTTATACTCGAGTCGAGGATAATTTATGTATTCATGGTGCATTTGATACAATATTTTATCGATTTGTTTAAAAGTAAGTGTTTTTAGGTAACGATTTTTTCAATAAATTTTGTTAATGTTTGTAGGTATGATCAACTTTTTCCTTTAAATTAATTTTCTTACATTCTTTTGCATACTTTAACTACATTAAAAAGTTAATAAACAATACTTGTTTAATAATAAATTGGAGTAATGAAATGTGTGTATTCATAAATTATGTTTTTATAGCCATATAATTTTTATTACCTACACCTTTACTACACTCAATTTTAACCTTTCACCTACTGTCTTGTCCTTTGCTTGTATTTTACAATTTTACGTCATTATTACAGTATGTTTTCCTACTTTAATTCTCGTATGTGTAAGTATAATTATCTTGTATGTTGGTTGGTATACATCTTTAGCGATATTCAATGGAAGAGCTCCGTCAGTCCCCCAAATTGGAGCCAATTCTGCCGACAGCCATTCATGCTTTTGACGTTCATCCTTCCAGTTTAGAATACTACAAAAATCGAAACCCTTCAACCCTATTTATTTTATTCTTGTTTGGCACAAGCACAGGGAGCTTTATGCGAAGCTTAGCGATATTAAATTTAATTTTCTTAAACTATGCTTTCTCGGGGTGCGTTCTAAACCTGTCTTTGCCTTCTATTTTGCTTTGGTTCTTGCTTTTTGTGCTAGTCTATCGGTCTCTCCTATTTTCGTCAGTCTGTATTTATTTTTGAGGACATACCTTGTTTATCTTCGCTTTAACTTCTAATTTTATTCCCCTCTACTTTTTCATTGGGAGCTTTCATTATTATTTGTTATTTGTATGGGTACTTCATGTTCCATCTTTATTATTAACCGGCTTGCTTCAGATTCGCCCAACTTTTCAAACCATTGTTATATAAAAATGATTTTAAAAGCGTGTTGCGCCGATTCTTCTATTCAAGCGGTGGTATTTATCAATTGACGTGGCATCATCATCATCAGCCTGTACTAGTGCACTGCTGGACTTAGGCTGAATCCGATTCTCGGTTGTAGTGACGTGTTTAATGTACCTATTAGGCAATAAAATATTTTTACTTTTAAATATTTGATGGTAAAGAACAACTGTTTCTCGACCCGCTTCCGCTCGTATTTGTACCACACAGTCCAAAAGCCAGTAGTCATATTTTTTCGAATCGTGCACTCGGACCGCCCATGGCCATTATGCGATATTTACGTGACTCCGCATAAATCACGTTCACAATAACCAAGAGAAAAAAGGAATAATGAAATCATCGCACCATTGCGTCCCGTTTGCTTTACTGCATATGGGTTTCGCGCTTGGCCGCTTGCACATATTAATTTTATTGCCCGTTTCAAAGGAATACAGATTTGTCCGTTCTCGTAAATGTTATTGTTTCTTTTTTAAACTGATCAATGTTTTCTTT
The DNA here is from genome assembly GCA_949699065.1 of Metalampra italica. NCBI lineage: Eukaryota > Metazoa > Arthropoda > Insecta > Lepidoptera > Oecophoridae > Metalampra > Metalampra italica. The sequence continues at coordinate 11,156,585 of OX452979.1, read as the reverse complement.
GGGTGTTTCTGCAACGTGATGAAATATAATTGTCACTAAATTAAATCATTGACATATTGTCACCCCATCCTATACGTCGAATAGAAGTGAAGAGTGCTTGAAAGTCTGTCTGCAGAATCTCTGCAATTATTTTGTTCTAAACTAAACTTTTAGTTTCTGTACCTAATTCACTATAGATCCATATTTTTTATCAGTTCTCTGTCTGATGATTCTTATTCATTATTTTTTTTACTTTAAGGGGGTATTGTGCTTACTGACTAATTACAACTATGTAACGTAATATGGAATATAATTTCTGTGCTGTCAGCACATATTAAAGACAAACAACAACTGCACAAACCAAAATACATATCTGTTTAGATTGCGAAGTTGTTTGGGAAGTGAAAAAAGAAAAAAGAAGAAATGTAATTATAACAATTATAAATAGAAAATAGAAATATAAAAAGCATGATAAATGAGACAACATAAAGAAATAGCATTAACTGGTGCAGAGCGGATAGGCAATCAATGATAATGAATCGTATAAGAGCTACAAAATGAAGTTTGTTTTCCTCAGTGACTCTGACTCTTCTAGTGATCTTCTAGTGATTATTAAGCTTCTAGTGATTATTCTAGTGATTATTAATGTTAATTATATAAAGCTATTCTTTTAAAATAAACGCAATCCGCTACATTTCCCTTTCGCACACAAAAAATAATTTGTTACCAAATAAATTCCGCAGAGCATGAGGTTGCCAGCAATAAAAAGGGTTCATACGTTAGCGGCATTAACAAACTGTCGCCGCGGGCGCCGCGTTACGTTACGATGCTTCGCGGGTCCGAACACCGAGCCACGTTTATATCATTTACTGACGCATATAGATTTTACTGATTTAAAATGTGTAAGTATTTTGAAAAATTTCAGCACGCTTTTAATTCTGTACTTATCTCGTAATGACCTACGGCGCCGAAACATGTACACTGACAATGGAACTAGTCCGAAAACTCAAAGTCGCTCAACGCGCTATGGAAAAAGCCATGCTCGGAGTTTCTCTGAGAGACAGTAGCCAAAACAATAGGAACCTAAGCCTTCGACATAGTCTTAAAAAGTTAAAAGGGTTTTTGGCGGGATTATTTTTTAAATATCAAGAAACTATTGGAACAACTGAGGTTATAATACAAAAAAAGTCAGAAGCGTTAAAAACTTCTCCCATACAGGACAGTCTCCTATTTATGAATGTTTCTCTCTAACTACAACGGTTATTACTGCCCCATCTCAAAAATCAACCTTGTATATGACTCCTCAAACCAAGTACCTGGTATTTGATTTTCATGGATCAAATTCAGTAAATAAGTAAGCAACGTATCTTCGTCTTTTCATCATTCATTTCAGCCTTTTATCGTTCACTGCTGGACATAGGCCTTCCCCAACAAACGCCACCACACCCGGTCCGCATCTAGCCGCTTCCGGCCACCGATCCACCTGGCGGAGGGGCGACCCACGCTGCACGCACGGCTCCGCGGTCTCCACTCCTTGTCTGACCCCAACGGCTGTCGGTTCTGCGACAGCTGATGTGACCTCCCCATTTTCGAAAATCTTCTTTCTTCGTCTTTTAGTCTTCATATAATACGTTATGACAGCATCCAAGTGGAACGCGCCGCGCACGTCCGAGGTAATGGCCGCGCATCAATCGCCGAGGCAAAGGAAGCGGCCCGCTCATTACCGCCGCGGTTGACACTTCAAAGAGCCCAGCTGTCACTCGATGTCAGCTGTCACGCGCCGGTGACAGCGGCTCCGATATGATAAATAGTCGCGCTGATTACTGCGACCTTTTTTCGTGTGTTTCTGCCTTTTTTTGTCGACACAAAAGCTGTCAAACACGTGGTGTTTGAATGGTGAGGTTGTTTGACATGAGTAGGTTTGTGCCTATGCCGTGGTCGATAGACCTTTTTTAATCTATCGATATTTTCAAAAGTACTTAAATAAATAAAAAATTTAGTCAAGAAATCGTATTTCTACTAAAATGGCATGAAGATATTTCTTGTTTACGAATTATTATTCAGGTAGTGTCTTGATCCTACTTTAGAAATGACTATACATAATGTATTTGAATTGAACTTTAAAGCACATACCACAGGATAAACCAATAAACCAGTGAAACCTTTTAGCGATTTTTTCTGAAAGTACATTTTGTAAATTTAGATCTCCAAACACTTTTGCCTATACACTAGGCACAGTACTGTTTAAAAATTTCTTTCAAACTCATAGCATTAAAATTGCCAATAAATCTGAAAACTATCGATGTTATCAGACACATCACTAGCAGCGCTCCGACATAAATTACTTCAAAAGTGATTTACTCGCCAACGAACGGCCTGCGACTAGCCGCGCGCCCGGCTCCGCCCGCGCGCGCTCACGCCGGCTGACGGATGAGAGTGATGCGCGAGAGACGCCCGCCGACTGACAATCGCGCTCACAGCTTTCGCGAGCTCTTTGAAGCTAATCGCTCTTGTGTTTTGAAACAGTTTATTTTCTTGTTATTGTTTTCGAACGACTTTAAAATCAACCGACAGTCGTACTGTGAGTTGAATTTGTACATTTCCTTTCTATTCCCCTGAGCCGTGGTTGGTGGTCCACTCGCCTCGCGTTCAGGGGGTCGGTCGTGGGCCGTATCCATAGAGTTAAAATCTCTTTGGTACGTGCTCGCGGCCCCTTAAAGAGGCGTAAAAGAAGCATTCTATGTGTGTCAAAATCGTGTCAAATGTACGACAATACTGTGACTCACTCACACATTCTCATTTTCAAGCTCCATATAAATTTGTATTAGCAACCTCCTCCCGCTACTCCGCTTCCTTTGTCCGCACCACCCCTGTAAGTGACACCAATGGTTCCCATACTAAATATGCAGTCTCCATAGGGAGCGCGCGCGCCACCAAAGAAATTCGAACCTTCCTGGCCGTATCAATGAGTTCTTCCGAACTAAACTCCGGTCTAAATACCACAGGTTTTCGTTGAAGGAAGACATCGTAAGATCTGCATACGCCAAAAAGTAATAGTATTTCTATCCTAAGGCGTATGTGTAGCCCACCAGATAACGGATTGGAGCACCGTTGGTGGACAGCGGTTTGGCGCAACAGATCCTAAAAGGGTCGAAGTGTTGCCGGGTATTACTGTCTCCCAAATAGCTTTAAACTTGGTGTATTTTAAGTTGAGAATTTTGTATTGTTTGAAAAAAAATGTCCAGTTAGCATATAAATATTTAACACTTTAAGCTCTTTAAAAGTCCCACTTCTAACTGCCGCGACTTTTTTCTCGACGGCTGCGTCACGTGCCTACGTACAGTCGACCACACGTCAATGGATACACTAACCTTGAGCTGGCCTGGCCAATAGGGAGTTTCAATACTATGAGAGACCAGCTTATCATCATCATATCAGCCTGTAGACGTCCACTGCTGGACAAAGGCCTCCCCCAAGGATCTCCAAGACGACCGGTCCTGCGCTAACCTCATCCAGCTGGGTCCCGCGACCTTCACCAGATCGTCGGTCCACCTTGTGGGAGGCCTACGCTGCGTCTTCCGATACGTGGTCGTACGTTCTACGAGCGATGTGCCCAGCCCACTGCCACTTCGGCTTCGCAATTCTTTGAGCTATGTCGGTGACCTTGGTTCTCCTGCGGATCTCCTCATTTCTGATAGGATCTCGCAGGGAAACTCCGAGCATAGCTCTCTCCATTGTCCTCTGGGTGACCTTGAGCCTTCTTATGAGGCCCATAGTGAGACCAGCTTATACTGGTTTTGTTTCTACTCCCGTGCCGTCGTTCGTACGAGAATTCGCGAATGAAACACGCGCGGAGCGGCCGCCACAAATCACATTTTTTAATCGAATCACGCCCCAACTCACGCGCAGTCCAGTTCAAACTCTCTCAACCCTCTCGCTATACAGCGAAAGGCCACTTTTAAAACATTCACCGCAGATTGTAAAATTGCAGCATTTCAGCGCGCAGTCACGTAGTGCCGGCCGGAATGCCATCGACATCCGTTGAACTATCGACGTTGGCACAACACTAATTGCTCTTTTTCTCGGCTCACAATGATTTACGTAACCTCCTCCAAAGAACGTAATCGCGTCATTAATGCTCAAAACGACTTTAACGGGCCATTCTTGTGATTTAGATTGATTACACAGATGTTGTGGGCCATGTGATAAATCAGGACATTATAAATAATCACCGGGTATTATGTATAATGGCTAGTGCAGTTGAGCTGACACACTTAATTTGTTGGGTATATTGCAAAATAACAAGGCAATTGACCCAAGGAGTATTATAGCTTGTCGACTTCATAAATAAAAATCTAACTACCCAGAGAGTTTACCTACCTACAATTTAGTATACCAGTCATGATAACATTGTCAAGTACTTACTTACCTACTATATTATTTATTATATTTACTATATTTACCAAGGTCACCGAATGTTATGCTTAAAGAATTGCGAAGCTGAAGTGGCAGTGAGCTGGGCACAATCGCTCGTAGAACAAACGGCCTTTGGGGCAGAAAGGTTCTCGAGTGGCGACCACGTATCGGAAGACGCAGCGTAGGCAGGCCTCGCACAAGGTGGACCGACGATCTGGTGAAGGTCGCGGGACCCGGCTGGATGAGGTTAGCGCGGGACCGGTCGTCGTGGAGATCCCTGGGGGAGGGAAAAAAATAAGTTTATTATATTTTATTAACTTTTGCCTCGCAAAGCGTGTGGAAAAACGTCGTATGACACGCGCGAGCATTGCAATGATATATTTCGGCTTCATGACGCACTCGACTTCGTCTCCTGCTGTGTATTCCAGCCTCAAGTGTAATTAATGACAAACTTAGCTCACTTGTATCTATAAGTACTAATAAACTGATTAGCCAATGTAAAAAGGGACAGAAAATATTGTTTATACGCTGTTTTAAGTAATCTAATAATATAAAATAACACATCTAAATGCTGCAATTAAGTATTTCAAAACCTCATAAAGTGTATAAAATCCACATCAAGTCCATCGATACACACTACACCTGCCATAAACGTATCGACTAGTGTCAAGTTATACAAGTAGCGATCGAGAAAATGGACTCGATAAATAATGTCGATAACTTCGTTATCTAAATTACAAGGGGGCCGAGCAACACGGTGCATTTGTCAAGCTCTCAACCGGATAAGAGGTTCTTAACTCAATTAAATTTTTATTCTAAACCTGCGGCGGCAAGGCGGTGTAATTAAGATATCTTGTACGCATAGATTATCCAAATGAGACGGTTAAGGATGTCACTACTAAAAATTAAGTTGAGTGGACGTTGGCATAGCCCTGAACCGCCATTTTGTTTTTTCAAAGTCGCGTCGCACGATGAAACCTATTTACATAGATAGAGGATATATTGATAAACAAAAACGGTCCTTTGACATAATGTGATAAAGTGTCACAATACCGAGATAATTAGAGTTAAAGATTTCCAAATGACCATAGCCATTTTCACACACAAAATCAAACAAAGACTTTCTTTCAAGTGATTCACTGAAATCCGTATATTCTACAAAATAAAGCTTTAAAATTACAACCGATTTTCAGTATTATTATTGCAAAGCGATATTCGCCTGTCATTGTCATTATTTTCGCTCGTACGAGCGAAAATACTGGACTCCACCGTATAATTTCATATATACTTAGTTGAAAAAAATTGTTACCTACCTATAAAAAAACCAGCACGCAACTTAGATATTCTTTATAGACATATCGATAAAAATAAAAGAACATAGACACCTGACAGCCCTATCGCGAGCGGTTATCGCCGACAGGGTTGGCGGGAAGCGATTTTCATTTGTAATTAGCAGGTTGACAGCGATAAGAGTGTCGCGTCTGTGTTCACACGCGACTTGAGACGTGGAGATGCCGTTATAACGTCAATATAACCCTTATTATCTAGCTTGTAAGGGCGATAATACTTAACATTGTATGAGTCACAATTACAATTTACAACCGTATTCTTATTCTTAGACGGGGGTGGCAGTCCCTGCACAGACTCCACGAAACGGGAGTTTTGTGCAATTCCCCCCGGGACGTCAGTCCAGCCATCCCAGCTCCTTGAAGTACTGGAGTAGGGCTTCTGGCTGACGGCAGCACTGTTGCTGGGTGCTCGTTGCCGAGAGGTCGGGATCTATTGCCAGGCCCGTTTCGGATCTGAATTCCTGTGTTGCTGGACAGTGAAGCACTGCATGCTCCACCGTCTCGCTCTCCTGCAGACAGCCCCTACACAGGGGGCTCTCTGTGATGCTCAAATTGTGCATGTGTTTGTTCAGGTTGCAGTGTCCTGTTATGATGCCGACCAGGAGTCTAAGGTCGCTTCGATTACGGTGAAACCAGCCTAATAGTTAGTATTCTATCCGTACAACCGTAAAAGAAAATATTAAAAAGCATGTTTTTATTGAACCATTATTTCTAGATGGACACTGTCAGCGGTACTAGTCCGAAAACTCAAAGCGCTCAACGCGCGATGGATTGAGCCATGCTCGGAGTTTATCTGAGACACAAAACGAAATGATCCGCCAGAGAACCAACGCGTTCGACATAAAAAAGTAAGTACGTTGAAGTGGCAGTGGGCTGGTCATATCTGTCTGAAAACCGACTGGGTATTGGACGAGTTCTGAATGAACTGAATAATTATGACATTACCCGGCGGAATAACTAGCTATTAGCTATCATGTTGCTACATGTAGCAGCCTGATAGTCAAAAGTGGTCCCTACACCATCAATCTGCATGTCATGAAATTACGTGCTGTCACTCACGCATGACCGTCTAGCTGTAGTGATTGATGTGCATGACATGCAAACACGTGCTGGCCGTTGTTTCACTGTACTGATTGATGGTCCACCATGCAGCATGACAATCACGTGAACGTAACGCATATCATGCAAGCATGCTCGTTAAGGGACCGCTAAAGAGTTAAACGCCAAATAAAATTTATCTGACAACCTTCTCTATCACTCTACATCGATCCACCAAACACCAAAAGACAGAATTTCAAATTATGTGTCAAATTACTTTCAATTTGTGTATCAATAAATAAAACAATTTCCGACAAGTTTCTACGTTAGGCATTTTTTTTTTTTAATCATTTATTTAGAAAGGGTTTGGTCATACCATAATGACCATGTCACCCTTATTGGAACAAATCATACCTCGACTTTACCTCCTAGTAGCTAAGATAAATTTTACATGTTTGTATAGCATCCTGGCCTCCTCAGATGAGGGGAATGCCAGGATGCTATTACAACCTCCCACATCCCTAAAAATCTGGTTATTATAGATTTGGCCTCTCAAAGCTTCGTTCCGCACACACTCCACCAAAACATGATGCACATCTTCTACCACATTACACTCGGTACAATTGGGTGAGTTAACTTTTCCCATCAAAAATGCGAACTTATTTAGTGGAATGTGTCCGGAACGCAATCTTAAGACCATTACCACTTCCTCTCTTGTCATGTTACATGAGTCAAACCAAGGTATACGAGGAGGGCCGGATTGCATGGTTCTGTACCAGATCCCCAGACTGAGTGACCGTTCGTCAAAGTATTCTCTCCAGACCGAGTAACATTCTTTTTTAACTATCGGCAATACGTTAGGTATTGAAATATAGAAATGTAAAGGCGTGTGACAGCCGTGGAGGCTAGCAGCTTGTCACCGCGTGATTTATTTCTTTTATTCCGTGAATTAATACCGATAGGGTTGACAGTAATTAGCAGGAAACGGCTTGTCACTTAATCAGTAAGCTGTGATGTGCTTAGTTTTCAATCAATCAACAGCCGTAATATGTTAATGTTCTTGTTGGGACACAGGTCTATCGATTGGGAAATTAAACGTCCTTTAACGTAATTGGGTTACCAATCAGGACTTCGTAACAGATTTTAACCAGCTTCGAGACAGTAAAAAAAATTGCCATACGAAACCATTTTTCTCGTAACTGTTACGAAAAATGACTTTAATTTCCCGTTCCGAAGCTGGTTACCAAGGCCCAGAGGAAGAAAATATGACAATGATGTGGCAAAAAAATACTTTATCATATTTATGATGAATAGCATCTATTAAAAACAGACAAGACAATAGGCAGATAATGCCGCATCCATGCCGGATACAATTCATTCGGAGCTCGCGGGCCGTCACATAAATCAAGATGTAGGCGATAACAAGCCACCACTCATAAACGCACCGGCGAGAACGGTTTTACGATTCATAATTGTACTTTATTAAATAGCACTTGCGTTTTAATGGAAGAATTCTACGCAATAAAACTTTAGTTGGTTGATCAACACGCCGTGAGCAAGTGACGTGGACAGACTGGACAGTAGGCATTTAACTGCGATGGTGTTGTGACTTGTACGTTAATCACTGATACGTTTAATATGTGGACATCAGTTTGTATACATTAATTGTGACTTAATTTTAATTTTCTGTTGTTGAACGAAACGAATAGTCAGTCACTGCGACAATTTGACCAATGGCTAACATTGGGGATTTGTAAGAATTGTACAGTAGTAATAGGTTTCAAGAATAATCTTAGTGGTGATTCCAAGAATTCAAGAAGTGGTGCAGCAGTGCAGGAACCGTCACAACCGTCTAAGAATAAGAAGTGGTCATTTCTGAATTGCGGTATGGTAATTTTAATTGTAGTCCTACACCGAGGAAATGCTATTAGGGGGCTTGTCCCTCCTCGGTCCTCTCTTTACTTTTTATAAATACATACAAATAGGGCTGTTAAATGATCGTAAGAGCATAATTTTAAAATAAATGTTAACTTACTCTACAATAAAAGTGGTAACAATCTAGAAGTAAGTTGGAAAACGAAACACAATAACGTGCGCTGAAAACTTTAAAAAAATACGCAGATAGGCAAAAACTACTACCTAAATACAATGGTAAAGATTGTCAAGTCTGTTACTATTATTACTAAGCTATTTTATTTTTATCTTTGTTCCGAATTGAATTAATTTGAATATTCTCTAGTTGCATCAGCTAATTGAATTATAAATCTTTCTCGCGGACGCTTTCAGAGTCTCACACTAAAGGAATAAAGAAGATGAAAGAAGATAAAATTCTTTTAAGGTTTAGCACATCCCTGATATTTTCATCATAGACTAAGTGTTGTGAATGAATTGAAAGAGAAGTTACGATTTCGCGAAGTATTGGCGTTCTGTTTTTTCTGCCTACCTCGTAAAGAATATAGTGTAAAGATAATTAGTATTAATTGTTATCCACAGTATCGAAATAGTGGATTTATTAGATATGTATACATAAAAGGGTCACGAATTTTATTCTATTTTATAAGATTTATTCTTACATTACATTTTTTTATTAAAATGCCAGTAGAAGTCTCGCGACTTCATCTGCGTTAAAAAGTTTTTTATGTATTGTTCCAGGATATAAACTATCGCAGTACCAAGTTTCATCAAAATCCGTTCGGCCGTTACGGGGTGATTGAGTAACAAACTTATACACACTTTGGCATTTACTACAGTGGGATGAAAATAATAGAATTATAATAATTTAGAGGCGAAGCTAATGTAAAAATCAATAGTTTCTGTAAATTATTTTCGTGTCGTTTTTATGTTCTCGGATTCTATTATGACATTAAAAAAACAGGTAACTTAATACCTTCTTGGAAATAAAACTCATAAAACCGAGAAAACTAGGTTTACGCGAAAATTATCTCAACAATCACTACAATATTCCGCACAAACACTATATTGTATGTCTGTGAAAGGAACATATAAATATGTATAAGAAAATTTACATATAAAGAACCGACTATAACAATTTAATGGCTGTTTTAATGATTACAACAATTTTATAACTATGCATATACCTTACACAATTCAAACATAAATAGCACACGTGTTTTAGAAGTCATAAAAATGCAAATTATTATAAATTGCACGCATGCTTAAAGTCTACTATTTGCAATTTTATCATGTTTTCTAGTTGGAATGTTATCTTCCATAGTGGAAGGAAGCTCTAATTAACGAAAATATAAATCTTAATTAATGTTACTGCAACCGCTATGAGTTGTTGTTAAGTTGTTTATTGTTACATTAATTATTAAACTATATATATTATTAACTATAGCTCGTAATTTGATAAGAAAACATATTTGGCAAATTGGCGCTCACTGACTTCGTTGTAAAAAATATTACTTACTTCGATGACTTGTTGATCTCCAAATTTTTTAAAATTATTCACCCTTATAGGTGAAATATTGTTTTCAAATTAAATTTTTTTTAATGCCAATAAATTTATTTAGGTAACAAACTAAAATTAAAATTTATATAATTTTGTTTTCGAATTGAAATTGTACCATCCTCGAAATAGAAAATTAAATAAAAAAAGCAACATTCATATCGGTTTATAACACACACACATACACACACACAAACGGTGAAATTGAGAATCTTCTCCTTTTAGAAGTTGGTTGAAATATATAGAGTGAGTCAAGTAAATAAGGTTCTGATCAGAATCACCTACAAACCTAGAACATTTCATTCATTTTGGATAGATCTGGGTTATTTCCCTTGCAAGATCAACATAGTCGCATGCGCAGCCGCCCAGCGGGCGTGTCATGTACTGTCTGCACGCTACATGCATGCCGTGCTGGTCGCGCGTTCCTTTTTAAATTTACATAAATTTCGGAATCATATTAGGGCGTTAATAAATTTAAAATAAAACGGCGCCGACGCACGCGAATGTAAGTTGTGGGTCTCTGGAGATCTGTGAAGTATTTCTGAGCGAGCAGCCGGGAATACGAAAATAAACTGACCGTTCCCAGTGGCCTCTCGTGACTTCGAGACTGGTACACGCACGTGGACTTTACCCTACAGACTGTAAAAATGTCAGCAAGTCGTATTCCGTCATAAAACCAACCATCAGTCAACAACCATCAATTAAAGGCTTGATGCAAGGAGGTTGGAAATGTATGTCACCGACAGCCGCGGCGAGAGCCGTGGCATGATGACTTCTTTATTCGGATGACAGCTCATGTCAATATTTAAACAGTCATACATGATTATCTCGAAAACTACTGAGGGACGGAGGGCAGCAGGTAGGGGGGAGCTAGTGGCAAAAGACGTTTCACGTAAATCGCTGCGGCTGTACAGAGTGCAGCCCACCACATTAAAAAATTAAAAATAATGTACGCGTTCCTAGAACATTTCCGGCACTCAGAAAACATTAATTCAGACAAGAATAAAAAATTTTTTACAGAAGCCCCGTTTGAAAATTCGCTAATATTATGCCCAAAGCCAGAGAGCTTCATGAGACCATAATTTTGAAAGTAGAATAGATCAAGTCTGAAGGGGGGCGAGTAAGGGGGAGGGGGGGGGGGGGGTTTAGACAAACGGTCCAATAAATCTGCCGCCAGCAGGTGTTGCCCCACAACGGAACCCGTTGATATATTCCGTCAAAGACTAACCCTGAAATGTACAGAAACCTAACAAGCATGACATAAAAAAACATCATCGTTTTTTGATTCTAGATATAAGTAGGTACATATAATAATATTTAAAGACTCATAGGTTAAAACTTATCCTACATCTAAGTAAAAAGTTTAATATTACGGTAATCTAATCACTGATTAAGTGATTACTAATCAATCAGTCAGGAAACTTAAGTCACAATTTCTGTAAAGTAATTTAAAGAAAAGTGAACGGTAATGTAAGTAACCTAAACACATTAAAAGTCCACTTGACAGTTAGCTATTGATTATTACGTAATTATTATTACCTATACAATTTTATTATAATTTAACTTCCGATATCGTAATGTTTATATTTTTGTGAAAGAATAATCAAAAAACGATTAAGTTACGTTTGATGCAAGAACTTGAAAATATCAACGCCAACACATTTGCATACACAAGACACTTGTAAAGACAATCTCTTCACCTAAAAAATAAACATTGTCTATGACAATTCTATCTACAAATTAAACATCTATGACCACTTGATGTCAGTAAAATATAGCCGCCAAGCTAGTGAATTAATTGAGTAGGTTGTTTTTAGTCGCGTCTGATTTTAAAACATAATAATTATTTATTGGATTTGATACTTTTGCCGCCCCGTTTCGGTTTAGATCAATGATTAAAAGTATAGGTAATAAATATTATTAATAAATTTTATTAATTGATTTGTAAGGTCTATTATAATACAGAGGGAAAAACTTTCCTACGCGGGCGAAGCCGCAGGAAACGGCTAGTTAGATAATAAAACGTTTTAAGTACAGACGCTCGTAAATTTAACGCCATTAGTTTTACTAACGGCGTCACACGCGACTTGCAAAATGAACTGAGTAACAATAATTAACATCGAGTCATGAATAAACATCGATTCCACTCGAATCGATTATTATTTTATACAACCACGGACTCGTATGGGAATTGTTATTGCTATAATTAATTACATTTATTTTTATGGCGCCATTTTAGTGTCCTTTGTATGGAGAAGTCATTTTACGAATGAGTGGCTGTTGTTATAAAAAACTAGCTGTTGCCCGAGGCTTTGCCCGCGTGGAATAAGGTTTTCCAGTGGTAAAAAGTAGCATGTATGTTATTTTAGTATATAAGCTATCACTGAACCGAGTTTCATTAATATCCGTTCAGTCGGTACAGCGTGGAAGAGAAACAAACATCCTTACGAACTTTCGCCTTTATAATATTAGTAGGATATTGCATTACCATGTGATTTAGATGGCGGTGGCGTAGTGGGGAGTTATTTCGAGAGGTCCAAGTTCGATCCGCGACCGTGCTATGCACCGATAGTTTTTCCCGAGTAGGTACATTTAACTGCCGGCTCTCAAACGGTGAAGGAAAACATCGCGAGGAAACCAGCATACGCTGAAGAAGAAATTATTAGACGCATGTGAAGTCTACAACCCGCACTGGGCTAGCGTGGTGGACTATAGCCCGAACGCCCTCGTTGAGAGGGTAGGCCTGTGCTCCAACAGTCGCTAATAAAACTCAGTCCAAAGTTGTCAGTGAGTTATTACTTATACTTGCGGAACGAAAAAATCATAAATGTAACAAACATAAAACCTGCCATGAAATTTTTAATGCACTTTAATAAAACCCAAGATTAAAAATCTTGCTTAATTAATTAAGAGAAACATCAGTGTTACCATAATTATATGCCCAAGTCATAAATAAGTGTAAGTAGGTGGCTAGGTGGCGGAATACATTATATGCCTCATCAGAGATGCGTTTCTTTTTAGTACTTAATATACGTTAAACATTTATTATTTCTATATTAATTGACAACATAAATAATATGTTTTAAGTCGGCGGGTCGCCCACGCGCGGTCTTGTGGAACTGAGAGCTGTGTTTACTTAATTTTGTACAGGTGTCCTAAAATTCAACGCCATCATTCAAGAGGTAGGTATTAGGACAGCTGAGAATATGACGTAAGGCCAACTGGGGTAAATGCGTCCGTGGGGCAAATGCGACAAAAGAAATTACTCAGTGAAGATATAAATACTTAGTCAGAATTTTGATATATTTTGTAGTTTTAGAGATATAGCGTGACTATGCCAAGATGACGTCTTGGCAGAGTCACCAATAGACCCCTACAACGAGGTACTAATATTAATTTTTAATCAATCAATCAAAATCAACATGTCTTTAATGTGATTTTAGGTAAATATTACAAAAAATGATGTTATAGTTTAGAAAAGTCCCATAAAATCTGTCATTTCGACATACAATTACATTAAATACATAATAGTATATATTAGTACATTTCTTCTGCATAGTCAGATTTCAAATCAGATGCTGTGGCTCTGCCAAGATGACGCATATTAGATAATCTTAATCCATATTATTTACTGAAAAAAAAATTTGATTAGTGATTTTCGTTCCGGGGACCTCCCTATAACGCATTTGCCCCACTAACGCATTACAAAAGTTGACCTATTTTAATTCGTAAATTTGCCAATTTTTTCTAAACTCATAAATTAGGTTTGCATCATACTTGTCGCGCAGGTGGTGTGAAAATATATATTTTCAAAAAATCGCGACGATAAATCGCTGTCAAGACGCTGCATTGTGAGTCTACTTTTCGTTTCCCTACACAACACATCGTTGCCCAATGGCCAGAACAGGCCTTAAACCAGCAGGCTATAAATCCGGCGGCCGATTTCTAAAATTAATAACGCATAATTCCAATATAAAACGTTAATGAGTGGCGAATAAAGCGATTAAACGGAAATTTATCGCCTACTCGGGCAATAAAAAGCTCGGACATAATCTACGATATGGAAATCAATTATTTTGTTTACGGTTCACTTCTGAGAGTGTGTTAAATCGTAAAGTTTTGTCGCCGCCCGGACTATAATTTATTTGTGGCAATTATTATTTGTGACTAGCTTTACCCCGCAGCTTCGCCCGAATAGAAAAATTTTAAAAGTAAGAAACTTTTCAATTTTTTCATTCCGTTAATAGCCTAAGTGTTATTCCAATGTATAATCTATATTACTCTAAAGTTTCATCAAAACTGTTCGGCGGTTTTTGCGTGAAAGAGTAATAAACATCCATCCAAACTTTCGCGTTTATAATATTGGTAGGAAGGGATTCTTTCAAGGCTTATCCAGCCTTGCGACCATTGCTGATCTATTGTGATCGCCGCCATCACTATGGTTCAGTGCTAAGCTTGCGTCTGCTAGAAACTTTAGCACGCTTTTGTCACTGATTTGTTTTACTTCATCAGGTTGAAGTGAGTTGCCTAGACGGCTGTTTCTTTTACGCATCTGGACCACACTTACACAGAAGGTGCAAGGTTTCCTTCCAGATTTAAATAGTCCCGTAGAATTTTTTGGCGGTTGAGTGAATATAGTCATAGATTATTTGCACATCGCTGACAGTGTTTACAGTCTATGTGTGCGTAAGCGATATAGTGTGATACATAGAGTTGTCCAAAAACTTGAAAAGTTTAATTCAGTTGATCGAATCAATGAACTATTTCTTGTAATTGAATGAGCGTCTCGAGTGAGTTCCCCTTCGATACCTATAAAATTTGTCATTGCGCAGAAATCAGCCAACTTCACACAGCCGCCAAAAAACTCTACGAGGACTATTTACACGCGTATAATTTTTTGACGCGTATAATTTGACTGGCCTGTTGGCGTAGTTGGTAGTGACCCTGCCTACTGCGCCAGAGGTCGTGGGTTCGATTCCCACCCGGGACCAACATTTTGTGTGATGAGCATATCTGTTGGTTTTCGGATTCTGGGTGTTTGTATGTATTTATTTAAAAGTATATAAGTATGTTTATCAGTTGTTGAGTACCCATTTACAAGCTTCGATTTAGTTTGGGACTAAACAGCCGTGTGTAAATTTGTCCAAACATTATTATTATTTTTAATTTGACCAAAAAATGCAGACAAAGCCACGATTCGATTCTAGTTTTATTACACTGGAAAATGTTACACCTTTCTCTAAACCAATAAAAATAGTAGCAAGTTTCTATATACTGCGTAGGAATTCGTGTTTTCTCCACCGTTGGAAACATAGAGTATGTTGTTAATACAGCCAATAAAATTCTATGACAGCCTTAATAGAAGCTGCAGTAATTTGAACATGCCTCGGTATGTCTAATTGATGCAAAAAAACTAAAATAAGATCGTTCGTAAACATGCGACGTGTTGGTTGCATGGCGCTGAAACATGGTAAGTAAATTATATATTTTTTAATTATAATATTTATAAAATTTAATCATTCTTCTAAAAAATTTGGTTACATTAAGATACAATATTAGAGTCATCTAGTGAAATCTAGTTTTAAGTTATTTGTAAGAATTATATATATTTTATATTGTTATAGTAAACTATGTTAGTATGTAAGGTTTAAGTAATATACATTTTTATATTGTTACGATATTATTATGTACATAATGTTATTATGTAAGGTATATTTATAAATGGCCCTTTTGTTGGTTGAAATAAAGTAATTACCTTACCTATCCAAGATGATAATCATCAACTATTCATGGAAAAAAATATTTTTTTAAATATTTATTACATTATATATTTTTAATAGGTACCTAATCTTATCCACTTTCCCTTACCAATCTCCCTTATAATTGAACTTCAATTTTGTTTTTGTCGATAAAAATGTGGGTACAGTCGATCGCACGTCAGTGGAAACACTTTGGCCTTGGCTGGCCTAGCCTATTAGGGAGTTTCAATAAGTACTATCAGAGATCTGTTTATATTGGTTTTGTTTCCACTGACGTGAAAGTGCAATATTGACATTGAATTTTTACTTTCAACTGCTGAAGGCTCCCTCAAACTCCAATACCTCAGAACTTTTTAAAAAATCTGACAGTAAGTAGTCAATTTTGTTAGTAAAGAACACATTTACCCACAGACTATTGTTAGTAGAGTAAAAGATAAAATAAAAATGAGCTAAAATAAAAGTAATAACAAACAACAAAATTAAGTATAAAGCCTGACCTGCCGGACCGCAAGCCACCGAAGCACCGATGCGCACGACTGCACCGTGACTACACCGTACCTTTAGGTTAAGACTTACTCGGTAATAATTTAAAAATAAATAAGTATTTTCGACAAATTAATTTAGGTACCACGTTTTGCAGTACAGGAACATAGTCGACCAATAACAGTAACGCCTTAAACAGACAGCTATGTCGGCGACGCCAGCGCACCTCGTAAAATCGCTACATCGTTGCATGCCGGTCGCATGTCACCGCATGCCGGTCGCATGTCACCGCATGCCGGTCGCATGTCGCCGATATGTCCCCCGATCGCTTGTATGCTGTTTATTGGACAACTTTCAGATGCCTTAGGACATAAATATGTTCATTAGGCGTGCATGTGTATTGTACAATAGTAATGACAAACTTAAGGATATAGATATTTAATTGTACTTCCAGAAACATAAAAAAAGCATTTAGGATTTTGTAAACATTATAAGCATTAAATAAATAAAGCATTTAGGGTTTTGTAAACTAAACTAAAAAACATTAAATACATAATTTTATTCATTCTTCTTCAAATACCTATTAGAATATACAATGTGTCTGTTATTTTAGTTAATTAAGGAAACTATAGGTCTAATTTTACTTAATATAAGTTAAAAAACATTTATGTAAACGACTGTTTGTTTCTGAATAAATAAATTAAAATTAAATTAAATAAAATTACCAGTTACCAGGTTTTCCTTTAGCTTGAAAGTTGATGGCTTTATACGGACAGTGAGGCATTCTAATCAAAAAGGGACCTTGTGGTTATCTGCAGGGCTAAAAACTACATAAATAACCCTAATATACATCCAACAACCAACCTCTTAACCCTTAAGGTTATTTTTTTATGAATTTTTGTAGCGACCCAATCGTGTCGTGTCGCTTGATACTGCAATGCAGCAGTCTCTTTTGATTTAAAACGCCACATAGGAAATTGAAGAAACTCCTGGTAGGTATTCATGTTACTTCAGCCTCGAACAAAATTGCTTTAAAACATTTTTATTTTAATTTATTTAACAATTTATTGTACACACAAAACATTAACAAGATACAAAACAAAACAGAAAGAACATGTACAAATGGTGAGGCTTATCTCTTTATGAGATTTCTGCCAGCATACCAGTGACAGGAAAAATGTGTGTTAGGGCAGACAGTGTGTACTAATAAACTAAATAAACTATATTAAAACAAAAATATTCATAAAGTATAGTACATACAAATATTATCGTACATACTTACATACATAATGGATACATAAATATATACACACATATGTATAATATATATATATATGCTTATGGATCAAGAGAGAGGTAACATGTTTGCGGATGTTTGTTGCGCCCCTTTTTGTTCTCAGAGCTAGCACCTAGAAAGCGGTGGTCGACATGTACTTACAAATGTACTCATATTATGAAGTTTTAATACTGAATTTTAAAACTTTGAAAATTAAAAGTTTGACAAGATGAAACATAGATGAATTGGTAATTAGGCCGAAAAAAAAGAAAATTGAGTTAAACATACACACAGTTGAGTTAGAAACACAGTAGAGCGTCAGTGGCGTCGGGGATCCCCGGCTGGGCCATGCACGGTCGACCGCACGCCAGTGGAAACAAAACCAGTATAAATTGGTCTCTCACAGTATTGAAACTCCCTAATAGGCTAGGCCAGCTCAAGGTCAAAGTGTTTCCACTGACGTCCGGTCGACTGTACCAATGGGTTTTTCTCGAATCTTAAGTCCATTTACTGACTGCTCTCAAACGGTAAAGGAACACATCGTGAGGAAACCTGCATACGCCGAAGAAGAAATTCTTAGGTGCATGTGAAGTCCACCAACCCGCACTGGGCTGGCGTGGTGGACTATAGCCCGAACGCCCTCATTGTGAGGGTAGGCCTGAGCCCCAGCAGTGGGGACAATGACATGTTAATAGGCTGTTGATGATGATGATGGCAGTTGAGATACTTCTTCATAGTTTCTTCGTCAACATAATATGTTCATTTACGGCGACTCTTCCAGTCAACTACCTGCTTATTATCGCACTTTTTGCCTCAAGTGGTACATGTGTAAACAATTTCAATATACCCATAGTTAATTGTCTATAATTACATATTTCTCGTTAACAGCCGCACATTGTGTGAACAGTACGTACCGTTTTTTCAATGCATATTTATAAAGCAATTAAAAACGGGGAAACAGCAAACATGATCTAATTATAATGTACGGGTTAATAAATATTAATAAAGCTATGAATGATGGCGTTTACGCCTTTTTGTCTGTTCGTGGCTGGAGGAAAGCGTCTGTTCCAAGTTCCACCTTGACCTTGAGCTGGCCTAGCCTATTATGGAGTTACAATAATATAAGAGACTAGTTTATGCTACGTTTGTTTCCACTGACGTGCGGTCGAACGTACCTTAGTGCATGCCCTGTCCTATATAAAAATTTGGATCTCTGTAAAGGTGTCGATCTGCGTATAAACGCTCCATCCTTGGCTTCTTCGTCACTTCATAGATAAAATCGTGAACCAATCTCGAGAGTATTTATTATGTTCTATTAAAATTGTCTACTTAGTAATTTTTACGAAATTATGCACAGGTTGACTCTATTTCGTTATATACAAATAAATAAATTGTATTAAGTAAGTACTACACGGTACACATTTTAAAACATTTTTTTTTACTATGTTACGTTGCATTGTTAATGCTTTCAGTAATTACGTCATGTCTTCGATTTAGTTACGTTGCAATAATAATAGGAATTATTTAGGGCTTCTTTCACCACTTCCTGATATTGTTACAGATAGTAATCTTAGTGATAAACTAATCTATCAGATAAATCTGTGTGATAGACTATATAAAATATATAAGATATAGGCAATCAGATACCTGTGAAACCAAAAAAATAGACTATCTGTCAGATAACCTGCAGATAGGGTATCTGGGACTTTATCAGCAAGCGGTGTAAGAGGCCCTTAGACTACCTACTTACTACTACCTACCTAAATAACTGTACTCGTCTTTCACGAAGAGTAGATACTTAGATGTTTTTTTTAACTCCTATACCTATTATGTAACCAAAAAGTCAAAGTGTGTGTGTGTGTGTGTACTTAATTTTGACAGAAAGTGTAGGTATAGTAAGAGAATTTTATAGCTAGTAAAGTGCACTTTAGAAGGTAAGTATACGAAAAACTTCAAAGCCTCAATCGCCACTCAATCCTAGAAGGTACTTAGAAATTTGCTAAACATCTCACCTCCAAACCTGATCTGTTAGTTCGTATAGTAGTCTTAACGTCCACTTGTTTTGTAGAAATAGGTTGCGAATTATTAAAAAAAAAAACGAAACATCAACCAATACTGTCAAGATAAATATCATCGCAAGATTAATCTAAATCTTGAAAGTGCTAAATAGACACTACACCGTCGCAGAACACGGCATTGACTTAAAGTGTTTGATTGTCAGAAACGAATGAGATATTATTATGTACGTTTGACTGAGAGCCACTTTGCTAAGCTGTATAATAATTTGAATAGCTTATCTTCTATTTGCACGGTGAAAGCTTAATAAAATCAAATCAGAGAGAAACAAACTGGGAAGACTCTCGTATTGATAAACTTTCTCCCGACATTATTATAGTTGTCAGTTCAACAATGTAATTAGATATTTTTATGGCGGAATGAATATTTATTTTATTAGATACTAGCAAACGCCCCGCGACTTCATTCGCGTAAAAATACTACCCCCCTTCCCCTTCCCAAGTAGCCTATGTTCACACACAGAGTATTAACTATCCAACAGCAAAAGAATTATTGAGATCGGCTTTGTAGTTACAAAGATTACTTCTAACACACATCCATCCAAACAAACTTTACTTCTTTATTATTAGTAAAGACTAGCGGAGGCCCCGCGTCTTCGTCCGCGTTCAAAAGTACCTATCCTATATGATAATCTAGTGTAAGCGATTCCAGCTTAAAAAAACAAACTCATGAAACAACATTACAGAATTAACCCTTAGAGATGAATATGAGATTACTTTAGACGTTAAACACTTCAAAACGTAAATGGACAGCACTTCGTTATCGCACGAGAGCTCGAAACTAACTGATTGTGTGCGATCGGTACGGCTCGTTTATATAGTGGCTGGCATCGATTCACTCTACTACAACATCGATTCATTCGATTACGACATCGATTCATTCTACCCGCTACACTAGGATATAAGCTATAAATATGATGTCCATAATAGCCTGCCTCAACAGGAAGATATGTTTATTTGTCTGGACCTTCTCCATCCGTACTCCGGACAGCCAGCCTCAGATCACATACAAATCATTCCCTCTCCTCCTGATCCAATTCCTTAATAAGTTCCCGAAAAAAACTCACAGGAACTTAGTTTAGGACTATAAGTACCGTCAAACCCTCCATCTTGGGCCTTTGACTGTAACTTTGGCCATAGCCAGAAAGTGGCTAAATCGAATGGCAAGAACAGAACAATGTGAGATGGTCCCAATTTTTTAAAATCATAACTTAATAAATCTCACATCGTTCGGGGGTGTTACCATTTAATTTAGCCACTTTCTGGCTATGGCCAAAGTTACAGTCAAAGGCCCAAGATGGAGGGTTTGACGGTACTTATAGTCCTAAACTAAGTTCCTGTGAGTTTTTTCGGGAACATATTAAGACATTGGATCTCCGAGAGGGAATGATTTGGGTGTGATCTGAGGCTGGCTGTCCGGAGTACGGATGGTGAAGGTCCAGATGGAGGGTTTGACGGTACTTATTCTGCGGTTTAGGTAGGTTGCAGTGATACCAACGCGTCCTGCCAGTCTCTGAATGTTACCTAACTAAGTGATCACATTAGCGGCCCACGAGCGGTCGCTGTCCATAAATCCGTCGTCCCCATAAATAAATACATAGATCACCGGCGCTAATTGACGTTTACAATCGACTTCAATGCGGAATCAATAAATATCGGACACGGGCGTGTTTCGCGTGACAGATCGAGGTGAGCGAAACAACTGTTGATTCAGTTACAAGTCAGGAGATGACAGCGATTTTGGACGTACGTTAAACATTATCATGGAAAAAATAAACCGAGCGGCTAAAAAATACTGAAACTAGCGACAAAAAATTAGGATTCGTAAGGATTTCCGTGAATTTGTATTTTTAGTCGCCCAGTTTGTTATTCTTGTGGCTAGGTTTATTGTTTCAGTTTTATTGTAGTATTGGTTCAGTTTAGATTTATGAAAGATACAAATTTGTAACTTGCATGATTCTAAATATGTGTTTCTCGCTCACGCCAATGCCTTTATGATTTGGCGTGAGCGAAAAAACTGCAAGTTCAATTAAGTATTGAATCCATAGACGATTCTGGATGTAATTTTACAATTTACTTCAATATGAATGGAGTGTTTCGCGTAACATTAATCTGCGCCAACGCATAGATAGTCAGCTGCGTTCTAATTGGGGATTATCTGCAGTATTTGTAACTTACAAAATAATAAATACCTACTTAATGTTATTATTTGTAATTTGTTTTGCATATGAATAAGCATTTAATTTTATGTTTAACATAAGTTAGTAAGCAATAGTACATTGTTAACCTAGGTGTGAAAGTAACTTATTTAAGTCCCGAGACGGGGATAGTTCGAGGGACCTCTAAATAAGTCTTGAACCCGAGGGAAACACTGTGCTTTTCATTAAGAATACACTGAAATTAAAAATAAATACATAAAATGAGTGTTAATACAAATCTCTGCTATACAGAAGTATAAACAAAACTCTACAACTCGAAAAAACAAAAGAAGATCGGATTGCCGCTTTCCCGTCTATTTTGTTTTTTTTTTTTGTGGCCGGCCAGGTATTCTGCCATTATTTTTCATTTCCATCATTGAAAAAATGATAAATATATTGCCCAAATCTATGTTATTTTATAGAAATAATTGACAGTAATAATTATAATAAACTCATTTAAAAAAATACATTCTTTAATTATTACATAACTTTATGTTATTTCAAATTTACATCGCGCTGTAATTGAGTGGCTGTATAGACAGTTGGACCATGGTCCAATAGAAATGTCAAAATAGTACTAGTATTTTTTATATATAATTCGACAGCTGTCAGTTGAAAGCGATTCTCCCTAGGGCTGAGATGTATTACTTTCAACCCGCTACTCAGGCAACTTCAGACCTTCTTTCAGAGTATGAGTAATGAAAATTTATTTATTTCTCCTTAATCTAATATACACAGGTGCTTGTATACTTAAAATAGTTTAAGGCTAATCGCTCCCGCGACCGCTTATCAATTATACCCGCGACCAGAGCGTTTGACATCAAAATGACAATTGTAAATATTCATAACTCATTTGCAATTATACGCCGCGACACTATAAAATACAGCGTTGAGCAAATCAACCCGCGCAATTAACATCATCCTGTTTCACCGGAATATGTTAATTCACAATTTTGTATACATGGTGCTCGTTTTTGGCGGTCGACGGCGGGTCAATTACGTGTTTATTCGCTTTCTATCGCGCATTTACATGCAAATCGTTTGATAATAGCGATTTTGTGAATATGAAAGAGGTTGCCGGTTTTTAATACGACTTATTACAATATGGTGACAGAAACCAGCTGTGTGGGGCTTCGACCAATATCACGCGAATGGACTTCAGGTTTTAAAAATGTACAGGTATAAATGTACCCAGTATACTCAATGCAATCAAAGGTACTTAATGTCTTTTGATCAAAAAAACACAATTATGATCACAACTGTTATTGAAACTTGAGGACAAAGTGTATTTCATTGAAATTACAATAAAATATAATTTTCTTACGAAAAAGCGTTTGCCGCGGCCAGCGTATCAGGAAAAAGAGAAAGAAAAAAGGGCTGGGATGCCAGCTACAAACAATTGTTTTATTTTAATTAATTTTATGGCTTTGGTTGCCTAATGTTTTTGCCCGATGTATTGAACAACAACTTATCAGTCACCGATCTACCTGCGTGTCAGTGTATTTACATACAATGTCTACCCTGTGTCCGTCTGTTAATGCCACAGGAAACAGCCTTAAACCGATTACATCGAGAAACGAGTGGGGGGTATCGACACCAGCCCAGATGGTTAGTTTAAAAAAAGTGGTTCGGAAACTATACTAATACATACACTTATGTGATTTAAACAATGAAGGTAAACATCGTGAGGAAACCTGCATAAGCCAAAGAAGAAATTCTTAGGCGCATTTGAAGTCCACCAACCCGCACTGGGCTAGCGTGGTGGACTATAGTCCGAATGCCCTCGTTGAGAGGATAGGCCTGAGCCTCGCGCTCGAAGTCATTCATACGATTTTGTTCTTTAGGTTAATACTGATATGGTTCATTTGAGAATGACGTCAAAAAGTGCTCGGGCAAATTTCCGCTTGGTCTGAACCGACTCTAACAAGATAAGTAATTCCATACCGAAATCCAAGAAGTTTCGAGTCTCTTTGGTGGCGCGCGCGCTCCCTGTGGAGTTCGCATCTTGCATATTTAGTATCGGAACCTATGGTGCCAATTACCGGGGGGGTGCGGACAAAGGAAGTGGAGTAGCGGGAGGAGGCTGCTTGCGTGCACTTTTGAACAAAATGACACTAACAATGCTTTTCAGGCATTCCATGAAATCATTGTGCTCTTTTACAATATCTGTTTTCCTTTTATAAGAGTAAAGATTAAAGATAAAGCTAATCGAGTAAAATGGTTGACTAAAGGAATAAAAAAATCAAGTATTGTCAAACGACGAATGTACCTAAAATATATACATTCGGGTATAAATAAATCAGAGAATAAGGCACGTTATTGCACTTATTCTACCTTGCTGCGCAGATGTATGTCACGGTCTCAACAATTGCATAACAAAAATAAACTTATACATTCCAAAAACAAGTGTAAAGCTGCATGGAGCATTGTGAACGGTGACACTTACTCAAATAGTCTGAAAAATCAAATAGATTACATTCAAATAAACGGGGAAAAACACACTGATGCTGCGAAAATCGCGGAATTATTTAATAATTACTTTGTTGACATGACCAATAATTGTAATAATGACATTTCTGCTACTTCCAATTTTATTAACAATAACATAAGTACAATATTTTTGACTCCAACGAACGAATATGAAATTTTGACAATAATTAACTCACTAAAAAACAGTAATGCTGTTGGTTACGATGGTATTACTACTAAAGTAATTAAACACTGTGCCGATATACTAGCTAAACCCCTTGCTCACATAATTAATTTATCATTGGCGCAAGGCAAGTTTCCTGAGTTACTAAAACTGTCTATAGTTAGGCCACTATTTAAAAAAGATGATGCCTCTCTTTTGGGCAATTATCGACCAATAGCGTTGCTGCCAATCTTTTCAAAAATTTTTGAAAAGGTTATTTATAAGCGACTTACAAATTTTATTGAAAAACATCATATATTGCACAATAATCAATATGGATTTCGCAAAAATAGCTCTACGACGTTAGCCTGCTTTAATTTCATTAAAGAAGTGACAGAAAGCATTAATGAAAACATTCCTATTGTAGCAATATACCTTGATATGAGTAAGGCTTTCGATCTAGTAGACCATAAGATTCTCCTCCAAAAATTGTATAATTATGGTATCAGAGGTATAGCACTGGATTGGATCAAAAGCTACCTTGAAAACAGACAACAATGCACAGAGATACAAAAGCTTGATAATCACAATCTTCTCACATCGTATAGATCATCACCTAAGGCGAACAATTGTGGGGTACCCCAGGGCAGCATTTTAGGGCCTTTAATGTTTCTGTTGCACATTAATGACTTGCCTAACATATTAGAGCATAGTTGTTTTTTATTTGCGGATGACACTACTTTGACTATTAAATGTAACAATCCTAACGATTTTAATTCTGACATTAATAATACATTGACATTGATTAATAATTGGCTTACAACTAATAAATTAAAAATAAATATTAGTAAAACTAATTTTATGCAATTTGGAACATGTAAATCTCGTGACATTTCATTACAATTAAACTTTAATAATGAGAAAATTGACGCGTTAGCCGTAACAAAGTTTTTAGGTTTCACAGTGGATAGATTTTGTAGCTGGAAAGAGCACGTTAGTGATGTATGTAAAAGGATAGACAAGTTTGTTTTTGTTCTAAGAAAACTAAGCCGAACATCGTCACGAGAAATAGCCCTCATGGCCTATCATGGTCATGTATCATCTGTGTTAAACTACGGACTAATACTATGGGGTAACTCAGTAGACATAAATAGAGTATTCATAGCCCAAAAGAAGTGTATGCGTGCAATTTGTAGAGCTCACTATATGGACTCTTGTAGACCACTGTTCAAGGCCACCAAAGTTCTACCATTATCCTGCATGTATGTAAAGCAGATGTGTATATTTGTGCGTGAACATACCGACTATTTTAAAACACATGGAGATGTTTATCCGAGATGTACGAGATATAAGGAGAAGTTGTATTTGCCATTTTGCCGCATTGATTTATATAAGCGTAATTCATATTGCATGGCAATACGAGTCTACAATTGTCTCCCATCTAATCTAAAAAATTGTAAATCTAATGTTAGTTTTAAAAGTAAAATTACGGAATGGCTACTAGACAAATGCTATTACTCTCTAAAAGAATATTTTGATGACAACATTTAATTTTAAAGATTTTTAAAAAAAAACTTGCATGCCGCTTCGGCGGAACATATGATACTGTACAATGTTACCCTAAGACCTATTGTTCCATACTATGTTCTAGCAAATAAAGCACTTGAAACTTGAAACTTGCTGATACAAATTTATATGGAGTTTGAAAATGAGAATGTGTGAGTGAGTTACAATATTGTAATCCATTTGACACGATTTTGACAACCATAGAATGCTTGTTTTACGCCTCTATAAGAGGCCGCGGCCGCCAATCAAAGAGATCCTAACTCTATGCCGAAATCACAGAAGCCGGCATACATAAATACCTACCTATTAATCCACTTAACGAATAAAAAAACGATAAGCTCCGTGCGAAATACGCGAATTCGATTCCAAAGCTTTTTATAAAAATACAACGAACCGTCATAAACATTATGACCCTATGGTCTAAACGTCATAAATACGTCACCGGGGCGGGGCGTATCGTTCGCATACTGTTT
The DNA here is from genome assembly GCA_949699065.1 of Metalampra italica. Lineage (NCBI taxonomy): Eukaryota > Metazoa > Arthropoda > Insecta > Lepidoptera > Oecophoridae > Metalampra > Metalampra italica. Next base: position 11,129,872 of record OX452979.1, on the reverse strand, counting down.
ACATAAATTACGGGCGAAATCGATTGCTAATTAAAACCAAACAATTTAACGGCCCCATCGATAAATTTATGATGAAACTAATTTATGGAGGCGCAACTTTTTATGGCGGCTCTTAAATATTAATGCAAAATAATTTATTAACACTTACAAGATGGCGTTTTATTACTTTTATGGAGACTAAAATATTTGCACTAATGTAGGTACATACCTACTATTTTTTTTATATATTATTTATTGTTCAAAAAGTGTTTTTTAAAAAATTTGAGTGGGGTTTTGAATTTGCTCGGTCGTTTATTAAAAAAATCTCTAGCAAATCTAGTGTTTAAATCTAAGCTACTGATGTATATTTAAATAATAGTATATTTACATTATTAAAATACCTATATATAAAAAAATCTTCCCTTTTTATTTTACAATCTGTCACATTTTTAAAAAAAATCTGTAAAATGTGTGGTATATTATAATGTGTCTTGCTCATAGAAATATAAGTCCATTCGTAGCGAGCTTTTTCCGTGTTCTGTGGTCTTGCTAGGCATACACCCATCGGCGCATCCTAATTGGCTAACTAGAGTCAGGTCTGGGGTGGATTTCTAGTAACATTGTCTTGGGGATTTTTTCTCTTTACCTATAAAAAAGACTAATCTAAATAAAGTAAAAAATTAACTACGAAAAGCTTACAGATAAAAAAGAAACTGGTACTGATACCTGAAAACGAAACCGGATGTATGTATCTGAAATTTTGATTTTTCCTACCACAGATTTTACTGTGAAGGAAAACTTTGTAAGAAATAATGTTTTATCAGGTACCTACTTTAAATATAATGGTATGGTAAAGGATATATGGCCTGATGCTTCTATGAAGTTAGGTCTGCAGTTGGTAAGTATGTATTCTAAGATTTTCCTTCTCATTACTAAATCTAACATTGCGAATAATTATGGCATCACGTCGAAACGTATTTTGCAACTAATATTTGTAATAATTTAATTACTTTTAAGTATGTACTAATAAAATAAATTATTACTAACGACCACTTAAACAGTGGGTCCTCCGGAAAACACAAAGTTAAAAAGCATAAAAATAATCATAAAAACATATAAAATATTGTATTGCGTTTCTGGACCGTGTCTAATCTATTTTATAACAATAAATTATAATACATATGCAATTATATTATTTTATTAAAGCATCATAATTATTAAAACAGTAGGTAATTTAAATCAGGCTTATGTAATTTATAATACTTACTTTTAGTTCAGTAGTTTTAGAGGTTAGCGCAGGACCGGTCGTCGTGGAGATCCGTGGGGGAGGCCTTTGTCCAGCAGTGGACGTCTACAGGCTGATATAATAATGATGATGATGGGTTCTTGTAGTTACATGGTTAAAAATTACTCGGTCGTAGGTTTATTATCTGTTGTAATTAAATGTTGCTAATTTGTCATCGTTACATTGTTGATCAACAGCCTATTAACATGTCCCCACTGCTGGGGCTCAGGCTTACCTCTCAACGAGGGCGTTCAGGCTATAGTCCACCACGCTAGCCCAGTGCGGGTTGGTGGACTTCACACATGCGTCTAAGAATTTATTCTTCGGCGCATGGCAGGTTTCCTCACGATGTTTTCCTTCACCGTTTGAGAGCAGTCAGTAAATGTATCCGGCCGGGGATCGAATTTCGGACCTTTCGATATGATAGGCCGTCTTATCCCCGACGTCACTGACGCACATGGGAGTAAAATGTTAAAATTGTCATTCAAAATAATCGTCTAGGTAAAGTTGTTTTAGTTATTCTTAAATTCTCTGTCCTTCCAATCTGCGATCATCAAAATACTATGATGATCGCAGCTTCCAATTCAAGATATTTTCTATTATTGCAGTACATAGTATAGCATTAACTGTTATTCTTAAATCATTATGATGAATAGAACGAAAGTCTCAATAAAACATAGCACTGCTCCCCATAATTAAGACAAAACACGAGCGAACCCGCAGGGCATAGCACATCAATAAAAAAATATTGCATTAGTTTAAAAACACTGCAGGCCACAGTAAATTATAACATTGCACCATAAAAAACATAATATTGCACATAAATTACATCTTACAGTCGCGTGCAAAACTAGTGTAAATATGTAACGACGCACTCGTAATTGCACGACAGTGCACGAGGCATCGATCAACACATGATTTGTGGTCTAATGTGTAAAGCACACATGAATGAATACACAACGTATTATTAATAAACAGTAATTGATGAAATAGTAATTAAAAACTAGATGACTAAGAAAGGCTATGAGGCTGTGACCAACAGGCTGATAAAACCAGTAGGTAAAAAATAATTAAAGATTTCATTAACAGCTATCTATCCCACAGCTGGGCATAGGCCGATGCATATAAAGAAGCGGTTACATTTTATAAGACCTTTCAAAATTGAAGCACAAATTTTGAGGATTAAGGTACCTTTCTAATTTTTATTATATAAATTTGTAGTATTATTTCAAAATACATTTGTTAACGTTACATTACATTTTGGTACGTTACTGTTATTTTGTATAGATTTATGTGATTACGTCATAATAACTAATATCTATTATTTATTTTATTAAGCACAGTAAGATATGCTATAAATAACAGTTTAAAATGTATCGGGAAACAGTAGAAAAATAAGGTCTTCTATAGAAATGATTGAGTATGACTGACTACATAGGGTATTTATACATTAATATATTACGCTCTCCCTTTAACATATAAACTAATTAAACGCGGACGTAACAGATAAACTATTTATTAACAAATAAATTAACGTACATTTTAATTCGCAATTGCATTCTCTAAAGTTTACAGAAGTAATTACACCAACGTCATTACCAGTGTCATTTAAAAAATGACAACGAGCCTTAACTTTTTCTCTATCATTAGTATTAGCAATTAAGGCAATGTTACCTTTTATTACATCGCCTGTGCCGCATCATGCCCATAAATCTACATTGCCATTAATTATATGACTATTCTTTTAAGTGTATTTCAAACGTCATATCCACTTCTGAAGCACACTCAAATTTGTGACGTAAAAGAGTTGAATAAGTTCTAAAATTGCTTGATGTTTAACTTGAGTTATTAGTTTCTTTTTGTTCCTGGATTTATATTGCATTTTGACATGCGATGCTTTGACAGGAATTAGACTCATTAACTCCATTTTGACTCGTTATATTGTTGTAGCGAATATAAATTATGCTCTTACGTTATAATTATAACACTTTTGATCAGTGAGCGTAATGTTTAAGTTAAATTACAAATTCTCTTGGGATTACCGCGCGCAGTGTAGGGTTCTGTATTTTACAGTTTTATCTCTACTATTAGGGATGGCTGGATGATCTTATAATGGTTCCTTGTCAGACTACAGATCCCTAAAAACTTTGAATTTTTTAATTGCATAAAACTCCAAGGAATGCGCACCACTGTGAGGAAAGAAATTCAACCTTTGTGAGTTGTGTCACCCCAAGAACTAATTAAGTATATACCTATTAATAATGAACCCTAACCTCTTTCTCCAGACTATCCCCAAAAGCTGTGGTGAAAGTTAATTAAACAAATCAAAGATTGAAACGTTAATTAAAGGATTACTAAAATCTCACTTGCGTACATAAAGTGTTTGCATACATGACATATTCCCATATAAATTGAGTAGATCAAAAAAAAAGAAGAAGAAGCAAAAAAAAGGGGAGACTGTACTCGGTATAGCCGCAGGTGTTTTACGTCTTTTTTGCCGCTTGCTGCCCCTAATAGTATAATAAAATCCGAAGTTTGTATAACGAAAGTGTATGAGTAGGTAGGTACGAATGTGTTTTGCATACATACATAACATAATCCCACATAAACTGAGTTGATCGGTTTTAAACGCAAAACAATGGGTAGACTGTACTCGGTATAGCCGCAGGTGTTTTACGTATTTTTTGTCGCTTGCTTGCTGCCCCTAAAATAGTGCATAAAATCCGAGTTTTGTTTATCTAAAGTGTATGAATAGGTAGGTACACATGTGATTTGTGACGTTATATTTTATATAATTAAGTACATTTTCATATTATTGTATAAGTATACCTACATCCTAAGCTGTAAGTTGGAAGCTATCACAGATAAGATTTCACTTAACCGAAACAAAAAAACACACCTTGTAACCCATTCTTTATCCTGGTCGCTTCGGTAGACAGTACCACAGTACCACACGGATCGACTGTCCACGATTTTTTAACCGGGAACGGACTCAATTAATCTTCTTTATCGGCCGATCGCCGGTCGGCAGTAGAGCCGAATCTTCGGCTTCTGTCGCTTTCGAACAAAAATTGCACATTTGGCGAATACCGACACTTGCCGACTCGATCACTGAAATCATCTTGTTGTGAATAAAATATTTCGTAGGTACCTACTTGTTTTATTTTTAATCACTACTAAGTTTACAAATTTTTCTTTGCTGTACATAAAAAATTCAATTAAGCATTTGAAATGGATGCTGGAACTAAATAGATTAAAAATCTGTATAAAAATACTTTGGCTGTAGGTTGAGCTTTTTAAGTACTTAAGTAGGCATTTTTTCTCATCAAAAAAGTTTGTTTAAACTGAAACTTTGCTTCAAAAATTTACCATGAAATTGTAGTATGCAACTACATAGGTAGTCATTTTCTTTCTACTTTGTTAATTATGGAATACTAACCAACATTAACCTAAACCAAAGTAATTTACGTTTCGACCATAAAGTTTCGGTCGAAGGGGCAACTCTAGCCGTCAGTTGAATAATCGTGCCGCAGACGAGTTTTACATAAATTAAGTTTTCCACGACACTTTGATACCACCCTGTGTTGTGAGCATCTACCTCACTACTCCTGCTGCCACTGAATATAAAAACAAACTTTAACGTAACGCAATAAGGATGACTTTACAACAATACACGTGCAATAATAAATTGGTCCCTGTTTAATAATGGGTCTTCGTCGAAAGATGTATATCTGACCGAAAGAAAGGTTAAGTGTGAACATTTGTTTGTTAATGCCCTTGTATAATGAATTCGTGGGTTTTTCTTTTTTTGTCGGAATGATAAGTAGTTTCGTTTTAATTGATCGATCGCTTTGTTTTTTGTTGCTGACACGTGTATTTTTGTATGTAAGTATTTCTTGAATAGAAATTCTAGTGTGTCTTAGAGATCCTTGATGAGTTTAAAGTGAAGTTTCTTTGAAGGAAAGAGGAGATGCTAAGAATTGAAGTTACCGTCATGACACGACTAGAAGAATTTGAAACAAAATAAAAATGTCTCAGTTTAAAGTGGTAGAAAAGCAAGGCGAGGCAGTGGAATAAAAGACATGAATGTGGCAACTAGAAATGTATTTAAAGTAGTAACGCGTTTGTAGACCTTGAAAAGGCATACAGTAGATCAAAGGTTGCAGATATTGTATAATGCAAAGCTTAAGCAGTTGCAATTTGAAGAGGCAAAGACAAAATAGAAAGATGTAATAGAGAGACAGTAGATTATAAGAGGCCGCTTCACACCGTAAAAAGGCTCACAGTAAGACCGTATCAGTATCCAATTTTGTACAAGAGTACCCATGACGTAAATAAGCAACCATCCACCACAACGTATGCAATTAGCTGCACCCATACCCCGAGGCCATGCATCTCCAGCAAAGTGATGGTTTGGTGTTATGGTAGCCAGACACGCAACGTGTAAAGTTACACTAAAGCATACAGACTCAATAAATCTTAATTAAAAACTTTTAAAACTCTAGTCATTATTCGTATCATTATCATAAAGAGAGAAGAACGGAATGATATTTTTAATTTGGAAGCTGTTTAAAAAACAGTCATTATTTAATGTCATATACATTGAGAAAATAATGGATTGGAATTTTGTGATATGGAAATAAAACCCACAAATATTACATCTGGATGTGAGGATAGACCTTAGAAACGGCTTACAGTTGTTCATCAGTTGGATTGAAAAGTTACTAACGCAGAACTCTAATTCTTGCAGACCGTTAAGGAAAGAAAATTCGTTATAACGCTACAAAAACTAAAAAAATAATAAAAATTATTGGCAGAATAGCTGGCCGGCCACAGGAAAAAATCAAAATAGACGAGAAAGCGGCAATCCGATCTTCATTTGTTTTTTCAAGTTGTTGAGTTTTGTTTATACTTCCGTATATAGCAGAGATTTGTATTATATATAACACTCATTTTATCTTTAGCTGATTCATGTTTTTATTTTTACTTTCATTGTATTCGCACAGTGTTTCCCTCGGGTTCAAGACTTATTTAGAGTCCCTCGAACTATTGGCGCCCTCGCTACCGTTTCGGGACTAAATAAGTTACTTTCACCCCTGGGGTAACAATGTACTATTACGTTTGTCTGGTGTATGTTACTGGTAAAGTAAAGTATGTTTCAATTTCAATGCAATTCAATGATATAGGAGAGACCATTCCAAATACAAAAATGTAAACGTCAGCTGAAACATATTTTCTTTGCATTTAGAATCTGTTTGTCTCATTTACTGTGACAATTCGCTCACGTCTGCGCGTGTAGCAACAGAAAAATTCCGTCGGATAGATGAAAAATTGCCGAGCTGCCAATTACACTAAAAAATGTCCGTGGGCACCAATTAAAATGATTTACATGGCGATAAATCGCGATGGTATATCGGGGGGCTTAAATATCGTTTTTTATCGTTCCACGCGATATCCGATTACCGATAGGCATTAAGCACTTTAATGAATGTGATTATTGAGTTATGGGTGTTGCCATATCGTTAAAGTAAAAATCTATATAACGGTAACTTTACAAGTATGTTTTTTTAATCATCAGCCTGCACTATTCCACTGCTGGACACAGGTTCGGTTCTCCGCATCCAGTCACTGCCATCATCGCTCCATCTGGGGGCATCCCACACTACACTTGCCCACGCGTGGTCTCCACTCGGAAGCTCGTCTACCCTAGCGGTTATCGGTTCTCCAAAAAAATATGACATCCCACTGCAACGTACCTATATCAAAGAATTTAGTTCTCTGGCGGACCTGTGTTTCGCATTCTAGAAATATTATAGAGAATATCGTATTATAGAGAAAATAGACCTGTCTCTTAGAAATAGTCTGAGTATAACTCTGTCATTTTGTCGATATCAAATTTTTAACTAAGTATCTATATTAGTTTTTTTTTTACTTTAAGTTAGTTAAATATCATAGACACTCTGGTGTGTACGTTTTATACCAGATTAGCTATATGTCAAATTAACAAAATGCCAGATTAGCATAATGCCAGATTAGCAAATGTCAGATTAGCATAATGTCAGATTAGCAAAATGTCAGATTAGCAAATGTCAGATTAGCAAATGTCAGATTAGCATAATGTCAGATTAGCAAAATGCCAGATTAGCAAAATGCCAGATTAAGACTATTGAAGATTAAGACTATTGAAGATTAAGACTATTGAAGATTAAGACTATTGTTCATAAGACCATTGAAGCTTTAGTGATGGAAAAATATCGTGGTGCAACAAATCCTTCGCCTTGTTAAGACTATAAGTTGACAAAGCTCCTTGCTAGTGATGTACCAACTGGTATCGATAAAAACTGGAATTGTATATTTCCGACATTTCATTAAATTATACATCCTCTCTTGGAAAATGAAGCTAAAACTATAATAATAATGTCAATTTCTTAAGAAGTCATACACTTTTTTCCATTTCTCATTTCACAAGAGCCTTATAATTCAGCCAAATAATATTACGAACAACATAGTTGGGTATAAAAATATCAGAACTGGCGCACTTTGTCGAGTTTGATCGTAAAATCGTATTTTATTTCCAACGGTCAATATAGTGGTCCCTAGTGGCCGGTTACCGGTCGTGTTCGAATTACGCTACTTCAAGAAAAGGCTGATTTCAATTTTACTAGTTACAATTCTATTATTTTTCATGCTTCATACGCTTCACATCTTACTAAGGTCAGGAAATCGTTCACGGGACAATGTATACGCTTCTAAAATAAATTACCAGAGGATATCTTGAATACGAAAGGCAGAGATTTCAAGAATCACTAAAAACATATTTGTAAGAAAGTTAAAAATAAAATAAATGGCTATCTGAATGGCAATGATGCCTGGTTAATGTTACTTCAGCCTCGTCTGGCCTATTGCCTTAGTTAGTAGTGACCTTGCCTACTACGCCAGAGATCGTGGGTTCGATTCCCACCCGCGGTCAACATTCGTGTGATGAGCATATCTGTTGATTTTCGGATTCGGGGTGTTTGCATGTATTTAAGTATTTATTTATGCATGTTTATCAGTTGATGAGTGCCCATAGGATTAGCTTCGGCTTAATTTGGGACTTAACAGCCGTGTGTGAATTTGTCCAATACCACAGAATAGATAATGCCAATACATTATTATTATTGTTTTTGGATTCTGGGTGTTTGCATGTATTTAAGTATTTATTTAAAAGTATTGTTAATAAAACATGTCGAACTTGAATAAAATATGTATTTTATTGAAATCACAGCAAAAATAAATTGATCTTACGAAGAAAAAAAACAGGGCTGGGATGCCAGCTGCAAAAAAATGTTTTTAAATAATTTTATAGCTTTGGAAGCTTAATATTTTTGGTCAATGTATTGAACAAGTATAAAGTATGCATGTTTATCAGTTGATGCGTGCCCATAGGACAAGCTTCGGCTTAATTTGGGACTAAACAGCCGTGTGTGAATTTTTGTTGTTATTTTTATTTGGTCGCCAAATCGGAACACCAAAAGCATCGACGACCGTACTTTATGATGTGGACAAATTATTGTGTGCGAAAGTGGCAAAGTTTAATCGATTTGGGAACTTCGCTTCTCCAATACGCCGTTGCCCAGCGGACTCATTTCATGCCGTGTTACTTCGGGTTTTAGTGCGATTGTAGTTTTATGGTGGACTTTTTATATTATTTGAGACTATGTCATTTTTGAGGAATCCTGAGAAATTTGAGAAATGAGGAGATCCGCAGGAGAACCAAGGTCACCGACATAGCTCAAAGAATTGCGAAGCTGAAGTGGCAGTGGGCTGGGCACATCGCTCGTAGAACTAATGGCCGTTGGGGCAGAAAGGTTCTCGAGTGACGACCACGTATTGGAAGACGCAGCGTACGCCTTCCACAAGGTGGACCGACGATCTGGTGAAGGTCGCGGGACCCGGCTGGATGAGGTTAGCGCAGGACCGGTCTCGTGGAGATCCTTGGGGGAGGCCTTTGTCCAGCAGTGGACGTCTACAGACTGATATAATGATGATGTCCTTTTTAATCCAGTCAAATCGTATGAGTACACTTCAATATAGTATCTACCAAATGACCTTCCTCGTGTTTTTCCCTTATATTTTCCAGTAGGTACGTTAGGTAATACGAACGCCTAAAAAACTTGCTACCGACCCATGAAAAATATAATATAATTTTATAATTTATTTTACGAAATTTCTTCATCCAGACCTTTAAATTGAGCAAAGTATGAGGTTAAGTTAATTTTTATGCGCGTGTGAAATCCACCAACCAGCATTGGGCTAGCGTAGTGGACTATAGATACATAATATACTGTTGAAGCTTGAAGAATGTATTTGACAATTACAAAAACTACTGAACTACAAAATACTAGGTATGTAAGTAAACGTACTGGCCGACCAAACATAGGCGTCTAAAACCGTTATGCATATTCCATTGAACTTACAAAAACAAAACCCATTTGGGTCGGTGGTACACTCGGAGGAACACCTCGGAACACTTCACCAAACATATTATTCGAGGCGCAAACACCTCAACGGTGTTTACCGACAACTTAGCGTTAAGTTCTTCTCTTATTAGCGCGAATACACTAAAATACGTGGGCAAATAGACGAGCCGATAACTTATTAATATACCTCTGTGCGTGACTTTGAGTTAGTGAGGCCTAGACGCAACCAATTGACGGCGAAAGCTTTCACAGAACATAAGGCCATCGCCTAGGTATATGAAGGTAGCGCATTGACGGCGCCAGCGTTCACAGAATGTAAGGCCATCGCCTAGGTATATGAAGCCAGCGCATTGACGGGGCCAGCGTTCACCGAACATAAGACCATTGTCTAGGTATATGAAGCCAGCGCATTGACGGCGCCAGCGTTCACTCAACATAAGGCCATTGCCTAGGTATATGAAGCCAGCGCATTGACGGCGCTAGCGTTCACCGAGCATAAGGCCATCGCCTAGGTATATGAAGGCAGCGCATTGACGGCGCCAGCGTTCACTGAACATAAGGCCATGCCTAGGTATATGAAACCAGTGCATTGACGGCGCTAGCGTTCACCGAGCATAAGGCCATCGCCTAGGTATATGAAGCCAGCGCATTGACGGCGCCAGCGTTCACTGAACATAAGGCCATTGCCTAGGTATATGAAGCCAGTGCATTGACGGCGCTAGCGTTCACCGAGCATAAGGCCATCGCCTAGGTATATGAAGGCAGCGCATTGACGGCGCCAGCGTTCACTGAACATAAGGCCATGCCTAGGTATATGAAACCAGTGCATTGACGGCGCTAGCGTTCACCGAGCATAAGGCCATCGCCTAGGTATATGAAGCCAGCGCATTGACGGCGCCAGCGTTCACTGAACATAAGGCCATTGCCTAGGTATATGAAGCCAGTGCATTGACGGCGCTAGCGTTTACCGAGCATAAGGCCATCGCCTAGGTATATGAAGGCAGCGCATTGACGGCGCCAGCGTTCACTGAACATAAGGCTATTGCCTAGGTATATGAAGGCAGCGCATTGACGGCGCCAGCGTTCACTGAACATAAGGCCATTGCCTAGGTATATGAAGCCAGTGCATTGACGGCGCTAGCGTTCACCGAGCATAAGGCCATCGCCTAGGTATATGAAGGCAGCGCATTGACGGCGCCAGCGTTCACTGAACATAAGGCCATTGCCTAGGTATATGAAGCCAGCGCATTGACGGCGCCAGCGTTCACTCAACATAAGGCCATCGCCTAGGTATATGAAGCCAGCGCATTGACGGCGCTAGCGTTCACCGAGCATAAGGCCATCGCCTAGGTATATGAAGCCAGCGCATTGACGGCGCTAGCGTTCACCGAGCATAAGGCCATCGCCTAGTATATGACCGGCGTCAAGCCATACTTGTTTTAGTAGCCTCATGGTGGAAAAAATTCAAAACAAATTTCTAAGGTACTTGTATCTTAAAGAGTATGGTGTGTATCCCTTCTACCCGCTTATGTATCCAACCCTCTTCGTTCTGGGGATGGTTGGGTACTACAGGCTGGAGGTTAGGCGGGAGCTGGCGCTAGTGATGTACATTTTTAAAGTGTTCCGCGGGATGGTCCACAACCCGCCGGTACTGGAGTGTCTCGCGCTGTTCGTGCCGGGCGGGTACGCGCGCCACAGGTGCCTCGACCTGTTCAGCGTGCCCGCCGCGCGCACCAACGCGGTCGCGGCCGCGCCGGTGTCGCGCGCGCTCAGACAACTGAATGCTCTGTCTCGGGAAGGGTTTGATATACTCAATTGTTCCCTGACGGAATTTACACGAGTTGCTCTCCATTCCATAAGTAGCCGCGAGATAAGATAAAAATTATTTAAATGAAGATGAGGCTATATATATATAAGAATATGAATATGTATAATTGTAATTTATTAATTAGTGTGTCTATTTATTTAATTTAAACTACATTATGTTTTTGCTTACAGTTTCGAATTAGACACGTCTGTAATGATACTGTAACTGTTTTCATAAATAAATAAAATAAATAAAAAATAAAAATAGTGTGAGTTTGATTTTGCCTAAGGTAAAGAGCGCCCTCAATAGTTATTTGTGTTACAAGGGAACTTTGTTCCATACCTTAGGCAAAATCTAACTCACACTAAAACATTATTAAGGCGTAATTCTGGTAATATACCAAAGCGGAGATGACCTTATGTTCGGTGAACGCTCTGTCGCCGTCAATGCGCAATCAATTGGTTGGATGGTCTGTGGGCCTAGTTGGTTGTGCACTCGCCTCAGTTTCATGAGGCGTGTGTTCGAACCTGGCCTGTACTAATGAGTTTTTCGAACTTAAGTGCAAATCACGAGGTTTCCTCACGATGTTTTCCTTCACCGTTTGAGAGCAGTCAGTAAATGTATTTAAGTTTCGAGAAAAACCCATTGATACACGGCCCAGCAGTGACAGGCTTTCCGCTGAAGAAAAACATCGCGAGGAAACCTGCATACGCCAAATGTTAGGATGTCTATTTTATGGTGTTATGGGAAGACCACCGAAAAACGGATTGGGGCACCGTTGGTGGCCTAGGCATTAAAATGGTTAGTTGGTTAAAAAGCAATGTCACCGCATCGTTTGATTTTACTAATTTAGTATCAACGTCTTGTTTTGCCCTCGTAAAATCAATACACCTAGCTCTTTTAAAAATCACCAGTCCACAGTGAGATGGAAACTAGCCAAGAATGTTTATTTGTTATGTGAAATAACTCACTTTTCAATATTTACAAAAATGGTACTAAAAGCAACAAAAATGGTAGCCGCTAACTGCACGAAAAATTTACTTCCATAGAATTAGGCGAATGATTAGACCGTCCGAAAATAAATATTAGATTTGCTTTGTGCGACAACCGCCAGGACTCCTTAGCGGGGGCACGTTAACACGCTGGCTGTGTCGCACTTTGCTGACGTTCCCAGAAGGATGCGCGGTCAATACGTATTTTAAATTTAAAAATTGTGTCCGAAATATTTTTTAAGCAAACGGTTGTTTATCAGAACGTCACGAAGCGAAAGGAGCGTTATTATTGGTGCGCCTCGTATTGGCTCGCTAACAGGCGCGGGATGACAAAGGAGCCGGCGTGTTTGCTCAAGACATACGTGTCCAAGTTTCGGATGACATTTTAGGTTAGTGGTCCAACGCAAACCAAATAAGGCCGATCAGGTTGGTCGGCGTAGCAAATTGACCATTCTTTACGGACACGAACTGCTTTCGTTATTTGTTTTGGTTATTCCAGAATTTACTGTATTTTTATAACCAAATATGGTGTAAATTAAACTTCACGGAATAAAAAGTGTGAATTTCTCGTAACTACCTTATTATTGATTAGGTAGAAGTTATTATAGCCCCAACGTGTTTCTAGGTACTAGTTAAATATTAATTAGTAAAAAGATGTTAAGTCTATAGTATACTTGACAGGCTATGGAAATAGCCATGCTTGCAGTTTCTCTAAGAAACAAGATCCGAAACGAAATGATCCAACGTCTTCGAGATAGCTCAAAAATTAGTAAGTTGAAGTGGTAGTGGGCGGTGACATCTGGTTGGAGATCCGATAACCGCTGGAGCAGACGAGTCCTCGAGCGGAGACCACGCGTGGGAAAGCGTAGTGTGGGACGCCTCCAGCCAGATGGAACGACGATCAGCGTGAGGCGGCTGGCAGTGGATGCGGAGAACCGAAGATCAAGTTCCGGGCCTATGTCCAGCAGTGGAATAGTGCAGGCTGATGATACTTCATGATAGCTTAGCGCTGAAACCGATGAAAAATTATGTAAAAGCATGTTGTTTGAAACTGCGTATAACAATCATTTATGTTTGCCCAAGAAACTTTTCCGATGTTCCTACAAGCCGCTGATCTCTCTCAAGCCATGTTTCTTCGCACAAATCGAACAAAGTTTCCGTGACCCGGGACCGGACCCTTGTAACATCGGTAGCAGTAAATTGGATCGACATCCGTCGCCCATTGCGCGGATTATCCGCCCTCGTTACGAACAACGTTAATGTTCGCCCGCTCTGATTGTGTCTTCACTCTATGTGCACAGTGGGTTACCTCTATATTATTATTGGGATATAAAAGATGTTAGGAAATTCACTTATTTATGATTGTATACATGTAATTGTCGTATTTTTATTAATTGTTTGTTTACTTTGTAAGTTAGTTTTGACTATAACTTTATGTTATTAATTTTATCATAATATTTATAATGAAATCTAGTCAAGTCAAGTCAAGTAAAAACTATTTTATTGCATGTAAGTACACTGGGTACATTTATACAACGTCAATTTTTTATCTACCACCGCTTCCAAGGTGTTATATAGAGCTGGGAAGAAGAAACGGCGCAACAAACTTCCGCAACACATCTATAAAAGATAATAACTATTAAGAAAAATATTCCATTTTAGTTTTTTTTAGACTAATGTTATAGATAAATTAGTGTGTCAGTAATGTCAAATATCAGCAAGGATCGGTGAAACTAGTAGTTACCACCGCGTATCAGTTTGCTGCCTGAATCTCTTACAGGTCTTACTCCACTGCATCGCTCAAGCTATATTAAAATTTAAAAGAATCAGAAAAAAACAGTCTTCTAAAATTAAAATTGACTCCAGTGTTGTCAACTACCTAGATTCATTCCAGACAAGTCAGTGTGACGTCGATCAGTGTTTCTACTATTGAACTACCTTTTGCATCTATATTTTTATATTTCTAACGTTTCTATCTTCATTTCAACCAAAATAAGGCTATGCTACATCGCTATTTTCTATCGATTGCTAATGCAATAACACATTATTTTGATGTTTTGTTACATAAAATAAATATTATTTGTCTCATTACCGTACACACGAACTCCCACTGTGCGCTGGTCCCACCCACGAGCTCAACTGCTATCGCTGCACGATCGCCGTCGTTTGTAATGACGACACTCTCGGAAACGACTGCCAGGTCTGGCCGATTTTATTTCTATGGCCACCTGTGTTTGGCTTTGGATTTCTTTACTTTATTTTGTAAAAATCTTCTAAAAAGAACTAGGTACTAGTTAAACTAAATAAACTTAAAAATAGTTAGGATTCTGGATGGTGTTGAATTGCTGAGGCAGCTGCTTGAAAGAAATTAATCATAAAAATAATTAAGTAGGTAACCTTTATCTTAATAACCTTCAATCTAGCGAACTTTAATAAGTTACTTATTAAACTTCGCTAAAGTTTTTAAAAAGTAAGTAGGTACTTAATTGCAGAAACTCTTATAGGTTTTTCTGGCACTGCCCATCGGTTATCAAATCCGATGGGTAGTGCCAGAGATCTCAATCATGAACAATAAAAAAAAACTCTTAGACATTATTACAATAGATTACTCGGCGGATACCAACGGTTTACCTTAATAAGGAGCCAGTTAAGTTATGTTAGGTTAGCAATCAAAGAAATAAAATGATCGAAACTTAAAACCCCTTTATCTAAACTTTTTTATTTTTCATTTCGTGCTAATTCATTGACTTCGAAACTTCCACGAAAAATGATTCCGTTATTGCTCAAATTGATGATTGCAAAGTGTACTAAGTGGAGCCACCTAGAAATGCGCTAACAGACAAGCAAACAAGCCATCAAACATGATAACTCCCGCCGCGGCGCGCTAATCACAGCTAATATGCTTAAAGGCATTTTGATTAACAAGTGAAGTCAGCGTTATATAGTCAGATATAGTCAGCTTTATAAATAACCGAGGTATAATTCAGAACAGGAAAACTCTGTGAAAAAAGAAAAGAAAAAAAACTTAATAATTTTTTATTATTTGTGAGTGAAAAAAGTGAAAAAATTTTTTTCGGTGTCCAAAAAATATCCGATAATAATAAGTACCTAGGTATTCTAAGCGTCGGTGTCGTAGTGAAGAAGACGTGGCCTGTCACTTCGAGTAGTCTGAATTCAATTTGGCCGTGCGTGTACCAATGGGATTTTCTCAAATTTTAAGTAAGTTTAAAATTTACTGACTACTCTCAAACGGTGAAGGAAAACATCGCGATGAATCCCTATTAAGAAAGAAAGAAGGAATAATTGTTAAGTCCGCCAATCAGCACTCGGCTATCGTGGTGGACTATAGCCCGTACGCCCGTTGATAGGGTAGGCCTGTGCCCCCAAAATGGGGCTTAATAAAAATATACTTTCTGCATTAAATAACTGTTATAGTGTAATTATATTTACACAATAGCCATACATTACGCAAAAATTATTTTTCAAATTTTTTTGTTCTAAAAATTAATAATTAAAAAAATGTGGCAAAGTCAAAAATTCAAAACTATTAATTGCATGTAAGTACACTGGGTACATATTTATACAACGTCAATTTTTTATCTACCACCGCTTCCAAGGTGTTAGCGCTGGTTTAGCGAAATACGTACAACTCAATAAGTATTTTAAGTTTGTGTTGTTAATTTTAAAATACCATAATAATATATTCGTTGCCGATGTCTACCACTATGCAGAACATCGGACAAAATTCCCAGTTGTGTAATTTTGCTAACAACATTTACCTTTCGCACCTCTAGTACGCAGTTCCAAGTGTGGTCAGAAGTGAAATTCAAATTTCAAAGCCTCATTACCACAATCAAAATCTAAACATAGCATGCAGCCGCTAATGTAACCAAATTGAAATAACTATTGTTGGTATGAACTCTTCAAACAGAGCGGGCACGAGCGCCGCGGGCGGGTAATGACGGTAATTGTTTTGGCAAATTTTCGTAGCTGCTTGTTTTGGCTGGGAACTGTGAGGCAACACGCAGGTAGGTGGAGTCTTGGGGACGAGGAATCATGGAGAGTTCCCTAAAAGTACACCCCGGGCACTTACGCTAAAATATAATAAGTCAAAGTCAAAATATGTACATTTAAATTTAAACACACCATCATCAACAGCCTATTAATCTCCCCACTGCTGGGGCTCAGGCCTACCCTCTCAACGAGGGCGTTCGGGCCACCACGCTAGCCCAGTGCGGGTTGGTGGACTTCACATGCGCCTAAGTATTTCTTCTTCGGCGTGTGCAGGTTTCCTCGCGATGTTTTCCTTCACCGTTTGAGAGCAGTCAGTACATGTACTTAAGTTTCGAGAAAAAACCCATTGGTACATGGCCCAGCCGGGGATCGAAATTCAAAATTCAAAAGTATTTTATTGCATGTAAGTACACTAGGTACATTTATACAACGTCAATTTTTTATCTACCACCGCCTCCAAGGTGTTATATAGAGCTGGGAAGAAGAAGCGGCGCAACAAACTTCCGCAACACATCTTTTAAAATCAAGTTTGTACATAACATTATTTTGTAAAGATTGTGCGAGGCTGAAGTAACATTAACACCAGGCATCTTTGTCATTTAGATAATCGACTGTTTTATAATAAGCTTTCTTACAAAGTTGTTGTTTAATGTGAGTCTTAAATTTTCTGTCATTCATATTTAAGATTTCTTCTGGTAGTTTGTTGTAGAAGCGTATACATTGCCCCGTGAACGATTTACTGACCTTACTAAGCCTTAACTGTGGTGGTACAAGTTTGTTTTTGTTTCTTGTAACATAAGCTGTGTTCATATCACAGTGCCTCAAAAAGAGAGATATATTTTTGCGGACATACAAAATATTCTCAAAAATGTATTGACTGGCAACGGTTAATATATTAATTTCTTTAAACTTTTCTCTTAATGATTCTCTACAACGTAGATTATAGATCGCCCTAACAGCTCTCTTTTGCAAAATAAAGATGGTTTCTATATCTGCCGCTTGACCCCACAGTAGGATGCCGTATGACATGATGCTGTGGAAGTAGCTGAAATAGACTAATCTCGCAGTAGCAATATCTGTTAATTGTCTAATTTTCCTAACGGCGTAGGCGGCCGAGCTTAGTCTGCCAGCTAGTGAAGCTATGTGGGGCCCCCATTGAAGAGATGAGTCTATAGTTATACCTAGGATCACCGTGCTTTTGATAAATTCTAATCTTTCTGTACCTAAAGTTACATTATTAACTACATGTCTTACATTTGGTAGGCATTCGAACCTCGGACCTTTCGATATTATAGGTCGCGTCTTATCCCCGAGGCCACTGACGCTCTATTTCAATCAATTTAAACACGTAAACTTTTATTTATACATTTTTTATTATTAAAATCATGTTTGTATAACATCAGAATATCAGATTGACTACAGATACTCGGGAAATACCTACCGTGGGAAAAACTTTTCTACCCGGGCGAAGCCGCGGGAAATTGCTAGTTTTATAACAAGCATTCTTACAAAATTGTTTTTAATGTCATTCTTAAATTCCCTTGTCTTTCAATTATTAAGATATCATCTGATAGTTTGTTGTAGAAGCGTATACATTGCCTCGTGAACGATTTACTGACCTTACTAATTATTTGGTAGTACACGTTTGTTTTTTATTTCTTGTATAATAAAGTCAGATATATTTATAAAAAGATATATTTTTGCGGACGTACAAAATGTATTGACTAGCTACAGTGCATCAAAAAGAGACCATGAAACGCAAAGATAACAGTGTTTTAAAAAACTGATATTGACTACGGCTTTTCTCTGAAACATCAAAGGACCCTTGGCCACGGCGGACAAGTGGAAAAACAACGAACGGTTTAATACGGACCCCTTTATTGCGGCGGTGACGGGAGAAAAACGAATCGCAAAGTTCATTTGCAGGCTTCAGCGCTACACACCGCCTGATCTGTCGCGTCTGATTTGTTGGGGAAAGGAAATTATGGAAAGCGACTGACAGTGGGACTACTCCGAAAACTCAAAGTCACTCAACGGGCTCTGGAAACAGCCAGGCTCGGAGTGTCTCTGAGAAACAGGATCCGAAATAATCCGCCACAGAACCCTCAGGGCGCGAGCCCAGCTCGCATTTGTCCAGTTTTTTTTATTGTAGGTACCTACACATTACATACAAAGTTTTTGGACATCTCTATACAATATCGCACACATAGACTGTAAACACTATCGAAGATGTGCAAGCAATCTGTGACTATATTCACTCAAGCGCCAAAAAATTCTACGGGGACTTTACCAGTAATCACACATTTTTGAAATGTTTTCCAGTTTTTGAGAGTTTACAATTTATTCTTTAAATTCTAAAGTTGTTTATTTAATGTATGTAATGTTACCGATTTCTCCGTCAATTGTGGACCGATTTTAAAAAATCTTTTTTGTTGGAGAGAATATACTCCTGAGGTGGTCCCATTGTCACCAAGTCAGGATATAGGCATCTTCGGCACAATACCTGGCCTGATTGCGTAGTTGGTAGTAACCCTGCCTGCGGTCGTGGGTGAGATATCCACGCGGGACCAACATTTATGTGATGAGCATAACTGTTGGTTTTCGGATTCTGGGTGTTTGTATGTATTAAATATTGAAAAGTATATTAAGTATGCTTATCAGTTGTTGAGTACCCATTTACAAGCTTCGGCTTAGTTTGGGACTGAACAGCCGTGTGTGAATTTGTGCAAACATTATTATTATTAATACTTGTGTCTTCAGTGTGTTTTACTTTGTAAGAAACAACAACTTTGTAAGAAAGCTTATTAAAGGACAGTCGATTATCTAAATGACAAAGATGCCTGGTGTTAATGTTACTTCAGCCTCGCACAATCTTTACAAAATAATGTTATGTACAAACTTGATTTTAAAAGATGTGTTGCGGAAGTTTGTTGCGCCGCTTCTTCTTCCCAGCTCTATATAACACCTTGGAGGCGGTGGTAGATAAAAAATTGACGTTGTATAAATGTACCCAGTGTACTTACATGCAATAAAATACTTTTGAATTTGAATTTGACTTTGCACGCGGCCGTATGTAGCCTTTCCTTCGCCCGGCGGCGACACCGTAGTTTCCGGCGTGCACCGGAAGCCGACAGAGGGCGCTCGCAAACACGAGCCCCATTTCCGGCGCGGAAGAACGCGATGGCGGCGCATCCGGCGGCCGACTGATTGGGCCTTTATTAAAAACTGACACCTGAGGCGGTTTGGTGGCAAAATTGCGAACGGTTTTGTTTTGGAGAGGGTTGTTTTGGTTTGGTGATTGGCATTTGACGAGCGACGTAGTTGGAATGATGTTTAGCCGACAGCGCGACAGTTAATGAAGGGTTATGTTTGTGGCACCGGGTCCCTATAATGCACGACATTGTTTTGCACATACCAGCAATGTACGACATCAGTAATGCACGGCACGAGAATGCGCGACACGTATTTTCAATTCCAATGACGCGCATTGTTATGTCGCGCATTCTCGGCCCGGACCAAGAGTGCCCGTCATAGTATTGTACAGCATAACAATTGGAATCAAAACAAAGAGTGACGTCACATTAAAAAAGTAAAAAGCCACTAGGGATGGGTGATTTACTGATTTGATTGATTTTTCTTATTTGACGATGGTTGATGGTTCACGTTGCCTAACGTTCTAACTACTGTCGCTCGCTTCGCTCGCTCCAAAAGTGTTTACATTGAACCTAACAGCTCGTCGCTTCGCTCCTCGCACCTAACCTTCGGGATGGGCTGACTACATTTCTGGATCAATCGACGAAATCACTCAATGTAATCGATCGTCTTTCGGAACAGCACTACCTAGTATCCAAGCCTCAAAATTCCGAGTCACCTGATTGGTCAACCAATCGGCCAATCACGCGATGTCGCCAAATACGGTGCTGTACACTCTCGGCTCGGACGAGCAAGGTACAGCGGCGTATTTGGAGACATCCCGTGTTGTGCAATCCATTGTCGCGCTCTGCTGGTGTGTGCATTCTCGTGTCGTGCGCTCTCGTGCCGTGCATTGTTGATGTTGTGCATTACTGGCTCCCGTGGCACCCATCAATTTGGGGGTTTTGTAATTTAAGGCCTCTACATCTTGGACAAGTTTTTTAGGGGAGCAGAAAAACCTGGCGACACTTCGATTCGAACCTTTGGGATCTTTTGTACCAAAACCCCTGACCACCAGCGGTGCCGCAATCCGTTTTAGTGGACTTCACATACGCCTTAGAATAGAAATTCCAAACTCAGGTTAGTACCACGGGCAAAAAGGTACTATACAGGTGAAAACGATAATCTTTCTCGATTATTCCTTAACTGTCCAGCAGTGGACGTCTACAGGCTGATGTGACGATGAGATCACTGCAAAGTCCCGTAGATTTTTTCCCGCTGAATGAATATAGTCACAGATTGTTTACAGTCTATGTATGCGTAAGCAAGTGTGATAATAGAGATGTCCAATATTCTGAAAGTTTGATTCGGTTGATCAAATCAATGAACAATTTCTTGAAATTGAATGAACGTCTCTAGTAAACCCCCGCACCGCTCCCATTTAACACGTAAAATTAGTCATTGCGCAGAAATCAGCCAACCCACAAGACCGCCAAGAAGCTCTACAGGGTCTTCATCATCATCATCAACAGCCTATTAATCTCCCCACTGCTGGGGCTCAGGCCTACCCTCTCAACGAGGGCGTTCGGGCTATAGTCCACCACGCTAGCCCAGTGCGGGTTGGTGGACTTCACATGCGCCTAAGAATTTCTTCTTCGGCGTGTGCAGGTTTCCTCACGATGTTTTCCTTCACCGTTTGAGAGCAGTCAGTACATGTACTTAAGTTTCGAGAAAAAACCCATTGGTACATGACCCAACCGGGGATCGAACCTCGGACCTGTCGATATGATAGGTCGCGTATTATCCCCGAGGCCACTGACGCTCTACAGCCCTGCTATTCTGTAAGCGTATTTGTGCAACTCGATCCTGAATCCGCAGTGAGATCGGTCTCTAACTAAATGATTTACAGTTCAATACTCACTTTACTTCGCAAGTGAAGTGTTTATTAAGTAGCTTGTATTTGTTTACACAATGCGACATCAAGGTCTTTCATGATCGGATGCGGAGTGAAGTAAGTGACTTGCGATGTGATGGTCGAGTTTTAATTCATACTTTACAGAATCACACAGCAGGGTCTTACTAGGTGTTAAATAAATTGACTTTCTTTTTTAACGTTAACAGTAGGTACCTCTGAAAACAAGATAAGATGAGATGAGATGAAATGAGATGAGATGAGATGAGATGAGATGAGATGAGATAAGATAAGATAGCCTTTAATGCTGTATAAAATATTACAAAAAAATATTTTTAATTATTTTATTTTCCTTCAGCTTGCCCTTGGACATAGGCCTCTTCCCAGGATTTCCACTTCTCTCTCTCTTTTGCTTCTCTTCTCCATATTGAGCCAGCGGTTCTTTTTATTTCGTCCTCCCACCTCATTATTTGCCTTCCTCTGTTCCTTTTTCCTTCTCTTGGATACCATTCCGTTATATCTCTGGTCCATTTCTCTATACTTGATCTCATCATGTGTCCTGTCCACCTCCATTGAGGCTTTGAAAACAAGCTCCACGACAAACATCTCCACTCAATCACCGCCGCCGTCTGCCGCAGCTCGCCGCCCCACCGGCAGTGACAAATGCTACCTTCGTCGCGTGGGCACCCAACGACGATCCGTCACGCGCGCGGGAGCGCGAGGATTTGTCAACGCGGGGCGCCAACGCGGCTGACATATCAGTGATCACACGGCGAGAGGTGGAGGTACTTCTATAGGGTAATATGACACAACGATTATGATAATGTCAGGTGCCTTTGTACTAGATTTTTACCAAAGGAACTACTTATGTTATTATCATTATGGGCGGGTTCTTCGTGGCCAAACTTGAATGCCAAACTAGTTTGGCCATCATCATCAACAGCTTATTAATCTCCCCACTGCTGGGGCTCAGGCCTACCCTCTCAACGAGGGCGTGCGGGCTATAGTCCACCACGCTAGCTCAGTGCGGGTTGGTGGACTTCACATGCGCCTAAGAATTTCTTCTTCGGCGTATGCAGGTTTCCTCACGATGTTTTCCTTCACTGTTTGAGAGCAGTCAGTACATGTACTTAAGTTTCGAGAAAAATCCATTGGTAGTTTGGCCATAGGGAAACTTAATTCCTCGTAGCCAAACTACAAGTAGTAACACACTTTATATACATTCCCTTTTATCGCATCTTGGCCATGAGGAAACTTAGAAAGTGCCTCGTACAATTAAGATGCCTCACATCCAAAATTGGGTTATATTAAGTTTCACATTTTCGCGAAAATTGAAAAACTTTTTTTTGCGATTAAAAAGTTTTTTTTAATTATACATTTATCTAGAAAGAAAAGAAAATGTACTCACCGTCGCATTTGTCTCATTCGCTCAAGATGGAACTAACACCCGTCTATTGAAATGACACTGTACTTAAATAAAAGGAAAAAAACCATACATACAGCCGAACATAGTGCCTCCTCCTTTTTTGAAAGTCGGTAAAAACGACACAGATGAGCATCCATCCTTTAAATCAGCTGCTTTCGGTGGCAGTCCCGTTGTTTTTCCACCTCTTATCTTTTTGAGTTTAGCGTCAGGTCAAGTGATGCCTTGTTTAGATAGTCCATTTTAAATCAACAGCCAGTAAATAATTATAATAAATTAGATATAAAATTAGTAGGCACATTATAAATACTAAATTACGAGCTATAAACGTTTGCCGCTCCTCGAATTTAGTGCCATGCCATAGGGCTGCCAGCATCCAGTCAATTTTTGAGTTCTTTGTGGGAACTGTGCGCTGTTCGCGGTCTTTTCTGCTGCGCACGTGCAAAATGTGGAATGACCTTCCCTCTGACGCTTTTCCACAGCGCTACGATATAGAGTCCTTCAAGAAGAGAGTCAAAAGAGCCCTTCAACCGCGTCTGGCGCCGCACCAGCACCCCCCGGGTGTTGCAGGTGTCTATAGGCGACTCTTAACATCAGGAGGCCCGCCTGCTTGTTGCCCCCGTAGCAATAAAAAAAAACAATGTTCAAAGTGTAAATTATTTAATTTTATATAATTGAGAAGACAATATCATACAAGCATACTTCACAGAAAGACTTAACAGATGACTCTAGTCAATTCTAGTACGCACTATCAGTTGAAATTTCCTTCACTCCGAGTTCTATTAGGTATCCACAGACAAAATAATAAATATAGGTAGGTAGTAAGGAATACAGTACAATATAAAGCGTCAGTGGCGTAGTGAGGAAAACGCAGCCTGTCACGTCTAGAGGCCCGAGTTTGGTCTCTGGCCATGCTTTAAGTTACCTATCAATGGGTTTTTCTCGAAACCATTTACTGACTGCTATCAATCAACCAGTGAAGGAAACATCGCGAGGAAACCTGCTGACGGCGAGGGAGTTCTTAGGCGCAACTGAAATCCACCAACTAGTACTAGGCTAGCGTGGTGGATTATAGTCCTAGCGCCTTCGTAGGCATGTGGCTGTTGGTTTGGTACGCTTAAACTTTTTAATTTGTATGTTAACCAGCTGATCGCTGGGCTCAGCAACATGCATATCGGGTGTCACATAGATGATGTATGTGTTAACAACATCAGCTATGCTGACGATATGGTTTTGCTGAGCCCAACGGTCGGGGGTATTAGGAAACTGTACATTTTAGACTTTCGCGCTTTGTATTCATAGTTATATAATTATTTACGGGTCTTACACACGAAATAGTTTTATTTACCTTGCCCGACGTTTCGACCAGGTTACACTGGCCGTGGTCACGAGCTGACTGGAGAGGCGAGCTGTCATTGTTGATCGCTGTGAGTAGTTTCTGAAACTACCCTCTGCTGATCTTGTATTATTGGAAAGTCCCGGCACACAACACTCACGGTATCCGCGGGTGTATTCGACGATAAGTCACGAGATTTAAGTTTATCGATCACTGGATTCCACGACGGTGACAATCTAAAACCATCTTCCCTATTAAAATTTTTGAATTTCTTGATTTCAATAGCTTCTCGCACTATCCGCGGATAGTAGTGGCGATCGGTGGACAGGATTATAGGTTGGTGGAGCTCAATCCAGTGGTCAGTCCCAGCGTTAATGACGTGGTCCGCAATGGCTGACTTATACGTCTGGCGGTTTTTTACAGCTGCGATATGTTCTTTGACCCTTTCCGCGATCGTGCGTTTAGTCTGGCCGATATACGAACTACCACAGCTGCAATCTATCTTGTAGACACCTGGCGTCTGGTATGGAAAGTTCAGAAACTACTCACAGCGATCAACAATGACAGCTCGCCTCTCCAGTCAGCTCGTGACCACGGCCAGTGTAACCTGGTCGAAACGTCGGGCAAGGTAAATAAAACTTATTCGTGTGTAAGACCCGTAAATAATTATATAACTATTAGGAAACTGGTTAATCATTGTGAAACTTATGCTGCTGAGCACGGTTTGAGGTATAACAAAAAGAAGACCGAGTTAATGGTCCTCAAAGGAAACAATAAAGGACCTGATGCGAAGCGGTGAGCCTGGCAAGTGGGGGGAATTTCGTCAATTTTGTCTGTCCTGTGTGTTAATAATAATTCAAATTTTTCCAATTGTTTACTAATATAGTTTCTAAGTAGGTAGGCTTGACTAACAATTATGGGCAATGTAGTGGCCTGAAATAAAAGAATTTTATTTATTTATTTTTATTTAAACATTGAAGTAGGTACCTGTGTAATTGCGTGGCAACCCTACAGCAAATTGACAGGTATCGATAAAATATCAATTTGAGCACCGAACGCCTCCGCGTGACTCCGCCGTAAACTTTTATATCTCGTAAAATGCAAATAGATCCCAGATAATGACACCAGTGATTCATTAATTAGTACAGTCTAGAACGTTTGAGGCCCGAGTTTGTTCCAATTTCAACTTTATTGCTTTTGAGAAAGACTTACTGGGTGTACTGTACTTAGCGCATCACAGAAATAGGAAGGGAGAGAGGGGGAAAAACAATTAATTGACATCATAATACAATTAATAATCTCTTTAACCAAACATAGAAATTCAAAGAATCTATATACCTCATCCTCACGATGTTTCCTTCATCATTTGATAACAGTCAGTAAAGGTATTTAAGTTTCGAGAAAAACCCATTGCATTGGTACGTTTCACGGCCGGGGATCGAACTCCTCCTCTCGTATCAACAGGCCGCGTGTTTCCCACTAAGCTACCGACGCTCTTATTGGATCGAATGAAGAAGAATAACTAATGCAAAGATTATTTACGTATAACCAGAGAACTTTAATAAATATAGAAGCATTACTTCATACAAATTTATTTGAAAATGTGAGATTCGAATAAAAACAAATGCAATTATGATATGCTAGTCTGAAGTAACAAAGCGTGTAAGATGATTATAGACCTTATCGCTATGCGACAAAGTATACATTTGCTTGTATTGAATTCTACATAATACATTTTCATGTCTAGTACAGATACTCAAATCACCTACTGCTGGGAACAAAAGAGTCGCCGCGGCGACTCTTTTGGTGTCATCATTTTTAGGGCATAGTAGTATTTCTATACATATTAAAGTTCGCTGCGTATAACACAGTTTATGTATTTATTAAAATGATTTTAACAAATACATAAACAAAACATTGTGGACAGTCCAAAAATTACCAAAACCTATAAAAACATTGATTTATGCAACATCTAAATTATTATGCAGATGTACTTAATACAAATCATAAATTTACAAATGACAGAATTGAAGAAACCAATTATTAATGTAAATCATACAATATTAATATTTGAAAGGTTAATAACTAAGTATTTCTTTTTCCGCTAATATCGGATAACTAATATTAATAACATGTTTTAATGAGAACCGTGGGCGAACGAGCAAAAACATAAACATAAATTATTGAGAACATAAAAATTAACATAAATCTAATAACCAAGAGACTATTATAAATACCGACACACATAATTATGTAGTTATAAATTAGGACAGTTTCAAAATTCAAGTCAACCACCGAATTACACTGCAATATATTAGACGACGTGACACATTGGTAACATAGAAATGTATAGAGAAGAAAATAAAAAACACAACCTGTTAAAAAATAAAATTAATATTTTTTACGAAAAATAATATTCTTTGTAAATATAAACCATAGAAATATAACTTGCACTATAATTCTTAATTTGAAACTGTGATCTACAAAATGATAAGCAAAATAAAACAGATGCGATTTCATGGCGTAGGCGTACACAGCACAGATAATTTGATCCATAATTTACATTCGGATTACTACCAAGAAATCAAATTTAAAAAACACACAGTGAATTATATAAAAAGGAAAAATTGCAGTTGATTAATAAAGATGAGGAAGAAATAGAAGACTAAGGGCTTCTTTCACCGCTTGCAGATAAAATCCCAGATATCCTATCTGCAGGTTATCTGACAGATAGCCTGTTTTTTTGGTTTCACAGGTATCTGATTGCCTATATCTTATTTATTTTATATAGTCTATCACACAGATTTATCTGATAGATTAGTTTATCACTAAGATTACTATCTGTAACAATATCAGGAAGTGGAGAAAGAAGCCCTAAAGATTTTTGAAATAATGGGCAAGCCAAGGGCAAGTCAATATAATTATAACCTTAGTAAGATCGTTTAAAATTCTTAAGCTAAGGCTCAAACACGAAGAAGATTTATCTATTATGAAAGGAAAGATTTAGAGGTAATGGACAAAAGAAGAAAGAAGACAGTACCATAGTTAATGAATAGTCATAAAAAGTGAATAACACCAGAGAGACAGACCGAGCGTCTGATTATTGAAACAATAGGTCAGTTATGAGCACGTCACTATTATTAAAACTTTAATGGACTTTAAAATTGTATGTATCTACGAGCAGAGTAATTAAAATAAACGACAAAGATTAGAAGAAAGGAAAAAGGGCAAGAGAAGAAAGAAGCGATAGTTATTGAGTGGAATTAAAAAGAGAATAAAACCAAACCGATAGACGCAGCGTAACTTTTCATTAATAATACAATAATAACTCCATCCCACTGTCCGTCTGTCCAAACACCTCGCGGCGACACGGAATATATTAATTTCAATATTTGAGCTCACAGTGGACCGGTTGTCCCATTAAAACACTATTAAGGCATTTGCATACGTGATAAACATTCGATAAAACGTCGGGTGGACCGCGCCGCTATTAATTCTGACTTCAATGTGCTAAGGCGGTTGTACATTTAACTTTTACAGTTTTTTTTGCATATTACATACCTGTATTCCATATTTATATCGGGAGGCGTGGAGGTCATTTTCGTTTGTGCGGTTAAATGATCATATAGAAGACATAGTATAATCATGACAATTGAAGGGTACACGTACGGATAGAACGTGCTTTATAATATTATAAAAAAAAAGTTTTTTAATTTCAAAATACATGTCAAAATAGAAAACATTTTATGTAATGTAGAGAGATAGGTGTAAAACATGCTACATCAAGAGTTATTTCGATTGTTTTACACGCTTCTGTTATGTGATAGACCAGACCACCGGAATCATTTTGAGATTCAATGTTTTTAGCCGACAAAGCACGTTATATTCAAATATTTTGAGTGAAGAAAACTTGATTGTGGACATACATTTACATTATCAACAATAACTGAATAGTCGTTCGTCATTTATAGGTTTATTTATTCACTCAATCGCCATTGTATCACAGATGTAAATTGTTCGATATATAAGCATTTGGTAATAAAATTATAATTCGTCAGCCTTGTCAACGCCGTAGTAAATATATTGTTGAATACAAATACCTATTTAGCATCAGTTGTGTGATATTACGCCTAATTAGGGACAAATAATAAATATTTATGAATACTTTAGTTCGGTTTAGTTTCTAAGCTATACGAAATTGCTTATATTACCATCTGATACGGTTACTTAATACGGGCTTACTGACAAGTCACAAGTATATTTTAAAACATCTGTAAGGTTATTTCCTTTCTCTCTTATCTCGAGTTTGCTGCAGCTGATCCGTGGATCGATTTTGAAGATTTTCTTGATAGCTTTTTTGTACCTATATTAATTAGGTATTGAATTATACCAAGTTATGACGATAGTGCTCCAAGCAGTTAAATTTAAATAAAATAATAATGGATATCCTTTAGTTACGCGTGTGAAGTGTATAAATAGCTAAAAAGTTAAAATTTTTGAAAAATTAGGTATGCTCAGTTAATTACTCAATCAACAGCCTATAGATCTCTGATGAAACCATTAGCATATTCCGTTTCCTTATTTGCAGCAATAAATTTGATTTTAATCAATAAAAAATAGTCTTTACGCAATAAATAGCCTTATTTCGACAAATTAACATTTACGACGACACGACGTAAACACAACTAAATGTATTTATTGAATAAGCACGAAGCGACAATAAAAAGCGAAAATGAATCCCCAATAATATTTAAAGTTGCGCTATAATCGTAAATTATGAAGTTACGATCGTCGGAATCGTTAAGTCCGGAAACGACTATCGTATTACCTAGCTACTAAAGAGGGATTATCGTTAAACTTCTAAGTTACAGATTAAACTCAGGTCGTCCCGCGGCGTTACGTCATTCTCAATTTCGTACATTTCAGCATTGCTAATAATATAATTCGGACTCACCTCACTCAGACAGAGAGTTGGAAGCGGCTAGATATGGTGGCGTTCATTGGGGAAGGCCTATGTCTAGCAGTGGGCTTTGAAGGGCCCATTATGATTATTACATTATCCACATCAACAAGTGGAAAACTCTATGTCACTCAACGGGCCATACTAGTAGTTACTCTCAGAGGTAGAATGCAAAGCGAGGTGCTCTGCCAGAGAACCTAAGCCTTCGACATTACTCGAAAAGTTAGTAGGTACCTTGAAGTGGCAGTAAGCTGGTACCATCAGTCGGAGAACAGATAACCGCTGGGGTAGACGACGTGGAGACCACAGGCTAAAATGGAGCGACGATCTGCAAAAGTGAGTAGCCAGTGATGGAGGCGGAGAACCGAAGATCGGTTTCAGCGGCCTTGGGGAGGCCTGTGTCCAGCAGTGGACTAGTGCAGGCTGACGATAATGATGATGATATATGAAAACCTATAATTATATAAGATGGTTTCGCCCCGTGTATTATAACGTTTTGATTTATCCGTTGCAGTGATTGGGTACGCAAGTCCCGCCATAACGTTTGATTTTTACACAAGACGTTCAGACAGACGGGCACATTACGTAAGCATGAATAAGGATTATCTCCGGGAATCGTCGCAGTAATCGCCACTTAAGGCGAGTACAGACGATTGAGATAAAGGGCAGAATGCGAACGAGCCTCTTACAAGCATAAATGGAGTCACAATTTCGCTTTAACAGTTTTATGAGGACGTTTATTTTATTTTTATGTGTCGAGTTTTTACTGCCGGCAGGTTGGTACGTGCAGCCAGGTTCATGGTGACATAATCACTTGTTACTACTGGAAACTTTAAGGATGAGCACGACGAGGCAGAAGAATTAATATATTAGTAACTAGCGGCCCGCCCCGGCTTCGCACGGGTGGACATAATATTTTTTTTATATTTTTACCTTTTATTAAAAAAAAATGTTGTTCCAATGGTGAAAGAATTTTTGAAATCGGCACAGTAGTTTTTGAGTTTATTCATTACAAACAAAAATACAAATCTTTCCTCTTTATAATATTAGTATAGAGATATAGATTTATATGACCTATTAAATTCGTAATAACAATTCAAAAAATGCGACGAATGACGTTTTAGGGCACCTTGGGTTACGTTACTTAAGTTTTAGTAAGGATACCTAATCTTTTCTGGCAATAAATATAGCCTATGTCACTCAGGGTGAATGTAGCTTTACAATGGTGAAAGAATTTTTGAAATCGGCACAGTAGTTTTTGAGTTTATTCATTACAAACATACACACAAAAATACAAAACTTTCCTCTTTATAATATTAGTATAGATATAGAAGTATAGATTCGGAGATGAAGTAAAACAAATCAGCACCAAAGGCGTGATGTAGTTCTTAATTGAAGCAAAGCTTAGCACTCAACTGTAGTAAGATGGCGATCACAATAGACTGCAGTGATACAAGGCTGGGTAAGTCTTGAAAGAGACCTATCACAAATATGTATTAATAACGCGGAGGATCCATATCAGCAGCACGCATTATGTTTGACAGTTGACGCTGACATACTGTCGACGATAATGATTAAGAGAAAGTTGGAAAGTTATTATAAATTGAAATACACGATAGAAATAAAAATATGTATAGGAAAATTATACCTACCCACATTATATTAAAAATCTTAATACAATCACCTTTAATATTACTAAACTCCCGGAGTAAAGGTAAAGCTATACTAAGGCAAAAAGGAATCTACAAACTGAAATAAATAACATATTTTTTTATGAATATGCCACAATTTTTGAACCGTGAAACAGTTTAGTAATTAGTGAAATCGTATGCACACCAACGATTTCAAAGAAATGTTCACAATTTTACGGTTTTTTAATAAACACAAGTTAGGAAATTTGCATGCACTTCGCGTTGTATGTTAAAATAAAACGATTTTTTGCTCATTATCCCACGGCTAAGTATAGAAATGTATCTTCTTACTATTGGTTTTATAAAGTTTACGCAGAAGATACTATCAAGAATAGGGTAGTTGTTAATAGGTAAGTTATTAAAGCACAACATACAGTAACCTGCAATCTAATTTTGGTTTCTGAAGCAACAGAGACAAAGTTAACATCGAAATAGTAACTACTGACTCAATTTTCCGCAGAATAATGATACCTACCAGACAGCGGTCAGGGAAACGTGATTTGCTCCTTAGCGACAAATCTTATTATCATAGCAGACAAATAAACGAATGCATCCGTAGTATCTATCTCAAGACAAAAATCAGGAAAACATGAAACACTAATGTTTCCACTCCCCACATGACAAATACCCCAGACACTGCACCTCCTTACTGTCAGTGTTAAAGTATAAACATGGTATAATGCAGACACTTGGGCCCAGACGCACTTATTTATAGAATCTGCAACTCAATAATGCCGACAAGTATGGAAATTTTATTATACTCGAAAAAATCTTGTCGAAAAAGTGGAAAAAATAACAGATTTATAGAGTTTGAAGCTCATGAAAGATTCAAGTATTCAATACAATGCAGCTAGTGAAGTGAATAGTGAAATTAATGAAGTTATGGCCATAGCAACAGTTTTATTTATGTAAACCACTGAAACAACGGAAATTGAAACAAATTATAAAATATGTTAAGTAAACGTACTAATAAACATTCGTCTTGATTTAAAGAGTCACAACACATTTTAAATTAACACGATAAATCACATAAATATTGCAGCAACACCAAATCATTTTAGCGACATTAATATAAAAGCAATAGTCTAGTAAATCTACGGCTTGCCCTATCCGTTCAATATATAAAAAGAGGACATCACTAACAACCACCAGACCTTGGATTTATTGATGGAAAAATTATACCCCGACTTGTTACAGAAGCACCGAACTAAAAAGTTGATGTAACATTCATGAACAACACTGAAATCGATGTCTCGACGGTAACTTGACAGATAGCCGCAGCGCTGTATTAAATGCAGTTGTTTGCAGCTCGTATCGCGTATAATTTGGACATTTGGACGTCCAGGTCATTGCTGCATAGTAAGTGGGTTTAAACATTGGAATACATTTGTATGACCTTGGCGATCATCTATCAAGATCAAATGCACATGGCAATTTATTCAATTTGATACTTACAGAGGACGGATACCTACTATTCTTGTGATAAATATTTTCTTGATACGAAATTTTACAAGTCCTTTATGTCCAGTTTAACTTAATTACAAAGTTTAACGTTTGCGATATTTGTGTCACATTTTTACAATACCTACAGTTTTTTTCGACATAAAATTCATAACTGTTACCTTCTGTTTCAATGTTGAATACCTTTTGGTATGACCTCTTCATGATTTAAACAAAAGGCATGTGATGATAATCAAATCACCACATAAACGTGATGAATGTTCCAGACGTTTATCTGCAGTTTTTTGCGCATAATTTAGCATTTCGTTTCCGTCTACTGAAGTTTGGGTCATTGCTGCATAATTCTCGTATTTCGGTAACTTTGACCGCCTTTACTTAGTGGTTCGGACTCGAGCGCCAGGGTTTGTAGGTTCTGTTCCCACTACGGGAAAACATCTTTTTAGAATTTGTATGTATTGTAAATGGTTGTCATATCTTGTTTAGTTCTCATAGTTTCCTTCTCTTCTTGCATATAGGTAGGCGGTCTTCCATCCACAAAATACGTACAGTTATTTTCAGCAAGTAAGTACTTTCTTATTTCAACCGATTTCTTCAGAGCTGACTGTATTCGATATTCATTTGTCAGGATTTGGACAGCTGACCCATCCATCACCTTCCATACCGACCACTTGACTTGTCAAATACTACCATTACCAACACATTTTGCTATGCTATTAAATCGGACGACTTTATTTTTACAGTCTGATTCCATTACTGCCTCATAAACAGGTAGGTTAGCTTTTGCAGGAGTTAAAACGTCAATGAAAGGTATCTCTTGGGGAAGTATGGCTTTAGTTTTTGGAAGCTTTCAGCTTAACGAGTCAGGGCGAATATTCCGTCATTTCTTTCGGTCCCAATTTTTTACACTTCGCCAGCTGTTTGATTGATGTCCGAAAGGTGTTCGTTAATTAGTTAGACAATTAGCGACGCTGGCTGTTCCGTTGCATTATTATCGGTGGCTTTTGTTTTCACAGCCTTCACTGAAGACTATAAGCAGAATTTTAAAGTTATTATTATTACGGCGTTATCAGATTATTAATAATAATATAATAAGAGGCATACTTTACTGAGCGTCCGTGGCGTAGGGGATAAGACGCGGCCTATCATATCGAAAGGTCCGGAGTTCGATCCCCAGCAGGGCCATGTACCAATGGGTTTTTCTCGAAACTTAAGTACATTTACTGACTGCGCTCAAACGGTGAAGGAAAACATCGTGAGGAAACCTGCATACGCTGAAGAAGAAATTCTTAGGCGCATGTGAAGTCCACCAACCCGCACTGGGCTAGCGTGGTGGACTATAGCCCGTACGCCCTCGTTAAGAGGGTAGGCCTGAGCCCCAGCAGTGGGGACATTAATAGGCTGTTGATGATGAAGAGGCATACTTTTGGCCTATAATATAAGATGTTTCGTGTATTATTAAGCGTTTAGCATTTTTTAATTCTTAGTAACCCTTTTATAGGTAACAATATTGTATGAGCTATACAATATATAGTGGGAATACACACGAAAGATTGAGGAAAGATTAAGGAAGGGATGACAGAAAATTATAAGTATTTTTTCTCATTTTTCCTTTTATCTTTATTTCTATTTTGCTTATTTTTATTTCCGATACTTACTTAAAGTATGTTTCTAGTGTGTGTGAGAATTACAAAAATAAAACAATTGTTTTACAAACATGATTGTAAAAGATGCTTTGCGGAAGTTTGTTGCGCTGCTTCTTCCCAGCGCTAACACCTAGGAAGCGGTGCTAGATACCTACCAAATTGACGTGTGTAAAAGTACCCAGTGTACCCATGCAATAAAGTATTTTGACTTCCCACCCGGCCATATTTTACAAGCTGAAGCGCATGTAAATTGCTTCTTGATTTACATTCCCCCGTCGGTAACAGTACTCGCTCAGTCCGTGTGTCCGTCAACGTGACATCTTAATTGCCGTCGGTAATGTACGCCTGTCGGACTCGACGGGCGTTTTAACTAAGCGAAGATCTTTAGCAAATTTCAGCCGCTTTCTCGCAATCGGCTAAGTGACAGTGATAAACTTGCTGTTTTATTTTGGATTTTACTTTCAGATGTTGTTGGTTGACGTCTTTGGATTAATAACTCGAACGCGCTAATTTCAGAGTTTCCAGATTACTTACTTGGATGATTAATTGAATGCAAGTTTCTAGGTCGATTCAATTAGGTACAATTAATCGACCTCCATTTTGCAAATAATAAAAATGAGTTGCGAGGAAACTCAATGTTTCCAACTCTTTTGTAACTTTTTTATTATTTTTGTTTGTTCTTTTGTTTTGATATTGTTTTGTTCTTTTCCTACTCCTGTCAGTGTTGTGTGTGTTCCCTTGCTTTCTGTACCGATTTGCTTCTAATACATTAATACAGTGCATTTCATAATTGTTTTTCATTACATTTTTGGTCCTTTAAAAGATCTCTTGAATAATACCCCAAACGAGCGCAATACGCACTCCGTTCAAAAAAAACCATTTCAAACTATCCTAAATTAATATAGCAAATTAATGTCTCCATTAATATTATCTATATATCCATAAACATTTCAGTCAATAACTAACTACAATTCGACCAGAAATCCTTTGGTTAGCTAATTTGGATGCGTCATGCGCTGATGGTCATATAGCAAGAGAGTACATCACATGCAGGAAGGTTCGAATTTCTTCGGTGGCGCGCGCGCTCCCTAGAAGTAGCAATTTTTATTGATTCATGATCACAATTCACATGCCACACATTTTCTCGAACTAACAAAAAAACCGCGATATGTCCGTAGTACTCATAGATTTGGGATGTAGCGTAGCGAAAAATTTTTAAGTCTATGGTCGTACCATTGACTAAGTACCATCGACAAAAAATTAGAGAACAAGAGGTGGGAAAATAGAGCACAAGTAATGACGGACGCTGTGATGGATTGTGATTTATAAGGGTTCTGTATCGGACGGACCCCTAAAAGTGACCAATCCTCAACAGAATGGCCCACTCTATGTTCTAAACGTTTCACACAGAACGAGAAGGAAATCAAATTGCTCTTTCAATCCCTTACAGCCCCGAACACAATCGCTTATCATCACTTCAAATGCCGTGTGAAACAGCGCGACTCTGTTGAAACAACGACAATACGTTGTAAATCGTCGCCAGTCGCACGACAAGCAGCCGCATGAATAATGCAAGCGCACGACTCGCGCGATAAATAACGATTATAATTTTATCGCGATCGGCGATAAATCGCGCGATTGAATGTCGCGGTGTGCGCACGGTCTTACTGTCGGAGGCGTTGGTAATTTTCCCTTCATAATTCTGACACACCGCTGCAACAGATGTCCAACTCGAGACATGGCACAGCCAAATACTAAAGGGGTCTAACCCCTTTAGTATTTGGCTGTGCCATGTCTCGAGAAGTAAGAACATTTTTCTAGGAAGTGTGAGATACTAAAACTTTTTTTCTTTTTTTCGTGCGGTTTTCTTTAATTCTGGAGACTGCATATCGACAGAGGACATCATTACAAAAAAATTCTTCCCTTTGGCAAAATCTCCTAGTATGCTCTATAAGCGAGATATTTGACTTCAAAGTTTTGATATTCCAATGCCTCTGGGGGCTTTATTTCCCAAATACTAATTTTGATATTAAAAAGAAAAAAGTTTAGGTGCAGTCAAGGTTCATAACTACAGTAGCAGTTTCGTAACTCAAAAGATTGAGACACCAGTTTCACTTACGATTTTCTTATATATTATTATCCAATTGGTTTTCGTGTTGTCGTGTGCAACGTTGTACAGAAAAATGACTCTTAGCGTGCTACTGCTCTTATAAACCTTACTGTACCTAACCGAAATAATTATGTATATTCTAACCCCTTTGCTAGATCAAATTTAATTTTATACTTAACGAAACGAATCTAATGAGAAATAAAAATCTCACTAGATCCATCATGGATCTGGCCAATGGAACTCCTGCAGAACGAACAAAGACCTTGTAAAGAAGTACCTGTGGGACGCCCCCCGGCTAGATGGAGCGACGACCTGCGTGAGGCGGCTGGCAGTGACTGGATGCGGAGAACCGAGGATCGGGTTCAGTGGCTCGCCTTGGGGGAGGCCTATGTCCAGCAGTGGACTAGTGCAGGCTTATGATGTTGTATGTACCTACTGGTGCTCTATTTTTGATTCGCTCGTAGGGAATTGTATTGTCGCATGCGACTTATGTCATGCTCGACTTCCAAGTCGCACGACGCTAATTTTCTGCATTTTTGATTCGCTCTCGTTCGGTGTTGCCAATAATATTAGAAATATTGAATTTTATCCGTTTCAAGCAGAAAAATAAAAACCGGTAGTTACCGAAACGTAAAATACTCAGTAATGGTCGAAACCATAGAGACTGTTTATGAAATTATCTCTGCGTTTTTTAGAAAAAAGTGAACTATCATGTCAGTGATCGCTGTCTCTTTTCTTTTGACATTTGGTATTTGACGTTTACTCTACCGCTCGTCCCAAGCGACGAGTGGTCGATACCACTCGTTGCCGTGCGAGCGATGCGGAGTCGATGGAAAATTAGTAGAATCGAACGCTCGAAGCGAGGCGAGCGATTCGAAAATAGGGCTCGTGGTCGTGATTCAAAGTACACGTGTCTGTATGTCCCACGATGTATCAGAAGACTTGAGTTTTTGCTCAACGACAATGCGATTTATGGTGTGAAGCCGTGAATTTATGACTGACACGGCGCAGACAATGTTTAAGTTAATCGCACTGTGTAATACATGGTCATAAATTACAGTTCTGTAACTCCGTAGTAGTTGTAATAGTGCGATCATTGGTACCTAAGTAGGGTATTAAATTCTTATGGTTTAGTAAGTCATAGTCTATGATTAGATTATACTAGATTTATTCATTTCACATTACAATATTTACCTAATATGTTTTGTTATTTATGAGGCCTACACCCGACAATCGGGGACATCTAATTAATCCAGTGTCACACACATACATGGAACATCAATAAATAATTCTATTTAAGTATAATATATAAAATTAAAAAATAAATAATAATATCAATTTGAAATGAATAAATAGAATATGTAACATAATTTAATGAAACAGAAAAGAATGACACTTCAAGAGATTTTTTTGCAAGGCATTAATAAGTAGTTAAATAAAATTTGTTGTTGATTTATATATTTTTTTAGATGTCAATAAAGGCTTTTTATTTTATTGACCGAGCGAGCGAAGCGAGCGAAGCGTCTATGTTTCGAGATTGGTCAAAAATGCTAATGTCCGTCTGTCCGGATGTCTTTCTGTCTGTAATTCTCTACAGGTCGCATTTTTCAACCGATTTTGACGAAAATTTGGCATGGGTATAAATTAATTAAGCCGACAAAATGAGTAGAATAAAATCTCGAAAAACATTTTTTTTAGAGTACGTACCATACTCGCAAAGTGGCAGTGAATTTTTTTTTTCTTGTGAATCCCATAGTGTGGGGTATCGTTGGATAGGTCTTTCAAAAATATTGCGGGTGTGTGAAAACTATTTTTTCGATTTAGGGATCCGTTGGCGAAATATTAAGCTTTAAAGCGGTATTTTTTGTTAGAGTCACGTGTCCCCCCCTGCCTGCTAAACGGTTGCTTCTGGATACGTGAAAAAATTCATGGCAGTAGCATATATAACGTAGTTACAAGGAAAACTATTACGGCTAAGTAGGTTCTATTAGTTTTTGAGTAATAGTGGATCGACTTATGAAAGTAAAAAAATAAATTATGTTCATAGAACTGCATACGTAAAATGGAAAATTATTTTTTTCCGCGTGATATCCATGGTGTGGGGTATCGTTGGATGGGTCTTTCAAAAATATCGCGGGTGTGTGGAAAACATTTTTCGATTCAGGGATCCGTTTGCGAAATATTAAGCTTTAAAGTGCTAATTTTTGTCACTTTAGTAGGTACTTTTTCTGTCTCCAACTACAAAGTTGACTTTTGTTAGTTTCTTTTAGGTTTGCTTTATAAAGGCTGGCGAGGTCTACTGTTCTCACGGAACTACTAGTTTTATTACGTTTTGTTACGTAAAAAGTCAAAGTTCAATGTGATCGTCAGAAACAAAATACGTTATTTACTTACTGAAAATGGGATAAAAAAGCTAGTCTAGAAATATCCACCCTTCGCCACTTTTTCCAGAAGGGGGAAGCCTTTCCAAAAAAAAGATCACAAAATCAAATAATATGGATAAGTGAACTTTCAGTATCCACCTGTCGCTACCGGTAGATATAAGTGTATTTTTTTTCCACTTATATCCCTACTGGTAGGGATACCTTGGTAGGGATTGGTGTACCAGCCGAAAAGATCAAAGATCAAGCAGGTAGCGCTGTTGAGCAAAAAATTATTATGTACCTACAAGTAATGCAATCAATAAAAATAAAATTAAATGACTACCAATCTGACACACATAAGTGTCGACCTACTGCGAAGCAAGAAATCAATTTATTCGCTTCAACCTGGAACAATTACTGTAATTTTTATTACCATTCTTCTGACGAAATCCCAAAATGGTATGGCACTTGTAAATTATATTTAATTAAGGCCACTTTCGAGATAATTCTTATCGCGACTGAGTTTGATTGATTGATGTAAAGACGGCGGAAACATTGACTGCTCTGGATTGCCGAGGTTTACGGATACAATTATGCAATAATCCCAATTACACTACAGATTATGTATTATAAAGTCGTCAATTTATATGCAGTTTTTTTAAAGTTTAATTAGGTTTATGATAAGCCTTCCGCCACATTGGTACAATTTCCGTATTTGTACAAATGCATTGGAAGTCCAGATTCGTACAATTTTTAATAAATGAGTTTCCTCATTTGTACAAATTAAAATTTTTTCGCTAATTAATAGAAAAACATGCTTATTTCATAAGCTGGAAAAATGCTTATTTTACAAGTTGGAAAAATCGAACGCTATATGAAGATAAAGTACCATAAATATAGAATAGAATGGAATGGGATGAAATGGAATGGGATGGAATGGAATAGAATGATATTTATTTACTGCTACAGAACACATACACTACAATAATAAAATTTTAAATAAATAAAACACACAAAGTACTAGGTATCTATTTTTAATTTTTTTTAATAAATTGCATTTTTTTCTCATAGGAGCCTTAATTTCATTTTCTAAAGTATGATTTAAGGCTTAAGGCAGGTAGGGCAAAGATTGCCACCGGGGAAAGAAGAACTAGAAACTGTACAGTTAAACTCTATAGACGTCCAGTTTACTCTGGTCTGGCGCTCTATTTTTGATTCGCTCTCCTCGCTTCGAGCGTTCGATTCTACTGATTTTCCCTCGACTCCGCATTTTTGAACCGCTCGAACGGCAACGAGTGGTATCGACCAATCGTCGCTTGGGACGAGCCGAGCGGAAGAATAAACGTCAAATGCCATATGACAAAAGAAAAGAGACAACTATCACTGACACTTCACTTCAGTTCACTTTTTCTAACAAAAGGCAAAGATAATATCATATACAGTCTCTATGGTTTCGACCATTACTGAGCATTTTACGTTCCGTTTTACGTTTCGGTACCGGTTTTTATTTTTTCTGCGTGAAACGGATAAAATTCTACATTTCTAATATTATTGGCAACACTGAACGCGAGCGAATCAAAAATGCAGAAAATCAGCGTCGTGCGACTTGGAAGTCGAGTATGACTTATGTCGCATGCGACGATACAATCCCCTACGAGCGATTCAAAAATAGAGCTCCTGGCCGTTTCTCTTTTTCCTGCGCCACTCTTGCCCCACAAACTTAATGCATTCTACATTTTAATAAGTGGCTTCATTTTTAGTTAAAACCTATTTATAGGCAGCCGTTAGGAAGGAATAATAAGAATACGCACACCTAATCATCATGAAGAAACTGGAAAAATTAGTTTCAAACATGTTTCATCAGAGACACTAGATTGCACGACAGGGAATCAAACTATTGCAAACAGTATTAATCTTCCAATAACTAAGCTTAGAGAGCTCTCATTAGGTATAGCCCAGTCTCTAGCCGCGAGGCAAAAAGTCGAATAATTGCGAATAAATTCATTAGTAACACCGATGGAAGCAAACGAGAGAACTCGATAATGATCTATTTACACATGCCTAAGCAAATTGTTAGTTTCTTGATAACTATTGTTAGCTTGACTTAAAATATTCAGTCTATAAAGTTCCCTTATTGGTTTTCACCAAAACCACAACTCGAAAACCTCAGTACTAGACCAAATGAATCGGAAAATTTAATTAGATCTGCAACGATGACAAATTGGGGTGCGGCCACGTTTAAGGGGAAGAAATTTGACGTACCTATTGAAAGAAAACTTTTGTCGGTTGTTTTTGTGTAGGTAGTAGAAAGTCCAAACCGCAAATTGATCAAAACGTAAAACGTTCTAGAAGCTATACGTCCAAATTAGAATACCTGCGTCCATCTTTGCAAAATGTCAATTTCGTCCATTTAAAAGTATAATAAGTATCCTGACTTTGTCAAAAATAGTACATAAGTACCACAAGAAAATATCCAGAAACTAACAAAGTCAAGAACTTTCTCCGGAAAGTAGTTTTTTTGATCTGGCAAGCGGCAACCCTAAGCAGGCGACAGAAACCCATATTAGTAAAATTCTGGCCTCTAACGTACGGTTCCCACAGCGTCCAATCCTTGAAGGTCCAATTCCACCTAACGTCCAATCCCCCAAACGCCCATTTTCACCATTTCACATCACAATAACAATACGTAGGTAACTATACTACAAGAACTTAGAAACTACTGAAGGTAAAAGAAACCTGTGGTATCATTGAACTGCAGAAAATAAAAGTAATATCGCCTTTGGCATAGCATATTTACTAATGACACCGTATCAAATAAGCAGAATGTGTTATGTTCATTGTCACTCAAATGTCTAAAAAATTAATTGCAATAGCTACATTACAACGTCTGCTGTAAGTTGATAAGGTAAGGCGCAAAACAAGAACTAATGATATGACATTCTTCGTAATTATTTCTTGCCATTCCGCCAAGGTATGCCATTGGCATGGCATGGCAGCTTATCGAGAAGTT
Source organism: Metalampra italica (assembly GCA_949699065.1). NCBI lineage: Eukaryota > Metazoa > Arthropoda > Insecta > Lepidoptera > Oecophoridae > Metalampra > Metalampra italica. The sequence goes on along the minus strand of OX452979.1, from coordinate 11,088,292 downwards.
GCCAATTAACATAGTATCGCCCGTCAATTCATTTTCGACCGCACTTAAGCGCTATTTATGTCGTCGACTTGTTGAAATTTACGACAATAGTATTTAATTTAGAGTTTTTGCGCTGAAATGCTTTACAGTAATTTCCCGTCGGACAACATGGCGGCTTTAAAATATTCTCCAGCTATAAAAATGCTTGCTGCATTCATGTTTAAATTGTTATGATGTTATAGTACTTTCTCGGTAAATTGTGTTCACGTTTGCGTCGACAATTTCACATCGCAGTTCGTGTCAATTGTTCACAAAGAAATATTTGAAATTACCTACTATAACGACATAATAATAGTTGGTATTATTTGAATGAAAAAAGATGGCTGGTATTCAGCCTCGCACAATTTTTACAAACAATTGATAAATAAATAAACTCTTAGAGTATACATAAGCTAGCATACCTACTCTAAGAATAAACTAAACTAAACTTGATTTTATAAATGTGTTGAGGAAGTTCGTTGCGCCGCTTATGAAAATTTACGTGTATGAATTACCCATTGTACTTATAATATGCAAAAAATATGTATTTTGATTTGATTTTCATATATATATATAAATTCTTGATTTTACCTTGATTGTATGAAAAAGACCCCTAGTTTTTTTTTGAGCAGTATTTATTAATAATTTAGTAAGATGACATAAAATGTACCCATGGGAAACAATTACTATAATCTATTTCATATTTAAAGGCATAAATACCAGTTCATTAAATAAGCATAATTTTAATAAATTTAATTTTTTGAAGCACCCACAGATCATGTACCACACCTCAGTTGCGACAAAGTCATCCAATTTTTATCATGTATGTACCTAACAGCATCTGGCATCTCGGCGGTAGGGGGACTGTCTCCTTTAGGAGTAAAAAAACGATAGCAATTAAGATTCCCATCAGAGCAGCGCAGAGAGTGCATTGTGCGCGGTAATCGCGGCGCGCTTTTCAATTAGGCGCGTTTTCATGGCGTGCGGGCTTTGCCGCCGCCGACAGCCAGGGCTGTCCCAAGAAATGGCTGTAGCGCGAAGTTTAGATAATAATAACAATAATATATTTATTAATTAGGTAATATAAAGTACAAAAACATGTTTTAGTACATGGTTGTCACCTTTTGTGAAGACTGATGGACCAAAGTACGGTTTAATAGTCACTAGGTATCCGATCGAAGTTCTGTTCAGTAATTAAGTTGATTTAGTTAAGTGATGCTGACGGTAAATCGATGGCGAGAAAGATGAGAGAGTGACTAAAGTAGTCTTTCATTTCATCGTTATATGCTGTCTGCTGCTTAGCTCATTCGACAATGGACAAATATAATTTCCACTTACTATTCTAGTAGCTCTGCCGTGTTAATAAAATATAGTAAAAACCGAAAAAATATTTTAAAAGATCATTAATTAAGTATGTATTTATTGAAATGCATTTTTGAAATACTTTGGGTACCTTCTTATAGTCTTCTATCTACTTAATTTCTTTTGAATAATGCCTATCTTTATAATTTAACAGCGTTAGTGTCAGAAATACCTAAAAGTAGGTTTGTTTATCATAGTACATACATACATATCTTCACGCTATGTCCCTGGCGGGGTAGGCAGAAAGAACAGAGCGCCAAGTATTGCGATAGTAACACACCTCTTTCGCTTTATTCTGTCTCATCATAGAAATATTGTGTAAAAATGTTCCAAGTGTTACATAAAAATGCAATTAAAAGATTTTGACTTGTAAGTGGCAGCCCTAGCGCGGCGCGGGTGGCGCGCGTCTCAACAAATCACGCCGCCACTAAAAGGGTTTGACGCGATACGTCCATCGGAAAGAAATTAGTCGTAACACCGCACTTTGAAGCCGGATCGTGTTGCGACGACCTAATTGCGCCATCTTTGATCCCCTGTTTTTATTGGCCGTTTGAAGGTTGATGCCTCGCAGTTGGATCTCGATGCAGTGATGATCCACATACCTAGTGAGATGGATTCACAGTGCGTTCAGCACGTGATGATAGTAGGCGATCGTCACGGTCAAGAGACTCAGGCAGCAGGGGAATTAAATACTCTTTGATTGTCTTTCATTGATCTTTGTAAGATCAGATTTTGATGATTTATGAAATAACTAGGTACCTATCCTACTAATTAATAAATGCGTTTGGACGGATGTTTGTAACTCGCATAAATTACAGGACAGATTTTTATTTTTATTTAGGTAAGCATTTAAAAACTTTATTGCACACAATAGTACAATTAAACTGTTGTAGGTACCTGTTTTTTTGTACAGATTTTGATGAAACTTGGTAGGTACAGTGCCAGCTTATATCCTAGGATAACACAAGGATACTTTTAAATGCGAACGAAATTAAATAGTCCGCTAGTTATTCCATAATAAACAAAACGAACAGGGTTTATCCGCAAGAAGTGTAATTAACTTTTTTAAGTGCTCTACAAAGCACAGGTAAGGCCCCATATGGAGTATTGCTCTCATCTCTGGGCCGGTGCACCACAATATCAGCTTCTTCCACTTGACTCCGTTGATAAACGTGCAGTTCGGGTCGTCGACGATTCCATACTCACGGGCGGGCTGGAGCCCCTTAGTCTAAGGAGAGACATTGGATCCCTATGTGTGCTCTACCGCCTGTACAATGGGGAGTGTTCCGAGGAATTGTTTGGTCTGGTGCCAGCCACCAGTTTTCGCCATCGCACTGCGCGCCGTCAGAATACGGTTCACCCACATTACACAGAACCCTGGCGGACCAGCACTGTGCGCTTTTCGCGTTCTTTTCTGCTGCGCACGTGCAAAATGTGGAATGACCTTCCCTCTGACGCTTTTCCACAGCGCTACGATATAGAGTCCTTCAAGAAGAGAGTCAAAGGAGCCCTTCAACCGCGTCTGGCAACGCACCAGCACCCCCCGGGTGTCGCAGGTGTCTATGGGCGGCGGTGACCTCTTAACATCAGGAGGCCCGCCGGCTTGTTGCCCCCGTAGCAAAAAAAAAAAAAAGTAATTTTGTAATTTACCTAAATTACAAAGTCGCTTCTGGATATAATCTATCACTGTAGATACCGAGTTTCATCAAAATCCGCTCGTAATTCAGGCGTGATTGGACCAACGAACAAGCAAATAAGTATCCACGGTTTGGAGTCTTAATTTAAATCATCATCAACAGCCTATTAATCTCCCCACTGCTGGGGCTCAGGCCTACCCTCTCAACGAGGGCGTGCGGGCTATAGTCCACCACGCTAGCCCAGTGCGGGTTGGTGGACTATTTAAATATACAATTTAAATATAAGTAGGTAAGTAGGTAGTACTACTTTATATGTATTTAAATTTAGACTCGAAACCGTTGATACTTAACCCATTTGCTTGTTCGTTGGTCCAATCACGCTGGAAGGACTGAGCGGATTTTGATGAAACTCGGTAGATACACTGACAGCTTAAATCCTGGCGATCGAAGTCACGGGGCATCAATATGTTAGAATAATTACAAATGGCTTAGGTCGAAAAACGTTCACGTAAAAGGCTAATCATTTTCGACACAAATCACAGGTTGTCCAAAAAAATTGGACCGGAAATCGGCATTTCGGCCCACTTAAACCGCAAACTGCGTGAAATTAACCTAAAGGGTGATTATAAACGCGTTTGCCGACCGGGCGGCTATCATTAGACGCTAGCTCGTCGTATAGTTCCAACCACATCAAGAGCTGCCATTCATCATAACATTAAAGGGAGTACAGACCACGGCGCGTTTGACGCGGCTGCGCAGGCGCCGGTTAATTGATAGTTTGGGGGCCCCATTAAAATGATCACGGGCGAGGCCCCCCGGCTCTGAATAAATATTGTATTTCGTACAAATTAACGGAAGAAGCCGTAAAAAAATTAGTGGTGCCCGCCGTAACGTCCGCTCCGCTGATATAAATAGGATGAGGGGTGGGAAAAGGTGCTTTGTGATTATCGATTTGTTTGATATTCGAGATGATAGAAAGCATCTACCCTTACCTACATAAGTACATAAAAACAGGCACCTAATGGTACTTATTTTTCTATGATTGTAGAATTCTTAAAGTATTACGCGAATTTATGACGGTTTTATTTGTAAAACGAACTAGACGAATAACTTCGCTTTGCCTAATGACACAGTCTACAAATTAATCAAGGTATATTTACAAAAACAAGTGTTATGTACCTAAATTAAGTGTAAAAATAGTATATTTCGTACTTTTTCGAAACTAGCTTCCTCCCTCAAATAAGAAAAGGTGTCATTTTGTACTCGGTACGAAATACACTTAGACCAATCAGAACAGAACAGAACACAGCAGAACAGAATAGAATAGAGTAGAATAGATTTTATTTGACGCACACTTGATAACACAGTTGATTTAGAAATACCTTTGATCGATATCTAAAAGCGAAATAAAAGTTATCTATCGACATGTCTGCTACCCAGTCCCCGCCCTAGCGCTGCCCGCGGCTCGTTTGATGTAGCGGCGTGTTTACACTAAACTAACTGCGAAACAAGTCATTTCAGCGCCGACTGTAGCCGCCGCCCTTTGATCTCGCCGCCGGCTTTTTGCCGCCATGCTGAGTTATTGCCGACATCTTGACTGTGTGACGAGGCGCGACTGTCGAACCGAAGACTGGAACTGCTTGTGTTACGCCGTGGTCCTATCACCTGTGGGACGAAAATAGACGGTTCGTTGGCGATGTTAACAGAGGAACAATTTAAGAAGAAAGCTCTTGGTAAGTAAGTAGCCTAGAGTTGCATAAAGTGGGTAAATCAGTACTTATAGCTACCTCCGGCCCGGCATAGCCTAGAGTGTTATAGGCGATGGTAACAGAGGAACAATTTAAGAAGAAAGCTCTTGGTAAGTAAGTAGCCTAGAGTTGCACAAAGTGGGTAAATCAGTACTTATAGCTACCTCCGGGCCGGCATAGCCTAGAGTGTTATAGGCGATGGTAACAGAGGAACAATTTAAGAAGAAAGCTCTTGGTAAGTAAGTAGCCTAGAGTTGCACAAAGTGGGTAAATCAGTACTTATAGCTACCTCCGGGCCGGCATAGCCTAGCTAGAGTGTTATAGGCGATGTTAACAGAGGAACAATTTAAGAAGAAAGATCTTGGTAAGTAAGTAGCCTATAGTTGCATAAAGTGGGTAAATCAGTACTTATAGCTACCTCCGGCCCGGCATAGCCTAGCTAGAGTGTTATAGGCGATGTTAACAGAGGAACAATTTAAGAAGAAAGATCTTGGTAAGTAAGTAGCCTATAGTTGCATAAAGTGGGTAAATCAGTACTTATAGCTACCTCCGGCCCGGCATAGCCTAGCTAGAGTGTTATAGGCGATGTTAACAGAGGAACAATTTAAGAAGAAAGATCTTGGTAAGTAAGTAGCCTAGAGTTGCATAAAGTGGGTAAATCAGTACTTATAGCTACCTCCGGCCCGGCATAGCCTAGCTAGAGTGTTATAGGCGATGTTAACAGAGGAACAATTTAAGAAGAAAGATCTTGGTAAGTAAGTAGCCTATAGTTGCATAAAGTGGGTAAATCAGTACTTATAGCTACCTCCGGCCCGGCATAGCCTAGCTAGAGTGTTATAGGCGATGTTAACAGAGGAACAATTTAAGAAGAAAGATCTTGGTAAGTAAGTAGCCTAGAGTTGCATAAAGTGGGTAAATCAGTACTTATAGCTACCTCCGGCCCGGCATAGCCTAGCTAGAGTGTTATAGGCGATGTTAACAGAGGAACAATTTAAGAAGAAAGATCTTGGTAAGTAAGTAGCCTATAGTTGCATAAAGTGGGTAAATCAGTACTTATAGCTACCTCCGGCCCGGCATAGCCTAGCTAGAGTGTTATAGGCGATGTTAACAGAGGAACAATTTAAGAAGAAAGATCTTGGTAAGTAAGTAGCCTAGAGTTGCATAAAGTGGGTAAGTCAGTACTTACCTACCTCCGTCAAAGAAGATAGGGCCAGAATCATAGTAGTTTCATTGCTATACGCTTTCAACCTATTACTATTAGGTACTTAGTAAGTATACAAAAAAACTCACAAAGTAACTCCATGAAAAATATATCTATGATACTGGTGGAAATAATCAGTCTCAATATCATCACAAAATATCACTAATTGACCGAAAACGAATGTACATTTTAAGTATAAGTCAATCTACGAATAAGTATGAAAAAAGAAAAGCAAAGGTAAGGCAAATGAAAGCGAAGAAGAAAGAATTGAGGCATGTAAAGGAAATAATTTGAAAACTGAAAAAAAATTCTTTCCGCCAATATAATCTCACTATAGACAAAAATCTCAGTTCAAGACATTGTGAAATACAATTTTAAAACATTAATAATTTTAATTTAGGTAAGGTTACATTAAAAAAGTAAAACAAACTTAAAAAATCCAATACAAAAACTATAGAATATTTTCCACGTCATGTTCAGCACATTATTATCTAAATTTTAATTCCACTAATACACTTGACTAAACTATAAAGTTGCCAGTGCCACAGAAACTTTTAAAACTTTTTTATGAAGTGTCTGGCGCGGGGGGCGAGGCGTGCTGTGGGCGTCGCCCGCGCGGCCCCGCCCCGTGACGTCACGCCGCAACATGGCCGACCGCCGACAGATGCACGCTTGCACTCACTTGCATTGCCAGTTGCAAGTCGACGATGCAAGTGATGCAAACACTCCACCAACTAAGGTCTCATTTCTCAGGTGTTTGATTTAATCAACACAGCCAATTAGACAATAAAACTAACCGAAAATCCTACTAAACGCCATTCAAATAGATTTTTTTTGAAGTAGGTTTTGGCTTGGTTACTAGACCTTTAAGCCATTTTTTATTTAAAATATAAAGTCATTATGTATTTTTTTAAATTGGCGTTTACAGCCTTAGTCCAGTCCATACGTTGCCCTAAGGGCACAGAGTATAATAATATAATTGCTAAGGGTCGCATACTCACTAAAGTAATATTAGGCAGGAGGTTTTCAACGGACAATTTATGGAACGATCTGGAGGATATTGTTAGATTGTTACTACCTATACTAAGCTAAAATTAACCAATAGCCAAATCGTTTGAAAACTCTAATAGCTAAGAATATTTTATGACACAGGCCAAATGATTCGAAATAATGAATAAATAATTCACAACAATTATTACACATACCTAATTACATAAGCTGAATAATTATATCGACCTCATACATAATTGACAACCAAATTGTATAATACACCATCGATGCCAAGTAAAGGCTATACTTAACTAAGCTATACTTAAGTGTAATTCCGAACTTAAGTAACGGTCATTACGGTTCCGACTCTGAGGTCTTAAGTAAAAATACTTAAGTTAACCGTGGAGGGATCTAATCACGTAATTCTAGTTATTAAGGAATACTCGATTGAATACAGGGGTGGAATTGGACCTCCAGAATATGAGAAAGTAGGTAACGCGCCCACCAAGGTCCATTTCAAGTAGACGACCTACTTTTGCCTACCGGCATGAGGTAGGAGGTAGCGGGAGCTTTTTAAATAGGTTTACGGCCTGGAAACAAAGTTCGTTTAGGCCAATCATGGTTTTAAAATAATCAACAAAAAAACCGGCGGCATTATGGTTTCTAATAATTTTAATTTCCCGCACATTATACACGCACTTAATATATAAAATTTATGCATTCCTGCAACATAATAGCTATTTCAGGAAAGTGAATCAGAAGAGATGAGCATGGCTCTTCGGTTCCCGCCAAAAGAGTCCGTAACATAGCGAATAATATGGAATATGGGCATAGGTAGCCCAAAGTTGCAATTTTATCGGAGACGTTGAAAATCGGGTGATAATTCAACAATAATCAGGAACTGAAAGCCACATATAGTGGCGTAGGGGCTAAGACGCGGTCTATCATATCGAAAGGTCCGGAGTTCGATCCCCGGCTGGGCCATGTACCAATGGGTTTTTTCTCGAAACTTAAGTACATTTACTGACTGCTCTTAAACGGTGAAGGAAAACATCGTGAGGAAACCTGCATACGCCGAAGAAGAAATTCTTAGGCGCATGTGAAGTCCACCAACCCGCACTGGGCTAGCGTGGTGGACTATAGCCCGAACGCCCTCGTTGAGAGGGTAGGCCTGAGCCCCAGCAGTGGGGACATTAATAGGCTGTTGATGATGAAAGCCACAAGTAAGTCAATCAATCATGTTCCCTGACGCCATCCCAGTCGGCCTGAGTCATGATTCGACAAGCCTCAATAACGTAATGACTGGTCCTCCAACAAGGCGCCAACTTTCGGCTTTCGGCCCCAACAAAATGATATATAATTTGCCCAAACCACAGACGGACAATCACGCTGCAATTTCCATCGAAGCCCCACCGGGTTGAAGGAGCCCAATCTCGCGGCAGTTGTCAAAATTACAGAGAAGTTTTGAAATCCGTCGTTTAGTTAGGTCAGAAAGACGATAAACTTTATTACGCAATAGTGATTGAAATCAAAAACAAATGCTACAGATAAGGAAAACTGAGAAAAGGACCAAACAGAAAAATAACTCCCGACCACACACGAAGACATATGTAACACAAAAAAATTACTCTCTTTAATTGACTCTACCTAGGTAGATAGAGTCAAATAAATTCGAGTATATATAGTATACCTACAGATTGGAAACAATGTATTATAATCCTATAAGCTATAGATAAGAGTAATACAATCGATTTTCATCAAAAACACGAATTATTTTTCCTTCACAACTATCATAGTCGCTCGAAAGTAAAAAAGAAGAAAAACAAGTCAGAATGACGCACAGCCAAGTCGTTTATTAGGGAAAATTGGGCGCGAATTCGCCAAATCTTTCTGTCAAACATTTGACGAATGGGTTTTAGGGCTGCAATTCATTGGCGCCACGATTAGGGAATGACCGATAGAGGCGCCAAAAGTAATCTAAGCTTCGGTAAAAACTGTACCTGTGTTCTTTTGTGTGTTTTTATGAAGGAAAAAGTTAAAGTGTTTTATGAATCTCCCTGGGTGGGCTTGATATTGTGAATGAAAGTAGCTTTTTACAAATTTTCAATGGCATGCCTTTTATGCAGCTTAACGTTTAGTTTTTTATGGGCTAAACTAAAAATTAACCATGCCTTAGGTAATGAGTCGTGAAGCAATTGAAAATCAAGGTCAGTTTCTTTCTACATTTTAGTTACTTAGCACAGTCCGTTTGTTAAATGATGGATGAAGCTAGATACAATATGAGATCGTTCACATACTCGTAGACGAATGAATGAATGGGTGTATGAAAGAAACTCTAGATGGAAAGGTTTACCGACCACGTGTGGCGTATTGAGGAAAACCTATTCAGTAGTGTACGTACAATCCTGATGATGATGATGTCAAGTGTATAGGGGCTGGTGAATATGGTGGTCCCACAAATGGAAGTTACTTTTTTCACGGAAAGCAGGTAGATTGCGAGTGTCGCTGTGACCATAATTGCCTTAGGATATACGTATACGAGACAATATATAGGTGGTATAATAAACTTCAGCTTTTGAAGATAATATGAAGGAATCCAGCAATGGACTAGTACAGGCTGATGATGATGAAGGAATGTAGGTAGACGAGGTGATATGCCAGAAAACGAAAGCCTTCGACATAGCTCAAAAAGTTAGTACCTACGTTGAAGTGGCAGTCATATCTGTCAGAGAACCGATGTACGTAACCGCTAGGGTAGACGAGTTCTCGAGTGGGACGCACCTCGGCTAGATATAGCAACGTTCCGAAGGTGGCTGGGAGTTACTGGATGCGGAGGACCGAGGATAGGATCGGTGACGCGCCTTGAGAGAGTCATACGTCCAGTGTAATAGTGCAGGCTGAGGATGGTGACGAAACTTGCAAATCAATCGCAATGGCAATGTGGGCGGTCTGTACTAATTAAAGACTCCGAGCGGCTTCGAGGATATGAAATATGCATGCAAATGTGGAACCTCGCATCCGCCGCGGAATGCTAAGCGCGGGTCGATTGTTCCCGTCCGATGCAAATGTCGTCCGATCCACTCAGGAATAAGCGATACGTTGATATAAATCTACCTGTTGACTGACGAACCGTCAGTGGCACAGACGTAAATATATTTTGAACAGAAAACGTTTCTTGCAAATCTTGCAATCGAATCCATGGTGATGGCAGGTTTTGGGGGACAAATATATACTATTATGCTTATGTATTTGATTAATAAAAAAAATAATAATAATAAAAAAAAAAAGACAGAATATTTTTTAAGGATGGCTTTGAAATTATCATTAAAAGTAATTAAATCATCATTAGCCTGCACTAGTCCAATCCTGCAAATATGCCTCCCCAAGACACGCCACAACGTACAGACCTATGACATGGGTACTTGTAATGAGTTTTTCTATCCTAAAGTGGTCAATACACCATCAATCTGCATGACATGCAATTACGTGCTGTCACTCATGCATGACCGTCTAGATGTAGTGATTGACGTGCATGACATGCAAACTACGTGCTGGCCGTTGCTTCACTGTATTGATTGAAAGCAAGCATGATGGTCCATCATGCAGCATGACAATCACGTAAACGTAACTCATGTCATGCAAGCATGATCGTTCAGAGACCGCTTAAGATCCAAGTACCTTTCTAGGACCAAATCTAGTATTAACTTGTCAACCTATTAAATGTACTTTGGATGTCAAGCTCTTGTTTGGGTACAAAAGGAGTACGGTCGACCGCACGTCAGTGGAAACAAAACCAGTATAGACTGGTCTGGTATCGTATTGAATCTCCCTAATAGGCTAGGCCAGCTTAAGGTCAAAGTGTTTCCACTGACGTGCGGTCGACTGTACGTTAGTAGGAATAATTTTACTAGTCGGGAAGTCAAATTCATCTGGTAGGTTTAGATGGAAGTTCAATGTAAGATCACACAAATTCTGCTCCTTTCCTTTCTCTATCATTTGGAGTGTCCTCAAAAACTTGTCTATATAGTGTCCATAAGTAAGGAGATTCAGAATCAAATCAAGAACCTAAAAAAATTCAAATGGAATCTAAAAGTGCCGGTTGAATAAATATCGGGCAAAACATGGTGGAGTTATTCGCGGTTGACGAATTCCTTCGGTGGCATCCGAGCCGCGTCCGAAAATGTCAACCGGCTCACATCAAACGCGTCACGGGTGGGGACCGGCAAAAACTGACATTCTTCAAACGCATCTCCTCTCTGCACATTTAAGTCTTTGAATTAACTGATTCGGGTGCCTATTTGGAACTCTGTTCGCAAAATTTTATGCGGCTTCGGCGGTTTGGGACCACAAATAAAAATGACCACTTCTTTAAGTCCACTTCCTTAATTCATCAAGTGTAATGGTGATATTTTCAGAAACTTAAAGACCGTCAAAGAATTTTCAATATCCTTATTTTTGATAGTTGTGGACTGCTGGACGAGGGCAACTGAGTTGGAAACATCTTCCAGGGAATTCCAGTCCATGGAAAAAAAATATTTAAGGATGCGAAATTTATAACAATCAATGAAAACTGGAGCTTTCAAACCGGCTCCATTTTTTGGTCTATACAAAATGTCAATTGAAAATAAAATCCACTACAACACAGTCTTCATTTTATCTTCACTGAAACGTGTTCTTATTTTTTTATTTTTTTTTATTTTTTTTAAATGGAAAGGCAGCTAAAGCTGATGCTTCCATATCAGCAGTCGACTTGCTTTCATAATTTATATTAATTTATTGCGTCTTTTTAGATTTGAGAAAGTTGTCTAGTCTGTTCTTGAACATGTTTACGGAAGTGGCAGATACAAGTGATTCTGGCAGATTATTCCATTTGTTCCCCAGAGAAAATAATAAAGATATCGTACTTTAAAGTCAACGAGACTTATCGATAAGTTTTCATAATAAGAGCTCTGCCTGACATCCAGCGGATCCTAATTCCGTATGCCGCAGACGCTCGCGGTGAGAGCGCTCTATTATTATTTCAATCAGAGATAATTGGACGGTTGTCGCCATAAAAAGCGACCGCATCGCAGATCTGTGGTCGCAACTAGTGCTTCCAAACCGGTCATACGGTTTCTAACACGTTATCGAAAAATCTGAACGGTATTCTACCTAACAAGTGTTAAATTGTATACCTAGGACTTTATCACATAATAATAGGTTTATCAGAGTGATACACAAGAAATGTAAAAGTGGCGGCCTTATAGCTTTCAGCGAACGCTTCTAGACAACCTTTTTAGACAAATGTATAGAAATGCATGTTGTGCATACAGAACTACCTACTTCCTACTTGTCTTATGCCTGGCAATATTCGTTTTGTCACAAAGCTTGCGAAGTGTTCATTCTGGCAAAGATTGGGGACTGCCTTGTTGCCTAGGTGGATACCTAAAACTGGCAAATAGATTCTCAATACGGTTCCCACGAATAGAAAATCTTGCAAGCCTCAATAAAAAGCAAGATTAAAAAAAATAGAAAATCTGAATTAGTTAAATTTATAATTTGTAAGGTTTGTTATCATAATCAATTAACAATTTTCAGTGTTCCAAACGACCAGAACAGATCAACACACGTAAAAATTTGAAATCTATTTCATTATTGTATTAGATGAACAAATAATACCGTTTCATCGGTTTTACCGTTATCGAAACCTGTGGACGATTGGACGCCCTAGCGACCGGTCACAAGTCAGCGGTGCTTTTGATTTCAGAATCGTTTCGTTTGAAATTCAAATCGCTCGAAGACGTTCGGAACGCTAGGTCTGATGCTTGTATAGACCGCCCTGCATAGGGAGCGTGCGTTCGAAGCCTCGATAATGATAAGGGCCACTTGTGGGCCATCGAAGATAATTAAATGTATTGTTCCCAACAATTCTCCAGCTCAAGCAGCGCCGAATACAGAACTTTGGAATTTTATTCGTGTCTTTCTCTTTGATATAATAAAATTTATGTGGAAGCTACTGGTATAATTCTAAATTTAACTTCTTCAATATAAATTTTTATTTTTCCTTTAAATTTTATTATTCTGTTTATTTAGAATAATAATTCTGTACCTATAGGTATAGCAGTCAAAGAGCGTCAGTGGCGTAGGGGATAAGACGCGGCCTATCATATCGAAAGGTCCGGAGTTCGATCCCCAGCTGGGCCATGTACCAATGGGTTTTTTCTCGAAACTTAAGTACATTTACTGACTGCTCTCAAACGGTGAAGGAAAACATCGTGAGGAAACCTGCATACGCCGAAGAAGAAATTCTTAGGCGCATGTGAAGTCCGCCAACGCGCACTGGGCTAGCGTGGTGGACTATAGCCCGAACGCCCTCGTTAAGAGGGTAGGCCTGAGCCCCAGCAGTGGGGACATTAATAGGCTGTTGATGAGGTATAGCAACATAAATTGCAAAATCTATCTGGAACCTATGCAATAATGTAAATGTAAGTAAATTCCAATTTTCAGCATTAGTGTCTCATCAATCATCATTAATCACGTTTTAAAATTCAAAATTTTGTGACGTTTTAAGTTTTAATTAAACAAATTAATTTAGCTAATGAGTAAGTATATTCCTCTAACTCATAATTTCGTCGCCTAGTAAGGTATACATAAAAAGTGAAAAATTGTACTTAAAAATTTATGAAAATGGACAATTGAAAGCATGAATGGTTCAATAGTCATGCATTCATTCACAATACTCTCCACTCCCCATTGCATACAAAAGCTATCAGTATGAAATTAACACCGACTCCGATCCATCAAAAACGCAAAAACCTAAACGGAGTCATTTCATTGTGTGCTAATTTGAAAACGACCCCCGAAAATAAACGCATTTCCTAGCATTCAAAAACCAGCTGTAACTCGCAGTGTTAAAGTTCAATCGCCCTTGACACCGTTTCAAAAGGAATCTGCGACAGCATTAAATCAACAGCCGACGTTTCGCCTTAGTTTTTTGAGCACATTTTCGAGAGCTTGCTAAAACACATTTCAGTGCTTTTGTCGGCAGAACAGTGCTATCAATCATCTGTGACATAACGAACGACACGAGGGCTTGAGAAGTGTAAGCAGAAGTAATAGTGAAGTTGATTTAAAGTTAAGTTAAAGTTGGTTTTTTGGTCTGATGTGTCGCCACTGGTCCGATAACTTAAGTAAGAACTTACAATTTTATTTTTTACGGCTTAAATAGGTTTATTCACAAAAACACCTTACAACTAAGTCGTACTATATAATTAAAAATAAAAATAAATCTAAAACTAATCTCCAAATAAATAAATAAACTAAACCTAAACCTTAAAAAAAACTTTCCTAAAGGTAGAAGATCTCCTCCAACTCCGCCGAATTTCCAACGGTGCCTAAAATGCTCGCGGCGTTACCCCTCTGAATCTCCACACTGATGCGGCGAACGAAGAAAGCCCTGGCTCGTGAGTCACCCGATTTTTCTTTTAGACTATGCCCGATAATTTTCGCGAAGGCGATAGCCTCAGGTGTCCACGAGCCAAGGGTCTCAACCGCAAAAGGCAGAAACTCAAAGAGGTCTCGCAGCGAGGTATATTTTTGAATTTTGAGGGCCGCCGCGCGTCTGGCGGCGGCGCCAGCAGAGTTGGAGGAGATCCCGATGAAGCTGGGGGCTATTGTGTCTGTGCAGGTGGCGTTTATTATTATTACAATTAGTGCCTACTGCAAGTTGATCCTGGGTGAAGTATTTGTGAACCTGTCCTTAGTATCGACTTAGTAAGGAGTAAGTAAATCGTTCACGGGGCAATATACCTATGCTTGTACAACAAACTACCAGAAAAAAATCTTGAATATATGAATTAATAAATGAATCTTGAATATATGTTTACTACATAGTTTTCTCATAGTAACAGTTTAATTAAATAGTAGTACTTATTATTTATTAGTATCTACTTAAAAAATGTACGCTCTTTATTACTTTACTTACCTTTTTAGGTTAAGCATAAATATATGTTTTCATGTAAGTGAATCGTGAAATTCTTAATGAAAATAAAGATCTTAACACACAATATGAATGATAGGCGTAAATGAAGTCCACCAACCCTCACTGGGTTGGTGTGGCGGATTATAGCCCATACGCCGTCGTTGAGAGGGTAGGCCAGAGTCCTAGCATTGATGGGTACCCACAAAATAGGCTGTTGTTTTTTTTTATATAAAAAGTAAAATATCAATATATTAATATAACATGTCAAAGAGACAAATATTTCAAGCAGAAAACTATCAACCATTTTTAACTTGAAATTGCTTTCTAAATTACTTAGTTTTTTATTTGTAAATAGGTATATTCGTTTTTATAATTTCATTTTATTTTGTATATAATTTATTGTATATTTGTATACTTAATTGTGTTTTTGAGTAATAGTCGATCAACTTATGAAAGTCGAAAAAATAAATTATGTTTTACTTGAAATTAGTAGCAAGTGCCTCAACTATCGCCATGTCGACACAATCGATAAGGCTAACTTATGTTTAAGTTGAAGCTAAGTGAGATAAAAGTTAAGCGCAGCGGCTTCTTTATGAGACTTTTTTCACGTGTGGGGTGAGAACGCCCCTTAATCACAACTTATCTTTGGGTTTGTGTTATCTGTAAAAGAATTGAGATTTTTAATTGATCCCAGAAAACAACACACATGGGTCTTAAAAGTAAAGTGACCATGTTCTTAAAATCTAAGAAACGAAGAAATTTATTTATTTATTTTATTTTTTAATTTAATTAGATTAACCTATAATTTATGATTTAATATTTTGATTTGTAATATTTATAATAAATAAATCTCACCATTTCTCACTGGTGAAAAAAAAACGAAGAAATTCATTTATTGTTTCACTTTGGAATTTTGAATACCTACTCGTTAGTGCTGGATGGATTGGACAGTGCTAAACGTCGATAACTGGAAAAGTCGATAAAAAACGTTCCACTCCTATAGCGAGTGTTATTCGAACTACGAATCTTTCAAAGGCTGATTATAATAAATAATTACTTAGTAGGTACTTACTCATGTTTTTCATTTTGTTTAATTTAAAAAAAACAATACATTATTGAATGTGTATAAATCTTAAATACTATTATGCTAACTATTATTACAAGTTAAATTAAATTAAAATTACGCAAAATTCAATCATAATTAAATCAATCAACTCTAATCAAAACTACATATATCAAAAAATGTCAAAACTTTGGTCATTTTAATTTTGATATAGTTTTGATTAGACTTTGATGTAATAATTATTTAAATTGGACATCACTTTGGACTCCAAAGTAATTATGTAGTATGTCCATACTCTATAACATTTATAATAATAATAATAATAATAATAATAATAATGTTTGGACAAATTTACACACGGCTGTGTAGTCCCAACTAAGCCGAAGCTTGTAAATGGGAGATGGCTTATAAAATGCCGTATTTATTTAAGAAACGAATCCTTAAAATCTCAACTAATTAGTCACCCTACAGCACTGCAACACTTAATTCAGAGCGGATGTTTAGGGATTACGTCGGGAGGTGATTAAGCCGTTTCATGTTCAAACGACGCTCGAAATGCCTTAAATATAACAATTTATGAGAGCGTCAGTGGCCTCGGGGATAAGACGCGACCTATCATATCGAAAGGTCCGAGGTTCGATCCCCGGTTGGGCCATGTATCAATGGGTTTTTTCTCGAAACTTAAGTACATGTACTGACTGCTTTCAAACGGTGAAGGAAAACATCGTCAGGAAACCTGCATACGCCGAAGAAGAAATTCTTAGGCGCATGTGAAGTCCACCAACCCGCACTGGGCTAGCGTGGTGGACTATAGCCCGCACGCCCTCGTTGAGAGGGTAGGCCTGAGCCCCAGCAGTGGGGAGATTAATAGGCTGTTGATGATGATGAGGTGTCTTTCGTTAGACGTCTGGAGTACAACGCGGAATATAGACTTGGACAAAATAATACCTTTATAATACCTACCTATTTTGGATTTTGATAAAATGAGACTTGCTAAGTTCCTAGCTAGACCATAAATAATTATATAAGGTCTGGGGCTATTGTAGCTAGGGGCAAATTTGCAGTTTGGCGAGTAATTATTATATTGTACAAATGGTGTAATATTAAAGAATAAAATTTTAAAAAAAATGTATTTGACTGTAAAATAACTCGTTACTGTTACGTTTTTAGAATGAGCTTTAGAGAGTTACTCCTTATATTACTATTTAAAGCCACAGACGTCATTAGTTCTAAAACCGTAAGAGTAAAGAGTTATTTTCGTCAACTACATTTGCCCCTAGCTAGCTACAATAGCCCCAGGTGACAATAACGATATATTAAAATTGCTCTGTTGCAATTTGTTACATACATACACCGTTTAGGGCCTCTTACACCGCTTGCTGATAAAGTCCCAGATACACTATGTGCAGGTTATCTGACAGATAGCCTATTTTTTTGGTTTCACATGTATCTGATTGCCTATATCTTATATATTTTATAAAGTCTATCACACAGATTTAACTGATAGATTAGTTTATCACTAAGATTACTATCTGTAACAATATCAGGAAGTGGTGAAAGAAGCCCTTAGAATTTTCACTCATCAATTAATTTCCCTACTGAAAGTAAAAATAATTTTGGGTAACAATGGAAGCAGTCAAAACATATTGTAAGAGTCTTGAAAATACCATCGTAATGACTAAGCACGTCATCGATAAAACATCTCTATATTATTATTTCTTAGACTGTTTATTCAAAGTATTGTTTCATCAAATAGTACCACCTAAAATAACACCAATATTTTTTGACCCCCAAAATCCTTCAAAACATAATACAATCTACGAATAACGTAATAAGAACTACTTTTGTTTGACGATCGCATTTTAAAAGTTTGATTGTGGAATGAAGGCTCGTTCAAACCACAGGCGAAAAGCAAACAGTAGCTGGCCACCCGCGGATTTTTGAAATGTCGATAAGTGTTAACTATGTAAACACGATTAACTCAACGTCGAGTCTCGTTCCGATCATCGATCATAGGAAACTGTACTCCATGTCTAGTGTTTGCATTCGTTATCGAATGGGGTTGGGCATTAATCGACAATTTGTAATTTATCGATAGTATTTTTGTAATGCTGGTTGCTCCGTGAAATAATCTTTTAGTTCATACATCCTACATATTGAAGGTGTATAATTATACAGGATGGAATTTTCGAAGGAGCACTTGGAGGGAATACTTTAAACTTTGAAGATAGCAAAATTTAACTGAAAGAAAAAAATCTTATAAGTTCAAAAATAAGTAAAATTGCAATCAAAGATTTTTAAGAAACCGCCTGTCTGAGCCGGGTGTCGAACCGGATAAGTGTGGGAAAAAAAACATCAATTCCTTGTATGTAACAATTCAAAGTCTTAAATTGAAGGAAGTCCATGGGAAAAATAGTACAGTAAGTAGGTACATACTCGTAGGTACATCTAGTAAACCCAAAATACCGCTTTCACACTTTGCGAAACCGTAGTAAAATATGTGTACTCCTATTGATTTTGTAATTTAAAATATGCAGAAATAATTTAACTTCGAACTATAACAACGCCTCTTATCTAGTGGAAGGTGCAATTATTTTCTAAGTTATATTATAATCAATAAATAAGTAAAAAACAGACATTACAATTATATTGCGGTGCAGCACTAGCTGTACAATTATCCCGTTGCACTCAACCTGTTTGTTCAGCAGCCAAACAAAACACTCGCTCGCGCTACCGTGACGGTGGAGTGACTCGCGCAAGTACATGCCCCAGTGTAAACAAGCTTTATTTTACGGGGAACTTTGTATGTAATAAATTATTATTTTAGTTTATTTTTCAGTGCATAAACGACAATCTATTTTAATCTATAGAACATAATTGAGACTAGTAAGATCAGTAAATCGTTCACAGGCCAGTGTATACGCTTTACAAACAAATTACCAGGGGATATCTTGAATATGAAAAACAGAGAATTTATAAATCACATTAAAAACTAGGTAATTTGTAAGAAAGCTATATAATTGTTAGGTATACAAAAAGCTGTGTCGCTGACATCTAAGAAGCGGTGCCGGTGGTAGATAATAAATTGACGTGTATAAATGTACCTAGTGTACTTTTTTAATAAAATATTTTGACTTTGATACAATTGAGTATTAGGCTTTTTTGTAAAAAAAAAATATTATTATTTCATGCATACAGAAATTTCGAGACATAATCACCGACATCTTATCGGATAAGGCACACGAAGAAGCAGATGGAGTAGATGTTAAATATATAGGTTTTGTAATCGGTGTAATACATTTTATTCTGTGGAACAAACTATGTGTTCCTATCCTCACAGATTTTTTGTCAACAAGTCAAGACTGAGATGATTCAAGCGAGAAACAAGTGAGTTCGCCTACGGTGAGTTAACACGTGCAACCGTAATAAATAAGGTCTCGATCGACAGCAACCTCTCATTACCCCTCGAGATGATGACCCATCAATCATCGCATCAATCGAAACCCGCAAGGCATCAATTTCAACTGAATTGGAGCAAAAACGTGATGCAAAAAAAACTTAGGTCGCAGACACACTGGAACACACCGAATAATAATATTCTGTAAGCTATTTCTTGAGCTATCAAAGAAACATTTTATATTTGGCGTGGATAATGCTTTATTTCCAGCGGGGTGAGTTTTCATATGATAAACAGCATCCTATGTTGATCTCTATAATAAAATGGCTAAGATACAAAATGTCACGGAGATCGGTTGAATAATCAAGTCGTATTAGTAAAAATACAAGCTTCTCTATTTTAATTAGGTATTGTTTACCTACAAAAATAATAATGTAACACAAGAATTGTATTTAATTTCTTGGTCACGAAACACACAGCAAGCACAGAAACTGTATTTGTTAACTTTTTTCCTTGTATGTATTTATTTTCCATTCGCATTTTTTCACAGTACCTACGTTTTTTTTTTCAACTAACTTTTTCTCTTAAAAAAAGCGAATGGTATTATCCAAATACAATGAAAAATAGTATAGGACAATATACTAACCAATGCTTCAAAGGCATTATTGAACGAAATAGAAATATAGACGCAGATGAAAGGTAAGATAGGTATCCAAACAGAAGTCATTTCCCAACAAAGACTTTGAGCGTTGTAGGTAATTACTGCCCGACCCACTCTTTCCATCTGCAGTCCAACTTTTTGTTTTTTTTAAACATTAAATGCTGTTTCAAAAGCATACAAACACCCTCACCTATGACTACATCCTTATCAATTATAAGAGCACGAACAAAGATCGCCTCGACTTGATCATTGGTGGTTTTGATCAGCCATTAGCCCAGCAAATAACAACGTAATAACCCAGATAACGCATTAAATTGTTCCTCGCCGCATCCTTAATACCTGAAGGGGAAACCACCGACAATGGTACACCTTTTTTCGGTCAGTTAATTGTGCAAAATACAGAGTTAACGGCCTGGAACGCGTGATTAATGTAGTAATTGGCTAATGTTGTTATTAGTGGTTCCACAAGGTCATTGATGATTGATAATGTATTCTAGTCCATCGTAATCATCGTTGACTTAGGCAGAAGGCGTATAAAGATGCGATGCAGGCAAAACATTAGTTTCAGTATAATAATATTCACTTCACCTTCTAGGACAAGATATTATTATACTTTGGTACGCACACTTTTATTTATCTCATTTTTGGTTTCCATTCCGAAAAATATAAGTTATATAGGTAATAGTACAGTTAACTGGCATTAGCTTAGAGTGATTAATTACGATATAACTGATAAATGTTTGATATTTTAATGGCGAGCATCAGGTGTAGAATTTGACATGAATCTAGGTACGAACTAGCCACTGTGCCTAGTTTATTTTATTATTATAAAGCGACCTAGTATTAAAGTACATTATTACTAGTTGATAACAAGAATTGATTTGAGACTATTATAAAAAAACCGTACAGACACGCCGACAGGGCAATTTCCTTCCATAATAACGTCAGAATAATCACAAGGCTTGCCTTATAATGGGTAGCTGTGCTGGCCTGTGGTTTTCATATTAAATTATACGTTGCGATTGCCGGGAGGTACGTCTGTCTGCCGTCTCCTTTTATTACCTACTTTGTTGTTGATTTTTTATAATGATCATGCTTTATATTATGACTGATTGATGCCCGTACTTACTCCTCAATTAAATCAGCAAATGTATTTACGTACATAGTAGAAACATAACTTCCTTTTCTGTCACTTTATTTGACTTCAGTAATGCCTACTCGTAATTCCTTTGTATTCCAACTACCTACTGTCTTAAAAATATAGTCACGCTCAGTTTAGTAATGTTAATAGAAAAAACGCCCCTTAAAATCTTAATCAACTTTTGTGCAAAATCAAAAACATTTTATTGCATGCAAGTACAGTGGGTACATTTATACAACGTCAATTTTTTATCTGCCACCGCCTCCAAGGTGTTATATAGAGCTGGGAAGAAGAAGCGGCGCAACAAACTTCCGCGACACATCTTTTAAAATCAAGTGTACGTGTACATAACATTATTTTTGTAAAAATTGTGCAAGACTGAATAACACACCAGGCATCTTTGTCATTCAAATAGTCGACTACTGCTTGTTCCTTTGCCGCTTCAGAGAAGGAAAAAGTGTAAGCTTCCATAAAGGGTATGGTATCCGCACTCAGTTTCACGCGTTCAGCACAATTATCAAGCGCGTAACAAAAAGGCAATGGGCTCTTTCACATTGTGACGATAACGACACTGACATGACACTGGTACACACGGTCAGTTCAGACGACAACGATATCGTACGACGATATCGAGACGAGATCGGTATATGACACTGTGTAAGCAACAGTGCGGTATGCCACAGCAGTCTCGATTTAGTCGCGTTGCGCCAGCAAAAGCTTACATCGCCGCGCGATTCCAAAGGTGTATAAAAGTGTATTAGTTATAAATGTGTATTCGAGGTAATAATGACAGGCAGTGAACTAATCTGCTTCACCTCGCACTGTGTCGCCCACTGAAGTCGACATGACAAACGATACCGTTGACGACAATGATATCGTCCGACGATATCGAGACGAGATCGGTATGTGACACTATGTAAGCAACAGTGCGGTATGCCACAGCAGTCTCGATTTAGTCGCGTTGCGCCAGCAAAAGCTTACATCGCCGCGCGATACCCAAAGGTGTATAAAAGTGTATTAGTTATAAATGTGTATTCGAGGTAATAATGACAGGCAGTGAACTAATCTGCTTCACCTCGCACTGTGTCGCCCACTGAAGTCGACGCGACAAACGATACCGTTGACGACAATGATATCGTCCGACGATATCGAGACGAGATCGGTATGTGACACTATGTAAGCAACAGTGCGGTATGCCACAGCAGTCTCGATTTAGTCGCGTTGCGCCAGCAAAAGTTTACATCGCCGCGCGATTCCAAAAGTGTATAAAAGTGTTAAAAGTAGTTATAAAAGTGTATTCGAGGTAGTAATGACAGGCAGTGAACTAATCTGCTTCACCTTCACTGTGTAGTCCGCTGAAGCTGACAGGACAAACGATACCGTTGATGACAACGACACAGTGTGAAAGGTTTAGTAGCAATGTATGAAACTACCAGTTCGACGATAATATCGTATAGTTAGCGTGTCGTTATCGTCCAATGTGAAATCGCTCAATATCAATGCGCCGCCGCCGGGAACGCAAGAGTCTCCGCGGGAACTCTAAACACGCTCAAATATGTCGGCGACCACCTCGCGATGTTTTGTCCAAATTCCACATGAATATTTATGGGTGGCCAAATGGCCAGACACCGGCCAGATAACGACATTCGAACAATGCTCCTGATATTTTATGCAGTAGCTTCACCCCACTTTAAAGCTAGAAGCGACGAATTGGTCATTGGAAATTTCTTTTAAGTTTAAGATTCCTATCAAGTAAAGTTGAAATTATTTTAATTAGATTAATTTAAGATACCTCGAAAAAAATTACACAGACCGCATAAATTCCACCACTGTAATATAAATGCGAAAGTCGAATCAAATCGATGAGTAATCTATATAGACCTCACCTTTATTACTATTTCGGCAAAAATCAGAATTGACGTAAATATGAAAGAGAAATTGGGGTATTACTTTAAACTGGTGTATTAAATTTATAATTGAGATTGACGAAACCACTTTATCTGTAAATACAATACGATATTCTACTTATACCAATTAATTTATAAATATATAATAACATTCATTTATAAAAACACAATTTTAACATTCAGAAATAGCAGGATATAATATAAAGCGATCGCACATTGCAACTAATAACATAGCGTCATTACTCAATAATACCTAATATCTTCAAATAAACCGTTATGTGTTTTTATGTCGGTTTGCCTTTTCTTCTTTCAAATCTCGTTTAAGAGTGTAGAACAGTCTGAAAAGGAATTTCGAAGCTGGTGAGTAATCTTAAATCTTTGACCGCCTCATTTGCTTGGTTCTTCTTGGATGAGTCATGGGTTCGAATTCCACTAGAGTCAGACAAATTTGTACAATTTGGTAATGTCTGGATTTTATATTCGTGAATTATTCTATGAATGTCCTTGTTTGGGACCATAAATGGATTGTAAAATATTTATATAAACAAGAAATTGATTAAGATCTTAACATGAGATAGGACTAAACATCACTTACCTAATCGTGATAAAGTAGAAGATTTCGACAAGACTGAGGAAGGAGAAACCGAGAAATAGACCCAGCAGACCACCGCAATTGGCCATGAAGTCCGTCAGGCCGAACAGCTCCGAGCGACGCATCGACACGAAGCGAGGTTCCTTGAAATATAGCTCGATACTGGAGAACTGAGAACTGAAACATTTCGAATCGAAACTGACATTATCGTTACCAGTAGAAGATTAGCCAAATGGCAGTTATGATGATTAATTTATAAAATACGTCAATCCTACTAATATTATAAATGCGAAAATGTGGATAATAATAGATCAATCAAAGTGAAATGTTATTTTCTTTTTGGAGAAAAGCTTTAATATTTCATATTTGTTTATTTATGCATGCAAAAGAAAATGTTAGAAAAGTCAAATTAAATTAATTAGTCATTTAAGGTATCTCACTCTGCACTATACGATAAATTCATTTTGTAAATCTTTTCATACGATTTCATGTAAGTTCTGAAATCGAAATCTGTCTTGAGAATCTCAGCATCGTAACTAATGCTATGGCAGTCAGGGAAGCATTTACATGCAGAAGTACTGAACTCGGACCCTTCTGCTTCTAGTTCTTGTAATGCCAGTTCATCTAAAATTTTATTAAGAGTTTAATAGTTTTTATTCTTTGTATTTTAAATCTCCATTATTGATGAGTTTATAAATTACCTTGAGCTTCAATCACGCATTCCTTACTATTAATAGTGCATATCGTTCGACTATCGTCATCTGGAACATAACAATTTTAAATAATTTTTGTATCAACATGTTTATATTAAGTAATTTACTAAGATCTAATTATTCATAAAATAATCCTTTAGATACATTATCATCATCATTAACACCCTATTAATATGTACCCACTGCTGGGGCTCAGGCCTACGCTCTCAACGAGGGCGTTCGGGCTATAGTCCACCACGCTAGCCCAGTGCGGGTTTGTGGACTTCACATGCGCCTTAGAATTTCTTCTTCTCATGATGTTTCCTCCTTTAGATACAATGCATGCAAATACAAATAGCTGGTAGTCGTCGGTAAAAATAATATTAAGCAGTGAATACATGATAGAAAAACAGCATTAAACTGGCACAATCATTATTTCTGAACAAAGCATAATTTTTAATAGCGTGAAAATTATTATTGTTAATATGTACCATTGCACACTTTTTGAAGATAATGTATAGTACGAAAATACTACTGTCAAAATTATTAGATATAAACAGGAAAATAAACTTACGAGGCATATGGAACCAGACGCAGCCACATTGCTTGAATGTGTAGTTGGATTGGCACTCCAACCGACAGTTGCTCGGCGTGTATATTTTGAAATAGCGAAGAGGACGATCCCGTGGAAAATAACATTGGCGTCTAACAGAAAGAAAAATATTACAGACATTATTAGTGATTAAAATCGTAGTTTTATTACAAAAGGAAATATAAATGATGCATACACATCTGGAGAGTAATCTCGCAGACTATCAGCAGTCGTCAGCATGTTGAACTTGAGAGCTAAAGAAGACACCTGTCTAGGCAACGCTGCGTAATAGTACAGAGAAGACTGAGGAAAGTCTGCCGGATGTTGTATGTAGATCTGTAAAATAAACAGGCACTTAAGTTTGGTAGTCCAGAAAAGAACTAGCCAAAAGGTGACACAAATAGTAAGTACTTTCCATTTACCTTGTATCCTTTATTCAAACTATTACACAACCCATCGCGTTCACTAGTTCTCTCTATTAGAATAACATTCAAATCGGGAACAGCACCATTTTCCTAAAAAACAAAGAAATCACACTAAAAAAACAAAGCAGATGGACTGTCTGCAAGTTTGCCACTTCTTATCACACAACTTACTCTTCCACGACTTGGATAAGGATCTGGATCTAAATTAAGGTATCCATCTTTAACAGTCCAGTTTCTACTTTCTGTGGTCGTGTTCAAATAAATATATTCCCTTTGCACCCTGAAAAACACAAATTGTATTTTCCTTGCAGTTATTAGAATGACAATGCTTTTTAATACGTAAAATCGAGGAACCTGTACAATTATACGAGTACCAAAAAGATTTTCGAAATTTAGCTACTGGTTTTGATGGCTTTATGATAAAGGAAAACAATTTTTCTAACAATCAAACAACCCTATTTCCTTCGCAGCAGTCGGTTAAAAATAAAAATGCAATACTACAAATGCAAATAAAAACAGTCTTACTGGTTCATGTTGAAAATTTCTTCAGCTGCAAGTGTATTGAAGTTAAAGCAATAGCCTTCTCTAGTCAGAACCCGTTTAAATATTTCGTCACATGAAATGTAGTTATTCCTCCAAAAGCAAAATTCCAACACATCATCTACTTTTGGAGACACCTGAGAGAAAACAACTAGGTTAAGTACCATCATCATTCTGTGAAAACATGATTTTCAATTCAATTTTTATACGTCTTACTATGTGAATTCACCTCTAACCTAAAAATAGAATTTAAGTATTTCATATACGATTCCAATCAATAGTATCAATATTGTAATGTGCTGTTGTTATTGGAAATAATACATTTTTTATTATTATTATTAATATACCTAATATTATGTATAACTTTATTTTCAGGTTATTGGTGAATACTGTTTAAATATAAATACTTACTTAAATTCTATATGAAATGAATGAACCTACCTCATACAGATCGTCGATAATCGATGAATTCGACGCTTTACGCTTCGATAACCTTGGAAAATCACCCTGATCGCATACTAATGCTACGTTCTCTAATTTCACCATAGATTCTTCCATATCATCGGTGAAGCTGTAATATTATGAGCCTGTAGTAGGTATTTATTTATTTATATCCAGACAAAGGCAATAGTTAATATCTATATACCTTTCTATCTATTTTTCCATTTATATCGTTGATACTTACTTTCCACTTTGTTTTATTTCCAAATGTTTCATATATTCAACGGAAAAATTGTACTTCGATAACATACTTTTAATTTGAGGACAGATGGTCACAGATGGAAAAGGCACCTGAAAATTATTATAATCATTAAATGTAATGACCTCAAATTGAAACTTTTAACTCAAAATTATCTAGTTGATGGTTAAGACAGTTTAGGTAAATGAATTCGTCTTGGTTTCGGAATTGCTTTGGACTTTATAATACTTA
Organism: Metalampra italica; assembly: GCA_949699065.1. NCBI lineage: Eukaryota > Metazoa > Arthropoda > Insecta > Lepidoptera > Oecophoridae > Metalampra > Metalampra italica. The sequence continues at coordinate 11,061,435 of OX452979.1, read as the reverse complement.
TGATTTTTATCGGGTTTGGGTGGTACAGGTAACCTTATTATATTATCTCACCTTTCCGACCGGCACGATGTGTTCGCTGAAGCTAACGATGACGGGGCTGGTTTTCCACTTGATATAAACGTTGTGGATGAGGTAGAAACACAACCCGAAACTAATGACGAAAGTCAGCAACCAGAATATTCTGGAATATTACAGAGGAAAGGAAAACGAATTGGACATAAAAGCAAATATTCTGATTTACAAATATAATTTACCAGAGCTTGTTTTAGAAATATTATGATTTTAATAATAGGTCATGATTGGATAACGTACGATAAGGTGGATTTATGATATTCTTCAGTTGACATTTTATAGAATAGTAAAATAAAATAAAAAATCATAAATCAAACCGTAGAGGGAGAAAGCAATGGATCCTCTTTTTACGAATCAAACGAATATTATGCCCACAGAACACAGAAAAAGCTCGTTACGCTCCCGCTCGCTACGCTCTATATTTCTATGATTATGCCAGATTCAGCAATTATTTACGATCAACGTTGTTAATAAGGTGCTAACAAATTAGTTACCGATATTTTAAGAGAAGATAATTTACGTTATAATAATTAACATTAAATAGAAATTAAGAAAAAAAATCATATAATTTTGTGCAAAAAATAAATTATAATTCTGTCTAAAAATAATCATCCTGTGCATTTTTCTATAAAGTGGCCAGTTAAGTGGTAGTAAAAGAGGTTCTAGAATCTATTAAAAAGGGCTCCATTTAATTATTTCATAAACAGTATATTTACATACATTTTTTCCCCCAGTTTTCTCTAAACAAACATAATAAAGCCTATAATGTTTTATACCTAAATGTAGTCAGAAGGCCGAGTACTAGCTACTGTAAAAATATCGGTACCTAATTTGTTAGCACCTTATATAATTACTTATCTTGTCGTTCTAATGTATTTGACACATTCGCTCTTGACAGCGAATACATTACAATTGACAAGGTACTAAAAAGTGATCAACTATTTTTATGACGACGTCAATATTTTTGTACCTAGCGTGAGATTTGAAAGATAGCATTGTTGAACTCACTTTTCAATGACGCTAAGTCCTCTCTCGGCAATGTATCTCAGACCGTGAAGTGTTGAGTTCTTCGCGTAGTCCAGTAAGACCTCTATTAGGATTACCTTCTGACGCTTCCTTCTCTGCTTCCTTACGCAAACTTCACCGTAAACATTCGGCAGATCTTTTTTATCACTAGTGGTTTAATTTTTAAAATTATTATTTCACATAATGAATAATATTTATGTTGAATTGAATATTTAAATTAAAACTTACTCCATTTTTTAAGTTTAACCTTTGATGTCCCACGCAATATGACGTGACCGGTGAACACAGCTAAATTCTATTTGCAACTAAACGACAAAAGTTCCTGATATGTTTGCTTTTAATTAGGTTAAAAGCTCCTATTTATTACGTTGAATTAATTAACGCCTCTTAGCCCAACGGGACGTCTTTGCAATATAAATAATTGCGCTATTAGCATTACTGATAGTGCCTACCTAGGGCACAATTATATTATTAATATGGGCTTGGTGTTTGACGTAGCATTATGATAGGGGTTTTACCTGGTTTTTACCTTTTCAAGCTTTGACAGGCCAATTTTATGTATCGAATTTCTTATGATATTACTAAATTTGTATTTATTATGAATGTAGACTTGGAATTTTTTTGTTTCATAACAAAGAATAATCACAGCGTGTCGTGTTATAACTTTAACTGTACTAAGTAGGACAGAGGTTAATATAAAATAATTAAAAGAACAGTTTTTTTATCAATTTGCAAATGTTTATTATTACAAGTAAAAAGAACATGAATTGTACTATTGTGTGACTATATTTGACTAAGGTTTTACTTTAAATTTGTGTAAATTATCTTCATTACAACTTATTTTAAAAGGAAATTCAAAATAATAATCTAAAAATTCAAAAAATTACAAATATAACAATTCTATAATAATATTCAGATTCAGTAGGCGCATTAAAGTAATCGCATACCTAGCTTACACTATCCAAACGTGTATAATAAAGAACACCGCAAAGGAAATAACCAATAAAGGAACGGAGTTTTTTTTACAGTTTAAGTATCCACGGTGAAAAGGTGATTTGACTTAGATGACAATTTTTCGGAATTACTACTCTGAGGTGCGACACACGCTCTAGTGCGAAGTATCGGTAGTGCAAAATACGAGTGTGCGATGTACGATTGTGCGACATGTCATTTGAGCGAAGTATCGTTAATGCGAAATACGATTGTGCGACATGTCATTTGTGCGAAGTATCGTTAGTGCAAAATACGAGTGTGCGATGTACGATTATTCTTTTGAACAGGTTATCACAATCAGTGAATTTTAGTGGCACTTGATTCCATTGTCAAGTTGGGGTTCATTTTCTAATTTGTAAATGATGTATTTTAAGTTATAATTTATAACATTCATATGCAATAGGTAGGCACCTATTCAAAGCGATCGCTTATTCTAACTTTTATCAACACGTCAATATAATTTATTTAAAAAAATCATTCACTATTCCATGATTTTCTGTCGGTTCGCTTTTCTTCTTTCAAATCTCGCTTAAGAGTGCAGAACAGTCTGAAACAAGGTGTATGTATATGTATAGTCAAGGTTCTTAAGTGCAGTAGCAGTTTCGTAGCAGTAGCAGTTTTGGTGTCGTGCGCACCGTTTTAGAGAAAAATGACTCTTAGCATGCTATTGCACTTATGAATCTTACTGTACCTATGTATTCAAACTCCTTTATATTGAAATCCTTTTTAACAGGTAGAATATCTCACCTAATCGTAATAAAGTAGAAGATTTCGACAAGACTGAGGAAGGAGAAACCGAGAAACAGGCCCAGCAGACCACCGCAGTTGGCCATGAAGTCCGCAAGACCGAACAGCTCAGAGCGGCGCATCGACACGAAACGAGGTTCTTTAAAATACACCTCGATACTGGAGAACTGAAAACTGAAAGAGATCATGTTTTCGTTATGTGGCAAATGCAAATATTAATTTCAATTTATATAGGATAAAATTTGACCAGAAGGATTAATTATTAATTGCTAGAAATTCCTTTGTGGGCGTTATGTCTAATTGGCAAAATGTCCAACTTTTTAGTTTTCACGAGCATGTAAACATTTCCAGGTGTCAAAAATTATGGTCATTCTTTTTAAAACTTTTATCTGACTCATTTCTCTAACTTTTCTCAGATATTAAACTGCCAATGCTCAAATTTTCCCGTATCACAGGGGAACTGATATTTACTGAATGGGGGTTTAGGAAGACAGTTTTTGTTTTTAGTGGCATACAAATTAAAATCAATCAAACACATTGAATATTTTGACATTTGAATATTTAATAATATTATGTATAGTACCCGTTACCTAAAAAGTTAGGTTTTCGTTCACAGCAAAATTTTTATTATTTTTATATTACGTATACTTACTCTTTACTATATACGGAGCCAAAATGATGAACCTGTCCATATGCGTTAGAATAAGTTCGGAAATCAAAATATGTCTTCAGGATCTCAGCATCGTAACTTATGCTATGGCAGTCAGGGAAGCATTTACATGCGGAAGTACTGGAGTCGGACTCTTCTGCTTTTAATTCTTCAATAGCCAGTCGATCTAAAATTTTATTGTCAATAATTATGAAGCTGTCTCAAGACGAAAGTCTTCGACCAGTGTGTGTTGCCAGTGATGACATAAGGTACCGAGACGTGGTCGCTCACTATGGGCCTCATAAGAAGGCTCAAGGTCACGCAGAGGGCAATGGAGAGAGCTATGCTCGGAGTTTCCCTGCGAGATCGAATCAGAAATGAGGAGATCCGCAGGAGAACCAAGGTCACCGACATAGCTCAAAGAATTGCGAAGCTGAAATGGCAGTGGGCTGGGCACATCACCCGCAGAACTGACGGCCGTTGGGGCAGAAAGGTTCTCGAGTGGCGACCACGTATCAGAAGACGCAGTGTAGGCAGGCCTCCCACAAGGTGGACCGACGATCTGGTGAAGGTCGCGGGACCCGGATGGATGAGGTTAGCGCAGGACCGGTCGTCTTGGAGATCCTTGGGGGAGGCCTTTGTCCAGCAGTGGACGTCTACAGGCTGATATGATGATGATGAATTATGAAGCAATTTTTAAGTCATTAATTTAAAATAATATAGGTACCTAGTTCTCAGTTTTCATTATATTGCCTTACCTTGAGCATCAATCACGCAATTTTTTGTAATATAGGAGCATATCGATCTACTATCATTATCTGAAACATAATATAATAGGGACGATTTACCAATCATCAACACATAATATTATTAAATCAGTAGCTTTATTCAAAGCATTTTGATAGTTGGCAGTCATGAAATATTGTTGTGGCAACACCTAGACCGTATGGATAAGGCCATCATGATGTATTCACCGTAAAACACTGGTGTTTAACGGTTTAATCAAATAGCTAACTGCTAACATACCGCTACATTGCTTACAATTGACCTGCTATGCACATACAAAGGTACTTACGAGGCATATGGAACCAGGCACAGCCACATTGCTTGAATGTGTAGTTGGATTGGCACTCCAACCGACAGTTATTCGGCGTGTATATTTTGAAATAGCGAAGAGGACGCTCCCGTGGAAAATAACACTGACGTCTAAAATAAAGTATAAGAGGTATTCCAAGAAGCGCACAACATAAAGAGCACCAACCGAGAGAGCACCAAAGCTATTCTACGAGGAGCACCAAGTCATATATTAGTCATTGAAGCACTTAATAAAAAATATTCAATTTATTATTAAAGCATTTGAGGACGGGATCGTATGTGATCTTTGTAAAATAAAATAAAATATTTTTGCTATCAACGAAGAGCACCAAGCTATGAATAATCCGTGTTCTTTGTGAAATACCAAGCATCGGTTATTTTCACGTTAGTGCTTATCAGATGGGTGCTATTTGTAGAATACTACAAAGAAAATATTACAGTCAATAGATAATCAAAATTACAAAAGGAAATAATTAAAATGATGCTAACACATCTGGAGAATAATCTTTTAGACTGTCAGCAGTTGTGATCATGTTGAACTTGAGAGCTATCGAAGACAGTTGTCTAGCCGACGCTGCATAATAGTACAGAGAAGACTGAGGTACATCGCCTGGATGTTGTATGTAGACCTGAAATGTATTGAAATATACGTAAGCAACCAAAGTATTCCAAATAGTACATAAAACTAGACAAAAGACTTTTAACTTGCCTTGTATCCTCTGTTCAAAATATTACACAACCCATCGCGTTCACTGGTTCTTTCTTTGAGAATAACTTGTAAGTCTGGAACTGCACCATTTTCCTGAAAGGCAATTGAATTTTTTTATTCAACATATACTTTACAGCAGAATTAGACATGGACAGACAATAAACATACATCACTATAGAATAAAGCCAATAACAAAGCACATAAGTAATAATTATGTAGATCGCATGATAGAAAAGAAAGGAAAGGATAACGTCCTACTGATATCCTTAAACAATTAGAGTCATACTGCCTCAATAGGGTCCTCTGGCGACATATCAACAAATTTTCACCCTTTAACCCATTTTATGAGGGGCATTTTTACCAAACGTGAGAATTGGCGATGTCTCAAAAAGAATCAGCGCTATGTAATGGTTAAAGTTTCGAAATAAGTAATATGATGGAAGAAATAAAACCTGTATAATTAAAAAAGTGTTTCGTAAATAGTAATCATTTTCGTTGAATTGTATGATAATCTAAGTTTTCACCTCATTATCATAAATAGAACTTACTCTTCCGCGTCGTGGATAAGAATCTGAATCATAATTAAGGTATCCATCTTTTACAGTCCAGTTTCTACTTTCTGTGGTCGTGTTTAAATAAATATATTCCCTTTGCACCCTGAAACACACAAATTTTATAACTTCCCAGGGTTCTCTTTGGGCTTTGCTGCAGTCGGATAATAAATAAAGAACGAAAGAAGAAAGAAAGAAAGAAATAAGGAAAAAATATTTATTTAAATGACACAACAATTTAAAATATAACAAAACCAAAAAAATGCTGTAGATTTGAACAGGTCCCCAACTCATCATATAGTGCTGCACCCGAGAGATGCAGCGCTGCTTTTCTGCTGGAGGCCTTAAATAGTCCCAGAGTGTATTGTGTGTGCTTCAGTGTGCAACTACATAATAATGGAATAAAATTGTCATGTGTAGTAAAAGTGTCCAAAGATGTAATCCTACACAAATAAACAGTTACTGATTCATATCGAAAATTTCATCAGCTGCCAGTGCATTGAAGTTAAAGCAATAGCCTTCTGTAGTCAGAACCGGTTTAAAGATTTCGTCACATAACATAAACGTATTTCTCCAATAACAAAACTGTAACACTTCGTTAATATGTGGAGAAACCTGAAACAAAATAAGTTAATAATATAACATTCTGTGCAAAAATATATAATTATATTCTACGGATTGATTACTTATAAAAAATTGTAACATTAAGACTCGCCAATTATCCTATATTAAAAAAATGTTTATATTTACGATCAGGTCTGTTACCCCAAAATCATTATAGTTTTCTTATTAATTTTAGTGAACGCATTATAATATTCATACAATTTTACATTTCTAGTACCCACATCCCTCAAGTTCAATAAAAACAATCAAAGTACCTCATACAAATTGTAGATACTCCGGGAATTGGACATATTACGCATCGAAAGAAGTGGTCCGGAATGACATATTAAGGCTATATCCTCTAATTTCTTCATTGATTGTACAATTTTATCGTCGGTACGATTATAGCTGCAAAATAAAAGTCACAAGTAGCAAATTTTTACCCCTGAAGAAAAAAAAGGGGTGTTATAAGTTTAACATGTGTATTTTGTCTTTATGGCATAATTGAACACTATGGGTTCATAATTCACTTTTATTTACCATGTAAATGAATAGAACTTGTTATTTATAAAAATATATAAATAAGTATAGACATCTTTGGCACTTACTTTCCACTTAGTTGTCTTTTTAAATATACTTCATATTCATAGGAATAATTGTATCTCGATGATATGCTTTTAATTTGTGGACAGATGGTCACGGATGGAAAAGGCACCTGGAAATTATTATGATTAATAATGTAAGGCAAAACTATCGATTTTTTTCGGACAAATGAAATAATACACTTATTAGACACATTAAATCAAGTGTGAAAAACAAAGATTTAATAATTTATCATCAAAACAGTTCATACTTTTCCGACAGACTCAATGTGTTCATTGAAGCTGACGATGACGGGGCTGGTTATCCACTTGATATAAACATCATAGATGAGGTAGAAGCACAACCCAAAACTAATCCCGAAAGTCACCAACCAAAATATTCTGAAATAACAGAAAAGGCAAAGAAAATTGTCAACGGTATATATTACGAGAAAGTTTTTAATATTGTAATACCAAACCAATAGTTTTGTAACCTAATTTCAAAGTAGCGTGATATCTTGGATACACGGTAAAGACAGTGTATAATATTGGACTCACTTTTCAATAAATATTCTACTCGCTCTTGACTGCGAATACATAACATTGACAAAGTACTAAAAAGTGATTAGCCATTTTTATGACGATGTCAATATTTTTGTACTTAGCGTGAGATTTAAAAGATAGCATTGTTGGACTCACTTTTCAATGACGCTAAGTCCTCTCTCGGCAATGTATCTCAGACCGTGAAGTGTTGAGTTCTTCGCGTAGTCCAGTAAGACCTCTGTTAGGAGTGCCTTCTGACGCTTCCTTCTCTGCTTCCTTACGCAACTTTCTTCATTCGGGTGATCTTTTTTTTCACTAAATATGATGTAAAACACAAAATATTTATCAACGATTTGATTTGACGTCTTATATGAGCTTATAGTTACTAAATACGAGCTTGTAGTTAGCTGGGCATAGCGTTCCAAATCAAAAGGAATTTTATGGCGGAAATGACTTATCTACAAAGCTAAACCTACATAAAGGTTATAATTTTAAACCATTTTTGTAGTGGCACAATCGTGTCGTCGTTTGAGTCATTATACAAAACTTTAATTATCTTGGAAACTAAATGCCGCGATGTAGATCCCGTTTGATGTGTACCCTATGCCCATATAATTAAAAGCTTACTCCATTTTTAAAATGCTAAACGTTTGATATCCCACAAGATATTACTTCACGGGTCAACACAGCTAAATTCTACGTGAAACTAAACATTAAAAAGTACTAAGCACTACGTTGACTCCTAATTATGCTAAAAGCATCTGTTTATTAATTATGTTACAATAATTTAACGGCTCATAATTCAATGGGACATTGCATAGCAAATAATTGTACTAAATTAACATTACTGATAGTGCCTAGATCGCAAATGATATAGCCTATAGGCTTGGTCTTTAACGTAGAGTTAAGAAAATCCCTTGAAATGTAAAAAGTATGAAATGTTTATTCAATACTTAAATCAGTATTGATAATAAAATAAATGAAACGAGCTGTTTACTTGTTTAATGAACTAAGTGTGCCCCCAGGTTTCTCTCTCTATTTAATTTAAATGAAATCGGATTATCCTCTGCCACCAACCCAAACAACCAAAACGTCGCCTCGCATCGCCTGTCTTTTCGCTTAGCGTTCTTTAGGATTTTTTCGTAGCCTGATGTTAAATAGCCTATAATCTTCCTCAAGATTTATGCTATCAAATGCAAAAATAATATTTCAAATCCGACTGGTAGTTTCAGAGATTAGTGCATTCAAACAACCAACCAAACAAAATAGAAATAACGCTTCAAACTGCTTTAAAATGTATCATATTGCATTTTAATTAAGTTTAAAGCTTTTGCCTGTTTGTAACTAATTTTTATTGTTTTTGCATAATTAATTACCCTTCAGGTTTTGAGCTGAACTATGAGGACATTGACGCTAGGCAATTCTTCGAACTATATCGGCTACTATGGTTAGCTACAATAATTATAACGGAAAACAAATAACCAGAAAGGGCAACTGACTGATAAGATCTAAAACAACCTTAACCAAAATCAAACAAACAAAGCAAACACACAAACAAACAAAGCAAACACACAAAGAAACAAACAAACAAACAAACAAACAAACAAACAAATAAATAAACAAACAAACAAACAAAATAAATAAACAAAGAAAACAAACTAGCTTCTAAAACATATGTCTACGTTATTTAGGAGTTACTAAACGACCATTTTAGATGCTGTACTATTTCATTAATTATTATATGTATTTGGTACGCCACAGCCACAACGTGGCACAAACATCTCGCAGAGTCACATAAGAAGTATAGCTAAATAAACTTGAACAGGATCCCGGTGTTGAGTTCCACACACGAATGCGCTAAAGTTAAACTCCTGCGCACGGGATCAAAGGCATGATTTATGTGAAAACGGATTACTGTGAAATATCGTCTGCTAACGAACCCGCACGTGGCTAAACATATCGAGGGAATAACGTGGGGAGTTATATCGATGACTGGAAGACGACAGGAGCCGTGAAAACAAATAAAAAACAAAAATCTATTGGAGAAAAACTAATATCTCTTTGCAGCACAGCCCGTAAAACTTCAGGATTTCTTGAAATTTAGGTGACGGTTAAGAATAATTTTTTTTTTTTTAATAAGTAGAGAACATTTAGAACCTGTACAAAAATTTGTCGGTATACAGGTAACAGAATGTATGGACTTTAGAAATAGTCGCCGAAGCGGAAAAGTCGCCATAAGGGGTATAACTCGTAGAACTTTTATCCCATCGCTGACTTCCCCCTTTTTAGAATAAATGCATACTAGAAATGCAAAATAAACGCATTTTTGATGAACATCGACACACACACACACACACATATATACTTTTTTTTTGGTTCGACTTTTTCGACTCTACAAGTATAAATTGTTTCATCAAAATACAATTTTTTGGACGATTTCTTCCTCTACCTCTATAAATAATAGTCGTTTGAAAAATATGGTATGTACGCAATACATCTGCCAGTCCGGCAGTAATGTCGACTACTAACCGCGTGCGTTTCGTAAAAAGCATCAATCTGAGATCAAAGAGTAGCGCGGGAAGTGCTAACCACTTGATTTCAGATACTGGGATACTCAGACCAATTTGAGCAACCTCTTGAGACCGAGAGAACATTTGCGCATCAACCAAGATGCGAATGTGAAGTGATTTAAGTAGCACTTAAATGTTTCCTGGGTGTTTAAGTACGGGATGTAAAAATATCAAGAAATTAATTACTTACAAAGAAATAAGAAACGGCAGAAGGTTAATTGATATGCAAAATTAATTTATTACAATCATTAATGAGAAATTAAGCTTACATAGTATCAAGCTGAAATTAGCAGCAGACGAATTCTGGAGATGCCATCGCTTGGTGGACCGACGACCTAAAGAAGGTGACCGGGAGCGGGAGGATGGGAAGGGCGGAGGACCGGGTGTGGTGGCGTTCATTGGGGAAGGCGTCTGTCCAGCAGTGGACTTAGAAGGGATGATTCATGATGCATTAGACATTAGACTTCTTTAATTATGTATTTGTATTTCAGGAATTGGAGTATTTATTTGTCATGGTTTAAACTTCAAACTGGTTCACGGGTCATTTTTTAACCCTTTCTATGTTTCGACTAGGTTACAATGGTTGGCTGGAGAGGCGAGCTGTCAGTGTTGAACGCTGCGAGTAGTTTCTCCAACTGCCTACCCATGGTCTTGTCTATTCAGACTGTTTAGACGAGAAATATCCTTTCATTTGGTATGGATTATTCCTTTTTTCTCATACTATGTATATACTACTGGGTATCCAATTACAAACCGGTCCAATAATCGATCTACGAACAAAGAACGAGGCATCGACTTCTTTTATCTGTCAATCAAACACATCGATTGTCCCGATCCGATCCACAAAAGTCGACAAGCGTCACTTGCCGCTGATAAATTCACTTAATCCCTTGAAGCTTTGGCAGTAAGAGTGAGTTTGGTGTGGCAGTTAAGATGTCAGATGCGAGTAAAAGTTGTGTATCAATGACGCGTAGATTGATTGACGGTGGATCGCGATAGCGCGCGCTTTGTGGCCTGATGGTCACAGGCTGGTGGGGTTGACGGTACGGTTTGTACGAATGATGCAAGTGCGTGGTTGGATTATAAATACCATTTTACAAGCTTTTATTTAACTTGTATCCCTGTTTGTTTGTCTGTCTGTCCGGGAGGAATCTTGCGATAGATTTTTCGATCACTTCCCGATGTCCGATCATGCTCAACGTTTGCATCCATCTTTGGTTCTAAAAAAAATGGCGTACCTATTTATCACTTTGATTTTGACAACCCCCTCGACAAACAATATGCTACCCATAAATGTGAAAATTTTGTTTAAAAACATATTTTTATTATTTTCATTTAGTTCATAACTTTCTGTTAGTATTTCTACACTCAGTCACTATAAGTGGGGCAGTAATAGTAAACCACCGGTTTAGAAAAGACGCTGGATAACTAATTAGTATGTGGGATATCTACGAAGATTCTAATTCTATAGTTTAAGAAAAAGCTTACTTCATTGTAGGCTCTTTTAGCATCGAGAGAGCCAGATGTGAATGCAGCTTTAAGCTTATAAAAGTTCCATTATTCCAATTTAAATGTCAACTGCTAATTATCATTTCAGCAATATTCAATTAATAACCCGACTTTTACCTGCCGCAACAAAATGGACAGTATAAAAAAAATCAAGTATCAATTTGGTTGCGATAAAAAGTGTTCATTTATTATATTCATTACGATAGCATTACCAAGATGGCGGGTGATTCGTTAAGTATTATCCGGTAGCCGACTTTGTGCCGCCGTCATCTTGTAGCGTCACCAGAAAAACAATAGGAAAATTAATTACATTTTCTGTTTTAAACATCTAACAAGAAAACCTACACAAGACGAGTCTGGTTCCGATTGACTGATTCAATTATTTATGTTGTAGAGTGCTGGTAAATAGGTGACACGTACTTTTTGTAGCTGCCCAAATTACAACCAGCCTTTGGAGAAGTACGAAATCTATTACTATGAATGGAAATAAATGAGAATTACCTATTCTAATCAAAGTAACAGCCTAATTAATATTAATATGTCCCCAATGTGGGACACAGGTGTTGGAAACATCAAAATTATGATGGCAACACCATTATTTAAGTGTCAAACTTGACCACAGATCACTCATTAACATTATTCTGTCTATTCCATCTTGATCCGTTCGCTGTACTGCTTGCATTAAAATAAGTTTTCATACAGTTTTGATCTATTTATTATTAAAACCACAGTCCACTAGCCGCAGACCCCAACAAATGTGGTCTACTATACTCTCTCAACGAGGGCGTAAGGACGCGTCTTTCCCACTATGTACGCCATTACTCCGATGCTTTCTAACAGTTACATGTTAGAAAATACTTCGGTTATAGGACTTAGAAAAGACCCTAGTCTTTTCTAACATGTAACTGTTAGAAAGCATCGATTTAAAGGCGTACATAGTGGGAAAGACAGAGGGAGTAGTCCGAAAACTCAACAACTGTGGCTCGCTCAACTGTCACTCAACTGTGGCTGTGGAAAGAGCCATGCTTGGAGTTTCTCTGAGAGACAGGATTTCAGACGAGGTGTTCCGCCAGAGAACCGAAGCCTCCGACATAGAGTAAGTACGTTAAAGTGGCAATGGGCTGGTCACATCTGTCAGAGGTAGACGAGTGGAGACCACGGCTGGGCACACGCCCCCCGGATGGAGTGACGATCTGCGAAAATCGGCTTGCATTGACTGGATGCGGAGATCCGAAGATCGCGTTCAGTGTCGCGCCTTGAGAGAGGCCTTTGTCCAGCAGTGGACTAGTGCAAGCTGATGATGATGACTTAAGTCAAAACATTCAAATTCAAGTCAAATTACAGTTTGAACTGCTTCTGCTATCAGTACTAATGTATATCGTGCGATCGGTAGCGCGACCGGTTGCAGTCCAAATGATATACTTTTGACAGCGCCCGATATTTCCGTCAAGATAACATTGACAGGCGCGCAATCTCCACTCACAATGGAGACAGATAAAAACGCTAATGTATTATCGATGAAAAAAGTGCCTACGAGGCTAGATTGAGCTTCTGTATGACTTAGCTAATGTAGACAAGACATCATTACAAAAATAACAGAATAACGTACATAGACTTAGGTGCTCATTTAAGTAAGTACATTAATTAAACCTAAAAAACAGGCCGCCTTTAGTCGTTCCTGACGCCGTGCCTAGGACGCTTGTGGCATTGCCACGATGTATGGCGATGGAGATGCGTTGTACAGTCACGAACCGGGATTGTTGAGCCACTTTTATTTATTTATTTATTGATCATTACGAACATAAAACATAAATTTGACATAATAGTCCTCTAGCGAAAACCTAAATAGGTTTATCATCTAGTTTACTACTAACTAGCTTATCATCTTAACTTGGTTGTGTTACACGAATGCCGCCGTTTTTCGTTAATGAAATGTGACCATTAGCAACTCGATTTGCATTACACGGCTAAAATACGAACAGTGGCAAGCGGCTCAAAAATCCCGGTTCGTGACTGTACTAGGAACGGGCCAGAGCGGGGGTCCATTCCACGGTCCCAAAGCCGCTTGCCCAAATCCTTCGTGAAGGAAATTGCTTCACGTCCCCAAGGTCCTGCTGTCTCCACAGCGAAAGGCACAAAGATAGTTGCCCGTCAGGCTCCAGTACTTAGCATGTTAGTCTGGCTGCACTGTCGGCTGCTGCACCTGCCGTGCGGGCCGTTCCTGTAGGTGGGATGGTGCAAATGTGCTGACACATGTAGTTAAGTGTATCATCAACAGCCTATTAATCTCCCCACTGCTGGGGCTCAGGCCTACCCTCTCAACGAGGGCGTGCGGGCTATAGTCCACCACGCTAGCCCAGTGCGGGTTGGTGGACTTCACATGCACCTAAGAATTTCTTCTTCGGCGTATGCAGGTTTCCTCACGATGTTTTCCTTCACCGTTTGAGAGCAGTCAGTACATGTACTTAAGTTTCGAGAAAAAACCCATTGGTACATGGCCCAACCGGGATCGAACCTCGGACCTTTCGATATGATAGGTCGCGTCTTATCCCCGAGGCCACTGACGCTCTGATAAGTGTATGTGGCAGCCAAATGTGTCCCGCATGCAAAATGGACACCTACCTAGCCAAATCGTTGCATGCAAACGTTTTACCGAACTTTGGCCGTTTTGTTAAATGAGGTTGGAGGGAAAGGCGGCGCTGGTAATGCCTAGGTTAGGATTGACCGAGCGAGCGAAGCGTCTAAGTTTCGAGATTGGCCAAAAATGCTATTGTCCGTCTGTCCGGATGTCTTTCTGTCCTTCTGTCTGTAATTCTCTACAGGTCGCATTTTTCAACCGATTTTGATAAAAATTTGGCATGGGTATAAATTAATTAAGCCGACAAAATGAGTAGAATAAAATCTTAAGAAACATTTTTTTTACAGTATCATACTCGCAAAGTGGGAGTAAATTTTTTTTATCTTGTCATCCCATAGTGTGGGGTATCGTTGGATAGGTCTTTCAAAAATATTGCGGGTGTGTGAAAACCATTTTATGATTTAGGGGTCCGTTTGCGAAATATTAAGCTTTATAGTGCTAATTTTTGTCACTTTAGTACCTACATAATCTGTCTCCAACTGCAAAGTTGACTTCTGTTCGTTTCTTTTAGGTTTGGTTTATAAGGGCTGGCGAGGTCTACTGTTCTCACGGAACCACTAGTTATTGTGTTTTAAAGTACTACCAACCTAATAATAATATTGAAATGAAATGAAATTCAATACAAATCAAACTGGTTTATTGAATTATACATCATATCTTTATAGCAAAACGCCAACTTTGATCTTGTCAGATTTATTAGCAACTTCCTGCGTATGAGTTGATGCTATAAATCTATCTATTCAATGATTGATTAATTTATTCGTACAGCGAAATACAAATTTAAATTTGCGCTTGCGCAACTCGACTCTGCAAAGCCTAATCACGGAATATTATTTATCGAACTGCAACTATATTTTTGCTTTAATTATGTAGGGTACGGGTGTTTTAATTCTGACAGCTTGTCATTGATTATATGCTATGTACATACGTACTATTACTTGTAGGTAATTATTAATGCGAGGCTAAATACTTTTACACCTAAGTACATGTTACAGTAATGTAATGACCAGTATTATAGTAGATGTTGTAATGACTGACTTTTAAAAGTTTAAGGGCTTCTTACACCAGTTGCTGGTAAAGCCCCAGATACCCTATATGCAGGTTATCTACCAGATACCCGTTTTTTTCGTTTTCACAGGTATCGGATTGCCTTATCTGTCCGGTAAACCGGCTTATAAACTTACAGCCAGATCAAGGGGCTGTTATTTCTTTATCTGTCGGATATGGATTGTTTTTTTTCTAAATTAACGCGGGAAAACTTCAGTTTTGTATAAACTATCTGTGGTTTGATTGTTTCATCATTTATAAAACTATAAGAAGTCGGTAAAATGGACTTATTTGAAGTTTTAGAGGACGAGTTTGAAGAAGTTTATGACCGAGTATCGCGCCCACGATCAAGTCCCGTGGTGAGAACTAGAGAAGATAATTTTACTAAATACAGTGCTGGAGCATTTAGGGACAGATATAGGTTAACGAAAGAAGCAGTGATATATCTGCTTTCTTACATTGAAGATCAGATAAAAACAGCAACCAATTTGTAAGTACCAATCACATATACTTTGATCAAGTAATGGGCACACACTAGCGAATTTTATTTTACATAAATCGTTACTTCATTGTTTCAGTAACGCTGCAATATCTCCTATGAATAGGTTACTATTAACACTGCGCTATTATGCCACCGGGTCGTTTTTAACTTCAGCCGGAGATCTGAGTGGTGTAAGCATAGCGTCGGCATCGAGAATAATATCAAAAGTATCCGAAGCAATAGCAAACCTCAGACCACAGTTCGTCAAATTCCCAGCAGATTTGCAGTCCACCATACAAGGATTTTACGACATTGCTAGGTTTCCCAGAGTTATAGGCGCTATAGACTGTACTCATGTTAAAATAAAATCACCAGGTGGAGGAAATGCAGAATATTACAGAGACAGGTTAGGCAACTTCTCTATGAATGTTCAAACTATAGCAGACCATAATTTAAAAATTATGGACATTGTAGCACGGTGGCCTGGGTCATGCCATGACCAGACAGTTTTTAATATCTCCCGAATAAAGCAGCGTTTGTTAAGTAATGAATTTGGCAACAATTATATATTAGGAGACAAGGGATACGAAAATACGAATTATTTGCTAACACCACTACACAACCCATCCACTCCAGCTGAAATGTTATATAATGAATCCCAGATAAGATCAAGAAATGTAGTAGAAAGATCGTATGGTGTTACAAAGGCTAGATTTCCAGTTTTGACCAAAAAAATCACACTGCATTTGTCCAGGGTTCAACCCATCATTGTGGCTTGTGCAGTACTACACAATATAGCCATTTTATCAGGTGACAGTCATTTCGAAGAAGAAAGTAGTTCTGATGAAGACAATCAGTGCAACGCGAATGACGATGGGCCAGAGAGCAGTGTTGGCAATTCAGAAAGAAATAACATTATATTAGAATATTTTTCCTCATTACTATGATTATTGTTTTACTGGAATGCTGAACATAGGCGACTAGATTCCTTGCCTTGCTGGCAGGTTCGCCAAACTGCATGTTAATAGTAGATAAAAAAAGATTCTTGTTTTATTTTATCGTTTATTAATAAGTAGGTAGGTAAATAAATGAATTAATTAACTGAATGAAAAAATAAATGAATGAACTATGAATTAATAATTCTGTATCTTATTAACTAATTCAATTTCTAATAATTCTATTTTCAGCAACATTTCCTGTTTTTCTAACAAAAATAGCTCTTTTTTTTGTGAAATTTCTTCCTGTAGTATCTGCTGTAGTAACAGCTTTCGTAATTTATTTTCTTCCATTTCTTCTTCAATTAATTTTTTTTGCATTTCTACTATTTCCATTTTACTTTCTGCCAACTTATCAAAAGGTCGTCGTCTATCTTTTGTTTGACCTGTAAAATAAATCATATTAATATATTGTAGAATAGGAATTTATTCAAATATTTAGAACTCATAATATTAATATATTTTTTAATTTTAATTGTATACACCAATGTTTTTTATTATTAATTATTGTTGTAATTTTAGATGTTCCAAGGTATTTTTATTCTAATAAAATATACATATTTGTATAAGAAATAGGCTGAATTGTACTCGATGAAGAACCACATGAAGACCTACGGCGCCGAAACGTGGACATTGACAGTGGGACTGGGTTATTCCCAACGAATCATATGATCCGTTCGGAGTTGTATCTGATCACACAAAAAGTGAGCGTCAGTGGCGTAGGAGATAAGACGCGGCCTATCATATCGAAAGGTCCGGAGTTCGATCCCCAGCTGGGCCATGTACCAATGGGTTTTTTCTCGAAACTTAAGTACATTTACTGACTGCTCTCAAACGGTGAAGGAAAACATCGTGAGGAAACCTGCATACGCCGATGATGAAATTCTTAGGCGCATGTGAAGTCCGCCAACCCGCACGGGGCTAGCGTGGTGGACTATAGCCCGAACGCCCTCGTTGAGAGGGTAGGCCTGAGCCCCAGCAGTGGGGACATATTAATAGGCTGTTGATGATAATGACACAAAAAGTTCCCATCCGATCACATGATTCGATGCAACTAAGAAATTGTGATTATTTTGTCCCAACCGATCATATGATCCGTTGCAACTGTTTTTTGAATTAAATATTTTCCCAACGGATCACGGTTACCCGAGATGGTTACATTAATAAATAATAATATGCTATATAGTATAGGTTTAGGCCCTTCGGACGCCTACGTAACCCGCTCTACGTAACCAACTTCGTACGAATACTTTTTTTTCTTCTTACGTAACCGGTTTGGTAGGAAAAAAATTTTTTTCTTCCTACGAAACTATATTTTTTGTACGTAACCAGTTTCGTATAAAGAATTTAATATATTATTACGAAACTGTCAGTTACTTGCTACTAGTAGGACAAGTCGATCCCCAATTGTAATTGGTACTGGCCGATGGTACAAATGGTCCGGCGGGGTAAAAACTCTTTCAAACAAAACCAATGAAGAAACTATTCAGTATAATTATGGCAAAACCACCAAATTTTAAGTTAGACCTTCAGGAACACAACTGTGAAAACCGCATCCCATTTTGTGCAGTAGTTTTTTCATGATGCTGGAACCAAGAGACAGAAAGACAAAAAAAAATTAAAATGGTGTTTTGTGTTCTGTTACTCTTTTTTTATCGCCCACAATCATTTTTTGATAAATTTATATAATGTACAGACAGACACACGGTTTCTACTGCTTTATTATAAGTATAGATTACAAAAAAAAATATTCCTACGAAACCGGTTACGTATTCGTACGAAGCTGGTTACGTAGAGCGGGTTACGTAGGCGTCCGAAGGGGGTTTAGATATAGGTATAGGTGTTACCTAAACCTATACCTATACTATATAGCATATTATTATTTATTAATGTAACCATCTCGGGTAACCGTGATCTGTTGGGAAAATATTCAATTCAAAAAACAGTTGCAATGGATCATATGATCGGTTGGGACAAAATAATCACAATTTCTTAGTTGCATCGAATCATGTGATCCGATGGGAACTTTTTGTGTGATCAGATGCAACCCCGAACGGATCATAATGATTCGTTGCTAGTCCGAAAACTCAAAGTCGCTCAACGGGCTATGGAAAGAGCTAAGCTCGGAGTTTCTCTGAGAGATAGGATCCGAAACGAGGTGATCCGCCAGAGAACCAATGCCTTTGACATAGCTCAAAGGGTTAGCACGTTGAAGTGGCAGTGGGCTGGTCACATCTGTCGGAGAACCGATAACCGCTGGGGTAGACGAGTTCTCGAGTGGAGACCACGACTAGGCAAGCGTAGTGTGGGACGCCCCCCGGCTAGATGGAGCGACGACCTGCGCAGGGCGGCTGGCAGTGACTGGATGCGGAGAGACGACCTGCGCAGGGCGGCTGGCAGTGACTGGATGCGGAGAGTCGAAGATCGGACTCAGTGGCGCGCCTTGGGGGAGGCCTATGTCCAGCAGTAGACTAGTGTAGGCTGATGATGATGATGAAGAACCACATGGCAATACACTATAATTATTATAAGGCAAATAATCTAAACAAACACATGTTTTTCACACAAACACAATACTCACACAAAGAAGGATGTTTCTTAGATTTTAAAGAAGACGGTTTCCACTGGGTCCATTTTTTGCTTGGTACTTTTAGTTCTTCTTTAGACGTGCTGGCTACAGAATCTGTCCCTGGCTCAAGACATATTTTCTTTGGGTTAGGCTCGTCTTCCAATTCCAAAATTATCTCTGAAAGGCAGACAGTAGAGGTACCTTATATAATTGATGATAGGAGTGGCCAGTAGATTACTAAATGCCGATGCGGGTTGGTGATCTCAGTATAGGGTAGTTCTTGCACAGAGGATGCTGCCACCCGTTCTCTGTTATATTCCCTTAGTCACCTCATATGACACAATTGTTGTATTCTGTTCTGCTGAGCATATATTTATACAGTACTAGCGGCCCGTTCCGGCTTCGCACGGGTGGACATTTTTTTGCAATAAATATAGCATATGTCACTCAGGGTGAATGTAGCTTTTCAATGGTGAAAGTATTTTTGAAATCGGCATAGTAGTTTTTGAGTTTATTCATTACAAACATACACACAAAAACACAAAACTTTCCTCTTTATAATATTAGTATAGATAGTAAAAAAAATATTTAATACACAGTAAGAAATGTATATTTACCAACAGTATCAGATAATAGTTGAATGTTCGACGCCTCGACCTCCAGATCTAAATCTGGGATATTCACTTCATCAGCAGCAACTACTGTAAAACAAAACAATTATTACCTATTCAAATAGAATGAACAATAGAAATTAATTATATATATATACCGCTAAAATTATATATATAAGAGCGTCAGTGGCGTAGGGGATAAGACGCGGCCTATCATATCGAAAGGTAGGGAGTTCGATCCCCAGCTGGGCCATGTACCAATGGGTTTTTTCTCGAAACTTAAGTACATTTACTGACTGCTCTCAAACGGTGAGGGAAAACATCGTGAGGAAACCTGCATACGCCGAATAAGAAATTCTTAGGCGTATGTGAAGTCCACCAACCTGCACTGGGCTAGCGTAGTGGCCTGAACGCCCTCGTGGAGAGGGTAGGCCTGAGCCCCAGCAGTGGGGACATTAATAGGCTGTTGATGATGATGATGATATACCGCTGACATAGGCACACTCACCCGGTTGATCTGAGTCGTAAACACTCTCTTCCCCTTCTACAGACAATAAAATCATCTCTTTGACTTTCTGCTCCAGTGGTGTCAAAGGAGGAGCTGTACTGGTACCGCCTCCCGTTTTATAGCGTTCTGCACGTACAACACTGGCTTTTTTTCTGGTTTCTCTTTTGAGAGCTTCAAATTTCAATTTAAGATGTTTTGCATCTCTGAAAATCCCAACTGCAGAGCTATTGAATTCTCGCTCAATAGCATTCCATGCCATTTCTTTATCATGCCAGGTCATAGCGTCACTTTTTTTATTTTCAATTATATTTTTTTTTGAATCTACAAGCGAAATTAATTTTTCGGTCTCCTCGCGAGTAAAGTTAACATTTCGTTCGCATTTCTTGCCCTTAATATCCATTTCAGCGGGGCAATCGTGCTACAATACAGAATACGGCTAATTTCTAAGATTTTTTCGAGCGCAACGTACGCGTAGGTACCTATTTAATTTTAGTTTAGCTTTACTTCTTCTTTGTTGAATGTCTGTTTGTCAAAAATGAATGTTTATTTAACCACAAAAACTAATTAATCACAAAATCTAACCACATAGATCCGTAAAAAAGCTTCGTCACCCCTCACTGTAATTTTTTAATGTAATTAAAACAATAATCGACGAACCACAGACTATATGAATAGAAGTGTGCTTCGCTTCGTTATACGCAATAAACGTAGGTATTTTTTTTATTTTATTCTCAAGAATAATTACAAAAAACGGACTCAATAATGTACTTTTTGTATTTTATACATAAATACATAGTTTATGGATATTTATGAATACATTTTTTAACTAAAATTTAAGATATTAATTTATAAATATGATACTTTTCGATTCCCAAAAATGCATAAATAGAAACGCAACAAATGAACTGAACTGAAGAATGAAGGGATCGTTCCGAGTGTTTCGACTCCCCGGTAAATCGCTAACAGTTTAGCTGCCCGATATTTTAACAGAGACTTGAGTGGTGTAAACGGAAAATATTATCCGACAGTGTTATCCGATAGATTACGTTATCTGTCGGTTTTCTATCTGTAACAATACCAGCAACTGGTGTAAGAAGCCCTAAATGTCAAACTAGACGTTAATTAGTAACCTACTATTACTTTCGCATACGAATTAAACTCGCTTCAAAGATTTATTATTTCCTATTAAAGGTATTTTGGTTTTCTCACGATGTTTTCCATCACCGTTTGAGAGCAGTCAGTGAATGTAGGGACGAGAAACCCATTGGTACATGACCCGACCGGGAATCGACCCTGGACCTCTCTCGGCATGACAGGTCCCGTCTTCTCCACTAGGTACGCCACTGACGCTGTTCTACGCCACTGACGCTCTTCTACGCCACTGACACTGTTCTACGCCACTGAAGCTCTTCTACGCCACTGACGTTGTTCTACGCCACTGACGCTTTTCTACGCCACTGACGCTGTTCTACGCCATTGACGCTCCTCTACGCCACTGACGCTCCTCTACGCCACTGACGCTCTTCTACGCCACTGACGCACTTCTACGCCACTGTCGCTATTGAAATTAATTGAGAATATATCTGAAGGAGCGTCGCGGGCGCATGCGAGCTCCCGATTGGTATTCCATGGCCCATGGCCATCCATCAACAACACAAAACAGCCAGCGGACGCGACGTCGCCGCAGACGCCATCAATAAGCCCTTAAAAAGTGACAAGATTTATTTCTTATTCAATTTAAAACTCACGTCAAACCAGACGAACCAGCAGAATGAGACGAGTATGTATAAAGCTCTTTGTTGAGCAGTTGACGGACAGACAGATATATACGCCGTTTCTTGTTGTCATGCGATTTGGAGACAATATTAAGTATAATTGAATATTAAGGGCTTCTTTCACCACTTCCTGATATTGTTATAGATAGTAATCTTAGTGATAAACTAATCTATCAGATAAATCTATGTGATAGACTATATAAAATATATAAGATAATGGCAATCAGATACCTGTGAAACAAAAAAAATAGGCTATCTGTCAGATAACCTGCATATAGGGTATCTGGGACTTTATCAGCAAGCGGTGTAAGAGGCCCTAAATATCCTATCCTACTAATATTTATAAAGGCGAAAGTTTGTAAGGATGTTTGGATGTGAGGATGTTTATTACTCTTTCACGCAAAAACTACCAAACAGATTTTGATGAAACTTGGTACAGTGATAACTTATATCCTGGTTAATATATAGGCTACTTTTTATCGCGGACAAAGTCGCGGGGCGTCCGCTAATACCCCACTAAGTAACAAACCGCCTACATAGAGGGCGCTGTTTCACAATGTACACGGAAAAACTTTCCTACGCGAGCGAAGCCGCGGGAAAAAGCTAGTATTAAATAATGTTAGTTTAAACATGATTGCGTCACGTCAGTACGATTTTTATTCATTTTCACGGGATGTTGCGCATACGCCTGGGACATGTGACAATACTTGGGAAACACTGGCCTCTATAATACAATAATTACCGACTTCCAAAAAGGAGGAGGTACTATGTTCGGCTGTATGTTTTTTTTTTTTAGTATGTGTTATAGTCGGCGTTATAGTCTCGACTTTACATACCTTACCTTAGAATTTTTCAAGTTTCTTCAAATATCAATAATTTTCGACGTATTTCTAGACCAAGGTTCCAAGACCAACGGCATCGTTGTAAAATTAATGTACGGTCGACCGCACGTCAGTGGAAACAAAACCAGTATAAACTGGTCTCTCATAGTATTGAAACTCCCTAATAGGCGAGGTCAGCTCAAGGTCAAAGTGTTACCACTAACGTGCGGTCGATTAATTGTAAAACAAATTGGTTTTATCTGCTAGTGTTGATCTGACTAGAGGGAGAATGCTGGAGGCTAATGTAGCACCTGTCTACCGCCGGTAGCCGGGAGCCGTGAGCCACTTTTTGTCGGCCGTCTGCCACCTCGCAGACAGGCTTGATCTATGCTCCTAGCCGTCCACATTTTTATCTTACAAAGTGCTTGGATAGACACGGGAGGAACTTTGCGGAAAATTCATCACTCCACGAGTTACATAACGTCACAACTCGCCCGGCTCTGCCGCTGTTATTTGAGCTGAAAGTGGACTGTTTAGGATTCAGTTTTGGGGCAAATAGGGGTGATGTTAAACGTGAACTCGGCTTGTTGAGCACGAGAGCCGGGTATAAATGTATGAAGGTACATTAATCCAAACAGACGTGCATTCCTTTGTGGAGGGCAGAGTTGAAATGGCGTGAAAATATGAGCCGTTATTTATGTACCGCATCAGTTGGGTTGAGATGAAATTTTGGCCCCCTTTTGTTTTATAATGCTCCGTCCATTTGTTTGATAAATTTGCACGATTTATGGAGACGGATTGCTTCATTGATCATGATAATCGAGTTGGGGGACTTTTTAAAATTTAAATTTTGTCTATTTCATTTAATTTTTCTGTCTATTTCGGTTACTGACTAATTATGGGACGTTTGGGGAATATTGTGAAAAATTTGCAACTCGACCCAATTTGGACGAAAAGCGTCATAGACAAACGGCTCCCAATTCTTCAATAAATAACCCACGTTTTTGTTTGCTATCTCCTTCTGCGGGTATTTATATACTGAATTGGAAATTGATTTGAATTTGAATTGATGAATTTTCCGAATTTACAGAAATACTGACTGATACTTCCAGTATCAGTCAGTATTTCTGTATAAAAAAGTAGAGAAATAAACATTTTATGATTTTTCTATATAATAGATAATAATCTAATAAAATATAAAATTTGCTTTTTTGTAAAGAAAAGTACAAAAAAATAGTAGGTACTAGCTCATTATGAGTTAATCTGCAGACATATCTATACAGTTTCAGATTTTCTGAATTTTCGAGATGAGAAATGTCCTTTGTAAATAGGTATCTATTAAGAAAAAAAAAGATTGAATGAGTAAAAAACTGTGGCCAATTTTAACTAGACACTGCTACACCCTGTACACTCCTGTCTTATTTAAAGTAACTTACAACGTTTAACGATAAATGAGACAACGGTAAAAAGTAGAGGTGGGTCGTATGTGAGTTTTTCGAAGTTCGGCATTCGGCCGAAATGCAATCAACCGCGCGCACCGTCCTTCGGTCGAATGTTGCAGTTCGGCTCAACCGAAGTTTAGTCCGGTTGATTGAATTACTTTTGAAATAACTTGTCAGTTTTTTACTTTATTTTATTGACGAAGACGGAACTACTGGTATAGTATTTATTTTACCGTAGTAAAATATTATGTTTGTCCGCTGTTGAGTGAGCTAAATAGGAGAGAAAGACAGAATATTGCGACATTCAGTCCCTCACTGAGCTAGATAGGTATATCAATAACCTTACTTACTGACAACATCTCTGACTAAATCAATTTAAGATTTGTACCGATTACCGAAGTTCGGACGATCAGCCTAATTTCGGCAAAACCGAATACGTAACTGTCACATCTCTAGTAAAAAGTTCACTTAGCTCTAACTTCCCTGTAAAAATTTCACATCTGAAACAAGCTGAAAATAAAAGCGGGTGCCGCTTGAAGCGCTGGTCCCGACTCACTCCAAGTTTACGACGTCATTACGCCCCACGCGTCTAATGTTCTGCAGCGCTTTTTCCTGTGCAGCTTTACCACCGAATTTATTTGACAATTATTAAGGTGTCCGCATTAAGGCAGCATTACGGAGAGGAAATTCATGTTTTTCTTGGGATGTTTTCCCCACTAACTCAGAGTAAAGGCCGACACGTGCGAACTATTAGCTTCCCGCCGCCGGATTAGAAAATAATTCAGCTCTCCGAATGTTATTATGGAGCCAAGTCGGATTTATTTTATTGCCCCGCGAGATATATGCGAGTCTTTCGCCTTTATCCGTTCGCTTCGTCGGTTTGTTTATTGAGAACGGAGTTGCAGATAAACGTGTGTAGCAAATTTTATAGTCGGGGGGATTGTTCGAGGCTCGGAAGGATCACTGTTTTGGCGTAAATCTTGTTTATGTCCCGTTCTCTGTAATTATTGCTTTACCCGCCTGAGTAACTCGCTTCCTACATGTTATTGAATGTTGCTATAAAATATTATTGATCGCGCCAATAAAACGTTCTTTATGGCGGTGTGTTTTTTTATTTTCCGCTTTTATAGCGGTCGTGTCGTAATTCACGATGGCTATTTCTGTTTGTGCGTTAACTTCTATTTTAACTGCAGTGTGTACCCCGGCTATAGATTGTGTCTCATTCACAATATCTGTACGGGCATTAATTGTATTGTAGTGATGTAGTTACTTGTTAAAACTTTGATAAGTATTGTAATTGTAACTATGTAATTTGTGATCGATGAATAAATTCCGTTCGTAGAAAGAGTGACAGTTAGGAAGCCTAAATCATACTACCGAGACAACTAATGATTTGTATCATCTTTCTCAGATGCGAATAATGACGCGTCGTAGCATTTAGTGACCTAAACTAGTGAGAAAAGGGAGATGATTTGGATTCTGTTACTGATTACAATGATGCTGATGATCCGTCTTTCAACGATAAACTGAATTGCACAAATAAATCTGAAACACTTACACAAACCGCAAATGAACAAAACTTACCAACAATACCGCGGATACCGTGAGTACTGTGTGCCGGGACTTTCCAATAATACAAGATCAGCAGAGGGTAGTTTCAGAAACTACTCACAGCGATCAACAATGACAGCTTGCCTCTCCAGTCAGCTCGTGACCACGGCCAGTGTAACCTGGTCGAAACATAGGGCAAGGTAAATAAAACTATTTCGTGTGTAAGGCCCGTAAATAATTATATAATTATGAATACAAAGCGCGAAAGTCTAAAATGTACTATTACCAACAATATTTACTCATCTGCAGTTTCCCCAATACAAAGTTGTAACTGGCAAAGCTGGGAACGCAGCAATTTTTCATGGAGACCTCGCTCGACGATATTTCCAGTGTTGCCACATTACCACCGCTGTAATTGCGGGGTGGCCAGCTGCCGTAAATAATATCTGCTGAGCTCAACGGAAATGTATGAGGATGCACCGAGTGCACTATTCTGAACTTCCGTTCTTTGTTTGTAGTTTAAGGGCCTCTTTCACCACTTGCTGATATTGTTACAGATAGTCAGCTGACAGATAAACTTATCTATCAGATAAATCTGTCTGATAATTTTTGGTGTTGCACACCTCTAGTCTCTATTAAAATATCTGACAGATAAAAAAAAACTACCGCTTGATCTTGCTGTTAGTTTATCTGACAGATAAGGCAATCGGATACCTGTGAAACAAAAAAAAAATTGGTATCTGTCAGATAATCTGCAGATAGGGTATCTGGTACTTTATCAGCAAGCGATGAAAGAAGCCCTGAGTGTTCTTTGTAATTGTAATGTTTTACACTATAATAAAGATGCGTTGTACAATAATAAGCAGTAACAATAAGACAATAAGGATGTCTTCAACATCTATTAGCAGATCAAAGCAAACATCCCGCAAATAATAATTCGCTGCCATGACAGACAGAAAGATCTTACAATTTAAGACAACGAAAACGATAGACTATTTTAAGTTTTAAAAAAAACATAATAATGCTTAGAGCTTCTTTCACCACTTCCTGATATTGTTACAGATAATAATCTTAGTGATAAACTAATCTATCAGATAAATCTGTGTGATAGACTATATAAAATATATAAGATATAGGCAATCAGATACCTGTGAAACCAAAAAAGCAGGCTATCTGTCAGATAACCTACAGATAGGTTATCTGGGACTTTATCAGCAAGCGGTGTAAGAGGCCCTTAAACTCAGGAATTTTTCAAAGAAGCTAGGTACTGACGAATTGGTTCTTGAGGGAAACAAAAGAAACACCAGCTTGTTTATGTTGTTATTGAAGCATAAACAATTAGGATGTTTATCCAAGCCAGAGGAACCCCCAACTTTTTCACTGAGTGAGCAGTAAATTCCTGGGGAAGTTAACGTAAGCCATACTACCATAACTTGACTGGCTCATAATCCACGGCGGCTATAACTTAGCCATAACTTAGCCGTTACAGCCGAGCTTCCGAAGTGGCGAATGGCCCAGCTAATCTGTTGTTATAAGTGTGAAGGGGCTTTATGAGGAGCGTAATACATTTGCGGGTTAGCGAAATAATAAATGGAAATATATTTTCAGGACTTAATTAAAAATTTAATTATAGACACACGGGACATTCTTACAGCGCTTTTAAGCACTTGTGGCGTTTGGCCGCAATCTATACGAATTATTTTACGAAAGAAAAGTAAAAATAGCAGATCTGGATTTACTGATTCCATGGAACATTGTGCCCAGAAGGCTGGCGGCTAAACTAGTATTTTAAAATGTAAAGTCATGTGAAGTACTGTAATTAAGTCATTAAATAATCACAGAAGCTGATACCATTCATTAACTCTCTAAGTACAAAGAACACCCACGATCCAACGCTACAAATAAGCGCTTCTAACGATTTATTCCAGCGATAAGTGTTCTAAGTGCTTTCCAGTGCAAATATTTCCCGACGCGACGTCTTCCTTGCGTTTGTTAGCGCTTACTTACACACTTGCTTCGCTTACCCTAGCACTCGCGTGACGACTGGAAGTATACCGGTATAAGTGACAAAAGGTCAGAGGGAAAGCCAGTTTATAAAGGTAGGAAGATATTTAGAAGTGATCCAATTGTCCTAGGAATGTCAAATTGAAGATGAATTTTTTTAATGCTAAGGGGGCAACAAGCAGGCGGGCCTCCTGATGTTAAGAGGTCACCGCCGCCTATAGACACCTGCAACACCCGGGGGGTGCTGGTGCGGCGCCGGCCAAGGTTGAAGGGCTGTTTTGACTCTCTTCTTGAATTAAACAATGCAGCAGTTCATTGAAGCCAATTTAAGGCGAAATCCTAGAGAAACCAGTTGTTGGATCAAGCTCCTTGGAAGAATACGCCTTTAGTCTAGGAAACATTCGGTAGGTATTGATAGTAATAGTATTAAAATGGTCTAGTGCTTTTGTAAACCCTAAGTCGTTGCGAGCCAAGCTTTATGGGATAAACTTACAACGCTCTGCAAAAAAATTTTCAACTGTCAATATCTTGCCATGAATAGCTTCGCTAAGCATCTCTAATTTTGTGCAATGATGTACGTACGATATTATCCAACACGCTTTGTACTAATGACTTGCAACAACGTGTTCTGCCTCTGTCAGTATTAACTAGGTTGTCTAGAATTTACGTTCCACCTTATTTGACACCCGCATTTGCTACATCTAACTTATTACCCCCTAAAACAAACTCACTGCAACTGATTGTACCAACTTAAAGTGTTACATCTCCAATCACAGTTTCTAATGATAGACTCTTAGGAAGAAAATTGCCGTTTCCGCCAACACTTTAAAAAGATAAAACGTAAGAATGCGAAAGATAGCTCGACTACTTTATCTTGAACATACGGAACAACTTCATAGACGCCTTTGCTCTAATACCCACCTTTGAGCTTATCGATAATGGGTTTTTTGCCAACACTACGTGGAAATTGCACTTCACTATTTACAAGAACAACCCTATGCTGAAAAGTTCTAGGTTCAGTTTGCAGTATCAAGAAAGGTCGCAAGGAAACTACGGCAAGGTTGTCAAGATCA
The DNA here is from genome assembly GCA_949699065.1 of Metalampra italica. Lineage (NCBI taxonomy): Eukaryota > Metazoa > Arthropoda > Insecta > Lepidoptera > Oecophoridae > Metalampra > Metalampra italica. The sequence goes on along the minus strand of OX452979.1, from coordinate 11,032,272 downwards.
ACTTTGTAAAAGCAAATTGGAACTATGTGACGGTAAGTATCTATACAGTCTGCTTCGTATTCAAGCAGTGTTGCCATCAACATTGCCATACGGAATCAGATATCGGATAGGCAGTTTCGAGATAAAATTGAAATCGTTAGAATCGATTGTCTAGTCGAGATATGCCGTACAAGGGTTTTTAAATGAAGACGAGGCAACGAGGCGATTCAACTATTTTTGCAATTGCATTAGACTTGTTGAATAAATGGCATGAGGGTGAGTCACATAAGCAATTTAACCCCCCCCATCCATGGGGGGGTTAAATTGCTTATGTGACTGCAACATAGGAGAATGTTTTCCTTCAGTTTAAAAAATATACTCTATACTATATTGATTCATAATTTTTAAAAGTCCTTTTTGGCCATAATTATATCTGGCAGGAAACATTGGGACGAAATTTAATGTTAAAGAAAAATTGCCCGGCAATGAGAGCGTCAGTGGCCCCGGGGATAAGACGCGGCCTATCATATCGAAAGGTCCGGAGTTCGATCCCCGGTTGGGTCATGTACCAATGGGTTTTTCTCGAAACTTAAGTACATTTACTGACTGCTCTCAAACGGTGAAGGAAAACATCGTGAGGAAACCTGCATACGCCGAAGAATAAATTCTTAGGCGCATGTGAAGTCTACCAACCCGCACTGGGCTAGCGTGGTGGACTATAGCCCAAACACCCTCGTTGAGAGGGTAGGCCTGAGCCCCAGCAGTGGGGAGATTAATAGGCTGTTGATGATTGATTGATTGCCCGGCAATGACGAGAAAATTCCGAAGAAATTTTATTCTCCGCGATATTAAAGAATAAATACATTTTTAACTAGAATTACGGTAGACGAACGCTGATAGAAAGTATTACCTAGTAGTACTACTCATACTATGTATTTATTAAAACCATTAGTTACACTTGATTACGTGTTAAACTATTTCAGTACATCTAAGATATTTACATGGCTAGACAATAACAGAACAGACCTAATATTGTTAACTTATAATATTATTATTGCTAATATTGCTAACTTTTTTATATATTCCGTTAGTCACACTAATGCAGAACAATAAACACCTAATTGTTGACATTCCCCTCCAATTCAAACCGTGTCACTTGCAAGCTTACTGGAATCTGCTCCTCGACTTGCGGTCACCAGGCAGTTTGCATACTTGCAAATTGTTTCCAGGATTTCAACAAGGCGTTTAATTGTGTTACCCTCTCTAGAATGTAAATTAGCCTTCGTGAAGCTATCATTTTAACGCATTTTAAAAGTGGTTTGCTAGCTGTTATGGTGATCTTATACATTATCCAGATCGAAATACTAATTTATTCATTTCAAATGTTCTTAGGTTTTATTCTTTCCCTTTCTTATCTTATATTTTGTTCCATATCGTCTAACAATCTATTGATAGTGTGTAATATGCCGCATCTTTGTTTCAATTAGTCACAAGTCCAAAAAATCTTGGCTTCTCCAACCCTGTCAATGTCCACTGGGTGTATGAATTAAACGTTTCTTTTTGTAAATGAAATGTAAATAATGACGAGTGATTTTAACTAGATCTGTGACTATTATAGACAATGTGTTACTCCAGCCCTCTTGGTAGCTAGAGATAATTTTGTTTATAGAGTATATTAATTGATGATATTACGTCAATGTCCACCTCAGTAAAATTCGCAGTAGAATTTGTTTTACATCTGAATCCAGCCATTAGATTATTAATTACTTATTATCCACAACCTCGAAAACAATTATTATTCTACATAAAAACGTCATTACTGTTCGTCCATTCATTTGCTCTATGTTTTACGGTAGACATTAGCTTCCAGCTGAGCCAAACTATCTAATAACATTACATTACCATACAAATAGCCGGGTTTTTCAAACCGGATATGCGTATGAGCAGTTTATAGCCACGGATGGTAATGTAACGAGGATTAACCCGTTTGTTTAGGCGCTGGGGATGGTGAAAAATGGTTTGCTTAGCGGTTTATTGCGGTTTTAAATGATAGATGGTAATGGCGGTTATGCTGTTATTTAGGATTCCATTAAAATTAAGTATTTCTGTAAGGTCATGCATGCATTATAACTGCTGTTGATTGTCTATTGTTTTATGAGGTTTACGAGTATAACTATAAAATGGTAGAACATTTTACCGAGCTATTAAACCTGTATACAGGCATAGACTTCTTCAAATATTCTTATTTTATCAATAATTTAGAAGTTTGCTTCTTTCGTTACAGTAGCTCCATCTGATAGAAATGACATTTTAAATAGATGTTCTACTTCAGGTTTTCATCTACGCTATACATACATACCAAAAGTCATCTTTATTTTATTTAAAACTGTGGCATCCTTTCTTTAACCTGGCAACACGTTGCGGCATCAATTTCTAGTGTAGCAACCCTAATCCGGTTTAAACCGGATACACGGTCGTTTCGAGCGGAAAAGCGCCGGATTAAACGGACGCCTCAATAACATTTACATAGGAATGGCGCTTCACAGACACATTTTTACTGACCTCATTTCCCGACAGTGTATTTTTTACTGCTGCTCGGGAAGGAGTACTCGGTTATGTATAACCAGTTTCATTTATTTACGGGTTATAAAAACAGTGACCTGTTGTATCGAAACTACAGACTGTAATTTAAACATAGTATTTTAATAGCGATTATTAAGACAAATAAAAAAGTTCATAGTATCTAACAAATCATCAGTACCATAGGATGCTTTTTTGGCAAAACTGGGCTTTTTCTTGGCTTTGTCATTTTTACGATCTTGACGTTTCACGATCTGGACAACTCATGAATCAAAAAATTTAGCTATTCCCATATGGATGAGTAATAAAAGCATTCTATGGGTGTCAAAATTGTTTCAAAGTAATCACAAAATTATGACTCACTCACACATTCTCGTTTTCAAACTCCATATAAATTTGTATTCGCAACCTCCTCCCGCTACTCCGCTTCCTTTGTCCGCACCCCCCCGGTAAATGGCATCATAGGTTCCGATACTAAATATGCGAGATGCGATCTCTACAGGGAGCGCGCGCGCGACCAATAGCGGTAGAGATTGAAAATTCAACTTCCTCGTTTTAGAAACCATGAAGTCTCTAAGACAAGGATCTCCTTTACAGGCCAATAATCTCGAAACATAAATCGGGATCTAGAAGTTCCTGCAGCACCGAGTCCCACCACGTCCCGCTACGAACCCGGGATAATGCCGCTGCCTTGTAATTCAGTCCCGTGATTCCCAATGTCCCGGTATGTGTCCGCCCCTAAATTGGGAACCGCAATAATATGGGCGAGTATTAAGCGCTCTACTTTGAGGTCGAAGTGTTAAACTATGCAAGGGACTAGATAGGGCATTTCGGGTGACATTCAACTGGAGGGTTAGATTTCTACAAAATTTCAACGATGAGCATCCATAGAGAAGAATCAGGTTTGGTCATGAACACAATATTAAAATCCTCGAAATAATCGTCTTGAGTGGATAGATTACCGTAAAGAACAAAATTTTACTCCTTCGCACGTGTAAGGAGAAGCTATTATTGATAGGGAAATGAAAGCAAAATCTATACGAAATACATCATTTTAATTTAAGTCTTTATTACTGCTTGTTTTACTTTTACTAAAACGCGCAATTGTTTCTTTTTACGTAGTTTCTCTGTGTATGTGCGCGGACGCGGGTTCCATTGGTTATAAATTAATATCGATGTGGACAGTACAGCAATACATCAAAATAATGGTCCTACCTACGTTGACCGAAATAGTATCATGCAATTTATCACGGTTAACATTGCACACTTTCTTATTAACAATTGACATTTTGTATAAATTTTAAGGTGATGTTTGTGTATACAAACATCACCTTAAAATTTTATCTTACTATTATATTATATTTATACTATATACTATACTATATATTATACTATATTTTATCATCACCTTTCTGATTTAGTCTCTCTTTGTTGAAAACTGTCACTTCGACGACGATACTTCTTGACTAGTTCTTTCCACCAAGTTCCACCACTGCCGGTTGCAGCTTTTATTTCATCATGCAAAACTTTAGTTTTACCTTTATTTAAACGAATAGTCACTATTACATTTATAACATGTAGTTTGTTGTAATTAAGTCTATGGTTTCCATTGAAATTTTCGTTCTTTGATCCACATACTTAAAATGATTACTTTATTATCCTAGGTATAACTATAGACTCATCTCTTCAATGGGGGCCCCACATAGCTTCACTAGCTGGCAGACTAAGCTCGGCCGCCTACGCCGTTAGGAAAATTAGACAATTAACAGATATTGCTACTGCGAGATTAGTCTATTTCAGCTACTTCCACAGCATCATGTCATACGGCATCTTACTGTGGGGTCAAGCGGCAGATATAGAAACCATCTTTATTTTGCAAAAGAGAGCTATTAGGGCGATCTATAATCTACGTTGTAGAGAATCATTAAGAGAAAAGTTTAAAGAAATTAATATATTAACCGTTGCCAGTCAATACATTTTTGAGAATATTTTGTATGTCCGCAAAAATATATCTCTCTTTTTGAGGCACTGTGACATGAACACAGCTTATGTTACAAGAAACAAAAACAAACTTGTACCACCACAGTTAAGGCTTAGTAAGGTCAGTAAATCATTCACGGGGCAATGTATACGCTTCTACAACAAACTACCAGAAGAAATCTTAAATATGAATGACAGAAAATTTAAGACCTACATTAAACAACAACTTTGTAAGAAAGCTTATTATAGGACAGTCGATTATCTAAATGACAAAGATGCCTGGTGTTAATGTTACTTCAGCCTCGCACAATCTTTACAAAATAATGTTATGTACAAACTTGATTTTAAAAGATGTGTTGCGGAAGTTTGTTGCGCCGCTTCTTCTTCCCAGCTCTATATAACACCTTGGAGGCGGTGGTAGATAAAAAATTGACGTTGTATAAATGTACCCAGTGTACTTACATGCAATAAAATACTTTTGAATTTGAATTTGAATTTACTAGCGTATTTGTAAGTAGTACTGAATATTATGTTTGTCTTAGTTTTTCATCATTATACGTTAGTGTACCTACCTATTATGGTTCTATGGAACTTGTTGGGACCTGTGGTATGTTATCATGCTGCAAGATATTGGTTTGCTTTTAATTAAGATCTTAGATCGGAGGCTGATTTTTTATAAATTCAATAGCAACTTTGATGAACTTACAGTTTGATGTTTTCGTATATCCACGTCCAGTATCACTAATTCCGGTCAAATATAAAAGCAGTTAAAGGGTCAGTCCGGAGCCTTTAATTTGGTCCGTACCTCTGATAAATTGCGCGGCAAGTCCGCCATTTTGGCGACTATTACTGCGATAAATCTCGCGGTCAGCTCTATTGGCTTTTGGGAAATTATGCCTTGGTTTTAGATGACTAATGTGTCGTGTGGCTTACTGTAAGTTTGTACTGTTTCTATCTATACTGTGACTTCCTGCTTAAATAGTTTCCTATGGAGTTTTCTTGTGTCTTTTTGAGTGTAGATTGTGTTTTTTGTGTTTCTGTATTTTGAACACACTTTTATACTAACCTACCAATAATGTATATAAATCTTTCAACTGGGTTTTGTACCCACTTCTTCTTGTCCAATCGATTTGAATTGTTTGCAAACTAATGTAATTCCGGTAACAATAGAGCAATTGGCACAATCGAGCTTCGATCGGTGGTCATAGTACTCCTTAGCGAGTTTGCGGCATTTGACTAGCCTTTTGGTAATACGAGCGTGTTTTTGTGATTTTGTTTTAAGTAACCACCTCCAATAAAATTACTTGCTTTAACTCCTTTAGATTCAGATTCAGTTGTTCTAAAATTGACATTGTTTTAGATATTAAGATGCAATATTCTTATTGACTCTATCATCTCTCTCTTGATGTCTACCTCCTTTAGTCTTTTCAATATCATGATCTACTTCAAGTATTAAAACTCTAACTATTGTTTCCCTTTCAGTAACGATATTTCCTTTCAATTCATCAAACCGAACATCGTAAGGGTCGTTTCTCACAAACGCTACGACAAATGTACTAAGCCGACAAGTTTATCCTTGCGGGCACCGAAATCCCCGAAACAATGGGCAACATGTTAACTGCCTGGGGTCACCGCAAGGCGCCAGATTACTGCGGAACAGAGACGAGGATATAATGATGATGCGGGGGAGAAAGGGATGGATGAAGGTAGAGCGTTAATTGAATTAAACGGTGTAGCGGCGATGGGTTAATAGCTAGCGTAATCGCGGTGCGGTGCCGGGTCTAGTTAATGCTATAGCAATTAGTGTATCGCAACTATTTAGTGATACCTTCGGCATACAAGTTGTAACAAAAAAGATGACAACAGCAACTTTAAAAGGGTTAGGGCCTCTTACACCGCTTGCTGATAAAGTCCCAGATACCCTATCTACAGGTTATCTGACAGATAGCCTGTTTTTTTTGTTTCACAGGTATCTGATTGCATATATCTTATATAGTTTATCACACAGATTTATCTGATAGATTAGTTTATCACTAAGATTACTATCTGTAACAATATCAGGAAGTTGTGAAAGAAGCCCTTAATATTCCTAACCCTTCTCCCTTCAAATCAAAAGCCTTGGTGTTCATTATGTGCCTGCGGTTAGAGTACCTCCAGATCTGTTATTTTTTCGTGTTTTCAAACATTATACTAGCTAGATTGAATATGAACACCTACATAGAGTTAAATATAAGTGTCAATTTTTTTTCAGTACTCTTACAACCATCTACAACAATTAGAATTGGTCAAATTGCAATCGAACACTAGGGTAGGTAACTTTCCTTGTATGTTATGTCTTAAAAGTGGTAGTGGTACTTTGGTTTTAGTTTTTGTATAATTAAATAACTGTTAGGTATAGTGACAGTGCATCAAAAAGAGAGAGATAAGAATCCTTATTATCAAAAATGTATTGAAAGGCTACGGTTAGTCTTTTTTCTATGTTTAAAATAAAAAGATCGATTCTAATGAAACTTTTAACAATTCCCTACTTTAATGACAACCCAATTTTCCACCAAGTAACAGCCTATTACAAGTAACCCCAATGAAGTATTGAGTAGACGTGCAGCCCCTTTTGGTAGCGTGAATTAATCACCCCACGTCAACAAGTGAAGTGTCATCGAGATCGAGACTCCCGGGCGTGTTCAGTATAGGGTACTTTGGTATCAGTAGGTAGTAGGTAGAGCAGTCACCGGACACTGCGGCCTGAACAAACACATGCTCAACCTCAAGCTCCGGGGCACTAAAGTGTGCACACTCCGCCAGGAAGTAAAAGTAAAGTAAATCAAAGCAAAGCTAAGCTAAGCTAAGCAAAGCAAAGTAAAGCAAAGAAACTGCCCAGGTTTTGCAGCGCATCGGGCATGTTTGCCGACGCCAGGGTCCCGGATTTTTTCGAGACAGAGTTCGCAGCTCTACTAACGAATTGATCAGTGCCGTGAATCACAATCTTAACAGAACGTGTTTCACAGGCACTGGTTAAAAGTGCACCGGAGTCTAAACAAGAAATAGATAGGTAGTTTTATCCTGTGTTTTTTTTACCGTCATAATGTATTTTTAATGTGTTTTATTCTTTGTCATTGTGTATTTTATTTTGTATGGGCCTATTTTTGCCTGAAATAAAGAATTTTATTATTATTATTAGAGCAAAGCAAAGTAATGCAAAGCCAAGCCAAGTCAAGCAAAGCAAAGCAAAGTAAATTCATAAAAATAGTATAATGGTTGATATAAGAGTAGGTTGCACAAATCATCAAAAGGGTTGGACTTCTGGTCCCTAGGCTAGGTAATGACCTGTATATACCAGGGGACAGTGTACCAGTCACACCACAGCAGTCAAGACATGGCGTACAATCAAATAGAGGAAATACCATTGCACCTTCTGTACTCACTTCAACCTGATGGACTAAAACTGGACTAAGACTGGCCTGTTGGCGTAGTTGGTAGTGAACCTGCCTATTGCGCCAGGGGTCGTGGGTTCGATTCCCACCCAAGACCAACATTTGTGTGATGAGCATATCTGTTGGTTTTCGGATTCTGGGTGTTTGTATGTATTTAAGTATTTATTTAAAAGTATATAAGTATGTTTATCAGTTGTTGAGTACCCATGTACAAGCTTCGGCTTAGTTTGAGACTAAACAGCCGTGTGTAAAATTTGTCCAAACATAAAAATAAAATAAAAAAAAACATATCTGAAGTTCCTAACTGATGCTAAGCTGAGCATTGCAGTATAGTAAGGGACGATCACAATTGATCAGTAATGGTCGCAGTGATACAAGGATGGGTAAACCTTAAAAGTAAAGTGGGAACAATTGTATTAGATTTTAAAAAGTTAACACTAACTCTCTGTTACTGTAAGAAGGATTGAATGAACGAACGAACAAATGAGTGAATGAGATATATCTCCTATCAAAATGATACTAGGTTCAATTCCGAAGGCACGCATTAAAAATTTCACAGCACTTACACACAGTTATATTATTTCTAAGAATTAAGTATTATAATATGAACGCCACTTCGCGGGACGCCCCCGGCGCGGTGGGGTAATTACCCCGTCATACATAATGTATGCGATGACTACAATTTTAAGCCAATAAATAACACCCCGAGTGATACGCACCGAAATATGGTAACGCATTTATTATACACCCGCACTTGACGGTTAAGTAATTATCTAGAGCTGTTCGCTACATAATTGACAAACTTCCGTATAAAGACATACAATATTTTTAATCATATAAAAACCTTTTACCATATGAAAACCTGCGAGATCGAATCAGAAATGAGGAGATCCGCAGGAGAACCAAGGTCACCGACATAGCTCAAAGAATTGCGAAGCTTAAGTGGCAGTGGGCTGGGCACATCGCTCGTAGAACTGACGGCCGTTGGGGCAGAAAGGTTCTCGAGTGGCGACCACGTATCGGAAGACGCAGCGTAGGCCTCCCACGAGGTGGACCGACGATCTGGTGAAGGTCGCGGGACCCAGCTGGATGAGGTTAGCGCAGGACCGGTCGTCGTGGAAATCCTTGGGGGAGGCATTTGTTCAGCAGTGGACGTCTACAGACTGATATGATGATAATGATGTAAAACCTTTTTTTGTATGACAAAGATGCCTGGTATTAATGTTACTTCAGTCTCGCACAATCTTTACAAGCGATTGTTATACGGAATGATAAAACAAAACAGAACAATGATAGACTTTTACCATATAAAACGAAAATTTGGAAAATGAAGATTTTCCATATGACCGACGATCTGGTGAAGGTCGCGGGACCCGGCTGGATGAGGTTAGCGCAGGACCGGTCATCGTGGAGATCTTTGGGGCAAGCCTTGGTCCAGCAGGTGACGTCTACAGGCTGAGATGATGATGAGAAATGGCAAAATGTGGAATGACGCTTTTCCACAGCGCTACGATATGGGATCCTACAAGAAGAGAGTCAAAAGAGCCCTTCAACCGCGTCTGGCAACGCACCAGCACCCCCCGGGTGTCGCAGGTGTCTGCGGGCGGCGGTGACCTCTTAACATCAGGAGGCCCGCCTGCTTGTTGCCCCCATAGTAATAAAAGAGGAAAAAGCATGGCTTGCTGAAAGCGAAGACTCTGAAACAAGATATTATACCGTATCCAATCCACAGCTGCAGTAACAAGATTATTTTGCATCAACCACGCATAAAGAGCGTCAGTGGCCCTGGGGATAAGACGCGGCCTATCATATCGAAAGGTCCGGAGTTCGATCCCCGGTTGGGTCATGTACTAATGGGTTTTTCTCGAAACTTAAGTACATTTACTGACTGCTCTCAAACGGTGAAGGAAAACATCGTGAGGAAACCTGCATACGCCGAAGAAGAAATTCTTAGGCGCATGTGAAGTCTACCAACCCGCACTGGGCTAGCGTGGTGGACTATAGCCCGAACACCCTCGTTGAGAGGGTAGGCCTGAGCCCCAGCAGTGGGGAGATTAATAGGCTGTTGATGATGATGACGCATAAAATCACTGTTTCCGGAATAAAATATTTTAACTGATTAACCCGATTTCTCAAGTACTCAGAATGTGGTTGAAAGTGACATTAATAATGAAATTGCCGTTAACAAAATGTCAAGTAATTAAAACTCGAGCGCTTGTTTCAAATTTATGCAAAATTGATTGCGTCATGAAATTAACGTAAAGAAACCATTCCATTCCATACACTGAACAGCAAATCGTTAAAGCCAAGATTTATAGACGAGACTTAAAGGAAACATAAAACCATATGCTGTGCTTGTGTTTTTACAATGTAATTAAAATTTGATATTTGCAAGTCATAACTTAACAAACTTAAGTGTCTATAAAATTACTTAATTGCAGTTTCAAACGCAACCACTTTCTCTTTAGTTAAGTATGTAAATACTATTAATAAAGGCTCTCTCTTATTTTTGTGTACTACATTTTGTTTTACATATTCTTAGTTGCTACAATTGGCCATAAAATATTGCATGTAACACTCAGCTGTAGGCCTGTAGGTACAGCAAGTTTGACAGATATCTACTTTGGGAGCTTCTTTGTCCTATATCAACAAATACATTGTGATTACAATCCCATTAAAAGGTTATCAGTATAATATTATACCCCTAGGGGCTGTAATGTGTAGCTGGTTGTACTGAACTGGTTTATTAAATTTATTAAGTTAAATTGAGTAGTTAACTTGACTTAACTTAACTTGACTAAACTTGACTAAACTAGACTTAAACTTGACTAAACTGGACTTAATTTGTCTAAACTTGACTAAACTTGACTTATTTCCTCGCAAATGTAATGAAAAACATTGTGTGCATGACGGGTAGTAAAGTAAGGGTATTACAAACTCGAGTCATTAAAATCCCTCCGTCTTCGGTACTAATAGTAGAACTAATTTCTACGTTGTAACAACTCCATGATGTTCTAGTCCAACTGTAGCCCCATTTTCTAAAATATTATCGCCCCGAGGGCGGCGGCGGCGGCTCGGGGGCTTGTTTGCGAAATAATGGATTCATTCCATATTCATTTACATCCCTAATAAGATTGACATGACAGTGCCCGCGCAGTACAAGCATACAGTACGGCTACTAACCGTTGCGTACTTGACAGACAAGGAGTAAATATTTGAAAGTCAGTTTTTTTTATGGGAATAAGTAATAAAACTTACATACAAAACCATAATATCAATGTGTGTGTCGAAAAATAACCGTGACTGTTTTTTCTGCCGTCCACCACTGGTTGATTTGATGAGAATTTAAAACTCTTGATAGTTTATGGAACTAACTATATTGCTACGAGCTATATAGTTTTTAAGAGCCGTCTAAAATAGCAAACAATGTAAGTTATTTTAAAAACAATAACACAACGGATCAGCTACGCGTATTGTGCGGTTATAAAACGTACCGGTAACTGAAATGACCAGTGAGCAATATGTGATAAAAGCTTCTCATAGGCGTCTAAACAATCAAAGTGCATTCCCATTTTCGTCGACGGAGGTTTCTACCGTACATGAGATGTACGTTGGCCAGCAGCGGAATTACCCTGTCAAATATAATAATCACAACGCCCTCTACCGTTAAAAGTCCACGTAATTCACTTATGCATGAGAACGAAAGAGACAGGCCGTTATTATCGGCGCCGTCTTCCAATAAGTGACATGATCCAATTTGAATTTTCGCCTTTCAGATTTTGTTATGTCAATTTCTTGTTGGAATTAGCTTTTTGTTGACATGTTCTTTGTATGTGTGTGGATGATTGAGTAGGGAGCTTTGTCACCCGGCATCAGATATATTTTAATGAATAATTATTTATTAATATCAGTCAATACAGTAGGTACCCATTTTTACCGTAGATTTGACGTCACTTAAGAATTAAGATCATTGTAATTTTAGGCTACTTTTAAGTTGAGTTAACTTCAGATCCAATCAAAAAGATACGTTACATTACTCACTAAAACTGGTCTAACATGGTACGGTCGACCGCACGTAACAAAACCAGTATTTAAACTCCATAATAGGTTAAGTAGGCCAGCTCAAGGTCAAAGTCCACGGACGTTCGATCGACTGTACTTGGTTTTGCTCAGTCATTTACTTTATTCGCGCGTTATTACTGTTTTTAAAAAATACTAGAGTTAGTAGTGATGGTAATTTTAACTTCAATGAGGAATTCAACTTCGAAAATTTCACTGCAATCTACAGCTACGCTCTATCTCTTTCTACATCTGTTATCTTATGTCACATTGTCCAACTTTTTCTTTCAAGGTAAGGTAAATTTTTAATCTATTTTAATTACAAGGCATATTTCAGAGGTGACTTTCAATTGTGGTAACATTAATAGTGGTAATACATACGAATTTAGCGGCCCCAAATTGATTCACGATTTGACAGCTAGGTACGGATTGATTATAAACCATAGAGTTAAGATCTCTTTGGTGCGTGCTCGCGGCCCCTTAAAGGGGCCGTCAATTAATCACGTGAGGCTTGAAAGGGGGGGAAGGGGTTTGACAAAAATCACGAAATGTCACAAGAAGGGAGGGGGGTGTAGTAAGATATCACGTGTATTTATTTTTTCATTATTTTTTCAAACGCGCGATTTTTTCATCGAAAAGCGGCGTGTAGTGTGATCTTGACTCGCCGTTGCTAAGTACAATATTTTTTCGCATGATTACACCATTCGTTTATTATTTTTATGCCAATCAAAAACAACCTGCAACCTTTCTGTCTAGACATTTTTATCATGGTCCTTAATTTCAGAATAAAATAAGATTATACTTTATATCTGCATTTAAGATAATATTCGAAAAATTTTAAGATTTTTTGTAGATATTAAAAATACGCGTGATGTTGGGTGGGGGGTGGGGGGTAGTCTTAAACCTCACCATGTATCACCAAGGGGTAGGGGGGGGGGATTAAAAAATGCTTAACAATGATCACGTGATTAATGGACGGCCCCAAAGAGGCGTAAAAGAAGCATTCTATGGGTGTCAAAATCGTGTCAAATGTATGACAATACTGAGACTAACTCACACATTCCCATTTCAAACTCCTATAAATTTGTATTAGCAACCTCCTCCCGCTACTCCACTTCCTTTGTCCGCACCCCCCCTGTAAGTGGCACCATTGGTTCCCATACTAAATATGCAAGATGCAGTCTCCATAGAGTGGTCCCTACACCATCAATCTGCATGACATGTAATTACGTGCTGTCACTCATGCATGATCGTCTAGCTGTAGTGATTGACGTGCATGACCTGCAAACTACGTGCTGGTCGTTGCTTCACTGTATTGGTTGATGGCAAGCATCAACAGCATGACAATCACGCAAACGTAAGGACAGCGTAGGGAGCGCGCGCGCCACCAAAGAATCTCGAATATTCATGCGATTACTCGTAAAATTTATTGTCAGTTCACAATCCTTCGTCACTTTAGAGTTTGTGTGAATCTGGTGTTTGGAATGTTGCATTCCTTTGCTCTTTCTTTTCGTTCAAACACCCATGAAATATCTTTTGACGTCACTCTAAACTTTATGACTGACGTTGTAGCAAACAACCCATTACCGTAATTTGAATGTTATGAATGTACAAACCCTCTTCTCGCACCGACTACAATGCCAACACCGTACAACCCGACAGATGGGCATACTCATTTTATTGTCGATTAAATGTATCGATGAAATTAATCGAGCGTCGTTAAATTGAAAGCTTCCGCGTTTCATATCGATAAATAAATTAGATTTCATCCCAGGAGAGCGGTGTAGTTGAAATTTTAACGGATTTAATGACATATTGCGTGGATAATGCCTGGATGAGCGATATTCAACAAAAAGTTCCTATTTCGATGGTGATTTGTTTTATGGTTTCTTTACTCTATGGCTGCACTCTCGCTCTCATTCATCATCAGCATGTACTAGTCCACTGCTGGACATAGGCCGCCCTCAAGACGCGCCACTGCACCCGGTAATCGGTTCTCCGTATCCAGTCACTGCCAGCCGCCTTACATACAATACAAATTTTATTTATTTTTCTCACACAAACTTTAATACAGTTTGAAACAATAATAACATGCAGTTTGCCTATATTAGGATAGGTCCTGTTTTACAGGTCACCAGGCCCCCAGCCCTTGAGTGGATTATGAGTGCGAGCGTGTCAATTCAAATTCAAAAGTATTTTATTGCATGTAAGTACACTAGGTACATTTATACAACGTCAATTTTTTATCTACCACCGCCTCCAAGGTGTTATATAGAGCTGGGAAGAAGAAGCGGCGCAACAAACTTCCGCAACACATCTTTTAAAATCAAGTTTGTACATAACATTATTTTGTAAAGATTGTGCGAGGCTGAAGTAACATTAACACCAGGCATCTTTGTCATTTAGATAATCGACTGTTTTATAATAAGCTTTCTTACAAAGTTGTTGTTTAATGTGAGTCTTAAATTTTCTGTCATTCATATTTAAGATTTCTTCTGGTAGTTTATTGTAGAAGCGTATACATTGCCCCGTGAATGATTTACTGACCTTACTAAGCCTTAACTGTGGTGGTACAAGTTTGTTTTTGTTTCTTGTAACATAAGCTGTGTTCATATCACAGTGCCTCAAAAAGAGAGATATATTTTTGCGGACATACAAAATATTCTCAAAAATGTATTGACTGGCAACGGTTAATATATTAATTTCTTTAAACTTTTCTCTTAATGATTCTCTACAACGTAGATTATAGATCGCCCTAACAGCTCTCTTTTGCAAAATAAAGATGGTTTCTATATCTGCCGCTTGACCCCACAGTAGGATGCCGTATGACATGATGCTGTGGAAGTAGCTGAAATAGACTAATCTCGCAGTAGCAATATCTGTTAATTGTCTAATTTTCCTAACGGCGTAGGCGGCCGAGCTTAGTCTGCCAGCTAGTGAAGCTATGTGGGTCCCCCATTGAAGAGATGAGTCTATAGTTATACCTAGGAACACCGTGCTTTTGATAAATTCTAATCTTTCTGTACCTAAAGTTACATTATTAACTACATGTCTTACATTTGGTAGGCAAAATTTAATACATTTAGTTTTTGTTGTATTTAATGCTAGATTATTAATGCTGAACCAGTTAAGTACTTGTGTGAGAGTATTGTTTACCTCAGGAAGATCACAAGCTCTTCTGCTAATTTTAAAAATCAGAGAAGTGTCATCGGCAAATAATACTATGTTGGACATGTTTTGTATTAAAAATGGCAAGTCATTTATATATACAAGAAAAAGAAAAGGACCCAGAACTGAGCCCTGGGGCACCCCCATTTTCACAACTGAACCAGATGATTTAACTCCATTTATATCAACTTTTTGTACTCTATTTTCAAGGTAAGATTTAAGTAATTCGAATGCTCTGTCTTTCACGCCATAATGTTTTAATTTGAGTAGCAAGGTTTCGTGATTAACGCAATCAAATGCTTTGGAGAGATCGCAGAAGATGCCTATTGCATCATGTGAAGCTTCCCAAGCATCAAAAATATGCTTAACAAGCATGACTCCTGCGTCGGTGGTTGATCGTCCCTTAGTAAATCCGAACTGACGATCGTGAAGAAGTTGTTTGAGATTGAAATGACAAAGCAGTTGATTCAGTATGATCTTTTCGAAAATCTTGCTAAGCACGGGGAGAACTGACACTGGTCTAAAATTACTGGGATCTAGTTTGTCACCAGATTTAAACAGTGGTATGATTTTACTTTGCTTCATTAGGTCAGGGAAAATACCTTGATTAATACTCATGTTAAATATAAAAGCTAAGTAAGGCGCAATAATCGTTATGACTGAGTTAACTACTTTAACAGACATTCCCCATAGATCTTCAGAAGATTTTAGTTTTAATGATTTAAAAGCCTTAATAATATCTAGAGAGTTTATGTGTCTAAAATTAAAAACTGTTTCACATATTGTAACGTTATTTACAAGCAAATTTTCGGCAAGAATAGGCGATGAATGCAGAGCTTCGGTGGTTTTAATAGGGATGTTAGTGAAAAAAGTTTCAAAGGACTCTGCTACTCTGTTTTAGAATTAATTATTTTACCATTATTTCTGATTGCATATTCATTTTCACGTGGTTTAGTTTTGGTAGTTTCATTATTTATGATTTTCCATACTGCTTTAACTTTATTATCCGAATTTTTAATTTTATTACTTAAATAATATGACTTGGCTATTTTACAAACTTTCCTAAAAATTTTAGAGTAATTTTTGACATATTCATGGAATCTGTCGTCAACTCTGTAAGACTTTTCGTTGTACAAATCAAATAACTTGGTCCTGCTTTTCCGAATACCAGTGGTTGCCCAGTCACTAAATTTAAACTTGTTTTTAATATTAATTTTCCTAGTTTTAAAAATATTACCGAATTCCTGAGACAGTGTCATGAAGAAATCGACATAGAAATCATTGATTTCCACCTGATCAGTAACAGGAATGGGCAATTTACTTGAAAGAGCATCTTTATATCTCTCCATTCGACTGACAGTGTTGGGCCTAGTAAGGATTTCAGTTTTTGTATGTTTTATATTACCTGGAAAGGTAACACTTTGCCCACAGTGGTCTGATGTTAGGCAATTTATAATTGTCTTTTCTATAAAATCACAATTGCAAAAGAAATTATCTAGGCAAGTAGCTGTGGTACTTGTGATCCTAGTTGGTTCAAGAAAAATATTCTTTAAATTAAAGGAATTAAATAAGCCAATTAATCGAGTTGAAAACCTGGAGTTAGTTTCTAGTAGATCTACATTAAAGTCTCCACAAATTATTATATGTTTTCTACTTTTAAGAAGTATTTTCATAACATCTTCCATTACTGACTCAAAAGTAGGAAATTGAGAGTCATATGGGGGTCTGTATACGCATACCACAATATGTTTCTCCATCTCAACACAAGACAATTCAATGTGCCATTCAACTGAAAGTCCCACAATGTCTTTGCGTTCCTTGGCCTTGATACCATTTCTCATGAGTATGAGGGACCCTCCACGTGCTGCGTACTTTCGGTTGAATGAACTTATAACATGATAATTTTCGTATCCAAAAAACATTTCATGCTCTTTAAGGTGATGCTCAGTAATACATAACAAGTCAATATTAGATTGACTTTCTAAATATAATTCTACTTCTAACATCTTGCCGGAGAAGCTCTGTATATTTTGGTGAATAATTTTAAGTCCCTTTGGCTTCTCCTTTGTCCTAATACTTTGTACTAATACTTTGGTGTCAGAAAAGCCCTGAATGTTTTGATGTAATGATTGAGTAAAATTGGGCTTTCCTTTTGTCATAACTGAGCTAGACAATCCCTGCCTCTGGTTTAACACTGATAAACCATCATTTGCGGAATTTTCTATTGTCGTGGTATCTACTCTAAAAAATGTATAAGCTTATTAGTATTACTACTAACATTCGTCATAAAATGTTGTAAATTATATGCTACTAAAGTAGCTAATTGTCTTTTATATGTCATTGATAAATACATATTGCTTTCAGTCAAAGTGAATTTGTCAATACACTTATTTGTATCAAAGTACAATATAGTGTCATTATACATGCATAGTGCGTTATATAAGTGTAAATTCATTTTAAATATGCGATTATTGTGCGCCTGTGACAAGTTACAACAATAGGGAAATGCGCAATTTATGAATTTACAGTTTTTTACAGTGTGTTTTTGAGTGTGATTGTGTATGTGTGTGTGTGTATATGTGTGTATATATGATACGCAGGTAATCGCCCCATCTAGCCGGGGGGCGTCCCACACTACTCTTGCCCAGGCGTGGTCTCCACTCGAGAAGTCATCCACCCCAGCGGTGATCGGTTCCCCGACAGATGTGACCAGCCCACTGCCACTTCACTCTCACACTCTAGTTAAATCAACAATTTGTGGTTATTTCTCCAGAGCTCCCAAACGCCGCGTAAGCAGATAACCACGGAATGACCACGCGGCGACAAAACCGCCCGGCGATGACAAACTGCCTCTGAAATGACTGCCGCCCCCTCGCATTTTTACTTGCACCGCACATTTTGCCGCCCCAAAATGGTGGTGGCAGGGAAATTAGGAAATTTTGAAAAAATACATACATACATATCTTCACGCTATGTCCCTAGTAGGCAGAAAGAACGGAGCGCCAAGTATTGCGATCCTGGCACACCTGTTTCGCTTCGCTCAGTCGTATCATTCTCTTCATACACGCTCGCCGTGGGACGCGAGTGCTCTTTACGTGTCCGTCTGTCAGCACCCGCTCTATCTGATCCTCTTATGTCAGTCGAGCTCGTCCCCGGCTTCTATTACCAATCACATTCGCTCGATATATTTGCGTCGTCATTCGTTCATCACTCATTCGCTCAACATGCCCGAACCAACAGAGCATGCCTTTTTTCATCTTAATGATGACACTTTCATTCAGTCCAGCCATACTGCGTATCTCTTCGTTGCGTATCCGGTCGGCCAAGGTAACGCCGCACAGCTGACGTAGAGATCGCATTTCCAGAGCATTCAACTTACTTTCAGTCGTCTTCTGGCAAACCCAGGCTTCATCATCATCAACAGCCTTAACATGTCCCCACTGCTGGGGCTCAGGCCTACCCTCTCAACGAGGGTGTGCGGGCTATAGTCCACCACGCTAGCCCAGTGCGGGTTAGTGAACTTCACATGCGCTTAAGAATTTCTTCTTCGGCGTATGCAGGTTTCCTCACGATGTTTTCCTTCACCGTTTGAGAGCAGTCAGTAAATGCACTTACGTTTTGAGAAAAAACCCATTGGTACATGGCCCAGCCGGGGATCGAACCTCGGACCTTTCGATATGATAGGCCGCGTCTTATCCCCGACGCCACTGACGCTACGCTAACCCAGGCTTCACTGCCGTATAATAGAGTTGGTACCAACACCGCTTTGTGAATTTTCTTTTTTCAATTTTCGTTAAATCGCTTTAACTCGCGCTTAATTCTACAGAAGCTAACAAAACTGTGCGTTTCAAATCTGACTACAGCGGATACAAATTCAATGGGACATGCTACCATACAAAGGAACAATCACATATCATCGTTCAGAATCATGATCACTCAATGACAAATGGCGCACGCAACAAGCCACGGTACAAGTCGGAAACCCGTCAAATGTACAAACAATGGTCGGCCATTTGTAATGTTATTTGTTACACGAGTGTTGTGACCATACATCACTCGCGGTCCGGCTCACAGGGACGTACTCAGTGAAGTCAAACAATAACAATGCCCGCGAGTCAGATAGCAGGTCATAGAGAGGCGCAAAAAATGGTAAGTTTGTTTCTGGTTCTAACACACACAAATGAAAAAATCAACAGCCGATTACATCTGTCCCCACTAGTGGAGTTCAGGCCTACCCTCTCAACGAGGGCGTTCGGGCTATAGTCCACGCTGGCCCAGTGCGGAAATTGCTAAAAAGTGCTAAAATTTCGCTCAAGTAGCACAATTACTAGTAAAAATAAAACCATAGCGTATGTCGTCAGTGCCGTAGGGGATAAGACGGGGCTTATCATATCGAAAGGTCCGGAGTTCGATCCCCAGCTGGGCCATGTACCAATGTGTTTTTTCTCGAAACTTAAGTACATTTACTGACTGCTCTCAAACGGTGAAGGAAAACATCGTGAGGAAACCTGCATACGCCGAAGAAGAAATTCTTAGGCGCATGTGAAGTCCACCAACCCGCACTGGGCTAGCGTGGTGGACTATAGTTCGAACGCCCTCGTTAAGAGGGTAGGCCTGAGCCCCTGTTGATTTGATTTGAGGGCGCTAAGTACCTTGTGTCCGTCCCTGTGGACTCAGCGAGACAGTTGTACAATCACTTTTCATTACCCACGATTCATTAACATGCGGGGGGCAATTATGTCCGCTCCATCCATCACCCCGCCCCCCCCCTGCCTTTCATATTTTATGTCGCGGAATAATTCATACATTCGAGCGTTTCGAAAATATATCTCCCTTTCCCTCTTTCTGTAATAGTACATTGTTAACTTAGGTGTGAAAGTAACTTATTTAAGTCCCGAGACGGGGATTGGCGCCCGACGCGTAGCGAGGGCGCCAATAGTTCGAGGGACCTCTAAATAAGTCTTGAACCCGAGGGAAACACTGTGCTTTTCATTAAGAATACACTGAAAGTAAAAACAAAAACATAAAATGAGTGATAATACAAATCTCTGCTATACGGAAGTATAAACAAAACTCTACAACTCGAAAAAACAAAAGAAGATCGGATTGCCGCTTTCCCGTCTATTTTGTTTTTTTTTCTGTGGCCGGCCGGCTATTCTGCCATTATTTTTCATTTCCATCATTGAAAAAATGATAAATATTTTGCCCAAATCTATGTTATTTTATAGAAATAGTTGACAGTAATAATTATAATAAACTCATTTAAAAAATATATTCTTTAATTATTACATAACTTTATGTTATTTCAATTTTACATAGCGCTGTAATTGAGTGGCTGTATAGACAGTTGGACCATGGTCCAATAGAAATGTCAAAATAGTACTAGTATTTTTTTTAATAATTCGACAGCTGTCAGTTGAAAGCGATTCTCCCTAGGGCTGAGATGTATTATTTTCAACCCGCTACTCAGGCAACTTCAGACCTTCTTTCAGAGTATGAGTAATGAAAAGATCTTTAATTTGTTAGTTTAGATTCGATAAGCTTGTTACTGTGTGATTTATCTTTGCAGGGTATTATTATTGTTGTAAGTTCGTTACGAATGCATTAATAATTATAAGAATATAATATAAAATATACAATAAATAAAAGGAAAATAATTTATAATGTGACAAAAAACAAGATGGAAATAATCGAGTATACCTATTTTTAACTTTGTAAGAAGATTTTGGCAATTTCATAATAATGGAGTTAATATTTTTTTTATTTAAATACAATATAGGTATACATTTTCGATGTTTCTGGTCATGGACGCCTGCCCGTGCCACTCTGTAACGCTCTTGGTCCATCTGCCGTCTTCGCTCCTAGCCAGATGTCCAGCCCCTTCCACTTCATCATCCGGACATGTTCAATTGCGCTTTAAGGTTAACCTTAGAGAAATATAGAAGACGCTTCTTTATTTCATACTTTATTGTATTATAATACCTATTTAATTATTACGTATCCGAAAAATGCTAGAAGCTTCGAATCTCTTTGGTGGCGCGCGCGCTCCCTGTAGAGTTCGCATCTTGCATATTAGTATCGGAACCTATCGTGCCAATTACCGGGGGGGTGCGGACAAAGGAAGCGGAGTAGCGGGAGGAGGTTGCTAATACAAATTTATATGGAGTTTGAAAATGAGAATGTGTGAGTGAGTTACAATATTGTAATCCATTTGACACGATTTTGACACCCATAGGATGCTTCTTTTACGCCTCTATAAGGGGCCGCGGCCGCCAACCAAAGAGATCCTAACTCTATGGAAAAATGATTGCAATGTTATCTCTCCACTTAGAATTCCAGACAAATATCAGAAACCCCTGTCCAACAATTAATTTCGAGCCGTTTCATATAAATCCGAATCTCCACAAATCACCGCGCGCGCCACTGTGCGCGTTCCGTTTCATGTTACAGACGCATGTTATTTTTATTCCTGGTTATTATCATTATTTACAACGACCCGGCTGAGGGGCGGTAATAAATCCACGCAATATATCGTGCGCCTGCACTTGTCCTCGAACATAAAGCTTCTCTCAACACTTGCGCGGAACGTGTGCTGAAACGGGGGGCAGCGTTACCTACCTGGAAAAAACTCCACCTAGATAACTGGTGGATGAGGTTAGAGCAGGACCGGTCGTCGTGGAGATCCTTGGGGGATGCCTTTGTCCAGCAGTGGACGTCTACAGGCTGATATGATGAGATAACTGGTTATCTACGTGGAACAAACCAGTTGCTTTGGGTGGTGGACGTCAGATTTTTGAATGATACATTTATACTTGTCTGATGATTGAGGTTTGTACGGCTCTCTAGACCTCCTCCATCCGTACTGCTCATCATCAGATCTCATGCAAATCGTTCCCTGATGGAGATCTAAGGGCACAACGTGACCTCGTTTGTAAAAATACCCTTTCCCTAATTCAGTGTGGCAGCGTGGGACGCCTCTCAGGTGGACCGACGACATGAAGAAGGTGGCCGGAAGCGGTCGGATGCGGAGAGCGAAGGACCTGCAGTGCAATTGTTGAATCGCTCTCCTCGGTTCGATTCTACTATAATTTTCCTTCGACATCCGATACAAAAATCAGTAGAATCGACCGCTCGAAGCGAGGAGCGCGATTCAAAAAAGAGCTCCAGGTGTGGTGGCTTTCGTTGGGGGAAGACCTATGTCCAGCAGAGGACGATAAAAGGCTGAAATGATGATGATTCACTGGTAGGCTGGCAGAAATCTCATAAAGAGATGAGCCTCACCATTTATTGTCTTTGTATCTTGTTAAGTTCTGTGTGTGCAATACCAATATTATAAAGAGGAAAGTTTGTATTTTAGTATGTTTGTAATGAATAAACTCAAAAACTACTGTGCCGATTTCAAAAATTCCTTCACCATTGGTAAGCTACATTCACTTTGAGAGACATAGACTATATTTATTGCGCAAAAATGTCTACCCGTGATGTCGAAACCCTGTGTCGACAGATGCGAGTACCAACAAGCTATCTAAAAGTGGCGGTATCTCCTCAAAAATATTGAACGCGCATGCAATAAACACGTCAGCGATCCGCTGGAGAGTTATAATTGTGAATAAATTTTTCAATTTCAACACTGAGGTGTCAAAACATGGCGATTTGTCAGAAATAACGCAATGGTAACATGAAATGAACACAATTTACTACTCAACGTGTTGGCACTGAAAGTGTGGATTGCTTTTAAAACAAAACGAAACACCAACACAATTAATATCACACGTCATTGTTAGAGAGAATATTACGTAAAACGCGGAAAACTCTGCCAGAAATAAATTTATTTACATAGGTATTTATTATAACACTATGTATTTATAATAATCTGCCATTATTATATTTCAAGAAAACAGATTATATAAAATACAGTTAGGTAGTTACATTATCTAAGAGAATAACCCATAGGTTATTAGTAAAAAAACACTAAGGGCTTCTTTCACCACTTCCTGATATTGTTACAGATAGTAATCTTAGTGATAAACTAATCTATCAGATAAATCTGTGTGATAGACTATATAAAATATATAAGATATAGGCAATCAGATACCTGTGAAACCAAAAAAACAGGCTATCTGTCAGATAACCTACGAATAGGGTATCTGGGACTTTATCAGCAAGCGGTGTAAGAGGCCCTAAATAAATTACTAAACATCATTAAGAATGCGTGTGTCTGGGATCCCCTTTAAACTTTTAAACATCTGGTGTGCTACGGCGTAGTACGCGTAGCATTCATTCTTCCGGTCTGTATTGACGTGCCTTTCTTCCTACAAGCGGTACAGTCACCTGCAGATAACCCGGACCCCTTACTTTACTGCGTTACTGCCATGGGGGTCCGGTTTATCGCCAGAAATACCCGACGACAACTTACATTTTTATATTTTGAACGTATATTTCTAAACTCCCACATTTTCTATTTCCCCACGCTGTACTACTGAGTGGCATCGTTAAAGTGCATGAATCAAAAAAATTTGCCACTCCCGTATGGATGAGTAATAAAAGCATTCTATGGGTGTCAAAATCGAGTCAAATGTATCAAAAAATTGTAACTCACTCACACATTCTCATTTTCAAACTCAATAGTGAAAAGATACTTCCACCTCCTCCCGCTACTCCGCTTCCTTTGTCCGCAACCCCCCGGTAATTGGCACCATAGGTTCCGATACTAAATATACAAGATGCGAACTCCACAGGGAGCGCGCGCGCCACCAAATAGATTAAAATCTTCTTGTTAAAGTGAGTCCTCCGTAACTTTGCTGTGTTGTCACAATGACAGATCCAAGAAGTTTCAAATCTCTTCGGTATTTTTGACACCCATAGAATGCTTTTATTACTCATCCATATGGGAGTGGCAAAATTTTTTGATTCATGGACAGATTCGGCGCGCCGCGGCGCAGGTAGCCGGTGGCCGGTGGCCGGTGGCCGGTGGCCGGTGGCCGGTGGCCGGTGGCCGGTGGCCGGTGGCCGGTGGCCGGTGGCCGGTGGCCGGTGGCCGGTGGCCGGTGGCCGGTGCGTCGCGAGATGTATGGCGGCCATTACACCGGCACGCCACACAAGCCTCACCGTCCACCCGACCGGCACCCCGGCTGACGGCCCGCTAGAGTGCGCAGTTCTCATTTTCGGCCAGTTTCGGTAAATTCGACTTTTTTTCGCCCGATCAGTCACACCGTGAATGAAAAATTTTGACCAAAACAACCTGGACTTTTATACAAATGCCTTTTAAACAAGCTGGTTTCTAAATAACATTTTAGATACCTAGTGAATACAAGAATAATATGTAATGAATATGACACAACTGTATAAAACCAAACAGGTTATACAGTGACAGTGGTAGCCCACAGAATGAATAAGAAAATGTTTTATTTATTTAAAGAAATAATGACACATTTCTATTTACCGATGACATGTCGTGTCATGTATAATTATGTACATATTATAAACATTAATTTTTATTTAAATCATTATTTTATTATGGACCGCTAGGACGTCCCGGGGCGTGGCAAAAAGTATCCTATTGTGTTTTCTACCCTTTTAAAACCTATTCAGCCTATCAGCAATAGAGCAACAAACATCCAAACATTCACACATAAATAGATAGTGGAACAAAAACTGAAATGCGCTTTATTACTTAAATTAACGAAATCAAATCTGTTTCTAACTTTCTTTCGGTCAGAGCTGAAACCGAATGCCTAAGTTTGATTATACTAGAAACCGATTCGGTTTCGGTTTCGTCCGAAAGAAAAGCAGGTCGAGGCAGGTAGCAGCTCTAGTTTGGGCTACTGTTGAAACGTGTCGATTTATACGCGTCTGTATCCTGGACGAAAGCTGTAAACACATTCATTGAAATAGTTTATCTTCCTTTCGTTGCCAAGAGGTAAGAAAAGGCCTAAAAGTAAAAAAAATTAAGCTAAAACATTATCTATTCTAAAACTTTAAATAATGTGGATAAATACAGAAGGGTCAGAGAATTTCATGTTTTAAAATAATAATAAATGTATTAATGTATGGGCCATGGAATAAATAAAATGCCATTTTAGTTTTGTAACAAGCAATAAAAAAAATATTTTCATACTTTAACTCAGCATGGCGAACTTTTAAAAGTTACACCTACCTCTAATTTTACAATTGCTTTGTTTAGGAACGATTTTGAAGACAAATATTTAAAACTTGGCAGTCGTAAAAAAAGCCGCGTGTAAGATCCGCGTTATGCCTGTCATTAGTAAGAACTTTTTTAATAATTTTTAATAATTTATAAAATTTTACCATAAAACTGTCACGTCAATACAAAAATATCTCTGACATTATAAAGTACTGTATTTAAGAGTCAAACCCTTTTACCATTACTATATCTGTAACTCACACCATATTGGTATTCCCAATAGTGTCACGGATCCCTAGTACGGAACCGTCGACACGACAACGCGATCCCTTGGGGACTCTCAGGAGAAATCCGAAACCCTTTCAAATGAGTCTCTCAAAGTGCAGACAATAAACAAAGTTAAAAGGTTTTATTTTTGGGTATGTAATGTAGTGATTATTTTATTTTTAGTGATGAGCCCTTTTTAGGCTATTGTCATTGATTTCATATTTAAATATAATAAAATTTTAAATGTCAATTTGTAATCTGAACTCTTAGACTCTTTGGTATTTACAATTTTTACCCATATTAAGTAGGTTTCCTTCGTCTACATTTCACGTTGCTGTTAACACAACAGTAAAACCAATAAATCCACATATTAAGTGATGTAAAATATGCGACCTGACATTTTTATTATACGCCATAGCAATAAATTGTCATTATCTATTCTCTAAAATCGCTTTATCATCGATTTGGAAACTCCTTAAAAACAGGAGGGTGAGCCGTAATAAAAAGGCAAATAAATAATAGAAAAAAATGCTATTCGCAGCATAACACGCGAATTGAGATCGGGATACATCGGGTGCATTAGTTATTATAACACGACAAAATATGTGTAATAAAAAGTAATTTATCGCGCAAATAAAATATTACAGTGGTTAGGGGCGGCAGATGGGGCGGGAGATGTCGCCAGCGGGACAAGCTACAAGATATGAGAGGTTCCACATTGACCTTCGTCAAATTAAATTAAATTCTTTTATTTCGAAATACAAGTTTCGTCAAAAACATCAAAAATGAATCGACGAATAATTTGTGACGCATAAAATCATGCAATCCGCAGGAGAACCAAGGTCACCGACATAGGTCAAAGAATTGCGAAGCTGAAGTGGCAGTGGGCTGGGCACATTGCCCGCAGAACTGACGGCCGTTGGGGCAGAAAGGTTCTCGAGTGGCGACCACGTATCGGAAGACGCAGCGTAGACAGGCCTCCCACAAGGTGGACCGACGATCTGGTGAAGGTCGCGGGACCCGGCTGGATGAGGCTAGCGCAGGACCGGTCGTCGTGGAGATCCTTGGGGGAGGCCTTTGTCCAGCAGTGGACGTCTACAGGCTGATATGATGATGAAAATCATGCTATACCTATTGCTTTCTTATTCGCTCCCTAAACGATCATGCGGCATGGCATGCATTGTCTTCTTGTAGTGATTGACGTGCATGACATGCAAACTACCTGCTGGCCGTTGCTTCACTGTGCTATGTGATTGATAGCAAGCATGATAGTCCAATAAGCAGCATGATAATTCACGTAACCGTAACGCATGTCATGCCGCATGATCGTTTAGGGACCGCTTTACAGATGTTCCACATTGAGGTTCGTCAAGGGGTACTTACAGTAAGATGACAGGGGGTAGAACTATAATTGTCATCTTGTTAACATAAAATTATCACATAATATACCTAGGTAAAAGATGTGTGCATTTGTTTAAAAAAGATTAGATAAAGGTACCTATGTGTCATCTATAGATCATGTTTATTAACGAACATGCAGCATATACCTCCGTGCAAAAACTCCTACAACCCTTTCAAGTCATCTACCTATCTAAAGCTTGAATCAAAAAAATTAGCTGGGGCCGCGAGAACCCACCCAACATTTCTCTATGATCTAAAGTATTGTCTTCCTCTCTTTCCCTTCCCATATCTTGGGTAGCATTCTACTACGAGTATATCTATCTTCTATGTAAATAAAAATCAATGTTTGAATGTTCGTTCCCTATGCGTTCCGAAATAATTGATCAGTGATGAATCTTTGATAGAGTGTTCTATCGACGCCCGCGACGATTCCTGGACCAAAACGTTGCTTGCAACTGCAACGTATGCCGGGTACAGCTAGTAAATAAATAAATAGCTATAAATATGTGATCGTCGCTTACCGCCCCGCTATACGCTTATGACTTACGCCAAGCCCATTTACGGATATATTGACAGAGTCCTCGGCTCCGGACGCCGGAGAAAAATGGCGGTCATTTGTTGGTGTCGCCGTTTTGTTCTGTTGCCTGAGAGCGAGATAATGGCTGATTTATCTGCGCGATTATGCGTGACGCGCGTCTGTGGACCGCCTTCTGACGCTCAGGGTGAGGACAGTAACCAGCCAGATACATCTTTCTACATCCATAGTATATACTAGCTTTTTCCCGTGGCTTCGCCCGCGTAGAAAAGCTTTTCCCGTGTACATTGTGAAACAGCGCCCTCTATGTAGGTGTTTTGTTACTTAGGGGGTATTAGCGGACGCCCCGCGACTTTGTCCGCGTTAAAAAGTAGCCTGTATGTTATTCCAGGATATAAGCTTTCACTGTACCAAGTTTCATTAAAATCTGTTCGGTAGTTTTTGCGAGAAAGAGTAACAAACATCCTCACATCCTTACAAACTTTCGCCTTTATAATATAAGTTGGATACTGTGCTACATGCTCAAGTAGGATTTTAAAGCGCTTAAAGTAAAAAATATAAATTTATAGGGTAGAAAATTGTATGGGACGCCCTCGCCCCTGGCGAGATCGAGCGACGATCTGGGTGACTGGATGCGGAGAACCGAAGATCGGGCTCAGTGGCGTGCCTTGGGGAAGGCCTGTATCCAGCAGTGGACTAGTGCAGGCATCAGCCTGTACCGTTTTACCTGTATCGTTTTTGCTTTCATCATCAGATGAAAGCAAAAACGACTGCAATTTTACGGATTAGACTGTCATTTCCAACCATTTTTCAACCGACGAAAAAAAAAGGAAGGTCCTCAATTCTTTTATTAGTTTTTTTTATGTATAACCACGCATAACTTTTTTCAGAGCAATCCGATTTTAAGTATTTGACTTAGAATTTAACTTGTGTTTTAAAAATTGTAGTGCCCCTACATTCAAAATCAAGTTAACAAACGAAGCAGTGATTTAAATCACGCGTCCATTAAACATGTTATTTAGGACTCTGAGAAAACATTAACCAGAAAAACATGCGCGAGCACACAAAAGGCAAAACATCACTCATGCCACCTCGACAGCACTTTAGGCAACAAAGCCAACCTTTCTGCTCCGTACAAAATGGCTGAGACGCCCACCAACTGACACCTTTACCCTACCTTCGACCACAGTTTACAAAAACACGCTGCGATTTCGCTGGAGATTTCGCAGCGTGTGAGTTGTAGGTATGGGATTATTTTAGACTGCGGTGGGATTAGGGTGGCAGTAACCGGCTTGTACGTTCATGAGAGGGTTTCGCAGCTGTTATAATGAGTATTAATGGGCACGCCATATAAATAATGTTTCACAATGAGGCAGGGAGAGGCAACGTGATGCCAATACTTCAAAACCATTACCGTGATCGTGGACCGGGCGGCGGAGACATAAATGGATGGAGATTATATCATTATTATTTGAGTCTTGCCAAAATAAAAATAAAAACTGTATCCGGCCAACCAGCGGCCTTGTTCGTTCGTCCGTTCGGGCGAGTTGGCACGATTCGATTTTACCTGTTTGTTGGATTAACTGTAATAATGTCCAATCTGAAAACTGTACGTAAAAACGGTTCAGTCAAATTAGAACGGATTGAAACTAAAAACTATGAATAATAATAATACACCTAATAAATAACATCATCATCATCATCATATCAGCCTGTAGACGTCCACTGCTGGACAAAGGCCTCCCCCAACGACCGGTCTTGCGCTAACCTCATCCAGCGGGGTCCCGCGACCTTCACCAGATCGTCGGTCCACCTTGTGGGAGGCCTACGCTGCGTCTACCGATACGTGGTCGCCACTCAAGAACCTTTCTGCCCCAACGGCCGTCAGTTCTACGAGCGATGTGCCCAGCCCACTGCCACTTCAGCTTCGCAATTCTTTGAGCTATGTCGGTGACCTTGGTTCTCTTGCGAATCTCCTCATTTCTGATTCGATAAATAACATACAGCCTAATAAATACAGTATAGAAAAAATTTATAAGGGTGCCTTGTTACCACCATCATCATCATCAGCCTGCACGAGTCCACTGCTGGACATAGGCCAACCCGATCCTTAATTCTCCGCATCAAGTCACTGCTAGCCGCATTACCACAGAATACTGGCATTACGTAGATCGCCGCCGCTCTATCTAGCCGCTGCATTTACTAATAAAGATTGATTATGTTTCTGACATCTGACTAAATAAAATACAAGCGTTTTAACTTAACCTACTCTATTGGACTCGTGTTCTGAAAGTCAAGTGTCAGCAATATTTACACCGGGCCCCAAGCAATAGTGAACGAGAGTGCGGAAACTCAGAACAACGGTTCTGAAACGCACGCACAAATGCGCAGTGTTCACCTACACTGTTGTAGGCAACACTAAATTATTAAGAAAGAAAAGAAAGAAACCACTTATTATTAAACACAGCACAAGAACTCACAATTATACACATAATTATTATAGCAGGTACAAAGTACAATGAGACAAACTAATTACTGCTTAATAACGGTGTGGGCCGTGCTGTGCTGAGTATTAAATGTCAATAATGTCACTGTCAAATATCTGTCATATAATTTAGCTACACATTCCATTCACATCTGCATACGATATAATTTGTGATTAGCTTCAATAAAAAGTTACAACGCGGATTCTCGCCTTTTTCTATATTTAAACAAAAATACACTAGCACACAGAGATAATCCCGCGGAAGTAGAACTTGGCCCGTAGCTTGCGACGCGCTCATCTCTGTATGCTAGTGTAGGTGAACACTGCGCATTTGTGCGTGCGTTTCAGACCTGTTGTTCTGAGTTTCCGCACTCTCGGTGACTCTGCTCGGGCCACGGTTAATTACCTTCATTTGCTGTTCAAATATTAGTCAGTTTCGTATACCAATGGGCACGTATCGTGTTGACACGGATTGTTACTCGATTGGGCCATCTACTTGACAGGTTTACATCTCTCTATGTTTTGTGTTCCGTTCACTTAAGGATTAGGTACCTACTGGGAACTAAGAACTGGGGTTAAAGAAAGGTATGTTTATTGGTATGTTTCGCGAATTGTACGATATTGAAAATTCTATTTGTTTTCATACATACATTATATTAGTTCATACTAATTATATAATTATTTACGGGTCTTACACACGAAATAGTTTTATTTACCTTGCCCGACGTTGACAAACAATGACAGTCTCCAGTCGCTCGTGACCACGGCCAGTGTAACCTGGTCGAAACGTCGGGCAAGGTAAATGAAACTATTTCGTGTGTAAGACCCGTAAATAATTATATAATTATGAATACAAAGCGCGAAAGTCTAAAATGTACTAGTTCATACTAACATACATACAAAAAGAATTTTACATTTACTCCAAGCGAATACATACTTTTTTATACACTATACTCGGCAGTTTAGATAATTTTGTCGCAAAATTAATCAAACACCTCTCAAGTTAGTATTATACAGAAATCTTGTAATCAGTCGCCAATAATTTTATAGTCAGTGTTTAATTTATTCCGGATAAGTTGATTTAATATTTCACGCTTTATATCAGTTATTTGTACGCTACTTCGTCGAGTTGATTATCAGAACTAAAATACCTACAATATTAGCAAGTAACAAAGTTCTAAATTACTAAACACAAAGTAAGTACACTACATAGTACGCAGGGTATATTTATATTTCGTTTATGACTGTCCTTACACAAAGCGCATAGAAATTCACAAATTGGACACAGTATAACAGAAGCGCGATGGCCAATGGGATTAATTTTGTCATGGTGGCGGCATTCACTCTAGCTTGCCCTTTTGTGCTTTTGTATTCACAATAAATATACATAATAAATATTTAAGTATAAGTAATATAATATAAGTATATAAAATATATATTTAAGTAGGTAAGTAATTTGATTTATGTTATGAGTTTATGACTGTATAACCCTCAGAGTGTTAAAACACCCGATCGGGTTTTATTAATATTGTCTGCAGAATGTGACGCGACCCGTTTCGGTGTCGTCGCTGTAGGCTATTATCACGTATATATATGTATAGGTATGAGTGATTTCTCGAAAATCAAAAAATGACGTAAACATTTTGCGGAGTTTTCTAATTTTGACAGCCACATTCTAAAGGATAAATGTGTAATGTAAATAAATACCTAAGTACTTAAATAAGATTTTATGAAATGTGTGTCACAAGAATTTGCACAATGTAAGTTATTAAATAAAAATATTGGATTTTGAAATTTTATGTTGTGTGCAATCATGTAAGTATGCCATCAAATTGTCACACTCAAATACTGATAAAAAAAATTGAAATACATTGCAACACTGTCTAAACTATTAGCTCTTTCATTTTCAGAAATGGGAGAGAATAAAGAGAAGAATTATATCATTTACGACAACAAATGATTCTATAATTAATTCTAAATGTGCATAATCCTTAAGAATCGTTCTTAGTTCCCACTAAATAATATAAATAGCTCCAAAAAAATAAAAACTACGATACCTCCTTTAGAAGTGTCCCAGCTCCATGCCCCGGTAGTCAAATAAAGTAATTATGTCTAAGTTAATTGTGCAGTACATAGCAAGACAGTCATTTAGCATTGCAAATTGCTAGCTGCAGTTGCTAGATTTATATCAAAAAGCCACTAGACCTTGAAGACTGGTGATGATACCCCTCCCCCTTCGGGGCTCTGTTGTAACTTGGACAGAGAGGAGGTGGGAATGGCTTACAGTATTAGTCGTATGATACATGTAAATTTATACTAAGTTAGTTAACGATGCAAGAAAGTTTGCCAAATACAAGATATTTGAACACTCAATGTTCATAAAATTTGTGGAAAATTATCTGTTTTTCTTTGTACTTTTAGAAAGTTGTTTTAAACCGTCATGAGTATGAACTTTGCGGGTTTTACCCGACTATAAGCAGAGGAAATAGCAAGGCTTTCTAACTCTAATTGTCAGGAAGGTTCGAATCTCTTCGGTGCGCGCTCCCTATGGAGACTGCATCTTGCATATTTAGTATGGGAACCAATGGTGGCACTCACAGGGGGGGTGTGGACAAAAGAAGCGGATTAGCGGGAGGAGGTTGCTAATACAAATTTATATGGAGTTTGAAAATGAGAATGTGTGAGTGAGTCACAGTATTGTCATACATTTGACACGATTTTGACACACATAGAATGCTTCTTTTACGCCTCTTTAAGGGGCCGCGAGCACGCACCAAAGAGATCTTAACTCTATGCTAATTGTGTTTCGAATTTTATAGTTACTAAGTTGTCAAATTGACAATCAGGTGTCATGGTCAGTCAGCCATCTTTGTTTAACATAATTGACAACTTCTAATGAAAGCGAGTTTACTACACAGGCGGACCCGTCCCATTTGAAGGTAGTTTTACTTCTCTGAGGGAAACAAAAACCTCTAGGAGTCTATAAACAGTTAAGTATAGGTATTTATACATAGATTATGTAAACAACCCTGACATTTTGTATTTATTCAATAAGTATAACATTACGCTACAATTACAACATAATATCAGGATTAATTCACAACCTTGGGCAGGCAGCAATTTATAAAGAACTGAATGCGAGCCGCCATTTTCTTGTTTTTTTTTATTGGCTCTTATGTTAGAGACATTTTAAATAACGATAAATAATCCCTATTGTAAAACAGTTGCGTGGGATGAATAGGTAGTGGTTTCCATTGCTTTATTTTTCTGTCGGCGGCGATATGAAACAGAGCAAAATCTTTATTTGTTTTGTTTCTTAGCGTCTTTAAACGGGTTTGTTTTTTTAATAAATGATAAATAGAATAGAATTTTCTACAAATTTTCGACAAACGAAGAAGCGACATTGTTTTATACTATGTTTTATGTATTCTGTGGTTGTGCTCAGAAATTATCC
Source organism: Metalampra italica (assembly GCA_949699065.1). NCBI lineage: Eukaryota > Metazoa > Arthropoda > Insecta > Lepidoptera > Oecophoridae > Metalampra > Metalampra italica. Next base: position 10,998,789 of record OX452979.1, on the reverse strand, counting down.
ATGTGCATTCCTAGTAATTCCAACCCAATTCGTTTCAGAGTTCGGTTCTAAATCTTCCCTTGGCCGTGTTAGTTCAGCTAAGCTAACAAAACCGAAATTAAAATCTTTAAAATTTCAAACTGAAAGTACAGTCACTGTGAGAAATGCCAGAGCGCGTCATTTCCGTCGGTCAGACCGTAATTACGCGGGTGCCTGACGCGTCATAATTACGCGCGGCGGCGCGGCCGCTCGTTAAGACGTCAGCTTTTTACGCGAGCTAAATGGTGACGGTAGCTAAGTGGCAGTACATTTTATGTACCAGTTCAAAGTAATTGAGGAGGAAGGGAAATTACGCGTATTTTTCACGTCGTATTTACTGTTGTAGAGTTTAACGTTAGCCCGCAGAAAAAAACATTTTGTCATAATTTTTATGATACCAATTGAAAGGGATTAAGATTTGTTATGTATTTTGAAGAACCAATATAAGTAATACGAAAAGAAAAATAAGAGAAAGTAAAGGAAATCGACCTTCTACTCTAATTGGTTTTAATTTGTTTTAAGATGTAATTATAATAATGTTTGGATAAATTTACACACGGCTGTTTAGTCCCAAACTAAACCAAATCTTGTCAATGGTTACGCAACAACTAATAAACATACATATATACTTTTAAATAAATACTTAAATACATACAAACTCCCAGAATCCGAAAACCAACAGTTAATGCTGATCATACAAAATGTTGGTCCCGGGTGGGAATCGAACCCACGACCATTGGCCGCAGTAGGCAGGGTCGCTACCACTACGCCAACATGCCAGACAAACAGAGATTTGTTGAAGTAAGGTGCAAGTCACTATCTTTGAAAACATGAAAAAAATAACTGACCGGTGTTTTTAAAGCGATCCTAACTTACGTGAACTTTACGTTAAGAAATCAGTCTTTAAAACTTGGATTTTTCCATCATGGAAGGTACAGAAGATACATCATAATATCGTAAATCCACTTTAAATAATATTAGTTGTAAGATTCCTGTTTCATTTCATAAATTCTGAACAAATCGTAAAATGATTCACAAGTACAAGTATCTACAATTATCTTAGGCGAGTTATATCGCAATAATAAGACTAATATATTCAGCGCCTGCGCATTTCGTGAGTTATAAACTCTCAGTCGGGGATTAACGCGTCGTGAGCGTGACATTTGAATGTCAGGGTGACGTGACGACGTCACGTGACAGACGGGCCGTCACGTCAGTGCGCCGGTTGTGACAAGTGCGACATAATGCCGTGGTGTCGTGACAATCAATAATTCTTTTGATTGTTCGCGTGACAAATAAACTTGTTGACTAAGTAATCTGACGTTTGTGTATACATTTTAGGCCTTCTAAATGGGCATTAGTCACTATTGCGTTACATTTTAGCGCTACGACTATGTAAGACTTGCGAAGACAGACGATCTGACAATAACTGCACAGTTTCCCAGAATGCAGTTAAACTTATTGAAACATTTTGCTCACGGAGTGAGGCAAAGTGATTTGAATTTTAAAAGTCGCGAATTGTCAAGTATACTGGGTCTGGCTATAACATATAAAATATTTGAGCTTCATTTTGCTCTGTCTCTTTCGTTTCGTTCCTTCATATTGTATTTACCTACCTTTAATAATGTTCTTATCGCTGTTTGGTGGTAGGTATTTGTCACACGAGACCAAAGTTATTTTTGCATCTCGTGCCTTTAAAGCCTTCTTTACGCTCAGGATACAAAGTCATCACTCGCAGCAAAAACCAGCTTTGCTCTCTTGTTGTACAAACAACTAATATTGTGTCCGATTTAAACATAAATAAAGCAATAAATTACCTAACGATCTAGTTACAAAATACGGGGAACAATTTTGGCCGCCGTTTCAAGGGCACCGCGATCAATCTCTCGCGCGTCATTACCGCCGTCGCTCCAAGCTTGGAAAGGCGTCACTCTCAATAACATTAGTACGTGAAAGGACCGCGCTTTCAACAGTTCCAACACTTTTATATTCATCCCATCGCTCACACAGATGTCTCGCTAATGGTCAGTTTATGCGAACATTTTTCACGGTTTTGACATTTGCTGCGTGAGTAACACAGTGTATACGAGACCTTTTTTCGTATGAATTAATGTTTATACACGTACGAGATTTTTTTTAATGCAACGTGCTAACGTGCGCCTGATTCACGCAGAAAATATATGTCTGATTTGTTGTCGACACTATATAATTATATTTTTTATAGCAGCGTAGGCAGGCCTCCAACAAGAAGGCCGCGGGACCCAAGCGCAGGACCGGGCGTCTTGGAGGTCCCTGGGGGAGGCCTTTGTCCAGCAGTGGCCGTCTTTTGGCTAAGATTACTAATTTATCTGACAACTTATCTATTTTACTCTACACAGGCTGAAATTTAGTGTTATTATTAGCTGTTGCCTGTGGCTTTGCCCGCGTGGAATAAGTTTTTCCCGCGGGAACACCGCTTTTTACCGCGGTAAAAAGTAGCCTATATGTTATTCCAGCTATCACTGTACCAAGTTTCATCAAAACCGTTCAGCTGTTACAGCGTGAAAGAGTAACATACATCCTCATAGACAAACATCCCTTCCTCACAAACTTTCGCCTTTATAATATTAGAAGCATCAAAGGGATTTGTGCATAAGACAATTCACCAGTCAAACAACTAAAAGAATACACGATTACCTCTGTTGGACTTTATTAATACCAACATCGTTATGTTACAGCACAGCAAACCCTTAGAATTACCCTTAGAATTCTGAAATTCTAAGGGTAAGGGTGGCTCAGGCTTGCCCTGGCCAGTTCAATATACTTTAACCCAGAATACCTTCTTTGTTTCAACTCAACCCACTTTATCTTACCCTTCAATAATCATTGTACAATCGCGCACAAAAGCTTTCGAGGATAAAATCACCGACGCCACCAGTAAAGCTGGAGTCTTACGACCAATTACCGCGGTAGATAAAGCCTTTGAAACCCGTCCCCGTTTAGTGACGGAAATACGGTGAGCTTCGTTGAAATGGAAAGTCTAGAGTTAAGCTCGCAGTCCATTGAAAGTTATTGCCAGTCATATTTCAAGGATTATCTTAGAATTATTTCTGCATTAGTGTTTTTTTCGAGTGTATAAAAATTTGCTGTCGATTATAAAATATATTTATGAAATACTGTCTTCGACTGCATAATATGTTTTTGTTCATGAATATCGGTTAAACAGCGTAAAAGCGTAACTAACAAACTCACTTTCGGTTTTTTATTATTATATTAGTTATGATTATGCTGATTATTTAAGTGAAAGATGTTGATTAAAATTCTTCTACATTTATGAAATTCGTCTGTTTTGTTTCTCTGTAGGTACACTTACTCAGATATTGATTTCACCAGTACGAACATTTACAAACCACACTAGAAAGACAGGTAGTAATAAAATTTTAAAAGTGACATTTACTTTACGCAGGCGAAGCCGCGGGTACGACTACTTACTTAACTTAACTTTACACATAACTGAACTAGATTTACTCAAGTAGGAAGTAATATAAAAGTTATTTCCTTCCAACATGTTAAAAAACAAAATTTATGCCTGCTCTTTGCCCTTCAAGGAATCCCCATGAAATCACTTAGGAACACACGTAGGCGTTCCCCTGTCAATTCCAAAAGCCAATGCATAAATCAACTATATTACGAAGCGTAGCGTCGCGAGTGGCAACTGTACCCGAAAGCGTATCACTGTGCCGTCCCAGCACACTCCACCATCTCTCAGCTCGTAACGTTACAATTTTACGACCGCTTTTATTACTAGACGCTTTCGTGCGCGATTACCCTCCAGAGTGAGTTTTGCTGTTAGTTGCCCTCCGATGCGGACTTTTATCCCATTCTCTTTTCCACTACATCGAGTTGTCGTGACACCATTGCTGTGTCACTTAGATATTTCATTACCGTTAAGTATTACGGAACGGTAATGAATGTTTCGTTACGATACATATCCAGGTTGTCAGCAATTAGAATTTAATGCTTGTTTTATTATCACGGGGCGTCTAATGTACTGAAGCATTAATTTATCACCTCCCCATGTTTACTGCAGCTTGACAATTGAAACGACGGTGTATTCTGAATTCAAAGGGAATAGACATGTCCAGATTGTGTTGATCCGCCGCGTCGCTTGCAGCGATTTGGTTTTCGCAAGCCGAGGGGTGGTTGGTGATGACAATGGAGATCAAGTTGGAGTGGATGATGTTACAATCGTTTGGACAGACAAGAGATGGACGTATCAAAGGCCTGGCAACTGAAATGCAGTTGCAGTTTAGATTGAATCGAGAGACGTCTGCGGCATGAAGTAGAGGTTGATTGGAACGCGTCTGCAGCGTTGACGCGAACAGTTTGGTTTTGGTACTCGGCAGGGTCTCCTTTCAATCTGAGTTAAACAACGTATGTGCCTATTATTTCCTTGGACTGCAAACTTGACTTCGCTGTCAATGACGTCGCAACATGTTTACTTCATTTGAATGTTCATGTTGTTTTAGACAAATCGGCAGCACTTAAATCTTCTGTCTCAAAAATTCCTAGGTTTCATTTTGTAAAAGTTTGTGTGAAGTATTTTAATGTTGTACTTACGAGATTTTTTTTACAAACTTATTTTTCGTTAAAAAATTTAACTTTCTTAGAGATAACCGGGAGACACTATTATTTTTCCATGATTATCTTTTATGTCTGTAAAAAACAAGAAATGTTCAGCATTTTCTTTAAAAATTCGGATTTTTTTACACCTGTTCAAATAGTCCTGTAGTTTCAAAGTTCCCCGGGTGATGCAAGTAGTTTTAAGATATAATCCAAAATAAAACTATGTTCAGTTTAAACCAGATGATCGCTCGTATTTATTTGTAGTCATATAGGGTTGCCCTTCAGAAATTTGACAACATTTCTTCTTAAAAGTATATGGCCGTTACACTCCTCCTCGCTCGGAGAGCTCCTTAGGTGGAGACGGACATTTTCAGTTGCCCTCAGAAGCACAATGATCCTGCAGGTAGGCCGGCGCAGTGTGCCACCGTGTGTAGTCACGTCCATCATGCGCACGCGCCCGTCACGGTCCGGTATGATCACGGATACTCGGCCTCGCAACCACATGTTGTGCGGAGAGGCGTCATCTGCAATCAAAGTTAATTCCCCGATTCCTTCTTTGCGCCCATCATCCGTAGTCCAGTTCTTGCGAAACTGTAGTTGCGGTACGTATTCGCGCACCCAGCATGACCAGAAATGGTCAGCTAATCTCTGGCTGATTCTCCGCTGCTTCCATAAGTAGTCTTTATCCGAAATGTCTCCTGGACTAATCAATCTGTTTGAAGTCTGACTACGTATGTCGAAGCCGCCTTCAACTTGATGAATCATGATCACATCTTTTAGCTTCATCTCCTCCTCGTTATCCAAGCTGTCAAGATAGTCAATGACATCATGTCTTTTCTTAATATGAAGAGATAAGTCTCTACTGAAATCCAACCACCGATAAAAGATAGCTTCTGTAAGTTTGCCGATAATCTCAGCTGTTAGGTCAGGACTGTATAGGTATCCTGTGTGGCCCGCAGATTCAATAGCAGCAACGCAGTTATCAACTTTGGTAGCAAGCACGACTACTTCAGAGCGCGCGCCAGATAGCTTTGGCACCTTTTTTATATCATTTATCAATAACGCTAGGATCAGGTCTGGTGTACCGAACCGCATCTCAAGTGTCTTCATCAGCTCATTGGCGGAAGTCGTAGTAGCTATTAATCGAGCAGCTACTGCCTCCCAGGCCTCACCATGTAGACACCTTTCTAATCTAGACAGGTTTTCCTGATCAGTGTATTGACCCATCTGCGTTGTCCTCTCAAAAACGTTCTTAAAGCGCAGCCATTCTAGAGGATCTCCCGTGAAGGATGGTAGGTCTCTCGCCGATAACCTCCCCAGCAGCTTATCTGTCCCAACGGTCATCCCAACAGTGGGCTTGGCTTTAATAGCATCTGTTATGGCACGTGTCAAGTTGTCTATGATCGCGCTTACATCTTGACGTTCAGGCTGCTTATGATGATGGACTTTCTGGCCACCATCAGGAATAATCTGGTCATCTGCTACTATATTCTCCACCCAGTCTTTAGTTCTATGAGATTGAGTAGACACGGTATCCCCTTTCACTGATAAAAGAGCAATTTCTTCTCGAAGTTTCGCGTCTATCAATGACTTCTCGATCTCTAGCCTCTGCTGTTCGAGAAGCCTTCCACGCTCCTGCCTTTCTTGTTCGAGAAGTTCCTGACGCTCCTGTCTCTCTTGTTCGAGAAGTTCCTGACGGTCCTGTCTCTCTTGTTCGAGAAGATTTTCGCGTTCTAGTCGTTCGCGGTCCAGTTCGGCTTTTTCTCTCGCCGCGCGTGCCTCAAGTAATCGTCGTTGAGATGCAACGCTAACTTGCGATAGTTTGCTGCGAGCCGAACATATAGACTGTACACTCGATCTACTGAGAGGTATGTTTACGACCTTATCAGCGGCGACGGCAGCGGCGGCGGCGGGTACAGGTGGGGAATGCTCCTCCCCAGTAGTCGTAGTCGGTACCACACTCATAGTCGGTTGTTGCTGCGAGCCGTCGTCGTCACAACAAATGCACTTTTTCGATTTGGTCGCTCTCGTGCTACGTCTTAGAGGCATAGGTTTACTCCGTTCTAATCGTTGGATCGAACGACCAGTTGATGCAAGTAGTTTTAAGATATAATCCAAAATAAAACTATGTTCAGTTTAAACCAGATGATCGCTCGTATTTATTTGTAGTCATATAGGGTTGCCCTTCAGAAATTTGACAACATTTCTTCTTAAAAGTATATGGCCGTTACACCGGGGGATAGACAGACATACGGACAAAACGGGCTTCACTCGGTGTCCGTTTTGACGTTACTTTTTCTACAAATAGCAATAATAAAACCTTATCTGAACTTGTCACAGAAGCAATTCAACTAGATTGCGGCGAAATTAATTTCATTGCAAATAGGGAAACTTAATTATCGCGAAATATTATGTTGTTTTATCTCCTAGTAAAACAGCGAAGTACGTCAAATCTAATCAATATTCAATTCAATTCAATACACTTTATTGCACGTTTAAAAATTACAGACAAAAAACAAAAACAGATACAGTAATGTACATCTAGGCGGTCTTATCACTAAGAGCGATTTCTTCCAGACAACCTTTGGGTAGAGAATTATAATAATATAATTACAATATTATAATCTAATTCGTATGAACACGCCTATACACTTTCCTTCCTTCTATACTGCACTTTCCTTCTTTATCATCATGAAGCTTAAGTGAATACTGTTGGAGACCCGGGCCGTGTGGGGCCCATCCACACAGTATGGAATGGAATGACTTATACAAGGCTCGGATTTTTCATCGCACGGTAAGACGAAAGAAAACCATGGAGTCGATATTAAACTTAGTTACGTGGGTACTGGCCGCAACAATCGTGTGCGTCATGTGTCAATCATTTGATTATCGACTCCATAGTCTTCTTTCATCTTAAAATGTCCCTAAACGATCATGCTTGCATGACATGCAACGTTTACGTGAATGTCATGCTGCATGATGGACCATCCTGCTTGCTATCAATCAGTACAGTGAAGCAATGGCCAGCACATAGTTTGCATGTCATGCACCTTAATCACTACAGCGAGACGGTAGTGCATGAGTGACAGCGCGTATTGCATAATCATGCCGCATGATCGATAAGGGAGCCCAATACAGTGCTATGAAAAATACGAAGCTTGGACATAAATATCTTGTTATTTTTACAAAGCAACGAGATATACAAACTTAATTATATACCATAGCAAATGAGTAAAAAGAAACAAATACTGTGCGGTCTCTACTGAAAATGACCTGTACGCGAAATTACCAATAAATTTCAGTTTTGAATACGCGGAATGACAAGTCGTAAAACGACCAATATAAATCCAGGAAGGTTAGAATCCCTTTGGTGGCGCGCGCGCTCCCTATGGAGACTGCATCTTGCATATTTAGTATGGGAACCAATGGTGCCACTTACAGAGGGGGCGCGGACAAAGGAAGCGGAGTAGCGGGAGGAAGTTGCTAATACAAATTTATATGGAGTTTGAAAATGAGAATGTGTGAGTGAGTCACATGTATTCATCATACATTTGACACGATTTTGACACACATAGAATGCGTCTTTTACGGGGGCCGCGAGCACGCACCAAAGAGATCTTAACTCTATGTAAATATCCGTACACAGTAAGCGGGAAACCTTCATGGCGCCACCGGAGAAACCAAGTCAGCCTGTGATAGTCCGACCGATACGCAGAAGCAATCGTCATTCATTCATTATAATATAATAATTTCCGTTATTCTAGTTACCAACAACCTGTCAGGCTCGCATGTTCCCACGTATCATCACCGGTCGCCGGTATGACGACGGGACGCCACGGTAATGACACATGCGGCCACGGGAATGACGCGATGACACGCGAAGTCTGACAGATAAATTGATATACGTCACACCGGCGGCGGTAATTAGCACGGTACTGTATGTAATGTATCCTGAGTTACGTCGGTCCCTCTTTCCCCAAAGTAACTGTGGTCACGTCAGACGAAGCAGGGGAAATAGACATTATCTCAGAGAGGAACCAAAATAATAGAGAGAGTCGCGTTTCCCCTTGTTTCCCCTTATTTCACTGTAGTAAACTTTAAATCCTTATATATTAAGTGGTTCCTACACGATCATGCTGCATGACATGCATTACGTGCTGTCAGTCATGCATAACTGTCTAGTTGTAGTAATTGACGTGCATGACATGCAAACTACGTGCTGGCCGTTGCTTCAATGATTGATAGTAAGCATGAAGGTCCATCATGCAGCATGATAATTCACGTAAACGTAATGCATGTCATGCCGCATGATCGTTTAGGGAGCCCATTAGACCTAATGGTACCTAATCTAAATTGTGTCTGTCTGTACATTGAATATTAAAAAGTAGATCGACGGTTGAAGCGATTATCCATTTTGTTTGTTTGTCTGTTCAGGCTTCACTCAAAAACCTACACTGAACATATTTTGACGAGACTTTGTATGGTGATAGTGTACATTTCTGGCCAACTTAAAGGCTATAAAACATCTCGAAAATTGGCTTATTATATTTAAACATCAGAGTAGAGCAGCTCTCTGTTCTAGGTGTTCACATTATTCACTACCAGCTTTATTCCGCGACTTTGTCCGCGTTAAAAAGTAGCCTATTTGTTATTCCAGGATATAAGCTATCACTGTGCCAAGTTTCATCAAAATATGTTTGGTAGTTTTTGCGTGAAAGAGTAACAAACATCCTCACATCCTTACAAACTTTCGCCTTTATAATATTAGTGGGATAGGAAAGGATATACTATTCGATATTACCCTAGTAAATGGAGTTATAGATAATTGAAACTATATGCACAATAATTTGTGGTCCAATAAACAATTGTAACCACAAATTCTCTATCTGGTATTTATATTAGCAGATAGCGCTAACGTCCCTTTGACATGCAAAATGTGCATTGAAAAGTTTGCATAAATAGATTTATATCTAGTCATCAGTTAGAATGGGTCTGTTATTTATGAACAGCGAACACGCATGGGTTGTTTCGTCTCTGAACCAGTCACTACTCTGTTCTAAAGTCAAAGTCAAAATTATGTTTATACCATTGTCACTCTAAAAAGAATATTTTATTCATCGAAAACAGTGAATAAAGCTCTCTTTTAGTCACTAGAGAATAAAAATAAAAATTTATCATTGTTACTCGAAAACAGTGAATAAAACTCTCTTTTAGTCACTAGAGAATAAATTTAGCATTTTGTTCCTCGAAAACAGTGAATAAAACTCTCTTTTAGTCACTAGAGAATAATAATAAAAAATAGCTGGCTAGAGAGCTGTTCTAATTTCACCGTGGAGCTAAAATCTCTTTGGTGGGCGCCCGAGATTTCGAACCTTCCTTATTTTATAGCTGCCTGATAAACTAACAGCAAGATCATGTGGCTGTTATTTTCTTATCTGTCAGATAAGGATTGTTTTTACAACCTTCCTATTCATTTATTAAAATGTGATAAATGTAAATACCATACTCCTATTTATTTTCTCGCAGTCAATGGTATAAAGTAGAGTACACAACACGTGAATAAAAAAATTCATCTCGGTCCATGTATCCCTCGCTACGCTCAGGATTCAAATCTAGAATCACTCGCTATCGCTCGTGATTCAACTCTAGCATCCTTCGCTGCTCTCAGGATCCAACTTAGTCCCTCGAATGAAATTCCCTTTTTATTCACTTATTGTATAATCTACTATATTGCCATTATTATGAGTACACTTAGTACATTTACACACGTCAATTTGGTAGGAATCTAGCACCGCTTCCTAGGTGTTAGCGCTGGGAAGAAGCAGCGCCACTTTACGCAACGCATCTTTTAAAATCCAGTTTTGTATCAACAATTGTTTGTAGAGATTGTGCGAGGCTGAAGTAACATTATTACCAGGCATCTAGGTGAGAAAAATAGATTTTTCCCTCTCTTCCTACCCAGGCGAGATAAGTGGAATATTCATTTCCACTCTTCCCTCCTAAAATAAATAATTGCTTTACCTGTTTACGTGTAGATAATGTCTTAGTGTGCATCGGACAGGCGGCCGTCGCAATTCGGATGCGCTTGCGTCTACAAAACGATTTATGCCCGAGCGATCGCGCCCGCAAAGCTTTGATCACAAGCCGGGTTCGCTCAAACTAATTATACTGACTGGGTTGACTGAACGCTGCTCCTAATTATTACGGTAATAATACGGAAGGGATGTACCGTCGCGGCATTGGAAGGTTCGCCATCCTAAAGTCTATTTTTGCTAGTATCTTTTTTTTTAAACTGGGCTTTACGGCTCTGGAAGCAAAGTCCTTTTGAGCCAGTCTTCACTATTTGTTTCGGTGAATGGTATGAAGTTTTAATTATTAATTTTTGACGATCAGTGCAACAGTGTTGCCAACTTTAATCACTCAGATTTACCGAAAAGAAAAGTAAAGGAAAAAGCAAAGAAAAGAATGTAGGAATTATTTACCTTTGTAAAAGAAATCATTTGAAAGTGAAGAGCTTTCAATGCCGCAAAGGTAATACCTAACCTCTGGCTTCCACCTTCCGATCCGGTAGTTTATTATAAGCGGTAATTTTATATTTTTCAGTAGTAAAAAATAAGTGGTAAGCCATGTATCAAAATTCGTTATAACCAGGTGTAGCGGTTGTTTGCCAAAGATTTTTTATTTATTAACAATTTACTTATTAAATTTATTTTTATTCAGCTCGCCATTCAATATCTCCTTAATCTTAAGATAATCTTAATCTTAGGCTTAATCTTAAGATAGATGTCAAACGAGACCCTTTAAGCACTTAAATCATAAATTGTAAGATTTAAAAACTAGTTTCAAAGTCAGGTGTTCACATAAAACCAGATATTTAATAACAAGTTTACAATCTTCTCCCAAAACATTCCCTTTACTTCTCAGATAAATTGACCGTACCGTCTCATTCAATGTTCGTATTAACACTAAAATATCATTTTTAAAATGCTGCCTCGTTATACGGAGACCACCTTGTCAGCCAGCGCGTAAATTAACATGAAAACGTCATACAAAGAGTTAACCCTTCGCCGCTGTATAATAAACTACGCCAACCGCGTCTCTCCCGCGGCGCGTTTACGAAGCCGCCTATTCAAACGGCCGGACATTACCGTAAATATTATGGTATTTATTCACAATTCGGGCACAAACAATTCAATTCACGCACCGACTGCTAATTGGGCATAAATCGTGGTAAAAATATTCAATAAGCATCTCACATCGATTAATGTTTTGAACGGCAAATGCCTTCATTTGAATTCGTGTTAAGCGGCGCGTAGATAATGCGGCATGTCGATTTGTCGTTGAACGTGTAATTGAACGCTTTTGTTTTCTCGTGCTTGTTAAAGCAATTTTTATTTTGTAAGCACATTCCGTTTCACGTAGTTCTAACGTTGGAACTTGATTAATTTATTTTGAACGTCTTAATGGCTCGGGTTTGAATGCCAGACCAATAACTCAAGTTAACAAGAGTCGTGCTCATTCCACGTTTTGATTTTCATGCAAAACATAAGCCATTGTAAGTGCACGAGATACGAAAACTGGGCTTTAATAGCGCATAACCGAATAGCGTTTACGAAGAAAGGTACGCGTCAGACGGGCGACATGAAAAACGTCTGTTGAGCACTTTATAATAGAAATAATAATGCAGCAGCCGGCATGAATAATTGTCCACATTTTATGTTAAATTGTATGTAAATGCGAGGCCGCAATGACACGGCTCCCACAATAACATAATAATGGTGGATTTGTGACTCACGTCAGGTTGTTAGTGTGTACTTAACCCTTTATCGGGACACGCACGCGGGACGTGAGATCATTACCCGGGTCGCGGCTGAGAATGCTATATTTTAGGTCCCGTCCACTTTTTAGGGGACGCCATGGTAGCGCTTTAGAAAAATTTCGTCAGCAAAAAGAAAACCCAAAACCAAGCTATTTATGTAATAGTTTCCCTGAAGTATATTGGAAATTATATTTGTAGTTTTTCCCCATCATTGTGAGTGAACCAGAAGTTACATAATTTTAGTCCCATATGGAATTATTGGGACATGGAACTGGAATGTGGGACTAAAGGGAAATCCCCGCCTGAACAGTCCGAATAGTGTGAATAATTAAAGGGAAATTACCTAGTAATAGAGTTGCCAGAACGCTGATAATTAAAATGAGATAGAAAAGTTGTCTTATAAATCCCAAAAGCAATATTTGGAAATGTTGGAACATTTACTGAACTTGTGACAACCCAATAGATAGTATGGCCAGCTGGGCCATGTAGTACCAATGGGTTTTTTCTCGAAACTTAAGTACATGTACTGATTGCTCTCAAACGGTGAAGGAAAACATCGTGATGAAACCTGCATACGCCGAAGAAGAAATTCTTAGGCGCATGTGAAGTCTACCAACCCGCACTGGGCTAGCGTGGTGGACTATAGCCCGAACGCCCTCGTGGAGAGGGTAGGCCTGAGCACCCACCATGGAACTAAAAGGTATGGAACTTTCAGAATACACCCATCATCACGCAATTTTACTTGTGTGCCAAGTTTGAGCTCAATCGGTCATGTAGTCAAGTTAGGTACCCGCCAGACAGACAAACAGATAAAATATCTTCGATATATAATATGGTGATAGTTATCATATAGACATCACTTAGAAAGAAAGTAGTCCTAAATCATAAACTTGAAATGTCCTAAACGGATTCTCGGAATCATTGATTTGCCTCGGTCAAGCAACAAATATATTCGTAGACTACCAAGAAATATACATTTTCCCCGGCAGTCCTTTCGTTCAAGCAATATATATATGCCCATAACATTAATTCGTGACAGCACAGTTAAAAGTGTTGTGTTTATTTTGACAATTCAACAAACGATACCGGTTTACACGTTTTACAATCATGGTTTATCTTTCAACAATTGAAGCATTAACAAAAGGACTCAAACCGGGTATACAAATTGAACTTTTTGAAATTGTAATCAAAGTCAATGAAGCGGGTAAATTATTGGTTTATGGAAATCGGTATTCCTTTAGTGTTGTATAGGACGACTTTATTATTATGAAAGAGAACCTAATATAAAGCAATCGCATCACTAGCATAAATAACATGCCTTAAGGCTTTTTGGCGGGATTTTGACAGAAATGTTTGTCTCTTTTTGTTAGTTTTCCTTAAAAAATTATTTTGTAGGTTATGGTGTACATCTGTCATAGTTTTATTTTATGCAACAAGTGATTATTAAAGTGTATATCGTGCGGGATAGTTAAATAAAAGCGTGTAACGACTCTACCGGATTCTTCCAAATTGTCCCTTGTTAAATCTTCATTAAACCTACAACAGTTTAGTGTGGATGTGAACTGTAGTGTGGATCGCCGAATGGCCTAGTTGTGTCCTGTGTGGCGTGCTGCAGTTTTATCTATTCTGAACATTATGATCTACGATTTGTCCTATATGGACAGTATTCTATTGGGACCGTTTCCTATTGGCCGTAAAACCTTTTAAAAATTCATGCCTTATTGTTCACTTCGGTTCACCATCTCGGGTACCTTTTAAGTTTTTCTCCATACACGATCCTACTTTCCTCTGGTAAAAGCGGTCTTAGAAGCGGTAAAAGCAGGCATAAGTTCAAATGAATTAAATAATGACAGCTTCGCGACTTCTAAGTGACTGCAAAAGTCATCGAGATAGGTACTCTTTGGTGGGTGCTCGCAAATTTTTTTCATTCAAGGCAAAAGTGGTCGTATGCTGTGGCTCTAACATGGAAAGTCAAAGGAAATCATCAATTTTCAATACAAAACTAAATTAGTGTTGTCAAAGCGACAGGTTTATACCAGACCGCCCTCTCGTCGCAGTGATTTCGGCCCATCCTAGCCTCGGGCTCGGAAATTGCGAGCAACGCTCAGTCTCTTCACAAGGGATACAATATCATTAACTCACTTAAATGACTGAAAATTGCAGCTCTGCAAAAGTAAATCAATGACTATTCTGAAGTATTGATTGTTCTGTAAACCCTGGTCTCTTCGTAGATACAATTCTAGCCACATACATCAGAATAAATAGGCACTAGAACTAGGATCGAAGTGGTCGCCGCACAGGTGACGTAATAACCACCAGCCAGTAAATAAACCAGCAAGCAGTGTAAAACTGAAAACTCTTCCACAAAGTAATCACTAACGTTTTACAGAAAACTGTATCTGAATTGGTGATATGTGGCAACATTCGTTTGATGTGCACAAGCAAAAAAACAAACAAACAAACAAACAAACAAACAAACAAACAAACAAACAACATCTCACCCTAAACGCATACTCCGTTCCGTCGTTGGGTAAAAAAAAACATACATACAGCCGAACATAGTACCTCCTCCTTTTTGGAAGTCGGTAATAAAATAAAATTAATAAAATTATTACAAGTCAATGGCCACCCATGATTTTAGTTAAAAACTTTCCTCCCCTTGACATTAATACGAACGTTTCAAAAGGACAACCTTATAAGAGATACTGCGCACATCGACAAGATAGGTTTCCGGCACGACGGCAATCAAAGTGGGACGTGAGTGCCGCGCGTGACCGTCGGTGGTCGCTGGTCGGTGGTCGGTGGTCACACGTCACTTTACTGCCGGCTTGGGCGACGTTCCCCGTAATGGAAAATTTTGTGGTTTTTAAGGAAAAGACTATAAGCATGTTACATTTAAACTGAGAGCGTCAGTGGCGTAGTGGGAAAGACGCGGCATGACACGTAGAGAGGTCCGCGTTCGATCCCCTATCGGAGCCTTTCTCGAAACTTTTACTGACCGCTGTCCAACGGTGATAAAAATACCGTAAGGAAATCCGCATACCCCGAAGAAGAAATATAGGCGTACAGAAATAGCGTGGTGGACTATAAGCCCGCATTCTCGTTGATAGGGGAGGTCTGAACCCCAACCGTTGGCACTATTAATAGGCTGTTTGTTGTTAAATTTGTAATCAAATCTTCTCTAATTATACCTACTCTCTTAAATACTTACACAACTTATGTCAAGCATACACTGAGAGGTTTTTTCTAAGCTCGACTGTTAATCCGAAGAAGAAGGAACGTGCCCGCGGTCGCATCATCAGGATTACGGCTATCACCTCCTGACACGACGCGAGGAGATGGCGTGCTTGTTTTAGTTCTTAAGGGAATTTTAAGACATATTGCTCACTAGCGGACGCCACGCGGCTTCGTCCGCGCATACAGGTGGATACAAAGTAGTTGTTTTACACAGAATTGACGCCAAAAAGAGAATATTGTATTCCAATTTTGTATTTAAACGAATTTTCATTCCATTTCAACGCTTTAAAAAAGATTAACAATGACCTGGTCCTAAACAATACTTTGGCCAACTTAACGTGGCAAATTATAAAATGTTTTACAATTTGTTAATACGATATCAATTTGCCGCAACAAAAGAAACCGTTAACCAGACGGGTTCCAAACATGAAATATTGTAAATTAATGCCTCTCACAAAGGCCCTGCAAACCCCTGCTTGGGCCGTAATGCATGTAATCCATCAACGACGTTCAAAGCGCGTAATTTGTTTGTAGACACGTATCATTTTACGGTCGGCTTAATGCGTATTTTAAATAACAATATAATGTCTTGTTTGTGACTTGGGATTGACGAAACACGAGTATAGTCTGGGAAGTGTGTGATGTCATCACAATATTGCAATCGAGTTTTTTTTCGAACAAGTTATTGTTACCAGCATAACACTATGTCCACGATATTGTAAGAAATATTATTTGTAAAATCATTTTTTTTTTTTTTTACTGGTCTAAAATTTTTATTGCAAATAACATTAACAAAAATAGTCAAAAACATTAAATTAAATTAAAATAACTAACTATATAATGTAATCCTAAATCATTTATTGAATTTTTTATATTGCATAATTTAGTAGTGAATAACATATGGCGTTCTAAATCAAAAAGGACCTTTAACATTTTTTTTACATTTAGTTTCCGAGTTCTCAAACGACGACACGACACGATTAGGTCACTACTAAAATTTATAAAAAATAATCATGGCTAGGCAGTTGGTTAAAGAACCCATCCAAGAATCTTAGCTCTATGGTTAGGCATATTTAGGCAGTTTTCAGCATTGTAGATCTCATTTCCGTTACAAGGTCCCTTTTGATTTGTAACGCCATAATATTAGTAAACTAAATTACTTTTCTCCTTTGTTTCGTTGCTTATTTCTTAGATTGAAACATTATCTTTATGTATGTGCCAATCAATCGATCGGTAACATTTAGGTAAACACATTATTATGTTGTGCGTGTTCTCAGTCTGTATAATCCTCAGCATAATTCAAAGCAGCATGCCTAACGACATACCTGCTGCTATGCCGACACTCGCCTCCCGGACTACACGTCTACCGTAATGGTAGTTTCGACATAGATGGATGGCTCCCTTCAACTCGTCAATTGTCAACAGGAAATGATCCAGTACTTTTTATTATGTCACAGACACACCACTTTTTACATTCAATAAACATGCTAATTTATAAGAGCCACATTCATTACTTTTACAACAAAGTTGTATAAGATTTAGTTTACATGTTGGCAGTTACACGAATTTCGCCAACGTCGCTGTTAAAGGAATGAAAGGATTTTGTTCCAAGTTTCATCGTAGAGTATGATTTTTTTCTAGCTCTTCAAATAGACGCACTTTTTTTTTTTGCGTTTTCATCGTTTTTTTCTTTATTTTGTAAATGTGGCTGGCGTCCTCACATCTAAAGCTACTGCTTATATCCCCATACATAGGTACTCGTAGTTCACAATAATAATTTACAATAAACAATTTAATTTTCACCTCACAAGCTCGGAAGGGTATACTTTCTCATTCGAAATCTGCGTGGAAAACTGCACCTGGAAAAAACTTTTTAAAACTTTTCTTCTAATTTGTAGAAGGTGGACATTTTAAGAAGTGGTCAATTTTAATTGTGGTTATTATTATTGGTGGTTCTAAACCGCCGAAAGGATTCAATTCACCTAGTATTTTCCTCGCTGTAGTGAGGTGAAAAATTTTGTGTAGAGCTCGGCATCAAAGTAATTTTGTGTCTCGCGCCTTGAAACCCTCGCTACGCTCAGGATTCTATCTTTGGACCACTCGATTCGCTCGTGGTACAATCCTAGACCCCTTCGCTTGCTCAGTTTTCAATACTAGTACTCGCACAAAATAACCAACTTTGCAGCCTTGCATAAAAAATAACTATAGTACATTAGCCTATAACAGACAGATGTAAACCTACCCTAACTGCTAATTTGACTAAGAATAGTGAATCACTAACAGCACTTCAAGCGTGAAACGATTTAGAGCGAATAGAATGTTTTTGTAATACAAGTAGGTACCTACCTTGTGATTGATCGAGTGATGACATAGACGGACGGATAACCTTTTTGCGACGCAGATCATCATATCAAAGAGATGCCGAATTGTGCAGTCATTATGTGTTTTATGAAGGGGTTTGTGCCCTATATTAAAATCTGGGCGAATGTTTAAAAACGGGATAGAAGTTCCCACAGAAACACATGTCTGCGCGATTGTTCGAAATGGTATATATTCCCATAGAAACAATAAGAAATAACTGTTCTGGGGATCTTCTCTTACCTTCTTCGGAACTATATAAATACTTGGCGCCATTTCGAATCTTTTGGGTATTTAGTATTAAAAAAAATTGTGCCCTGTACTCGACTGGCCTGTTGGCGTAGTGGTAGTAACACTGCCTACTGCGCCAAAGGTCGTGGGTTCGATTCCCACCCGGGTCCAACATTTGTGTGATGAGCATAACTGTTGGTTTTCGGATTCTGGGTGTTTGTATGTATTTATATATTTATTTAAAAGTATTTAAGTATGTTTATTAGTTGTCGAGTACCCATGTACAAGCTTCGGCTTAGTTGGGACCAAAGAGCCGTGTGTAAAATGGTCCAAACATTATTATTTATTTATTATTATTATTTATTTATTCTAACGGTGCCCCAATCTGTTTTATGGTGGACTTCACATCTATCTTTCCAATTCGTCTGCTTCAGGCAGCCCGTTCTGCGACACATGTGATTTGCGAAAGGCGTCTAAAATAACCATATTGGTATCTGAATGACTCAAGTATCCTATCCAAGTAATATTACTAGTAGTTCCGTGAGAACAGTAGACCTCGCCAGCCCTTATAAACCAAACCTAAAAGAAACCAACAAAAGTCAACTTTGGAAACAGAAAAAGTACCTACTAAAGTGACAAAAATTAGCACTTTAAAGCTTAATATTTCGCAAACGGATCCCTGAATCGAAAAATGTTTATCACACACCCGCGATATTTTTGAAAGACCCATCCAACGATACCCCACACCATGGATATCACGCGGAAAAAAATAATTTTCCATTTTACGTATGCAGTTCTATGAACATAATTTATTTTTTCAACTTTCTTAAGTCGATCCACTATTACTCAAAAACTAATAGAACCTACTTAGCCGTAATAGTTTTCCTTGTAACTACGTTATATATGCTACTGCCATGAATTTTTTCACATTTCCAGAAGCAACCGTTTAGCTGGCAGGGGGGGGGACACGTGACTCTAACAAAATTTACCGCTTTAAAGCTTAATATTTCGCCAACGGATCCCTAAATCGAAAAAATGGTATTCACACACCAGCAATATTTTTGAAAGACCTATCCAACGATATCCCACACTATGGGATTCACAAGAAAAAAAAAGTTCACTCCCACTTTGCGAGTATGGTAGGTACTCTAAAAAAAATGTTTTTCAAAATGTTATTCTACTCATTTTGTAGGTTTAATTAATTTATACATATGCCAAATTTTCGTCAAAATCGGTTGAAAAATGCGACCTGTAAAGAATTACAGACAGACAGACAGACAGACAGCCGGACAAGAGCATTTTTGGCCAGTCTCGAAACGTAGACGCTTCGCTCGCTTCGCTCGCTCGGTCAATAAACGCGAAAGTTTGTAAGGATGTTTG
Organism: Metalampra italica; assembly: GCA_949699065.1. Classification (NCBI taxonomy): domain Eukaryota; kingdom Metazoa; phylum Arthropoda; class Insecta; order Lepidoptera; family Oecophoridae; genus Metalampra; species Metalampra italica. The sequence continues at coordinate 10,979,141 of OX452979.1, read as the reverse complement.
GATGTATGCTTGTGAGTTTGGATGTTTGTTGCTGTTTCACGCAAAATATAAGTATGTAGTAACCGATTTTTTGGAGATAATGGGTGAAATGCAGAATAGATGTAGCCTAACGAAACTGAAATTGTAACGAAACTGATAAATTTCGTTATGTTACATTAAGTTTCGCTACATTTTGTTACGAAACGGATTTATCAGTTTCTTTACTTTTTCAGTACCGTTACGGTACGTCTATTCTGCATTTCACCCTAATAATAATCATCAGAATAACATGCTATAGATACATCTGGAAAAGCTGCTCCCGCAGGAAAAAAAACCTTTCTACGCGCTCGAAGCCGCGGGAAACAGCTTGTATAGGTAATATTATGTATAAAAAATGATACAAGAATTTGCTAACCTATCAATTTTACGAATTACGTAAACTCTCCCGTTTGTAACCTAATATAAGTAGATAGAGTCGAAATTATGGTATTTTAAACCATAAATTTGGGATTCTTTCACCACTTCCTGATATTGTTACAGATAGTAATCTTAGAGATAAACTAATCAATCAGATAAATCTGTCAGATATATAGATACCCGTGAAACAAAAAAAAATAGGCTATCTGTCAGATAACTTGTAGATAGGGTATCTGGGACTTTATCAGCAAGTGGTGAAAGAAGCCCTTAATATTATTGTAATTATAAAATAAAACATAAGTACCTATCTAACAAAATTAAAACTAACAACAAATAAAAAAGGCCGTCGAGTTGGTCGAAATTATTAAATTTCAACAATATACGAGGTAGTAAGTAGTAGGTATTTTCTATTATAAACAAGTAGAACAAGACGCAATAAGAAGCAAGTCTTTTAATTTCACACGCTCATATCTCGCCCGTGGCCGAGGCATCGCGTAAAGACAAACATTTGGTCCACTTGCTATCTCCACCCTATTACGTGTTGATAGGATCAACTGCTATGGAGTTGTCATTCAATATACCTACAAAATATAGCCTTCAGACGCATAGTACCAGAAACGCAAATTAGCTTAAACGCGATTGAACACATGTGCATTTCGCAAATTACCAGATACGCAGATGACCAGATACGCGTATGACCAGATTTTGTTTCGCAAATACCAGATACCTACTACGTAGGTCATGAATACCGGTTTCTCTAAATATCGGACCAATTATACGACACTTCAAATATAGACGTCACCAATTAGGAGCCGTGGTAGCCTATAGTTCGTTGAACACTCGCCTTGCGTTTTCTGAGGACGTAGGTTCGAAGCTTATCGGTGAAGGAAAACATCGTGAGGAAACCTACAACATGCCTCAAAGATTAGAATTTATATTTTAATGCGTATGTGAGGTCCACCAAAAATGGATTGGGACACCGTTGGTGGTCAGGGACTTGGCACTACAGATGCAATACAAGAAAACACGTAATTTTTTAATTTTTTTTTTTGTACTTTTATGATATTATTATCTATCTCAGAGTCGTACCTAATTTTAATTTTATTGTAGTCTCTAATATTTCATCATTCATGCATGTGAAGCATGGGAATCACTAAATATTGATCATTAACACCATACATAAGTATTTAAGTGAGCATGTACATATGTATACCGAAATTATTGTATTTTTGAAATAAATTATTATTTTCTCATTTATTTATTTCTCATATATTCTTATGACAAAAAAAATTACAATATTTTTATAACAAAACTAATTACAAAAATCTATTAAGTACAATTATAAAAAAAATTGTTGCGGCCAATAAATAAATTACAATTTCAACAAACGCTCGCAAAAGAGTTTGTTCCATTGGAAGCGACACAATTGCCATCGAAACACGTAACCAACCCCGCCCGGCCATTTAGCGCACGCGTTATCCACCAAAGATGCACAATTTCCTTCAGAATGCGCACCAAGACGACAACACGCCATCCTTTCTTTCATTACGTCCAGTCCGCGTGTAATATCGCCCCGCTTACGGATCCCTAATTGCTTATTAGGGGCGCAATATCTTTGTTTAGGTGCGATCTTTGGTTCTAATGAAATTAAGCCGTCAGTTACCGGAATATATTGTGTGACAGTAACATTCGGTGTGTCCCTTACTACAGCATGAAGGTTTGATGAAGCTTTTTTAAATTGAGTTTTACGGATCTGGAAACAAAGTACTTTTAGCCCATCGTAGTATTAGTTTCCGTCTGTGAGCACCCGATCTATATCCTTGTATTCTAGTCTAGGACCTTTATTTTTGAATCGCTCTCCTCGCTTCGAGCTGTCGATTCCACTGATTTTTGTATCGGATGTCGAAGGAAAATTAGAATCAACCGCTCGAAGCGAGGAGAGTAAATTTTTTTTCATCCTGGTCGTCCCCGGTCTCCTATTTCCTATTAAATTCTTACGAAATTTATTAATCACTTAATTACTAATAGTCGCAGTTGAAACGCCAAAATGTCAAGAAATCCCATTTTTACGCCGGAGTTCCAAACCAAGCGTCCAGAGTGTATAATTGTATACATTTCGGCGGCAGTAACCTTTCGGCGCTGGCGTTAATTCTATATGATTGATTATCTTCCGCTAATGAGCTTTGAGCCCGTCTTACTCGCGTGTGTAAGTACGAAGCTTACAGCGTGAAAAGAAATGAAATTTAATGCATAAATTACAGGTGGCATTTTTGCAGCTTAATTTTCTTATTAGTATCACCGTAATTCTACCTTTCCAGGCATATACAAAATTGAACCTAATCTAAATAATCATAGAAAATCTAATTATCTAAAACTAAATGTCAGTAGGCACAATTATAATGTAAAGGTGTGATGGTTATATAGTCAAGGTCCGGAATTTTCATAGCGAAAATTTAATTGCGTAAGCATACAAAACGACAATGAAATTATATTTTAATACCTTTAATATTGGAATGTAAAAGTTACAGGTACATAAGGCGTATCACAGACACACGCGTTCTGCGGTGGCTATCTACCGCAGGCCGCAGCTTCAATATGCAAACGCAGGCCGCGCTTGAAGTCTCACATACATTGCATAGGGAAGACCACAGGCCGCCACCGCCACCGCAGACCGCGTGTGTCTGTGATGTGATACACCTAATGTACTTCAGTTTAGAGAAAAACCCATTGGTACAGTCGACCGCACGTCAGTAAAAACCCTTTGACCTTGAGCTGGCCTAGCGTAGTTGCAATACTATGAGAGACCAGTTTATACTTATTTGTTTCCACGACCAAACTTGAGATCAAACTTGGACCTCTCGACGCGACAGCCCGCGTCTTCCCACTACCTCTTGCCCGGATGAACTCTTTTAAATATTTCAATAAAAAAACTTCGCCATCTGAGAACGCTGCCACCTGTAACTTGCCTTGACAACGTTATGAATTATGATCGCTTTCCTCACAATAAGTGCATAAATAGGGGCCGGCTGAAGGCGAGGAATAAATCACCCGGTCCATCCATCATGCTCGCCCAGCCGGGGACCGTCCACCATCGCCAGGAAGTGGCCCGTGCCAATACAAACATATACATAACGTACCTAGTAAAAATAAATACTACTTCATAATATTTTTACCTTCTTCATTCTGTGAAGAAATCGTATTAAATCCAACGCCAAAATATGGAGAAGAAGAAAATTGACCACACACAAAACAACATTACAATAGTTTGACACATAGCTAGCTTGCACCAATGTAGAGCCAGCTTGGAGAGTGTCAACCAGAACCAGGGGTTAGGACCGCGCTCAGACACTTGAGAGACGAGAGTGACACGCGACCAACCTCTAATATTCCATGGTGACCACTGACCACACACCGGTCAACCGCACGCGTCGCTGTTGCAATGTGGTGTCAAAAGGGACTCCATCTCAGCATAATATTCTGCTGGCATACCCGACTACAATAGGATTATGGTAATGAACGCATTATCTATGTAGGATCGTCCACCGAACACTTCGGTGTGAGGCACCTCCTAAGATGTGGCTATCGGAAACCGTCATCTAAAGAGCCTGTGGAGAGGACAGCGGGACGATGAAACAACTGCTGTGCGAATCCAATGCCCTAGCTGCAAGGCATGTCCTGGGTACAGCCTATCCTGAACCCGGGGACCACAGGATCCTATTTTAGGATCACAGGACCCATTAGCTGCATAATAGTTTGGGGAGGAGATCAACAGGGGCTGACACAACAGATCCCATAGGGTCGCGATGAAAAATTCGACCCCTGTTAAATTATAATTATTATAATTTAACAGGGGTCGAATTTTTCATGCCAAATTTTGTCATAGGGATTTCACGTTTATCGACTATCAAAAAGTACTCGAGGAGTTCTAGGTTCACACTGCGACCCTATGAGATCTGTTGTGTAGCACTCCTGACCTTCAAAGCAGAACACATTACTGCTAATAGCATTGCTATTTGGTGGCAGAAGTCTGTGACGACCATCCAGCCAGACGTATCTAGAATCCTCCCTTCTACCTTTTGTGAGTCTACAACAGTGTTTGATTAACATTATGTTCCTGTGAAGTCAGTGTAAAGTAAACACGTTGAAAGTGCAGCATTTATGCACAGAGGAGCGCACTTCTCCCGTTCCCGGATATTAACAGCCGCGGGTGGTATTCTAAAACTGAACACCTTTGAGGAAAATATACGAGAGAGAAGTAATGTTACGGTACACTGCCTTTATAATAAAAGAGCTTAGATTTTTAAGCTTCAGAGAAAACGGGAACCCTTGTAGAGAAGCTTTTTGATCATTTAATGTTAATTATAATTAAAAACAGTTGTATTACCACCTAAAGCGGTCCACTTCAGAACAGCACGTGAATGCGTGACGTGTGCGACTGCGTCGCGTGGCAACTCCGTTGTAACCTTGATAACGTTGTAACGTTGACCCTAAACGATCATGCTTGCATAACAAGCAACGTTTACGTGAATGTCATGCTGCATGATGGACCATCATGCTTGCTATCAATCAATACAGTGAAGCAACAGCCAGCACGTAGTTTGCATGTCATGTACGTCAATCACTACAGCTAGACGACCATGCATGAGTGACAGCACGTATTGCATGTCATGCAAGCATGATCGTTTAGGGAGCCCTTAATGTATGAATTGTGTCCGATCCGGCTTCTACTCATTTCGTTTCTGAGTACTTTCCTCAAATATACGTTGTTTCCGTTTGACACATCTGTTGGAATGAAATATACTATAACAGGTACCAACAAAATCTGAAACCAGCATGAAATTATACACAGCAGAGACAACGAAGCTTTCAATTAGAAATTAATACCAAGAATCTGGGTGTAGCGCTGATGGCGCTTGAAAATGTCAACGCAACACGCTATCTCGACGGCTCGCTGAGCAAATACATCGGTGCAAAGCGTCCGACAACCACTTAGTGGCGGCATTGTAAGCTCGCAGCGGTGCAACTGCCACGCGTCAGGAAATGTGCAGATATGCCTGTACAGTAGAACTGCCTACAAGATAGAGACGGGAATGAAGGTGCTACATGACTAAGCACGGTGGATCATGGTGACGATGCAGATAGGAAAGACATCGTGGTAGTCATAGGCCAGTTAATGCAGAGCTAACATAAAGATTTTTTAATCATATTTAACTTGAGTAATAAAGCGACGCAGCGTATGCAGGCCTCCCACAAGGTGGACCGACGATTTGGTGAAGGTCGCGGGACGCAGGTGGATGAGGTTAGCGCGGGATCAGGCGTCGTGGAGATCCTTGGGAGAGGCGTTTGTCCAGCATTGGATGTCTACAGGCTAATATGATGATGATGATGAATAAATCGAGAATCACTTCACACACTTTCTGGATTTCTTAAAAATTTGCTATTGAGCGAGTGGAGTGGTATGTACAATATATAAGTTAGTTTGAAGAAAAGTTGTCCCAGATTTTAGAGATCATGCATGTGCACGTTCAAGTTTGTACGTTACTTGATGTAAAAGGAAATTTCAATAGTGCGTTCTATGATTTTAATTTCCTGTTAGTTATTTTGAGAATTGTGGGCTCGACATCTTTGAAATTATAAGTCAGTTTCGGTAAGTCAAGTTCACAAATCGGAAATTGCTGGTACTCGAACCTAATAATAAGTAAAAACACAATTATCCACTTTCCTTTGTATTAATACTACTTAGAGTATTCCTAAAGGAAATTAATATTTTAAGCGTTTTCCGCAAGAAGTTTCAAATCTCATTGGTCGCGTGCGCGCTCCCTGGGATGGGAGTGGCAAAATTTTTTAATTCATGGTTTTCCGTTAGAACTCGTTATACTCTAAGATATTTCAATCCTAACCAGCTGATTGGGTTCAAAGACATGTAAAATACTGTCACGATTAAAAAATTAAAACTAAATATACCCACCTAATTAAAATAAAACCAAAAAATTCGAACCCTAAAAACGATTGCGATTATAGACACGACTCTTTCGGGAAAGTAGTTTAATACTAATTAATATACAATTATTGCCGGGTCTGTTCGTTTCGTTCGTAGCAGCTACAAGCTAGATATCTGTGAAAGCAAGTCCCTGCGCGACTTCCGTAGATAGAAGTGGCGGCTTGACACGAACAGTCGGCTGCTTGTCTGCAATTCTTATTAAAGATTAACCCCTTTTATGATATCCTTTTTATGTTGCCTTCAACATTAGCATTATTATTATGATTCTTTGTAGAGATGTATCCTGATTTCTACTACTCCATTCCTCTGTCTCCCCCTTCCTCTCCTAACCTCTTCCTAAACTAAATCTCTATCCTCTATTCAATCTCTGCTTTCATCTCTACCATCTCTTAAAAATATTAGGTACCTATAAACTCGATATAGGTATTTGCTTTATTTCAGTACGATTCCTCGCTCATTAAATGCAAAACAAACTGAATCTCTCTATACTACCAGTAAGAGGCAAGTTTTCGAGGTTTAAACGTATAGGGTTCGAAATACAGTAGTTACTTCCAAAATGCTTCGTTTAGTTGGAATGGAACCTCTAGCTAGAACATTCCGTTCGGGTCGCGCAGAGCTAATTAAGCCGCGAACGTATGCAAATGCTCGTTGTGGACTCTTATCTGGTGTTTGAGGATTAGTCTGCGCTAACTCGCGCTCAGGTCGGTCTCGGTACGTGCCGGCGCTAATCTCTGATTAACCGGGATTAACGTTCCGAGGTTTGTTTTGCAGATTAGCTCTTTGTTTATTGAAGGTATAGTTCCTGAATGAAGATTGAGAAATTATCAGCATTGTAGTGCACTGTTACGGACAACACCAGAACAATAAGCGACATTAACAAGAAGTCACTATAGAGATATCCAAACGTGTAATCTATTAAAAACAGCATTTTTGCTCAGAAAAGATTACGGTCGTAATGCCATAATTACAGCTTTTGGAAGAGTGACAATTGAACCTACAGTCATATTAAAACAGCCGAGGGCCTTACTAGGCTTTAGATTTCCCGTTTATTTGCTTGACCGAGCAAATCTTTCATTCATGACGACGCGAACATGGCTAGGTGCTCGACTGTATTATTAGGTAACTCAATTGTATTATTATTCAGAAGCTTTCGAGTGCAATTGCATAGCTGCAACCTCAATATTAATGCCTCTAGTTCCCAAAGCAGTGTCGCGTCTGTGGTGACATGTCAAATGATCAAAAAGCCTATCGGCGCGGGCGGCGGCGGCGGCTCTCCACGGTAGCTGTCACGGCGTGACAGAGCGCATCTCGGTCGGTGCGTTTGAAGTGCCGACCGGCAGGCAGGGTTGGCAAGTTGATTGTTTCATTTAACTAACAGCATCTCTTCTTCATCGTAGATGACTTCTTACGCAATAGCAAATGTCGACTCGAATGTGACACGAAGTAAATCGAAGCAATGTTTCCAGAATTGAGTAGGTATTTTTGGTATCATTAAACACCACGTTATTTCTGTCTAGCTCTACAACATTTAAGAGTTTCAAGAACTCGAACTCTAGTAGTGTAAGTTAGATATTTTTTAAGCCTATAGAAGCAGCAAACAAGCTTCTTTCTTGCAGATTTTCCTCTATAATTTTAGATATAAGACGTCATCTGGAGGCAGCCCTGTCTGTCGGCCATCTTTGTTGTCGGCGATTATCAGCGGCGTGAAACGAGCCCCGTCTGTCCCCCCTCCTGCGTGACTGCGTGTGAGTTGACTTGATACGGAATTGTCTATGATTTGAAGTGCTTCGGCTAGAATTTGACCAGTCATTGTTTGGGGCACTTATCTTCTCTGTCTCCTGTCTGAATCGGTGGTTTCTAGAAGCACAGTAGCAAGTAAAAGATTACAAAACATACCTTATTATAAACATAAGATAATGCCACTCATCTCCATCTTCTTCTACATCTGCTTTTTCTGTTCCATTGCTGCTACAGATTTCTTTTAATGAACATCTGAAGTAAAACATCAGCGCCAAAAGCGTACTGAAGTTCCTGGCGGATGCAAAGCTTATCACTGAACCTAGTAATAGCTCTATTCTATCTAACTATAGTAATAAATAGATCAGTATTGGTCGCAGTGATACAAGGCTGGGTGAGCTTTGAAAGAGCCCCACCACACATAATAAAAAGTAAAACCCTACTGATATGCAAGCAAAACCCTCCTTCTATTTCATAAAGTTCAAGTTTATGATGAAGGTTTCTTTCTTCTGTTTCTATATTTTCCTATTTAGACTTATCTAAATGGCTTTTGCTTTCCTGCTTTATTTTATTCTTATGACAACTTACACATAATAATAACCTTACATCTATTGCCATCGTGTTACATGGCCACTTAACTTAATTATTATTATAATCTCGTGGGTTAGTTTGCTTTCACATCTCGCATCAAATATATCATAACGAACCATTAGTACTTAATTTATTCATTGTTCGTGCAAGTATCCACATCCAATGGTGTAATGAATCACATTAATTCAAAAGATAAAACTTGCTAACAAAAGCTACCGAACGTTAAATAAACCGCTACTAGATCGAAAGAGAGCAAACTGCGCAGTCATTGTGGATTAAATAGGGGACCAAGGCAATCCATTATTGCCCTTTGGTCTAAGGGCTATCAAATATGACTACGTCATGCCCGCTTCTACAAACACGAAGTATTCGTAGCTTACGTTAAAATAGAGCGCTTATATGCATAGTTCCTGGCCTTCTATATTTTTGTCTTGTCCTAAAAGGCGAAAGTTTGTAAGGTTGTTTGGATGTTTGTTACTCTCTCACGCTGCAACGGCTGAACGGATTTTGATGAAACTTGGTACAGTGATAGCATACATCCTGTAATATAGGCTACTTTTAAAACTTATTCCACACGGGCGAAGACGCGGGCAACAGCTAGTTCTCTATAATATGATGTTTTGTCTTTCTTTTTTATAACAATATTGTGGTTAATAATTTGCTTTTCCCGCGAATAAACTTTATGTTGTTATATATAGTAAGTAATACAGAAATTAAATTACAATTCTAATATTAAGTAAATATAAATTTTACAAGTCTAAATTTATAAATAATATCATGCAAATTACTATTCTAAACAAAATGTTTTGGTCAAAATTTACTAATTTATAAATTACAAAATAATAATAATACTAGCGAAAAATATACTGTATAAAACAACATAAAATAATATAAAATCGACACGTGTTTCACCTCTCTACGGTCTCTCGGTCGTAAGCTGCCGTTCTGTCAACATCCTGAGGATGCCTCGTAGAGAGGTGAAACACGTGTCGATTTTATATTATTTTATGTTGTTTTATACAGTATATTTTTCGCTAGTATTATTATTATTTTGTAATTTATAAATTAGTAAATTTTGACCAAAACATTTTGTTTAGAATAGTAATTTGCATGATATTATTTATAAATTTAGACTTGTAAAATTTATATTTACTTAATATTAGAATTGTAATTTAATTTCTGTATTACTTACTATATATAACAACATAAAGTTTAATTGCGGGAAAAGCAAATTATTAACCACAATATTGTTATATAATGGATTTCCGCAAAGTAACGCCTGATACAATTAAATTTCTTTTTTATGTCTTTGTAAAATTTTAAAGTAAAAAGCTATCCTGGTTTCTAGCTTTTAATTATCATCAGTCATACATTTAACATACCTATTAATTGTTTGTCGCTTGTTTTGTGTCGCTCGTAGAACTGACGGCCGTTGGGGCAGAAAGGTTCTCGAGTGGCGACCACGTATCGGAAGACGCAGCGTAGGCCTCCCACAAGGTGGACCGACGATCTGGTGAAGGTCGCGGGACCCAGCTGGATGAGGTTAGCGCAGGACCGGTCGTCGTGGAGATCCTTGGGGGAGGCCTTTGTCAAGCAGTGGACGTCTACAGGCTGATATGATGATGATGATGATTAACTGTTTAAAACTTTAAACCCGCAGACAATTCTAAAATCTGTTATTACTAGGTACTTCGTAACAACTTTTTTTCGGGTTATTCTATGGCTTGTAATTCCAATGGCGTCAAAAAGATCAGTTTTGTCATCTTTGTTCTTTTCAGACCATTTTTTTATACTTTGTATTTAGAAAGTGGATAAGGATTTAGTTAAATTACTTACGTCAAAAATATACCATTGTGAAGTGATTTTCTAGTCTCAGCGATCAATTATCATGGTCGAAGAAATGGTAGAAAATTAATGAGAATTTCTAACAAACGAAAACGTAGATACAATAAGATTAATACCTACCACTATCAGTATGCACATAATAGATCAATATTCTTACTAACACTTATAGATCCGAAGCAAATTTACATTTCTTCGGTGTTGTTTACATAATGTTTTTATGTAAAAACGTTATTTTAAGTAAAGTTAACTTCAAACATTTAATAACATCTTATCATTTGTTACTGTAAAGTCTAGGTATTGTGTTTTGATTTTATGATTTGTTCTTTTTTATTTTATAAATTAAAAAGCGAAATAAGCGGATAATGGGATACTTCACAGAGATTTCAGAGTTTTTAACAAAATGTAAAAGATAAGTCGTACTTAAAATAAGCTAAGACCAATACTTAACACTATTGTTAGACTGGTTAAAGAAAAAAGTATAAAAAAGCACCCCTGGATATTTTGAATAACAAAACATTTTCTAAGGATTATAAAAATTGCGATGACTAAGGTATGTTTGTGACAAGCAAATAATGAGTATGCGTTTTTAGGGTTACTCAAGTATTATTTTCTAAGTCGTAAACTCGGCCGGTGGTCCGCACAACAATGGTAGCAAAGTAGAGTTTCCGAGAGTGAAATGTAAACATTGGTTTCTACCTGTTACGTAATTATTAAATTGTTCATTGTACATTGTACATCCTACTAATATTATAAATGCAAAAGTTCATTTCATTTATTTAGCCTTAAATTGTATGTTACATAGGATCTAATATACCTAATTAATGTTTCAATACAATTTTACCCCAAGGGTGTAGCTTAGTACCTATAAACTAGTAGTTCCTTGAGTACAGTAGACCTCGCCAGCCCTTATAAACCAAACCTAAAAGAAACGAACAAAAGTCAACTTTGCAGTTGGAGACAGAATAAGTACTAAAGTGACAAAAATTAGCACTTTAAAGCTTAATATTTCGCAAACAGATCCCTGAATCGAAAAATGGTTTTCACACACCCGCGATATTTTTGAAAGACCTATCCAACAAAATGCGACCCGTAGAGAATTACAGACAGAAAGACAGAAGGACAGACGGACATTAGCATTTTTGGCCAATCTCGAAACTTAGACGCTTCCCTCGGTCAATAAATTATTTAAACATTTAAAGCATTTCAAATTACAATTTTTAATATAGTTTTGTTTTATTATAAGTTTATAGTTTATAGGTATATGTTTGAAGCTCATACCTATGCTCCAAGATAATATAGCTATTAGCACGGATAAAATGTAAACATTAGTGTAAGTAAATCGCCGTATTAGACATAGGTAGACATATATTTCTAATTCTGGTTAGTTCTGTTAATTCTGGTTATACCTACTTCAAAGTAGTGCCTTCTTCTACAAGTAATATCTTTACTTAATAGAAGGCTCCCATGTCGTATATATTTTTAAGTTTATTGAGAAACGAAATAAATATTTTTCATTTTCATTTTTTTTCATTTTCATTTTCATTTCATAATCGATCTCTGTGTTGCATTGCGAGGTTGTCTATCACATCAACATGCATTCCATTGACTACTCTAGTTGATTAAACATAGTTATGTTTAAGTTATCGATAAAAAAATTGTTCGTGATATCAAAACTTCTGTCTGCTAATCATAAAATGATAGAGCGTTTAAATGTTTTGTTAGATTACAGTATACAGCTCTATTGTGCAAGTTTTCCACGAAGCCGTACGAAACAGCCGTCGTTTGTATGAAGACCAGTCGTTAACCTGTCAACGGGCGAGACAAATTGTCGCGCCGACAATTCTACAAATTGCACAGAAAAATGGCGCGACCCACATAGAACCATGAATAACAAGAAGCCGATCACCCACGCCTTTGAATACTAAATAATGACTGTTTTAAAACAACACACAAAGACAATTAATCTTTTATCTCTCTTTTATGTTTCAAAGAGTTAATGACTTCCTTTACGGTTAAAAGGTGTCGTTAAAATCATCTGTATCAATATGTTTAATTGATTTGACATCATAAGTCACTTGTGACTGAAATGACGCACGATAACAAGGTTTTGAATTTCTTTAAAACGTATTTAGATAGATCTATCTCTCTTACCGTTTTAGCCACAGATTAAATACTCATCTGAGGTTTCAGCTTAACTTTTCGTTTTAATTGGGCTTTGCGGCTCTAGAAGCAAAGTCTTAGCGTATCTAAGGGGAGAAATTACTAACGATAATTGATATTGCTTTAAATTATAAGGATAGGCACTAGATAAATACTCATAAATATACCAAAGTGCCAAGTGTACTCATGTGCAATAATAAATGATTTTGACTTCAACTTGTATATTGTAACTAATCACAGTTTATGACGATTTCAATATGTTTGCGCTGTCCACACTGCGTCGCAGCGGTGAAGCGCGGATGACGCTAAAACTAAATTATTACTAAGCCGCGCTCACCCGCTCCGAGCTATTCAATTTCCCGACCTATGCATCTCTGTCGTCGCATCGCCGCCGACTCCTTTGACTGCGCGATGCATATTTTATATAATCCTTTCATCAAAACGCCGCGTTCAAGGAAAGCGCTTTATAAATTTTTCCCGAGCGCGAGCGAGACGGAGCTCGACAAACGGGGTGTCAAACAGCGGTGGGGATAAGACGGCAAAGCTCCCGCAAAGTACACAGAATGCAAAAATGGCGCGGCGACGAGTGACAAGGTGTCAGGGAGGGGGGGTGTGAGCGCGGGCAGCAGCCAGTCTCACGCCGTCCGCCGAGAGAGCCGCACGCTTGTTCGCTCAGGTCCCGGACGTCCGCGGCTAGTGACTTGTGATGTGCTGACACAGAGCCTTGGATTAGTGAAGTGATTCAGTGTGTGGATAACATTTCTAAGCTGGCTAAGGATAGCGGATTGTGGAGCAGCATGCTCACATCAAGCAATCAGTACTTGCGGCCGGATTACCTGTCGCCGCTTCCCACCACGGTGAGTTGATTGATGACAAACTGCCAGAGCATTTGCAAATTGGTGTCACAGTGAACCATATATCGCTTTAATATGTCATCTGGCTGGCGGTGGGTTAAACAATAACAAAACTATAGAAAGTTCAATTAGATCAAAAAATGTTTAAAAACAACGAGGAACGAATTGAGACGTGAAAATAAAACCCGATTAAACTTATGCAAATCGTTTGTTTAACAAGAAAATCGATAAAGAACTACAAAAATTGAAACTGCATGAAAGTTATGTTTGACAAAAGTTTTGAAACGTAACTTTGGACACTAAAAGGTTTAAAATTAAACGAAAGGGAAATAATGAGGCAACAAAACTAAGAACAAAATTAAAATTGAGGCTTTCAAGTATAAAATTTAAATAGACACGTTTTATAGAATCGTTGAAAGATCAGATCAACATAAACATAAAATCAAATCGTATACTATTTTCTTAGTTTATGAATCATCTAGGTGATAAGCAACGGACATTAAGGGCTTCTTTCACCACTTCCGGATATTGTTACAGATAGTAATCTTAGTGATAAACTAATCTATCAGATAAATCTGTGTGATAGACTATACAAAATCTATAAGATATAGGCAATCAGTTACCTGTGAAACCAAAAAAATAGGCTATCTGTCAGATAACCTGCAGATAGGGTATCTGGGACTTTATCTGCAAGCGGTGTAAGAGGCCCTAAAACTTTAGTTTTATATTGCTGGAACTAAAGAAGAAACTGATTCTGGGATATGGAGATAATAACACCTACTAGTGAAATAGAAATATTTTCTAACATTTGGGACATTCGGTAGTGGGGTGTAACGACGAAGGACTAAAAGATTTCGTGATAGCTGATAATGATAAATGGTAATGTCTGAATAGAATCGGAAAATTTCGCTTTACTTAGCTTAACTGAACTTAGCTTTAATTATTTTAAGCTAGTGTAGGTATTTAACATCTTAATAATAAATCAAAAACCCAATCACACTTATGTATTTCACAATACAACCAATCTAAGAAATGTAAGATGAATTGAAGTTACTTTTCATACTATTAGGTTTTGAGCATCTGTATGTTATGTTAATATAAGTCATATGTACTATAAACCAAAACGTGTAACTTTAAACACTGTACATGAATGAATCACCAACAAGTCGACAAACAATAAACTTTGGCATGAAATACCAAACACAACGTTAAAAGTTTCCGAGAACTCAGGGATACTAATCCGTGTAACAGCTGAGGACGATAAACGTCGCTCTTGATTTGTTTGACTCCAAGTGGAACATGAAATGTTAATGCTAGAACACTTTAATTACATGTCAAAGACAGAATTCTTCTAGTCTTGTATTGATTCACTAATATAAATATATCATACACAAAGCTTAGAAAATTAAGTCAGATACGATCTGTCTTGTCTTTCTATTGGTAATGTTTCCGACATTTATTGTAGACATTTAAGAGCAAATCATGAATCTAATCTAACTCTATTTCTTTTATAAATTGTAAAAGTTATTGACAAAAAATATAGCATAATTTTGACTCGTGATCAAACTCAAAACTATTTTATTGCATGTAAGTACACTGGGTACATTTATACAGCGTAAATTTTTTATCTACCACCGCTTCCAAGTTGTTATATAGAGTTGGGAAGAAGAAGCGGCGCAATCTAACTCTATTTCTTTTATAAATTGTAAAAGTTATTGACAAAAAATATTGCATAATTTTGACTCGTGATTATTTATCATATCTATCACATTTATATACAGCACTACAAATAGTCATATAGATTGAGGCATTTGCTAATAATGTTTCTTCAACATTATTTAATTAATTTCATTTTATACATAAACCAGGGCTGCAACAAAATCAAAAAGAATAACAATTCCATGAGAATACAAGATAGGATGTCGGTAAAAAATAAATGAAGAATGTTATGGATACAGGGGTATCAAAAGTGGTTTTTACTGGGCAACCTAAACTACTTTACCAGCAATTAAATACAAATTAATTCATAATATACATACAAAAACATATCGATCGATTAATTTATGGAATAAATATCACGCAGATGATGGTAGTTTTTAATTATGTAGCAAATAAAAAACAAAAATTTAAAACTGTAAATCAATTTAAATTAAACACATTTGGCAAAACCCGTTAACCAATCAGAACACAACATAATTGATTTTCTTAATTGAATACATAATTATTGTCAGAATCGCAAAGTTTAATTTAACGATACAGCTATTCATCAGGCGTTAAGATATTAAATTTAATTTAAATATTGTAATAATATGGAAAGGTTTTTGAGACTGTGAAGAAATATCTTGTAAAATGGGCTTTGAAATGTATAAATTAACCTCTACCAAAAATTTTTATTTTAAGAAATCGTTACGAAGCTAAAGATAATATAATAAATAGCGTCGAACAAATCTCAATCCGATTGACTAAGCCACATCTATAAATGTATGATTATCACAAAATTTGTATTTGTGTAGTAATTTTACCTATCTATATCTAAAAAGTGGCAAAGTTTTTGAATCTGCTAGAGATTCCAGAGCTACCAAACAGATTTTGATAATTATATTTCACTGTTAGAATGCTAAATAATTCTATGTAGAACAACATGGCAACACCACGGCGCTAAGATAGTAGCGAATAATTTAACTGAGTTAGTTTCCGAATTCCTCTTGGATTCCTATTAGAATTCTTTATTGGCACAACCAATTTAGAAAACACAAAACGCTTTTAGTAATTTTCGCCGAACACTCGCGGCGCGTCAGTGCCGTGACAATAGACGTGACAACGTGCCCCGCAAGTTCAGGCGCGCCGCAAATTCAGCGGCACAAATTGCCCTTTTCACTGCGAGATTACATCATGCGGGAGCCGAGTGAAATGTCAAGCCGAGCCGACGGCTGCCAGACACGCGGATAATGGCGCGTCGGCCGCGTGATTGGACTCCCCCCGCACCGCTCAACCTCCCCCGCGGTCCCTTTGTACACCCGTCACTCGCAACCTCGACCCGACGTTTCATTTCATAAACCTCTCTTTGTTGCAGCTCGACGCGAAAAAGAGCCCGCTGGCACTTCTGGCGCAGACCTGCAGCGCTATCGGCGCCGACAGCCCTAACCCCAAACTCATCTCCGCCGCGGAGAAAGCTAGCAAGAAGTACGAAGATAAGTCACAAATCATACACATGGATAATAAACCCAGCTTCAAGCCTTACGAATCGTGCCTAACAGCGAGAGAAAAGACTAGAACGCCTGAAGACAGAATTTCTGTCAACGCTCACTCGAAGACGCCGCTCTCTTCGAAAGGGAGCGCATCGACGACGCCGGTGCAGGCTCGCTGTGGCAGCAACCAGAGTTCGTCATCCCAGAGGTCACCGCCACCGGCTCACCGAAAGACACCATCGGAAAAGTCCGAAGAGAGATCCAGTCCCCTTAACACTTCTCCTGCTCCGAAATCGAACTCGGATTCTACCAGCAGTTCCTCTGCATCTAAGTTACCTTTCACTCCGACCACATTAACGTCCGGCGCTGACACCAAAGAGCATTCGAGTTTCAAACCTAGTATACCTGTAACATCATCGGCGTTCCTTGGATTGCCTCATACAGGGTTTCCTTCACAAATGGATCTGATGACGAGTAGTTTGATGGCAGCGCAACATCACGCTCTAAAAAATGGACTGAATCCTTATTTGGCCTATGCCAGGATGAAAGCACCGGGCAGTGACTTAGGCATTTGCAGAGATCCGTACTGCACTGGATGCTCTTTAAGTTCACATTTGCTCAAGTCCGCGGTGTGTCCCGCTGGGTGCGCGCAGTGCGACCACGTCAAGATGCCTTTCTCTCTACCGACTAGTCACCCCGCTGCGGCTGCTTATGCTCACGCGCAACTGGCTGCTTTAGCAGCGGCGTCTCAGCTGCCTTTCGTCTGCAGTTGGATGGCTGGAGACTCCGCTTACTGCGGAAAGCGATTCGCGACGTCCGACGAGTTGCTGCAACATCTCAGATCGCACACGGCCAGCGGTGAATCCAGCCCGAGTTTATCGATGCTGAGCGCAACTCACCCTCTGCTCCAGAGGACGTACCCGACGCCTCCTCTGTCCCCGTTGACGCCGAGGTTCCATCCGTACAGCAAGCCGTCCCACCTGGTGTCGTCTCCGCCGCTGCCGTTCCCGCTCCCCCCGCACCCGTCTCTGGCGGCGTACTTCCCCTCGTACCCCTTGTTCGGGCCGCGGCCGCTGCACCCTTGAGGACCGTCGGCGCTCCACGTACACAAGAAGGGGGGCGCCGACCGCTAACGCCCATGCCAAAAGGACATTCGGAACTGAAGAAAGTGTAAATATATGCTAGTGTTCTTCGGGTTTCTAGTCGGCTCATATCATCGACGGACGCGACCGCCGCGGCGCGAGCGCTGCCGGCCGCGACAGCTGTGATCTCTATTCTTAATGTTATAGTGCACTGACTACTGTGAGAGCTCGCCTCTAAGCTTGGACTACAGACGGTCGCGACAGTGGATTTTAATTTTCTAGTTAGACTAACGAAATTTTTATGTACCAAAACTATAGATTGTAATTTAATTAGTTTTGTATAATTTTAAGTTGTTGCAAATAATTAGTGAGGATTGTTAAATTGTGTTTGTATTTTTTTATGATCGAAATACTTTGATTATTCTTTTGTGACATTAATGGATCACATATCTTTGTAATTTAAAGAAGCGTCTTATGACTGAATTGTTCGGTGTGTAGTCAATAGTGTACGCTATTTAAAATCATACATAATAATAATATGTTACCGCAATTTCCTTATTCATATTTTCAACTATAATTTAAGTTGCACAACTTTCCACGTTTCAAACGATAATATCTTTAGCAGAATCTCAAACACTTTAATTTCATAAATTTACATATTAGACGCTTGCAAACTGGCACTATATTTTTATGACATAGAATTTATTATACTATAAGACTTTAAACAATGTAAGGTTACTACGATTTTATGACACGTGAAGATGAGTAACTAACACGCGTGGGATAACATCTAACTGCGTAGTGGGACTAAAGTAACATAAAATAAATAACAATGAATGGGACAAAAACAGCTAATCTCACCAAAAATCGAAGTAACTCTACAGAAGTATTATTAAGTGACACCAAAATCGTGAAGCATAATATGATATGAGTGTACTACATTCTGTAAAAAATCACTGTGACTTCTGCAAACGATAACTGTTGACTTAAAAGTTGTTATAAAGGACATAAAATGAAAAAAATATACGTAAATATTTAATTTCAAAACTGTTTTTAATTCCCCACCTTGTTCTAAAAATAGAAATCAAATTTAATAATGATAGATGAAGATATTAGATAAATAATAGGTATAGTTGTAGATGATGAAATCTTACCATTTCCTGATGTAATGTTGCTAATTTAAACGAATAAAATGAATGATAAAATTGAAATGCACATTCAATCAGTATTTAATAGTGAAGGAAAACATTTCAAATACTTTCAAAATATTCACGTCATCAGAATTTGAAAGAACGCGGATTTAGATATTTTCTTGTCTATGATAAAGAAACTTTTACAATTATTGATTTTAGCTAGAACATGACACCTGATGCGATTACTACATAGTCTATTAAAAGTCACAACAAGAAATCCAATAAATTTGTCTTCGTTGACTTCGGCAAGGCATTTGACCCTGTAGACGCTGTGGAAATACTAATCCCAATTTATTGCCGACACGGCAATGATCGTGTCTACAAACTAAACGAATGGACAACAAGTGTAAATGATTTTTCTTCCGTTATTCACAATGAGTCAAGCGTGCAACGTCATGAGCGCTGTAATTATGACCACTACGGCTTCCACTGCGATAAATTATGAGCAATTTATCTGTCGGTGTGTCGCCATACATCACCGCCGTAGCAGTTACCAGCGTTGAAATATTATGGCCAATGCTCGGGGTGGACGGGCCATTTGTTGACGCCTCTTCATATCTGCAAACGGCTTTGTCTATGTGGATAGAAAACTTAGTGGCCTAATCTAAAATGAGTAAACAGACAAACGGGGAAAAATATGTGGGGGTTGGTCGAACTCCAAATGAAACCTTTCCAATAAATACTGATAAATTTTTGGCAGACGTTTTTTTATATATGACTAACTGTAAAATAATATATTATTTAAAACTTTTTGAGCAAATAATTCAAATAAATATAATCAAGAATATAAAATCAATAGCACATTTTGAACTAAACTGTCGTTTTTCATTTTATATGACCACTTATATAACGGACTATGTACTTTCATGCTTATGAAAATTCTGTTTATATATACATATTTTAAATATTAAAAAATAAAAACTAGGTACCTACTGAAATTAATTAATAATAAAAAGTCTCGTTGGAGATGGACTTTTGGACCACTTTACTCGTAGTCCTTTCCGTTCCGGAACAAAATGTTGAATTCTCATAATGTTGAATTCTCAAAATGTTGGATTCTCAAAATGTTGAATCTCACAATGTTGAATTCTCATAATGTTGAACTCTCAAAATGTTGGTTTGTTCCATAATCTTAAAAGCTTGTTCTAAAAGTTTAGTCTGGGATTTATTTATTCAGTAATTAAATCACCTATTCAAACATATTTTCAATCAGCATTAAAGTAAATCTAATTTTCTGTGCCCATTTCGCTGTTTGCATTTAACGATTCGAAGATTATGGTGTAATGTTTAAATTAACTCTAGATGCAGCTTAGTAGTTGTAAAATAACTCTTAAATATTTATTATGCTATTAATTGAGCGGTTATTTCTTAACAGTTATGGAGTTGCAATTGGAAGTAATTGGATTTAACAGTCCCATTTTAGTAGGGACTTGTCTATATATTTTTATGATACGAGTCAATGCGGTTCTATTAGGTTGGTGTACATTATTATAATCTAGCAAGACTTTTTATTCATTTCAGTATAATTCGTGATTACTTACGTTATATAGTCTGAATGCATTTGCATTAAAATAATCTATTACATTCAATTCGTAAAAGATTAACAATTTCACAGAAAAAGTAAGGATTTTTCCATTAATTTATTTTTTATTTTTATTGTTGTTCTAACATGATTCAACGGTCAATAAAGTAGAGTCATGTTAGGTTCCGTCAAACGTTAGTGGTATTTACCCCTATCGCGTAGCATTGTGAGCAAAGCGAGAGACATGAATGTATGATGCATCCTCATGGAATATTGAATTAATAAGATGTCGAAAGACATCTACACTGTGCAAGATGTTACTGTAAAAAGTGGAACTACGTTAAATCCTAGAAATTACCACTGAACTACATAAAAGATTTACTAAGTGTTTGTGGAAAAGTCCGAAATCTTGTTCAAAAATCAATTAAATTAAGTTTATGTTAGGTTTTATTTAGGTTAGATTGCATAGGCATGGCAAACCCTAAGATTCTAGAAGAAAATTTAAAGCGAGGTGAGTTAAAGCCTAAAGCAACTAACAATTCTGACTTTTCCATTAGCACTTAGTAAATCTTGAATTTCACCAGAAATTATAAGGATTGACTGCTTTTACAATACCTAACGCAATAATTAGGTACTGTATAAATTTTTCAGTACACTCAGCATTGTTGCTAAGAAACTAGCTAGACGCTTCCAATTTGTTATTGGTCAGAGTGAGTACCACTTTTTCGCTAAAATAAGTATTATTAAGTTCACATAATACAATTTCGGCTGATATGAATTTTCATTAATATTAACTACCTTATCTCTTTAATCAAATTAGAAAGTAGTAGGTACCTACCAAATTTTTGTTTTAGGTTTAAGAATGCTAGCAAAAAGATGCTCGTTTTTACTACCTACTGAGAATTAATAACTTCCCTATATATAACTATGCGCTAATTAGGAGAAATAATTGCACTCTGTCCAATTTATTATGTTTATTAACATAATAAATATTGATACAATGTTGAGAAACACGAATAATTAAGACCGCTCTGTATAGAGTCGTCATAATGACCAATTTATCATGACTTTCTCGCAATGTCGACATTTGCATAAGGCTTAATTCAAAGTCAAACATTAACTGTGGTTAATGTAGGCACTTACAAATTAAAGCTATGTCCTCTGATGTCTACAGACGTTCTAAAATTTTGCTTAATGATATGAGCGTCGTAAGGTTGGAATATCGCTAAAACTATTGCTTCTGCAAAGGGTTCTTTAAATCATTGTTATTACAGACTCGTTTGTCTGTCTGTTTGTTTTCTTACAACTGGCATATCACTGGTAAAGTTTTCGTATAACTACTTACCTACTTACATCACTCTGATTAGAGAACCTCAGATTTTTTAAAGGATCCCGTGTAATTGTATTTACCTTACCTGCCATGACTCATCATATCAGCCAGTAGACGTCCACTGCTGGACAAAGGCGTCCCCCAAGGATCTCCACGACGACCGGTCCTGCGCTAACCTCATCCAGCCGGGTCCCGCGACCTTCACCAGATCGTCGGTCCACCTTGTGGGAGGCCTACGCTGCGTCTTCCGATACGTGGTCGCCACTCGAGAACCTTTCTGCCCCAACGGCCGTCAGTTCTACGAGCGATGTGCCCAGCCCACTGCCATATTTTCAGCTTCGCAATTCTTTGAGCTACGTCGGTGACCTTGGTTCTCCTGCGGATCTCGTCATTTCTGATTCGATCTCTCGTCGATTCTCTCTCCATTGCCTTGACTACTATTATGTATTCTGTGCCATGATATCGAAATACGCCATTAGGGAGTCAATCAGTAACAATTTTGGTGCAAAAAGACAATAAGGACGTCAGCCACAGGAGAAGGAGAAGTCTTTGGCTAGTATTATCAATCAAGGTACTTTACCTACCTAGGTAATTAGAACAGATTTCAAAGTAGGTAATCCATTTTATTACCTAGGTATCATTATCTTTATCTAACTCAAACTAATTAGTCTTCCATAGCTCCCCTAACGTGCTGACACAAAATTAACTTTTCAAATTGGCAGCACATTTCCCCGGCGCACAGTGGCGCGGTGTCGCGGCGGCGTCGTGCGGCGAGATCAAAGCGGGCGGCGCCTTTGATGCGGCGGATACCAGCCGGAACGCGGCGGGGACGCGGCGCGCGCGCAGCGTGCGGTGTCGCCCGGAGCGCCCGCCTGACACTCGCTGACAGTTCGCTAGCGCTTTTGTATGGGGTTGGTTGGATTACTAGTGCACGGAAATTGAGGCAGAAAAATTAAGACAATTTGTCGTAATTTGATTTAGTTTTGGTATTTTAAGCGCATCTCGTTACAGATAGCTATCATCTGATATCTAGATAGATCTAGATCGTGATAGATATCTCTTTCTGTAGGTACAGATCTTAACTTCCGTATTAGCTATCGCATTCATTGTAGAGGTAAGTAGGTACCTACCTATGTACATGTCATGGCGGAACAATAGTTAAACGCCGAGCAGTGTGAAGCGATCATTTTCAGTAGATCCATTGGCTAGATCCATGATAGATCTAGTGAGATTATTTTTTCTCAATAGATCCAATGCTGAACCTACGTCAGTTTATTCGGAACATTCAATAAATTAAGGACCTACACCGTAAAGAGAGAATCAATAGAGGACGCACTAAAAAACAACAACCCGACTAAAATAGGTAGTGCTTGTTCAGATTGACCCCGCCATATAAGAAGCGTCTTCTCAAATTATTGGGGTAAAAGACTATTGCTATTTCATGCTATACGCTGATTGCAAATCTATGGTTACTATACTAAATCTATGACCTCATCATCAAAAGCCTATTAATCTCCCCACTGCTGGGGCTCAGGCCTACCCTCTCAACGAGGGCTTGCGCGCTATAGTCCACCAGGCTAGCCCAGTGCGGGTTGGTGGACTTCACATGCGCCTAAGAATTTCTTCTTCGGCTTATGCAGGTTTCCTCACGATGTTTTCCTTCACCGTTTAAGAGCAGTCAGTAAATGTACCTAGTTAAGTTTCGAGAAAAAACCCATTGGTACATGGCCCAGCCGGGGATCGAACCTCGGACCTTTCGATATGATAGGTCGCGTCTTATCCCCGAGGCCACTGACGCTCTATGACCTACACAGTCCCGAAGACCTTAGGCGTCAGAATCCCCTTCCCCCTCCTTATACCACAGAAGAAATAACAGTACAAGTGTATACTTAATTACCTACGTATTTTAGCCATCTAGCGGTTATCGTAAGAACTACGCCTAGTCAAGTCAACACTACCTCGGAGGCAGCACTATCCACAAAATAATATTATTTTATTAGACTCATAGAGTTAAGATCTCTTTGGTGCGTGCTCGCGGCCCCTTACAGAGGCGTAAAAGAAGCATTCTATGGGTGTCAAAATCGTGTCAAATGTATCACAAACTGTTACTCACTCACACAGTCTCATTTCCAAACTCCATTTAAATTTGTATTAGCAACCTCCTCCCGCTACTCCGCTTCCTTTGTCCGCACCCCCCCTGTAAGTGGCACCATTGGTTCCCATACTAAATATGCAAGATGCAGTCTCCATAGGGAGCGCGCGCGCCACCAAAGAGATTCGAATGTTCCTGATTAGACCTATCTGCCAATTCCGCCATAAGTTTGTGGAATGGAAATGGCAGAACCAAGCCACAAACTCAAGCTGGCAGAAGTACAGGTAGTCACAGAAGCGTAACGTAAGTATCTAGTTTAAATAAGCTGTTAAAGCAAAAACAGCACTATTTTACGTGACCATTTAGGAGAGACTGTCGAGCCAAACACTGGAAATACGTGCGGTCGGTCAGCGACGGAAGTTTGTTCCGCGATTGGCTCTAGTTAGCCGCACGACAGCGCAAATGCGTGATCTGATCGATCGTTGTTAAAGGTTACTTAGGGTTGTCAATGTCAATAATGTTTATTGGTTATTCATAATGGGTGAAATGCAGAATAGACGTACCGTATCGAAACTGAAATTTATTTATTCTGTGGCTGTCTGTTTTAGAGCGTCAGTGGCCTCGGGGATAAGACGCGACCTATCATGTCGAAACTTCCGAGGTTCGATCCCCGGTTGGGCCATGTACCAATGGGTTTTTTCTCGAAACTTAAGAACATGTACTGACTGCTCTCAAACGGTGAAGGAAAACATCGTGAGGAAACCTGCATACGCCGAAGAAGAAATTCTTAGGCGCATGTGAAGTCCGCCAACCCGCACTGGGCTATCGTGGTGGACTATAGCCCGCACGCCCTCGTTGAGAGGGTAGGCCTGAACCCCAGCAGTGGAGATTAATAGGCTGTTGATGATGATGTCTGTAGTGTAGTGTCAAATCAATGACCAAAAATATAAGACTCCTACATGCCAGGTCTTTATGATTTGAATAACAAACTTGCCTTAGTTCAGAGCACAAAATAAAACCAACTTCTTAGTTTTAAAACGACCGCCTTTACAATTTTTTCCCCAAAGTAACATGATCCGTTAGTAATGGTAGATGGGGTACAGTCAAAGTCAATATAATGTGAAGTGTAGCAGTATAAGGCAATAAGCAGATAAGCATCGTACAGTCGAGTGGAAGAGTGATTAACGTTGGCTCCTCGCGCCGCTTTGAAGCCGCCGCGCGCGCGTCGTCGCTTCAAATTAATGTTTGCTACCGGCGCGACTAGCTTTTTTGTATTTTTTTGACATTTGTGTGGCTGATGGTACTTCTTAATATGTATTTAATTAAGTAATTTTTATCAAAATATTTTGACTCAAAATAAAAGTAGAAAAAATAATTTTCTTTATGTTATGACGTAAATTTGTTTGGAACTGTCGTAACAAAGTGGAAATTGTTATATCTGACTAAATATTTTGATACGAATTCATAAGTACTTACAATACTTAATAAGTACGTACTCATAAAAAAATCTAAAATGTAAGATATTATGAAAAAAGTTAGATTTTTGATAATGACTCAATTATGTCTCACAGTGCTTTAAATGGTTGTAATTTATTGTCAAAATGAAAACATTTAATATTCTATACCTACCTTTCTGTCCTCGGCACAATGGGTCCATCGCCCAGCCTCAACGATTTTAGTTATTTTTAGGTAATTTTAGTTTTATATAGTTTTTAGTTTAGTTTTAGGTTAATTTAGTTTTATATTTACCTTTAATTTACAGTGCTTTATAAAATGGTTGGACTTGTCTTCGTAAATTTTCTAGAATTTGTTTTAGTTAATTACTTTCCTAAATGAAAGTACTTAGTCGGCATCTTAATTTTTTTGTTTCTGGTTGTTAGCTTTGTACTTGTTTGTTAAACAAAATCTTGTTTAAAAAATCGTCTTAAAAATGTGAAAATCTATTTAGGTGTTTGTACATTTTTCTCTCCTCAGCAACCCGGTGAGATAAAAGTGACACAAAATTTCGTATACTCATCGCCATCTGTGTTTACCTTTACTCTTATAATCCTATTGAGAAACCGCCATAAAAAAATTATTGAAACTAGACCGAGACGAAACTCCTTATCACTACAGTTAATAACCGGCTGTTTGTCAGTCTGTCTGTCCACATAAAAGCGCACGTCTTCATCTAATGGATTCCATGTCCGAAATGTTTACACAATATCGGTAACGCACATTTTTTTCGTCAAATTAAAACGTCGTGTTTGACTTTCGTTTGGTAATAATGTAAGTTGTTTATTTTGGTCCGTGTGAAATAGATTTTAGTGAGAGTCTGGAAATGCTTATTTATTTGATGAAAATAATCAAGAAGAGGCATTTCGTATTTCTTTGCCAAACGGAACCAGAAGAATTTTGCTGCGGTCTGAAGAAGCAGACGCAGGTATCTCACTTGATGAAGATCGGTCTTAAACACCTGCAATCCAAGGAAGTACCAAAGTAAGTAAGAAATAATAAAGTGCCAAGACGAACATAATGAACATAGAACCTCTTACACTTTTTAAATTAAACACACATTTGTTTGATGGTAGATGTAGGTAAGAATTGACAGCACAATTATTCAGAAATAGAAATTACATCGAAGATAACTCAACCAAGTTAAATCTTATAAACCAGGCACATTTTAACAAGAACGAATTATCTGGATTGCAACTGAGAAACTGTCAAGTAAAATCATAATTTATAAACCACCACCACATCTATTCACACCAAGCCTTTTCAAACTAGAAAAAAAGCGGAACAAAGCCTCACAAAGTGGTCGTTACACAGGATGACGCGGAGGAAGTCGGAAGCACCATAAACATCCCTGTTTACGAGGGAGACGCTGATAAGGGAGCACCCTTTATAATGTAGGTACTACTGTACATCTGATAGCGGGGCTAGGGCATGCCACACGCGACGCTTTTTGCAGTAACGCAGACAAGCAACGAAATGGGCATTTCTTTTACAAGATTTCGAAACTGCTGATACTAAAATGAAAACTTGCTCTGATCCCATTAGTTTCTTTTATATTTAATAATAACCTATCGAAACAGCAGTTAATAGCACTGAACAACTCGATTACATGTCAAATGCAATGATCAATAGATTTAGTAATTATGGTACAGAGTTGGACAGCAATCGTACATTGTGTTCTACAATCAATAAAATTATTAATATTAACAACTAACTGAGTTAACAACTAACGAATTTAACAACTAACTAAATGACTAACTGGGCCATGTACCAATGGGTTTTTTCTAGAAACTTAAGTACATTTACTGACTGCTCTCAAACGGTGAAGGAAAACATCGTGAGGAAACCTGCATACATTCTTAAGAATGAATTCTATAAGAAATTCTTAGGCGCATGTGAAGTCCACCAACCCGCACTGGGCTAGCGTGGTGGATTATAGCCCGAACGCCCTCGTGGAGAGGGTAGGCCTGAGCCCCAGCAGTGGGGACATTAATAGGTTGATGATGATTAATATTAACATTGCACAATATATACTGAAACCCAAAAATAATACTTATTATTGTATTGTTAAGTCTGTACAAACTTAAAATTACCAAAATGTACATCTTAGAAATAAATGATGCAGGTGTAAAGAATATGAAAGTCAAAGCAGTAGACCTTTTATTTAAGAAGATCTTGAGTGTCAGTGTACACATATTCTGCAATTTGGTTAATATCACCATTAATGAAAGCATAATACCTACGTTGAGTTAACAATAACATAAAACACTCACAGCTCAATCCAGATGACACTTAAATGGCATACAATATGAAAAGACGCACATTTTCTTAAACGCCCAAACATGGCCGTGCTATGGAGGGAATTTAAACAACTTTAAAAGATTAACCCTTCATTGGAAGTGTGTTAAAAATAGTTCGTGACAGAGCTGCTACTAAAGTAAATAAGCTCGAGGAAAGCCGTTATTTTGAAACTATAAATTCATCGTACGTACGGTTAATAAGGCATCCACCTAATTGGTCCCATAAATACTGCATGTAAAACAAACATCTTGTCTGTCTGTACATTCAAGTCTAAGAGTAAAGTGGAAATTGTTTATAGACGAGACAAATACGGCTTGTATTCTGAAAATAAGATGTAGTGTATTGAATGGTGAACATTGGAGAATTGTAGTTTCTCGGAGATCTTTAAGTTGGCTTTGCTTGGTGTTTCTTTGAAAGTCATGATGCGAAACATATCCAACCAACAACTTATGGCTTAAGTATTCGATACCGGAAATTTTGAAATTGGCGTAAATGACAAAATCATACTCCTCCATTACGCCAATTGAAATTTCCCGTAAGGTTTTTTTAAGCAAAGCAGCACTGCGAATAAAGAAAAAAAAACTATTCCTTGACGCTTGCTCTTGGCAAGTCTGCGCTAAAACTTAATCTGTGGCCATAATGCAGAGAAGTGTGAGTACACTTGTTGACGAAATATGCCGACTTTTAACGATAATCGTAAACACACAAGGCGATGACGGGTTTGTGCCGATATACGACCGTTTTGTTGCTCGTTCGGCCCCTGTTTGGGTTTTGGATGTTTCACGTGTTTTTGGTATAAAAACAATTATTCCTGATTCATTAGGACATCATGCGACCGCTGATAACTCGAGGGTACTTTTAAAACAATCTGGCAGTGAAAAAAACTGCATGATTCGAGTCTAATAATAATACTGCTCTTTGTCAGGTTTTTAAATATTGTGGCAGTTTCAACATCATTCACTTTGAGATTAACTTTATGTCCTTGGACGTCTTCAGACCAACCTTATAAAACTGTTATGGATAGTTCTATTTCTTTCTGCAAGCAAACACATTAAACTTCAACATGATAGGCAGAAGCCTGACGTTAACGAGTTAATGACGGACAGACAAACAGACGCGTCCGATCACGCAAAGGTTATATGTAATAGGGTTTGTATAGGTAATTTTTTAGTTCTTTCATAAAAGAATTTAATACCTCAACGAGAGTTCCTACCCAAAGTTATTTTCGTGTTCTTAGTTAGATATAACTGACGACCTGCAAATTGTATCCCGATTCCTGAAGCAGCTAAAAGAACAAAGTACAATTTCATTATTGACGATTTGATAAATAAAGAACGAAGATTACCCACGAAAATTTTACACTATATATTTTTCAAGAAACATTGCTTAGATAATAAAATACCCCTAAATACGTAAACTCGAATCGAGCAAGCATAAAGTAGACCGTGAAGCCATAAACACTGTCCATTATTTTTATGAAACAAAACATTTCCTTTAACATATTACAATATTATACGAACATAAAACCTAGTGTTTTACGAGCCACGGTAATTTCTATAGTGTAGTTTATAACAATGTTTTCATTCACTGGCGCGGATATACCGCGTTACTTGTGGTTATTCATAAATCTTGGTTGAACTCAGTCAGTTTACATTCATTTGCCGTCGTACATCAATGTCTGTATCCATTTGGATATATCAACAGACAAATTTTTCAAGTGAATTTAGTTCAAAGAATAGAAAGGTTTAGACGGGTTTAATTGATTGTTAATCTTTATGTTGTTTCCTTGATTTTGGTAATACATATTTTGGCAAGTGCTACTGATTCTGGATTCTTATGTAGAATTATCAATTCCCTGAGGTTTTCCCATAGCTCTTCGGTTAGGGTTTCTTCGGGAGTAAGAATTGCCAGATAAGCAATTCATTACCGTTATGATCATCACTCACTAATATTATTTGAAATCTTTCCTAATCAGAAGCAAGCAATGAAACAAAAGCTCTCCCACAACCGGCTACATATTCCATTACATCAGAAACAGTGGAGAACATAACTTGAGGTATCCAAAAGACCATTGTGAAAGATGATAACGAAAAGTCTTCCTGTTTAAAAAAGAACATGAAATTGAAGAATCAAACAGACCACAAACACCACAAATTTATTTACAGAATCTCACAATCTAATCCCAAACTAATCGGCAACGAAACATCCTAACCATAGCCCCTACTAGCAGCCCTCGGCGATAAATCGTCATATTATCGCGATCTCGCACATAAAACACGTATAAACGCCTCTGGTAGCGGCTATCGACGCCATCGAGGTGATATTTACTACTCAACTAAAACTTAAAGATCCTCCCGTCCCCCTTACTTCAAACCAAACCCAGATATTTAAAGTGAAAGTCGGTATAACGCCGCGGGTCATCGCGTACTGGTGGGATATTTACGTGTTTAGCTCCCTGTCGATTACTATCGGTGCTAGTTTGTTGTTTGTCAGCCTTTTACGCTCGGGACACACTGGACGAGATTTGTTGTCGACGACACAACAGGTGTCAGTGTAGCCACGACTTTATCTACATTAGTCGGCGTGCGCAGATTTACAGAGGTTTATCCCACAGACACAGAATATATATGTTCCACTGAATAATATGTAGTAGCAAATCTTTGTCGAATAAGAATTTTTGCCCATGGAGCTAGGATTTCTTTGGTCGGAATTCTAGCCTTTCTGGTTTTGCAATAAATAGTATTGCCCAAGAAGTTTCAAATCTCTTTGGTGGCGCGCGCGCTCTCTGTGGAGATCGCATCTTGCATATTTAGTATCGGAACCTATGATGCCATTTACAGGGGTGGTGCGGACAAAGGAAGCGGAGTAGCGGGAGGAGGTTGCTAATACAAAATTTATATGGAGTTTGAAAATGAGAATGTGTGAGTGAGTCATAATTTTATGATTAGTTTGACACGATTTTGACACCCATAGAATGCTTTTATTACTCATCCATGGGGGTGGCATAATTTTTTTATTTATGGTATTGCCTAATTAAAATATATCTGTTAAAAACGATAAAATAATAACGGCCTGTCACTCTGTTTTTCGTTCTTTTGTGTTCTCGTGTTTTTTCTTCTATTTTTAGACTGTGACTTTTGTTTGGAAAAAGAACACTGACAAGTAAACAGGTGAAAGAAAAAGCAGCTGCACTGCAACCAAACTGCAACGATTTTTCTTGCAGATATGGCTTAAAGATCTAAGTTACCAAGCCAAACCTAAAAGGAAAAAAACATTCGATATATTAATGCTGTCATTGTGATGGAGAGAGCCATCTGTTGTGAATTAAGAAGAACTAATGTCACAATAAAAAGAAAACCTCTCCTTACTTTAGTAATTAGAAGTAGGTATGGATTTCTGGAAGGCATTAGATATGGTCAATCATTTTATATTATGGTGAAAAATTACGAACTACCTATCTATATCGTCCCGACTCAGCCTAGAGTAGCTTCTTACCGACCTTATCGGGCCACGTGGTTTATGGAAGCTCCCCTATCTTTTTCAGGTCGTCAGTCCTTCTGGCAATAAGGGCGTCCCACGCTGCCCCCCCCTTGATACATCTTAGTTTTATTAGTGAGGTGTCGAATTACTTACTTACATGATAGAATTTCTATCAGTTATTTAGATTTTTATGGCGTCAGAATTAACATTGATACGATCGCGTGGGCTACGATTTTATCGATAAAATGGAGACCGGCAGAGCTTTGCGGTAGCCGTTAAATTATCCACATATCGATAAATCTAAAGTTACAATAAAAAGTTCTTTAAAATAAACTTTTTATTTGCTTCTGGAAGGCAGTGGTCATGTCGTGTCCGAATGTTTATTTAAATGTGTTGTTTTTATTGTATTTTAGATTCATATTACGATTGTCATTACATATTTTCTTAATGAATTTATTATTGTTTATTTTTATGTTGTTTGTGATTAATATCAAAATTTGTTTGAGTTTCGTAACAAACGACTATAAAAACTTTAATGTTTATGTAATAATAATAATTCAAAGTCAAAATATTTTATTGCATGTGAGTACACTGGGTGTACTCACATGCAATACTCCTGCATGCATGGTATTAGCGCATGGTATTAGTAGGTGTTAGCGCTGGGAAGAAGAAACGGCGCAACAAATTCCTAAAACAATGAAAAGTAACTTCTCTCTTCTGTTACTTACACAAAACATACTAAATTCTCATTTAAGTAAATCTTACATTTAACTACTGAAGTAATTTCTTACAAAAATAAAATTGCATTTCCAAAAACTATTTATTCCTAGTGTACGATTCATATCAACTCTTAGAAATCGAATCGAAATCGGCTCATTATCGACGGAAACGGATGTTTAAAAAAAAATTAAATATGTAGAGACACATTCCCATTCAAGCCACTTGTAAGTACAAGCCATGATTATTGAAAAAAGTTGTAACTACATCGAGCAATTCATAATAATAAAAATGTCAACAGTAAGAAAACCAGTAGAAATTTACAGACCAATCATCTGGAAAATACCACAATAGAAACACTTCGCTTCCCTTCCCCCCTCCTTTAAAGATACGAAGGACCCCCTCAGGGGAGGGCACGCTGACGTCACAGCTCATCGAATTGTGGTCGACTAGTAAATAGAACACCATCTATAAGCGCAATTATCGACTCTGTTTTACGAGCAAAACATTGAAACATTCTGTTCACTAAAACAACGTAAACTCCTACACCTTGACAGTACAGAGACAGTTTAAATTGACCTCTAAATCATTTATAAATACAGTTACTGCTTTTTTTAACATCAGCTATTCAGCTTTGTGCTCTAGTAGCACGAAACAAACATACCAAAGCGATTACAAAAATAATTCTATTTAAATTCTCAACTCTATTGGAAAAGAAAAGAGCTGGTAAAATCGTGCGCGAGCGGTAGAACGTAACTTTGCTGTTGAACTAAAGGGGAGTTGACACGGTCGTATAAAACACTGGATATGAGCACATAAAAATTCTTGAAGCGCTGTCAGCGGCCCCCTGTGCCATTACATTTGTCAACTGTCAGTCGGTAACGCGGTGGGCACAATTTAAATGATAATTATAACGTGCCGCGTCCAGGCGGACGCATTCTGACGGATATGGACGCCATTTTGTGAAAGATAGAGTTTTTTAATGGATGGTGTTTAGTTCAATGTTCTTGATGATTTTATACACACGATCTGGAGACGCTCTAACGAAAGCTGATAGTAAAAAGGGCGCCATTTAAAAATACAACTGCATCAATTTAGGTAGGTAATAAAAAATATATGACGGGTTTAAAACGCTATGTTTCCAGGGCCGTAAAATCTATTAAAAATACAGCTGCGACAATATTTAATTACTTTATCGACAAACGCTATTGAAATCCACAAGCAAATCGAAAATGCCGGCCCAATAGGTATGTATAATTGGTATTGGCTGCGGACAGGAGACATATCAATTAAAATAGCGGCACTGGAGCTCGCCAGCCATGTCGGGCGCTCGGTATGGCAGGTGGGGGTCCCGCAGTCGGGAAAGATGGAGGTGGCACTTTCAAAGGAGATGTTTCAGATCCGGCCTGCACTTTGTACACCTTTTAGAAAATCGCGGAACAATCTGAAGGTTATTTTGATTAGTTGCAATTTTTGTAGTACCGTAAGATGGGGTTTTTGGAACTTAAACCTTAGAATGTGGCTGTCAGATTTTGGTTTTTGAAAAAGAACTCTATCTAGACTTCACATAAGTATAGTATTTGATCTTGTTCGGAATATAACAATTATAAGTTTCAACGCAATTTTTTTTCTGGCAATGGTAGAAAAGTAGCCATGCCAGCCAATAGCTGTTCAAGATAGTGAAGACTGGCTCGAAAGGGCTTTGCTTCCAGAGCCGTAAAGCCTAGTATTAAAAAAGAGACAGCCAGAGAAACTGCGATTAACTGCTTGAAATCATGAGAATTGGAATATTCCAAATAGCCCTTTATATGGTCACCCTGACCCAAAATGTCCATTGCAGTATTACTTACTAGCGTCGAAGCACTGCTGATATACTCTGACGTTGCTGACGTCGTTTCGTCCAAAAAGAATTTCTCCACTCCTGGCCACGGCTCGGCAATATATGGCCAGCATTCGCCGTTTAAGGTGCGTTTTGCATTTATAAATATCCGGCGTGAAGCCTTCAGACGAGCGTAATGGTTGTTTGCATGCGTGCGGTGCTGACGCTCGTGCGGGCTGAGGGTTGGGGGGAGGGGGTGAGAGGTACAGAAGGGTACGGGTAATTCTTGAGGGTCTTATTATGGGGGTAATATGAATAATATAGGAAGAAGAGGTGATAATAGGTGAAAAGTCCTATAGTTTCTTATGATCGAGGTACGAAATTGTTTTAGCGAAAATTTAAATGCATAAGGATTGAACGATATGCGTCATCTCGGCAGAGCCGCTGCCTCTGATTTGAAATCTGACTAATGCAGAAGAAATGTTCCTAATATGTACCTGAATGTGATCGACTATGTATCTGATCGACTTTTAAAAAATCTAGAACCAACTAAATTGGAGAGTTTTACATTCCAATATTAAACGTTAATTTATATTAAAATGTAATGATTTCATAGTCGCTTTGTCTACATACTTACTCACAATCAGGTAGTGGGACAACATTGATGCCGTTAAAAATTGATACGACACAACGTTCAATCCCTAGATGCATTAAAATTTTCGCTATGAAAATACCGGACCAAGTTTATACTATGACCATGAAATGGGGACATCAGACGCACCTCCATGCGTAGTTGCGTGGCGCGTGCGTTGCGTGGCAACAGACACCGGTGCGTCGACTCCCATACAGCTTCATACATCACAACGGAGCTGCCACGCAACACAGTCGCATACGCCACGCAGGCGCGTTCCGGCTGTTATTATTGATACCGCTTCAATGCAGTGCGTGCACGGCGCGATATAAACGGATATCACATGAAAGGCCGACATTATTGCCTGCCTAACGACTTGTGTATGTTTTATGATCTCATCGGGTACTGTGACCATGCTGTCAGAATTATCAGAGGAAAATTGGGAATTTTCAAGTCGTATAGAGGCAGAAGAGAAAGATGTTGAGGTAGATTTTGACGGTGGGCCTGATCCACAAGTTTAAGGTCGATCAGAGAGGCTGTGGAGAGGGCTATGCTATGTAACGAAGAGCAAGCTGAAGTGGCAGACCTTGGAATGGTACACGTAGTGTGGGAGCCCCAATCCCCCAACCGGCCAGAGGGACAAGCGATATTAAGAAGGTGCGGATGCGGAGCAGCCCACTGCTACTTCACCGTACTAACTCTTTGAGCTGTCGAAGGCTTTGGTTTTCTGTCGGATCATCTCGTTTCGGATCCTGTCTCTCAGAGAAACTCTGAGAGTAGCTCGTTCCATAGCTATTTGGGCAACTTTGAGCTTTCGGACTAGTTTCACTGTCAGTGTCCACGTTTCGGCGCCGTACGTCATTGCGGGTAGGACGCCCTGATTGAAGACTTGTCTTCAGGCACTGTGGTAGGTATATGCGATGAGAATTTGTAATATACATGCATGTAATGGGCTCCCTAAGCGATCATGCGGCATGACATGCATTACGTGTTGTCACTCATGCATGGACGTCTAGCTGTAGTGATTGACGTGCATGACATGCAAACTGTGCTGGCCGTAGCTTCACTGTATTGATTGATAGCAAGCCTGATGGTCCATCATGCAGCATGACGTTCACGTAAACGTTGCATGTCATGCAAGCATTTAGGGACACTTTAAAATCGCTTGGTAACGATGGGAAAATGAAGAAAAATTGCATTTACCGAAATATTTAAGGTAAAACCAACAACGAATAGCATTTGGAAATTGTCAGGCTGAATAAAGTCAAGCATTATTCCGAAATGAGACTGGAAATAATGGCCACAGTACCCGTCGACGTATAAATTGAACTGGAATCACTTATCCGACTCATAAATAAGGCAATACGAGTCAGTTTATTTCCTGTAACGGCTGCCAAGTTAAATTATATTATCTGTGGCATTTGTATGCTAATGACGTCATTGGATCGGTCGCGATCCTGCGGAAAAAGTATACTCAACTGCTTATTACCAACCAATGCTACTGTGTTATAAAGAAGGGTATTAAGACACGAGCGCACGAGTAATTAAAAGACAAAAATATTAAAATTCGAAAATTTGTGTTCGTTGTCTGTCTGTCGGTCTGTTTGTTTGTTTGTTTCTTGGAACTACTGGTTGAATTCGAAAAATTCTTTATGCATTTGATAGCACAATAAAATTCTTAACGAGGGTTGTAGTTATAGGCTATTTAACATTAGAAATAACTAACAAAATGCAGGCGACGCCGCGGGGAACAGCTAGTATGCTATATGTTTCGTCCGTGCATCACCGGGCCACTTCTAAACAATGTAACTGTTGCGAACTGAACATAAATCACATTGCGGTAAGGTGTCATAACCTTAGAGCAGTGCGGCCACCCGCCTCGGCTTCAGGACAAGTCAAGTCAAAGTCAAAACTATTTTATTGCATGTAAGTACACTGGGTACATTTATACAACGTAATTTTTTTATCTACCACCGCTTCCAAGGTGTTAGCGCTGGGAGAAGAAGCGGCGCAACAAACTTCTGCAACACATCTTTTAAAATCGAGTTTATTCATAACATTATTGTTTGTAAAGGTTGTGCGTGGCTGAAGTAACATTAACACCAGGCATCTTTGTCATCTAAATAATCGACTGTTTTATAATGAGCTTTCTTACAAAGTTGTTGTTTAATGTGGGTCTTAAATTTTCTCTCATTCAATTTAAGATTTCTTCTGGTAGTTTGTTGTAGAAGCGTATACATGCAGACAAACCGAAGAGTATAGAGACCACGTGCTCTGGGATGCGGAATAATACGAGGAAGAACGCCGCAAGATGCTGGACTCATTGCACAGAGAGCAAGCGGGACCGGTGTGCTTCGCGGATCTTTGGTTCGGAGGCGAACTTCACAAAGTACACACACATTAATAATAATAAAAAGTGAAACAATTACAGGTTAACCATTACAATTATTTTACAATTATTGCCCAGAAATAATTGCCGATTACAATTACAATTATTGAAATTTGAATTGTTTCTTTTTTCTTTTTTCGTTATATTTAAAGGGGTAATAGTTTATAGAGGGTTCTGGTTTTAATAAAAGTTCCTAGATTTCTTAAAAAAAGACTATGTAATAAAAAATCAAAGTACGAGACCTAAAACATGCACGACACAATATGACCTGTCGAAACCCAAAAGCTATACTTATGTTTTTTGTCATTTAAAGAATAGTTCAGTATTTAGAATCAAATTTTACAAGATTTATTTTTTCAAAAACAGAATCTTTAGGTTTTCATGTGTCATGCGGTACCCCAAAATTCGGATTTACGAATTAGATATAGCTTGGAGGAATGTTCGGATACACTATCAGTAGAAAAAGTTTTGTTTTCTAGATATTTTATGTAACTAAAAAATTGATAATAATTGTTAAAATAATTGTCTTAAATGAGACAATTACAATTGATTGTTAAAATGTCAATAATTGCCAATTACAATTAATTGTAATTGTTTCATCACAAAAAAAAGGTTTTACGATGATGAGCCTTTCCATAACACGCCTGTCGCTTGGGCAGTGGAACGTCTGAGTAAGCGATCTCCCTTCCAGTGTTGCTTTATCATAACTCAGTTTTGCGGTAAGTGCCCACCTATTCAATACTGCATTTTACTAGGGCTTGACGTAAGTACAGTAAAATATGGTTTGCAGTAAAATATTAATATGTCACTTTTAGGTCAACGGTTATTTGTGTTAAAACGAGTTGTCGCGTTTGATGTCAGAAAGAACGATTTCAGTTACGCTGCGTGGCGTTAATTAAATATAGATCTTATGCGAATGCAAATA
Organism: Metalampra italica; assembly: GCA_949699065.1. Taxonomy (NCBI): domain Eukaryota; kingdom Metazoa; phylum Arthropoda; class Insecta; order Lepidoptera; family Oecophoridae; genus Metalampra; species Metalampra italica. The sequence goes on along the minus strand of OX452979.1, from coordinate 10,941,394 downwards.
TAATGCAAAATGTCTTAAAACCAGCGATGTAACTGAAATTATGGTCCCTTTTGACAAAACTATTATAAAGTACGTTATGTAAAAAGTACAAAAATACTTCAAAATACTTAAATCATAAGATTACGAACATTGAGTTATTTTTACCGACTTCCAAAAAGGAGGAGGTTCTATGTTCGTCTGTATGTATGTTTTTTTTTTTATGTATGTTCACCGATTACTCCGTCAATTGTGGACCGAATTCAAAAAATTTTTTGTTTGTTTGATTGTAAGTATTATTATTTCAGAGTAGCCATCAAAATCCATAAAACTAACTCAAGCTTTAGAATGTCTTAATACTTTTAAAACAATACTAGATCTTATTACTAGAATATTATTATGTTCGGATAAACTAAGATAATTTTTCATGTTTAAAATGGAGTACCTACTGTCTTCTTCATTTTTCTTCCAGAAATAATGACGAAATAAGCATCTCATCTTCGGAAGCTACACCTCGATTATCAACAACCATTAAATGTCTCCTCTATGGGACAACTGTGGCATTACTCTCTCTACAAAGACGAATAGGTTAATAGTCCATCACGCAAACCCAGTTGGTAGACTGGACTATGATATGCTTACGCAAACACGAAAAAGCCTGTGGGTATGATAATAAACCCAAAGCTCAGAAAAACTCATTGGTACGGCGCTACTAACTACAAGGTACCACGATTTGTGTGGTACATTTGTTAAGTAATGGTCTTCAATCCAGGATATCCGCCTCCCATTCCTGCCTGCCTTCCCTGGCTCAGCACCACGCAACAATTACCTGCCTGTATATGAATCAGCGACTGTAAATTCAATTTTATTCGGCAATTAAACAGGCGGGCTTTCTCACCCGCCGTAAATATGCGTAAACACACATAAATAGTCGTAAATACATATTATCGTTAAAACGTCCGTAGAGCTGTAAATCTAACTGAATGGCACCACGGCTGTCTTACTTGTGCCATAGAGTAAGCACCGAACGGTAGAAGATCAACCCTGCCTGGGTTGATAAAATAAAACTTTATCAGGGACATGGTAAGAAGACAAGGGCTCTAATGTAGGTATCTAAATGCTTTATTGTATTATTAACTTATTCCACTAATTTATTCTCTTCGAGTCAACCTGAGAGTGGCTGAAAAGGATAAGTGAGATTGTATATTTTTTGTCTCATGTGGTTTAATTTCATTTTTCTTAAGGTATAAGTGACATGCTGGAGAAAAACCTTCTTGGAATAAGCTAAGTAGGCTAATTTCTACAGTAATTCTCCGGCCGTACCGAAGTTAATTCTTGTGTAAGCCGAATATGATTTGGTATAAAACTTTATATTATAAATATCATCTTTATTTGATTGTTACTTCTTTCATACTATTGTATTTAGTACATAATTATGGCTCAAAAACTCTTGCACTAAAAATGCAATTTTGTTTTTTTAACTAAAGCAAAAAAAATTGACTGTACCTTCTGTTTTGAATTTTACCTTTACATCTTTGGTCGTTTTATGTAAAAGGTCTTTCATTACTTTTTGTAGACCGTGCAACTTTCTTGTGTTGCCAGCTACATGATAGCTTTTATGACTCTAGCTCAGACCATAGAGTTGCCGCGTTTTACATAGAAATCGCGTATAAACCAGCATGCATAAAATATCTGAATTATACACGAATGCTCGCATTATAATGGGGAATTATGTCGAGTGAATAAAGCGTTTAGAGTTAAATGGACACTCTATGCATATTGTTGAATGCCCTAAAGGTATAACTAATTGTTTTCGCTGCACAACAATGCATTTATATGAACTTATGAAGCACGCTGTAGTAATCATTGATGTAGTCATAGACACATAAACTCAACAAGAACTAAATAACTCTATTTAATATAATAAAGCTAAAGTATTTGAACGTCTAATCTCTGGAACTACCAGTCGGATTTAAGATAGAGGCTATCCAACATCAAGAGCCGAGCAGACACAAAAAAAGGCAGAAATAACTTTCAAAACTCGAGCGAAGCCGTGGAGAACAGCTACCTATTTCATAATATAACTTGATACTTGAAAAATGAATTTGTTAACTGTAGGTATGCTGTAGATGAAAGCCATCGAAGTCAAATAAGTCAATAAGTGATATAAACATTATTATGGAGAGCAACATGAACCCAAGGATCCCAATGAGGTTGCAAAAGATAACAATGATCGCCTGACACATAATCCACTAACAAAAAGATTAAAAGAAGCCAAAAACCCGTCAGAAGGACAAGATAACGGCGACAATCCACTCAACAATTAACACCGTATCCTTCCATTAAATTACAACCTACAAGTTATCACTGACAATAACAAATTACATGCACTCGCTCGCGGTTCCATTGCAGGAAGTCCGCAATTACTGTAGATTACTGGGTTTATTCGTTAACCTTTGCAGAAAGAATACGTTCGACAGTAAGCTAGGCAAATTGTCTGCAAGAATTTGCATATGTTTGTGGGACGGGACGTATATTTTGTGAGCCAACATTGTTGATAAGTAAGATGTAAGAAGCAATTGCCCATAAACACTTGGTAACACTCTGAGAATTCAGATGTTAATGCATCGTAGACGCAGAAATAAAAGGGAGGGTTTTCAGAGGAAACAGGTGCACCAACAGAAAATTGATAATCACATACATACACACAAATAAAACTTTTGGGCTGTATGTGGTGTAACCATCTAAGTACAACAAAATAACTATGGATAAGAACACTGTAGGATAAAATTTTGGTCCTTCATTATTATGTAGATATAATGTACATGGGGCAGGCACTACATAAGTAGCTAGGTCAAGCCATTGTTTTAACATTGGCATCATCCGAGAGCACAGCAATGAACTCATTTCCGGATTGTACGAACGAATGAGCTACCACCTGCATCAGTAGTTACGTATCTATTATTTAATCTGTGACCAGGGCTTTATGCCCATAGCTTGCTTGATTTATTAAGAACTAGAGTTTTCCTTTTGATATCTCAATTCAAATTCAATACAATTCAAATTTTATTCATTTCTCACACAAAATTAAATACAGAAAACTATAAAGTCTTTATTGTCTAGTTCCTACGGTACCGTTGACACATTACACCAATAAAACAAAACAGCAAGGCCTTTTGGCGGGATTTTGTCAGAGATGGTTGTCGTTTTTGTTTAGTTTTCCAAAAAATGTATATTGTAGGTTTTGGTGTATATCTGTAATAGTTTTATATGCAACAAGTGCCTATTAAAGTGTATATTGTGCGGGATAGTTAAATAAAAGCGTGTAACGACTCTACCGGATCGTTCCAAAATGTCCCTTGTTATTCTTCATTAAACCTACTATCGGTTTAATGCGGACATGAACCTGCAGTGTGGATCAGCCCTCGTGGTGGCCGTGCTGCGGTTTTATTGAAAATCGCCGACTAACTCTAGTCGTGCCCTGTTTTGGTGGAGGCCGTGCTGTAACCGCCGGTTTAAATAAATATAAGAAATAATACTTTAAATAAGATAGGGCTGTATGGACAAAGCTTCCCTTGCCCGTCCTCAATAGAGGACAAATCAATCAAAACAAAACAGCAATTATTTTTAACCATTTTTAACACAACGTCAAAATATGTCCATGTGTTCGTATTGACATGTGTCCCATGTGTGCTGAGTTGTGCAAACATTGTTACTTGTTGTTGGTTTTGGATCGCGTTTGTTAGTTTTGCAACATACACGAGATCCTTGTTGGCGGAGGATGTGTCAATTTGGAAATCTTTTAGAGATTCCGATTTGAAGTGTGAAAGAATTGTTGCTCGTCTGATTTTGTTAGCTAAGTTATCTTTGTATTTTACGTCCCTGAGTGGAAATGGATTGACATTCAAAAGGATGAAAAAAAAATTATATATAATTTTTCTACTACCTCAATTTCATACTCGAAATCAGTTTCGAAAATCGAACTTTCTGGACATCGGTGCGAAATTACTCTCAGGCCAGTACGAAATGTTGTATGAAATTTCATTTCGTACTCGGTTAGGTTCTTTTGAGGTAAGTTTGTCTACCGAAATTATCTCGCGGCCTCGTGGTTGGCAAAATGACACTGGCCACTATGACTTATGCGTGGTGAGGTAAAAGACCTATAAGAATTTGGCCAGAAAACATAGCGAATTTTTCTGAAAGTGATACTTATTTTGTATTTTTTTTAGTACTGTATCGGACTTCACGTAAAAGAAAAAGTTTCGTTCCGAGGGAAGAAGCTTTCTTATTCCGTGGGTATGACCATTTTGTACTCGGTATATACGAAATATACTATTGACCTTGAGTTTATAAACTCATGGGTATCTTTTTTTTTAAATTTCAAATTCAAATTTATTTATTCAGATCAAAGACCCATTTTTTGTTAGTAAAAAAAATACAATACTTACTTGGCTAGTGTTAGTAACATTTAAAAATTTATATAGGTATCCAGTTGGGAAGAAGCCGAAATTGAAACACAACGACCCCAGTCTTTCAATCAACATTCCCTGATACTTCTACCCATTATAGCGACGTAAAACAACACTCCTCACCACGTCACCGCAACATGTTATCCCATTACCGGGCGCCACCTGGCCGTCGCCCCTGTCCATTGATCCCGGGGTGGGTGACGACAGCAGGGGGGATGGGGGGAGGTTCTGATCCCGTCTGCGGATTGAATGCAAACCCCGAGTAACAAGCGCCTTAGCTCAAACCTGTGCTCGCTCTGTTGTAGGTAACGGTTAGAAAGTATGGAGAGGGCTAATGTATACGGTAGGATACGGTTCTTTCAGCTTCACTAACACACATACAGTCACACATATATATACATACACACACATCTTTCACATTCTGCCTGTTTCACTAACACACACACTCATACTCACACATATACATAGGTGGACGGATAATTAGAAACAAAGCAAGATTTTCATACAATCGAGGTCACTTTGAAGCCATGGGTCTCCGTGATTGGGGCATAATCTGATGAAGGTAATCGAGAGAGTAGATGGAGAACTTTCAGATCTCTATAGATATCCAACTGATCAGATGAGCCGTTTGGATGCAGCATCGTCATGATTCCTTAACTTTTAGATTTTCATACATTTTGATGCCATTTTGCGGTTTTTTTTCTTCATGACGATGCTGCTCCCAAACGGCTTATATGATCAGTTGGATATCTACAGCGATCTAAGAGTCCTCCATCTACTCTCTCGATGACCGTCATCGGATCACGCCCCGATCAATCGTTCACGAAGAAGCATGGCTTCAAAGCGACCTCGATTGTATGAAAATCTTGCCCTGTGTCTAATTATCCGTCCACCTATGTATGTACATACATATACGCACATTTTCACTCACACCCACATAATATCTGCACAGAACCTGTCAAAGTGTATTTGAGCGCAGAAAAATTTGATCTGTAATAGTATTATTATTGTACAGTCGACCACACGTCAGTGGAAACACTGACCTTTATCTGGCCTAGCGTATTAGGGAGTTTTAATACTATGAGAGACCAGTTTATACTGGTTTTGTTTCCACTGACGTGCGGTCGACCGTACACTAAAGAGTAGTAAAATCAAATACGTTCTCTACGTGATGTAATTATGTGATTATAATGAATTATTTAGCTATTGCTATGGAACAGTGTTTGAAGTAACCGTTGTAATTATGTAATTGAACGCATTTTAAAAAATCGCTGTTCGGTAGGTGGTCGGTAAATCGTCGCAGGCTAATTTTCGTTTCATTACTCATTATTCAATGAAAACCAAAAATCTGATAAGCTAGAAAAAGCTAGTATTAAATAAAACTCACTCCAGTAAAGCAGCATCCACACTAGCGCAGCGCCAGTCAGATCGCTTGTTAGGTGCAGTAACATGTGACGGCTGTCGGAGGCAGCAGCGCCAATACAAACAGCGGGTGTACTCTATCTACCGTCGGTATTGTCCTATTGATGAACGCGCTGTAAGGGGCACTATAACATCAACAGTTCCAATCATAAAAGTAACCACGACAAAAAATCTCAGGACTATTGTAAGTAGTCTACGTAGTCACAATATTTTCATATTTTGCTTTAGTCTGAGGTTCTGCGATACATGTAGCTCGCACAACTTCGGCTTATTAATTCTTTATCACCTTCAGTACCAATGGGTTTTTCTCGAAACTTAAGTACATTTACTGACTGCTCTCAAGCGGTGAAGGAAAACATCGTGAGGAAACCTGCATACGCCGAAGAAGACATTCTTAGGCGCATTTGCCACCAAGCCTCACTGGGCTAGCGTGGTGGATTATAGCCCTAACGCCCTCGTTGTGAGGGTAGGCCTGAGCCCCAGCAGTGGGGACATAATTGGCTGTTGTTGATTTGTTGAAATAAAAGAGTCCCATCACAAATAATAACACCCTAGCTCTCAGTGTTATCTTCTCGTCGTATATTTTCATTCTTTCAAGAAACTCCCCCTCACTGGCATCCTTTAAAAATAAATTAAAAACGAACTCTGGGTTCAATATCGATGCTTTGAGCTAACATATAGTATATGTAGTATATTTTCTCAAACATGCTTGGAAATGTGAACATTATTTTGACAACCTTCTTCGAGTTAAATCGTCATTGCTGTACTGGTCAAATAAATGAGAGCAGACGGGCAAATAACTTGAATGAAAATCCATATATGTAGTGCCTAGCGGTGAAATAATGACCATATTAAATCTTAACATGTCATGTGACCATGGCAACCACGGAGGTAAAATATCAACAGTTTTTTTTAAATTTCGAATTGCCTTGCAAATTGCAAGCAGTTTAGAGTAAAAAAACAAATGAACATTTTGGCGCGTGGAAATTTATTGTTGTTCGTCATTGATTTTGAAATGTATAATATGTATGAAATAAAATGGTGTACATAGGTAATAGTTTGAATTTCCGCGCATTTGTTTGAGAAAACTACTATACAAGTCTTGGCCACAACCAGGCATTGATGGACTCTCGTATGTGTGCCTCGGCTACGGCCTCGGCCCACATGCACACGTTCATCCATCAATGCCTCTGTTGCGGGCCGCGGCAGTAATGTACTATATCAACTATTTAGTAAATATATATGGATTGTGTGTATAATATGTATATTGTATACGTATTATATATGTACTTACTGTATATGTAATAAATAATCTGTGTAATAGTATGATCTATGTACTTTTACTGTATCATTTTGGTTTATTTATTTTTAGGGTAAGTTTACACGTAGTTCATTCTCCTACTTTACTATCTAATTTTGGTACTAAACGCATTTAACTAATCCTCTCAGTAACTCTAAGGTTGACTGGAAGAGATCCCTCAGTGGGATAAGTCCGCCTTTGTACTCAGTTTTATTCATAACTGTCTGTATCTGTAAATTTTTGGTACTTACAATAAAGTGTTTACATACATACATAACTCCCGTACCTGCATGTCGTTCGGCTGCTAATATTTCTGCCAACCTTTCCAACCCTTTGAAGCGTCTTAGTCACTGTCGCCGTGACGTCACGAGCCAATATATTAGTCTGAACGGGGACGCAGTAACTCACTCGTCGCGCAATCGGCGCACTCGATATTTTTGTCGCTAACTCGTAAAGATGTCGCGCGAACGTCGCTAGCGATCTAAAAGACGTCGCCGCTAGCGACAAACGATGCTACGACAGATGTGACACCTCACTAAAGTCTGTTGTGTGAAAAATAAATTATAAATTACCAGAAGATAGCAAGAAAACGGCCAAGAGTGGGTTGGGCCACGTGTGGGGTTCCGTGATTCACAGTTTGAGCTGGTGCTATGATTGGTGTAAGTGCAGCCTGATGAAGGTCAAACGGTAGCCGGAAGCGACTGGGTGGGGAAGACGAGAGACCGGAAGTAGGTATTTTCGCTGCTTTTAATAATTCAATCAGCTAAACCCTGTTTAATTTCTGTCAACAGTACTCTCTGAAACATTATACTATATATTGATAAACGGAAGAACACCGACCCCCAAGTTACAGGCTGTCCTAGTTTTGGGAGTCAGGGTCTAATAACTATTATCTAAATATTGTATTCAATTGTAACAATTGTACTGTATTGTTTTATTAATAAATAAATTATTATTATTATTTACTTTATTTCTTATTAAATAGGTTTGGTAGATCAAAATTATTCAGAATATTAATATTTTTCCCAAAAGCTATAATTTTCTGTGAGTTTTTCTCAGCGGCTTATTTTCTCAGCCGTGCGTTTCCCCGGTCATGTTTTGTCCACAGGTTATAATTTACTATTATTGTTTATTTTAATGTTTTAATAGATAATTTTCCCAAGCGCATTTAATTTTGTTCTTTGAAGCGGCTACCTTTTCGCATTTTTTCTCTAACGCGATACTTCCAGTTGGTATTTCTGAGCTTTCTCATTTATTTACTTATTATTTCTCTTTTATTTCAGATTTTATCTAATAAGTTTTATTAAATGAAACGACGTCGTGGACCAGAATTTCAATTGTTCTTAAAACATAACTATGTTTGGATTATCTTTAAACATGAATTGTTTGACAGTCATAAAAACTATCTTTGTTTACAGAGAACAGTGAACGAATGAGTCATAAAAAGCTGCATGTTTGATTGTCAGTAACTCGATAGCATGGGAACAGAAGGCAATTAAACTTTTATTGAGGTAGGTGTGGGATTTTATTCTTTCGTTATTGAACATAAATTTCAAACAGTTTTCATACTAGCTATACGATGTAGCGGAAATACTCATGGTTATTTAGACACTGACCGAGGGCAGATCAAATAATTATTCTAAACTTTCAATATGTTAAAGGCCTGATCTTTCAAAATGAATTTTTTTGTCAGACAAATATTATAGGTAAAGAAAGAAACTTTTAATACTCACACATAACATTAAAAAAAAAGTACTTATATGAAAAAAAAAACATGTTACATTTTACAAACAATAAAAAAGAGTAATGTACATACCTACAGATTGGTTGGCAAAGCTTTTGGAAAACTCTTGATGAATATTTAGAGTCTGGCAAAATCCAGGAGTGGATTCTTTTGGAAATTTCAGGGCTCTATTTATGGTATTCTAAGAGTACTTTTTAAAAACTTCGTTAAAGTTTTGATATTTTTGTAATGACAACATTTATCTGTGTATAGCAATGAAACTGGAATACTGTGATACAGTCACATACAATGTCGCTAACCTATTACTTTTTTTTGGAGAAAACTTTTATCGTCTGTGAATTGAATTTTGGGTTTATCGTGAAAATTGCACTCATAGAAATCGCCGTTTCGCCCTTATAATTCGTATTTTATATTTCGATCTCCACTCCAAGACTATGTTGACCTTAAAATTGTTGTAGATTTTAAACATGGAAGTTTCCAAATACTAATTGTCTCTAAAAATATGGCAAGCATGCAGATTTGCACCCTGTATATGCATTTTCCAAAAAGATTTTTGCCATCACTAGATCTTAGGTTTTACTGTAGTTCGAGCTATTACAGTAAAATATATTATGTACATGGATTAAAAATAAATCCGTGATAGTAACAACACTCACAGTCTACTAAGGCTCGGTCTCGACGAAAATGGAAAAGCGCCCTATGTCAGTACGTCACCTCTTATTTACGGGTCGGGCGGCATTTGCCTACATCGCAGAAAGTCTATGCTGGGAAATGTCGAATACGCAAAATTACTACTTCTCATAATGTCCACATAGCATAATGTCATAGTCGCAAAATGACTACAATGTGCACCGTACAGTCAATGTTAAAAAAGTTGGGTGTTTCCTCGTGGTCCTACTAATTTGTCTGACTAGTGGGACCACGAGGAATCTTCATTTCGGATGACAGCTGTCAAACTTAAAACGGCTATAACCTGAAAACTATTCATCCTAGACTACTAGTTTCTAAGGAGGAATGATAGATCTCTTCGAGATCTTCATTTCGGATGACAGCTGTCAAACTTAAAACGGCTGTAACTTGAAAACTATTGATCCTAGACTACTAGTTTCTAAGGAGGAATGATAGATCTCGTCGAGATCTTCATTTCGGATGACAGCTGTCAAACTTAAAACAGCTGTGACTCGGAAACTAGTGATCCTAGACTACTAGTTTGTATAGTATAGAGGAATGATAGATCTCGTCGAGATCTTCATTTCGGATGACAGCTGTCAAACTTAAAACAGCTGTGACTCGGAAACTAGTGATCCTAGACTACTAGTTTGTATAGTATAGAGGAATGATAGATCTCGTCGAGATCTTCATTTCGGATGACAGCTGTCAAAAGTGAAACTGACATCCGAAACGAAGATCTCGACGAGATCTATCATTTCTCTGTACAAACCAGTAGTCTAGGATCAATAGTTTCCGAGTTACAGTAGTCAGAAGTCGCGGGTCGGGCGACTTTTGCCGAGAACGTTGTTTTGTTTTATTTTTCGCGATGGGTATTTATTTTGTACTAGTTATATTGACCGTGACTGTACTAAAATAAAAAAGTAGTCATTTTGCGAGTAAGACATTTTGCGATGTAGACTAAATAACAAAGAAGGCATTATGCGTTACCGACCATATCGATATATAGACTTTCAGCGATCTAGGCAAATGCCGCCCGACCCGAAATTGCTAGCGGCTGCGGTTGACGTATTGTTATTAAGGCTTATTCTTCCCCACTTCATCGAAGAAATTTATTCGCTTCACCTCGTAGCCGGTGAGGGGAAAACCTCCACTTCCGGAAAATACAAAGCTTTTATTTGATCAAAACAAAGAAAAGTTTACCTAATTTAAATTTAAATTCAATAATAACAACTTGGTACCTACAGGTATATTCAATTTCAAATTTCATTGCATACGAAAACAAACCAGACACAAAATATACATCACATGAATGTGAAATTACCAGCAAAAATAATTTCAACAAGTATATTACCATTGAACAAGTATACCTAGTATCACCACGATAAGTCCATCTATTGTTTATGTTATGTCATTGTATTATTCCAACAGAAATGGAAGAAAACAAGGACTTTTATTTTTGCCATTTCTGTTGGAATAGATGTTACCTGTTTTAGTCACAGAACACGGAAAAAGCTCCCTATATTTCTATGGTTTTAGTTGTTAATGACATTTTGGCAACTTTACTGTGCATGGTAGATGAACTTTTATAGAATGAATTATGCTTTCTTCTATCAGTTCACTAAATTATAGTCATCATCATTATTTCAGCCTTTTAGCGTCCACTGCTGGACATAGGACTTTACCAACGAACGCCACCACACCTGGTCCTCCGCCCTCCGCATCCAGCCGCTTCCGGCCACCTTCTTCAGGTCGTCAATCCACCTGGCGGAGGGAGATAAGTTATAGTGGCTTCTCTATATTCTGACTTCAATTTAATTCTCCCTTCATTTAGAAACAATCTAAGTATGTTTTGTTACGAATAAAGTTTTCTTTTGATCTTAGAGTTCCGTCCATTCAAAATCATTCGTAGCTTGTTCAGAAAAGCAACTGGCGACTCACGTAACATCTGCCCATTATTTATAGAAATAAGCGCCGGAAAACTTAAAAAAAATTCGAAAGTCGCAAACAAAGCGCTCAATCAGGCAAATATCATTAGGCACGAGTCATTTCATTCCGGAGCCGTCTCCGCGTGACGTCACGACGGCGTCATCCATCACTGTCAGCGCATTATGAATGTCCTGTCACGTCGTAATGAAAAAGTTAATAGAAAAAGTTTGACAGTGTCAGTGCGAGGTGACAGTTTAAAATTTAATATTCGAAGCTTTGTCGGCTCGCGGCGGGATTAATGAGCTGGGTAATAAAGGAATGCAGTGCTGGGTTTTGGGGGGCATTATACCAAGAAATAAAATAATAATAATTTTTTAAACAGAAATCAGTAGCACGCATAAAAACTTTATTTAGAACATTTAATATTAGGTCATATTGTACGCTAAAATAATAAAATTAACAAGCTTTTAGGTACACTATAAAACTAAATATACTGTATTGTCTGCAGAACCAAAGGTGGGTGCAAAGTTTGAGCTTGACCGGATATCGGGAAGTGGTCGAAAAATCTATCGCAAGATTCCTCCCGGACAGACAAACAAACAGGGAACCAAGTTAAATAAAAGCTTGTAAAATAGTGTGGATATATGACTGAAGCCTAATGTATGTACATACCTAGGTATTTTTTATAATAGCTGTGTTCTAGGCACCAGAGATTCATCCTAAAGGCTATGATGACATACGCCGTTATAAAATTCCTTATATTTAAGCCTGAGCTTGGTTTTTCCACTGTTTGTGTCAGAATTTAGAATTGGGGCGACTTACCTAGGTAGTCTAAATATTTCGTGATCTTTCTCAGTTTCGCAGTCTCTATTCTAGTTTTCAAAACAAAACACCCACGTGTCATTAATAGGTCTATAGATCGTAAATTATGTCATTTAGTAGAAGATTACGTAGTATTGTATTTTCTTTGGTAGAAAATATGGAAACTGTTAAATAGGGCACAGCAATTGAATTAAATACAGTTTGTAAGTACATGAAAATCCTGCATACAGTGGAAAATCCAAGCTCAAAATTTGTGACGTCGGGCAACGAAGGCAGTGTCTAGGGAAGGATCTTTCCTGACTATAATAATGGCATTTAATTGTAATAATTAATTATTATTAATGGTTTAAAAACGTCTAAAGAAGGAACGCATTTGAAAACTGAAGAAGCTTTTCGTGTCGCGTCTTCACTTGATGGTTTTGAATCCTTCAAATTTTGACGGCATTTTTATTTTTTATTTTATTTAATTGGGACAACAGCAGCATATTAACATAATAAAATTACCAAATTATAAAAGCCAATGATAGTTGTCCTCATTATAAGAGGTGAAAGTGAGCTGCTAAAGAGGTAAATTATAATCTAATTATTAATAACATCTGAAAAGGTATGGTCAAGCGTGAAGTTATTTTTAAACGGGCATCGGAAGAAACTGCGCAATAATTCCAGTTACGCATCGAACAATAACAATAAATCGCTGCGAACAGCAATAAAATGAACTCGCGCGCTGAATCAATAACTATGCGATTTATGGGCAAAGATAACCTAGCACTGTAGCGCGGCGGTACTTGTAGTTGTCACAGTTTTTTTATAAACGTGGAAAAAATGGCGTTTTTATGAAAATCAAACTTTGGTAGAGTCTCCTCGCTAGATCACTTGCTAGAGACCCAGGAATTAAATAGAGACATCATGAAAATCAAAACAAATCTCTATATATTTGGACTCTTCACACTTATAACACTCTTATTAAGAGTAAAAAGGATGTCTGCATAGTTCACTAACTCGTCGTTTTGTAGGTAACGTTAGGCACAAGATTTAAGATGCATTTGATTTCATTCAAATTATTTTATTTTACAAAATGTAACCTTATGTACAATTTGTACAAGTTGGTCCACTTGTAATTATAATTTAGCACTATGATGTAGCGAACTAGGTAGGTACACTTAATATAAAATGTATTAATAAATAATGTCATATAATTAAAGTCTAGAACATTAACCGAGAAAACATTTCATAAATTTTGCTATTAACATATAAATTACTTATAATATTTATTTTATAAGCTGACAGGGTAATGTAGTGATGAAAAATGTGGCATGTAATTAAAAAAACGCGGATAGGGAATATAATTGAGTGTTTATTAATAAGTCATTTATAATGATTCATTGCGAGCTTGGCACGCCATTTATTCTTTATTAGAAATATTAGATACAAACACGATAAAATTTGATGAATAGTACCTATAGTAGGTAAGTAATTAATACTGATATGTATCCATAAACGTTTTAATGCAATACTAAACGGTTGAAACAAGAAATAATCTTAACATTTATCTGATAAAGTAAACACATACACACCAGAAAAATAAATAAGTTGTGAATTAAACTCATTTCAAACGTTAGAGAGAACTCACGTAAAATATAAGATAAAATAATAATAATAATAAAGTTTTGGACAAATTCACCCACGGCTGTATAGTCCCGTAAATTAAGCCGAAGCTTGTCCTATGTGTAAGTACTCAACAACTAATAAACATACGTATATACTTTTAATTAAATAAATACTTAAATATATACAAACACCCAGAATCCGACACCAACCGATATACTCATCACACAAATGTTGGTCCCGGGTGGGAATCGAACCCACGACCTTTGGCGTATAAGGCAGGGTCACTACCAACTAAGCCAACAGGCCTTGATAGCTTAGTTGATAGAAACAACACGCCCTCGTTAAGAGGGTAGGCCTGTGTCTCAACAGTGAGGACATATTAAGACTGTTGACATAAAGAGAAATAATACTATGTAAGAAGACTCTCCTGTACTTAGATAAAAATTGACGTGTATAAAACGTACATACATACCTAGTACTCATTATGCAATAGAATATTATGACTTTAACAAAACAACTCATTCCTACATAGGCGATAATCGCATCGCATGACAGTAATAACGATCTGTAAATTTTAGCTTTTATATTACAGAAATGGAACAGTATAATAACCATTAACAGCGTATAAACAGAGATGTCGAAACAATACTGGCCCATTGACACACAAACGAGGAATTCCCATAAAGTAACATGTTACACGACCAAATCAACCCGAACAGATTGCTCATAGAAAAGCCATAGAACCAATTGGGATCGAACGAGAGTGTTACAGCGGCATCATTCAACGCTTGCGTCATATTGTTTGCTACATGGAACTAGGAATCAAGACAGTGTAGGTGACCAAGTGACGAATACAGACACGGTATCTTCTGTCTGTAAAAGGCGACAAAGGCTGCTTTTCCACCAGAGATGGGGAAAGAAGCGGAGCGGTGCGTAAGACACCAATATAGTTTATCACATCTTCCTAGCCTAGCTCAGCGCAGCTGTGGAAAAGGTCTAGCGAACCGAATGTTTCTAATAGGTATATAAAAAAACTAAAGATGTGTGCGAGGGACGCGAGCGAGGAATGTGTGCGAGAGACGCCAGCGAGAAATGTGTGCGAGGATGTATCTGAAAAGAGTGCTACGCATCCTCGCACATCTCTGTTGGAAAAGCACCCTAAAAGGGGCCTTCGGGGACGCGGGTGCATAGAGCGGGGCTCTGTGTACCCATCCAAGCGTTCGGCAGCAGGAGTAGCTTCGTTGCAGAGACGAGCCGCTGTGCTGCGGCTTGGCGCTAGGCTAGCTGACAGACTCCGGAGTGGGTAGCCGATGCCTGGAATCTCTCGATTTGCGTCGAGGATGGCCAGTGTCCAACATAACTCGGGGACATCCTTCCCCACCAGAAAATCGGGTATGTATTAGCGCATTTCCCCGAGTGACAAAGGTGATAAGAAACGAACGTTTTGAAACTGATGAATGAAGAAGTTCCGAAATATTCACCGATCGTTGTGATCTATTGACAGCTCCAAACAAAATGTCATAAATCAAGATGGCGGCCAAGATGGCGGCGCAGCGTGTGACAGTTATCGCGTGTAGCTCGGGCACATTAAACTCATTGATATTTATGGCTCAATCGCGTCGCGCGCCGCTATAACTCGCTTTTGATTTATTGTTAATAGATTCCTAGGCAATTGTTTATTTTATTGTTTTTCTGTTATTGTGTTGTTGATGCAGCGATAAATTAATGGATTCTCATAAATTAATGGTGCGACTATTGTGGACATATATTTCCTAATCGAACCAGTTCGTAAATTACATAACATATCAGTGTGTGTGAGTATTATTTCAATGTATCTGTGGAAGCCAACTGTGGATCGAACTGGGCCCTCTCGACAGGAGATGACAGTGCGCAGATAATAATATTATATTTATAAACAACAAATTCACTCAAAATATTATTATCTGCGCACTGTCATCTCCTCAAAACGCGGATTGAAATTTCCTTCTTAAAATACAACAACACGAAAAGGCGGCGCACTAAAAGTCAATACATAAGAGCTGAGTGGCCGTAAGATTTTATGCGTCCCATTACGCGGGGCTAAGTGAGGCGTAAATTCTTATAACTCGGGTAAGTATTCAAAATATGAACGACGCGGTCGTTAGAGGGGGGCGCTACGGCCGGGACGCGAGGAAACGCGATACGCGACGGGCGCTCAGGGCACATCGCGTACATACGTGAAACAGTTTTTATTGTGTTTTCAGAAACACGCGTGTTTTGTTGCGAAAATTAATATTTCAGACAATCCTGCACACGGTTCGGTCGAGGGTGAGGAAAGACGCGGCCTGTCGTATTGATATGTGGGTCGATCCTCGGCGTGCTAATAAATAACCTACATTTACAAAATGCTCTCAAACGGTGAAGGAAAACATGGTGAGGAAACCTGCATACGCGCACTGGGCTACCGTGGTGGACTTAGCTTGTTCACCCTCGTTGAGAGGGTAGGCCTGTAAAACCACACCACTTGGGGAAGAGCGCTCCTCCAACACAGGCATGTTCTTATGCTTAACAAGAGGACCTTGGCATAACTTTAGTCTATGTAAGGCAACGTATTAAATAAAACAATTTTATATTTTGTATTTTTGTACTTTTGTATTTTTGTATTTTAGGCCTGAGCCCCAACAAAAAGGACATTAATAGGCTATTGCTTTGATTTAATATTTTTTTACCGACTTCCAAAAAGGAGGAGGTACTATGTTCGTCTGTATGTATGTTTTTTAGATTACGATCCTTACTCCTAGAACTAATAACTTGATGCATGAATTTAATGACAAGTTAAATTCTAATAAAATAAAAGCTTCAGCAAAACCCTCCTAAAAAGTACGCACAGTGGTCAATAACGCGACGTGACGCGGACAAAAAATTATATTTCCCTCGATGCAGCCGCTCGGTCGCAAATTGCCCGGCGAGCAGCGACCTGTCACTTGTCACCGTGTCAGAGCTGTCAGACTGTCAGCCGAGCTGACAGCTGACACCCAGCCAGCGCCGTCGCCGCCGATTTACATAAAAGTGGTAAGTGACAATTAAAACTGCTTGTTGTGTAACTGCCGGTTGCAATTGACGTAGTTGTGTTTATTTACGTTTGGATTGTGTCAGATATTCTTAGATCCCATTAGGGTATTTTAGAAGCTGATAGCAATTAAGCGACCTCGAAAAAGACGAGAAGCCACCACGCTGGCCCAGTGGGTTGACATCGGATGCGCGTTAAGCATTCCTTCTTCAGCGTATGTTGATGGTTTCCTCACGATATTTTTCACCATCGTTTGAGAGCAGTCAGCTATAAATATGCTTATGCATGGCACGACCGAATTCAGCCTCTCTACACGACAGGTCGCGTCTCTCCATAATACGCCACCGACGCTCCGACGCAAAATAGATAGGTGTATAAAAAATCCATTACATTTTCAGAAAATTGTCGAACATTGCTTATAAATTTTGTGTTTATCACCAGAACACTCTTCGGTGCCCATAACCGCCTATGATGTCGGCTGGCGCGCGGCTCTGCGCCGCAGCTATCTCGATGATGTGCTATTAATACGGCTGATACGCCGCCGTTAATACGGCCGCGTATTAACCCGACCCTCCAAGTATTAATACACCACTTACGGCTTTATGTTACAACCCAACTTGGCTGCAGCGTAATTGTTTAGGGTTGTTTTATGTTACGACAGTAATAACTCCGCTCGATTTAATAACGCCGATTACGAACCGGCTTTTGAATTATGGCCCGGCTTATTAATTTAATTCGATACCAAAATATAGTTATTTCAGTTTTAAAGTATAAATCACAGCGTTACTGCCAATCATACTTGACTTTTATTATTAAACACTTTTGTTCCACTTCGGTAATCATTCTCTTGTATCAATAAAACAGTTGAAATACAGTTTCTAATAACAAAACCGGGCAACGCTCGTAAATATTTCAGTGAACATTCAAATATATCCGTCAAGCGCATCCGTACGATAAATTCTCATTACAAACGATCGGCCAACAAAATAAAATGTATTAAACGGGGCGCACTTCTGAAAGAGCATAAGCCAATAACTCAGCGGCACGGCCCACTGTGCGGCGGTAAATTTTTATACTCGCGGAAGGGAAACGGTTATGTCCAGAGTGAATTTGGCTGGAACGGGTCGCGAGGGCCCACGGTGCGCGGCCCTGTCGTAAAGTAAACATAAATTTTAAAACTTTTTTATGTTTTTCCAACGATATCTAGTGTTCAGAGCGTGGAGAGTTCATATGGAAACTAGACTTTATACTTTTTGGGATCCTTCGAAACCTGGCGGGAACTCATTTTGAACTTTTGATGCATTTTGAAATATCTTTTTTCTGACAATTCTTTTTACTTCAATTTTATGAAGTTACTTGTAATAATAATGACGGCAACCCAAACAGCAACCACGTTTTGCTGTTTCCGGCGCAATTTATATTAATATTCTATTCGGGAGAGTATACTGAAAGTTGAGAGGGTCAGTGGCTTCGGGGATAAGACGCGACCGGATATCGGAAGGTCCGAAGTTCGATCCCCGACTAGGCCATGTACCGATAGTTTTTTTTCTCGAAACTTAAGTGCATTTACTAGCTGGCCTCAAACGGCGAAGGAAAACATCGTGAGGAAACCTGCATACGCCGAAGAAGAAATTCTTAGGCGCATGTGAAGTCCACCAGCCCGCACTGGGCTAGCGTGGTGGTGAAAGAGAAGAATATTTTAAATGGGAAGGTATACGCACTGTCTGTCCATCTGTTTGTTACCATTTCATGCCTGAACGGATTTTGATTTTTGTTGTAGAGATACATGGAACCCTGGGACAAGACATAGCTACTTTTCACCGTGATAAACTGTTACCGAGTGAAAAAAAATATTCCATGCGAGCGAAGTCGGGGAAAACAGCTAGTTTACTATAAATTTTGGTCCAAAGGGCAGCTGGTAGAGAATGCCATTAGCTTTAAATTCGCATGTTCTAAAAATTTGTGCAATAAAGCTTTACCTAAATAAATAAATAGGTAGTTAGTTAGGTATTTTGGGTTACAAAAGTTTTCTAAACTTTATTTTCCCGATTTATCCGATGAAAAAGTTAAAAGTTCCGTTAAAAGCGTTCATCTCCCAACCACACACTGACACTGAAATCAACCAGATTTTACATTCCACTGGTACAGTACATTAATCAGTGCACAGTGGTCAGCCGTCTGTCAGTCGGCGCGACGCTGTCGCGGCTGACAGCTGACGGCCTGTGCGTGCCCAATTTACGACTCGTTTGCCGCGGACTGTCAAACTTTTTGTCTGAAAGTACTCAGTGTTTGGACCACTGGGTTACGTAAACAAAATTTCTAGTAATAGGCCCAGCAATGTCACCAGGCTACCGATGCTAGAATTCAAAGGGAAGCTAAAATCATTTTTTGAAGTCCACGCATTCTATTCCTTGAATGATTACCTGGAAATGCCTATAAATGAATATTCATTTTATACCAAGTAAAACACCACCTTCAAATGTTCTTGTTTATTAAGTTACAATGTTTATTTCATCATCATCATCATATCAGCCTGTAGACGTCCACTGCTGGACAAAGGCCTCCCCCAAGGATCTCCACGACGACCGGTCCTGCGCTAACCTCATCCAGCCGGGTCCCGCGACCTTCACCAGATCGTCGGTCCACCTTGTGGGAGGCCTACGCTGCGTCTTCCGATACGTGGTCGCCACTCGAGAACCACTCGAGAATGTTTATTTATTTTATTTTAATATAGTTGTAAGGCCATTGTAATTTGACCTGCCCTATGCAACGTACTCAGTTGCAAGTTAAGGACCAATAAATGATTTGATTTGATTTGCACAGGAGTCGCTGCTGTCCGTCAGCTAAACGAATTGGGATATTTTCCATGATCTCAACAACAGCCCGGATTAGTGTGAGGCTCACAAAGTGTGACGGTCAGGTTTGGTCTGGAATGGTCCGTCGGTCCAGCACTCCAGAAGCCCCGTCGCAATAAATATTATTTTTGAGCTAGTTTTCTGTGGCTCTTGGGATGCCGGTATGGAATGAAGACACTGGGCAATAACTGTTTTAACACTTTTAATTAACACAGAGAGAATTGTTACAGCGGAACGTGGAGATGTCGCAGATGGCGGACAACGAACAGAGTGGCCGTGTTGCCATATAAAACTAAAATTTACATTTTCTTAAGTTGGTTTGAGTGTTGCCAACACAAAGAATGTCCTATAACACACGTGAAAGTGTGATACAATTTTCTGTGTGTTATGGGACATTCTTCGTGAGTCCCACCCATGACATAATTTCCAAATTATCCGACCCTTTGCAAACGTCCTAGGATTATCGCAGTGATCCGATTTTTCCGGTTATCTATAGTCAATCAAATATTGTGGATCATAGATTACTGAATACATTGATGGAAATGTCATAGAGCTCAGCTATGTCCCGCCACGTGGGCGTACAACATTATGTTACAGACAGCGCATTAATTATTAATAATTAAACAATTATTATTACTAAATTAATAATAATAATCACAGATTGCAGAGTGATAATAATATACATAGGTGGACGGATAATTAGAAACAGGGCAAGATTTTCATACAACCGAGGTCACTTTGAAGCCATGGGTCTCCGCGAAGGATTGACCGGGGCGTGATCTGATGACGGTCATCGAGGGAGCAGATTGAGGGCTTTAAGATCGCCGCTATAGATATCCAACTGATCATTTGAGCCGTCTGGAAGCAGCATCGTCATGATTCCTTAACTTTAAGATTTCCATACATTTTGATGCCATTTTGAGGGTTTTTTTCTTCATGACGATGCTGCTTCCAAACGGCTTATCTGATCAGTTCGATATCTATAGAGCTTAGATCGCTATTAACTAGTATAAGACGTTATGTAGTCGCGCAGTTCTCCATATGCTCTCCCTATGACCGTCATCAGATCATGCCCCCATCAATCCTTCACGGAGAACCTAGGCTTCGAAGTGACCTCGATTGTATGAAAATATTGCCTGTTTCTAATTATCCGTCTACCTATGTAGGTAGGGATGAGGTAGGACACAGGAGGTGTAGATCTCTTTCAGCTTCACTATTTTGACATTATTCAGTAACAATCTGACACGGGTGTCGGATGCTGCGCCGGCCGAGCCGCCACCATTTTTCATTCTTTGTCACGTCGTCGTCGTCGAGTCACGCCCCTTACAAGTTCCTGCCCGGGCCATAAATTATTTATTCTGTGGTCCAACGTGCGATTTACATAATAGACAGCAAGGATTTTTCGGGTTATTAATGGCTGTTGCTTTTTAAACTGAGACAAACTTTAGATCCTGCACAGAGGGTGAGGAAATACGGGGGCGGATAAAACCGATCTGTCATCTAGAAAATTATCGCCGAAATACGTAAAATTTTTTAAAAATATGTTTTGGCTTGGTTACTAATACGTTTAAGCCATAAAGTATCTTATTATTCTTACTTGTTGAAGCGGCGGTTAAAGCATGGCAGCAAAAATACGGAACTAAGGTTTAAGTACTGAATCCTCGCTAATTATAGTGATAGCAGCTTTAATAGAGATTTACAACATATAACACACTTTTAATATGTTTTCATGGTCTCATTTTGCATGGTTTTTTTTTTTAAGTAGCATTTCAAAAGCAATTTATCGACCTTGCTTTTAGAATCTACTTCCGCTCCAACAAAGTGCATTGCTACTTGAGACCCATCAAGTAACATTTCTCAAACTTTTTGCCCAATAAAACCACTTCAGAAAACCGAGGCGCCACTGTCAATACGTCACATGTAAATAGTCAATAATAAATTATTTTTTGTCCAAAATAGGAACATTTTGCACCCATGTGCAAGGTATGAATTTTCGTACAGTCGTCCACACGTCGATCTATACACACGGAAACAGTGGCTACTTTGCAATGGTGTTGTTCGTTCTGCGGCCACAGTACTTTACAAGGATTATACTAATATTTTCACTGTATATTAAAGTATGTTTTTATGCAAGTAAATTATGTTTTCCGTTAGAAATCACATACTTACTCCATTTGGCAGCCTTTCGATTAACTTTAAATCTGTTTTTTTTGTGAATATAAAAATCGCAAAAAAAACAACCACTGCAAGATTTCGATTTCGGTAATTAGATTAGAGAGAAACTAACTTTTTAGTAGAATTGACCATAAAAAGAATAAAAAAAAGTAAGTAATATTTTTCAATACTGTCGATTTTTCTAGGGCAGGCAATGATTTTTGTAAGGTGAGCAGTGTCCACCCTTGGTTACCCCCCCCCCCCCCCTCCTCTTGGTCATGTAAAACAAGGGGGGGTTATCCAGCTGTTTCCGGCCTCCGTTTTCAGTTCGGCTGCCTGTCCCATCCGCAGCAATAAATTACACCACTCTGGTTTTGTATGTTCATTTTTTTTATTCAAATAACATCTCAATTTTTTTACCCATTACTTAACATTACTAGATACTTAACCGTCACTGAATGTTATTTATCGTTTCCTCACTTACAGATACCAGCATCAGGAAGTCACCACTTCACACCACCAAGGCAATTTGCCGTTGAATGCGGCGCTCGCTATTAATTTGCTTGGAAATTCATAAGTTGCTGATTTGTTTTCGGCTTCACCACCGGCACGTGTAATTTGGTGGTCGGTTTTACATTTAAAACTAAAAGCCACTTGTTAGGTGATTTGGTGAAATATTAAAGTGTTTCATAGCTCAGACAAAAACACGTGTTCGAGTCGGTTTAGGTTCGGTGTAAAACCTTTTGCCCTCATGGGGAAAAACACTTGCTTTCAGCATCAGGTCCGCATCATTAGCCTGTATTAGTCCACTGCTAGACAGGCCTCCCCTACGTAGCCGCCTTCGCTCCATCTAGCCGGGGGGCGTCCCACTCTACGCCTGCCCACGCGTGGTCTTCACTCGAGAACTCGTCTACCCCAACGGTTATCGGTTCTCCGACAGATGCGACCAGCCCCCTGCCAGATATTACCTACAGAAGCAATAATGGTGACGTTTTTCGCTTAACCCTCTACGTATGGGAATATCTCAACTAGCGACACATGCCATTCGAACAGTGGTCCGATCCAACAAATCATCCCAAATCCCCGCCTACAAGCAAACAGCCCCGAACAAGCAGAACCCGCCGCTTGCCGTCCCGTCGCCGCTAAATGCCACAAATTAGGGTTTCCCACACAAAACTAACACATCACGCTGTACTAACAGGGGCTGCTTATATACTATGGTAAGTCGCATTTCATTTCGACCACTTCGTATTTTGTCCAGTCGGGGTAAACATGTCTATTTCGAGTTAGGTCCGTTTTGCATTTTGTCCACTTAGCATTTATTGCTTGTCGCATGTGATCCTATTATTAATATACATAGGTGGACGGATAATTAGAAACAGGGCAAGATTTTCATACAATCGATGTCACTTTGAAGCCATGGTTCTCCGTGAAGGATTGATCAGGGCATGATCTGATGACGGTCATCGAGAGAGTAGATGGAGGAGTTATAGATCGCTATAGACATCCAACTGATCAGATAAGCCGTTTGGAAGCAGCATCGTCATGATTCCTTAACTTTAAAATTTTCATACATTTTGATGCCATTTTCCGTTTTTTTTTTCTCATGACGATGCTGCTTCCAAACGGCTTATCTGATCAATTGGATGTCTATATAGCGATCTATAACTCTCTCGATGACCGGCATCAGATCATGCCCCGATCAATCCTTCACGGAGAACCATGGCTTCAAAATGGCCTCGATCGTATGAAAATCTAGCCGTTTCTAATTATCTGTCCACCTATGTACGGACGACCGCATGTCAGTGGAAACTAAACCAGTATAAACTGGTCTCTCATAGTATTGAAACTCCCTAATAAGCTAGGCCAGCTCAAGGTCAAAGTGTTACCACTGACGTGCGGTCGACTGTACATCTGAGCGATAAATGCGATTTTTTGGGTGCAGGAATAGACAAAGCGCGAAAGTCTAAAATGTACCAGGGAATGGTAGGATAGGTTAGAAACAAATAATGAAATAAGTTGTTTACTTTTAGGTATTTATTTTTATACCATACACTATAGAATGTAGGTATAAGTATATGAATGAATGATTCACTCCATACAAATTACAGTTACCCAGGTATAAAGCAAAAATGCTAGGTTACGTGTTATATGGACGACTCCTTTATCTAAGTAATCCATTTAAATCCGACTTTCGGTCTTGTTGCCATGCTTTTGAAATAAATAGTGAAAAGCGGTTTAGTCGGAAAGCTAAGAATAGTTTAGTTCGTTAGATCATTATCATTTTAATTAAGTTTTCCTAGGGTTTGATATAAGATAACTTAATTTGTGTGTTTTTATGTTTAGTTTTTTGGTTTAGTCACCAACTGGACACGCAGTTCTGGACACGCGTGTGTCCAGTTAGTAAAATCCCGAAATAAGTAACATTTATTGTTTCGTCAACTCGATACATTCATCATCATCATCAACAGCCTATTAATCTTCCCACTGCAGGGGCTCAGGCCTACCCTCTCAACGAGGGCGTGCGGGCTATAGTCCACCACGCTAGCCCAGTGCGGGTTGGTGGACTTCACATGCGCCTAAGAATTTCTTCTTCGGCGTATGCAGGTTTCCTCACGATGTTTTCCTTCACCGTTTGAGAGCAGTCAGTACATGTACTTAAGTTACGAGAAAAAACCCATTGGTACATGGCCCAGCCGGGGATCGAACCTCGGACCTTTCGATATTATAGGTCGCGTCTTATCCCCGAGGCCACTGACGCTCTATACATTACATTTTTAAAACTAAACGAGCCCTATAATTGACACAGTCCTATAGTCTTACTATATCGTTTGCTATTATGACATAAACTTTACTAATCATTAATTTGTCCACTGCTGGACAAAGGCCTCCCCCAGGGATCTCCGCGGCGACCGGTCTTCATTTAGGTACTATTTTATGACAAAAAGCGGTAGTCAAGCGACGCTAAAGACCAAAGAAATTGAATTAAAGACATTAAAGTTGACATCCTCTCGTACACGTCAACGCAACACAAATATTGGTTCACTTAAATATTGGTTGGCAAGGTATAGCGAGACTAGTATGGGCACGACATTATAATTATCGAGTTGTTGCCGAAAATGGGGCAACCTCGTACAGGGCTACCACTACAAAAGAAGCAATCTTTTACTTTTAGGCACCTTATTTTAAATCTTTTATTAGATCGCCTCGGATCTTTCTGACAAGTATTGGCGTAATAGAGAAAAATTGGCCCAAAAACGAGAGCAGTGACTTCACTATTAAAATTGTTAGATCCATCTACGTAAGTAAGATTCTTCGGAAAGTTACAAAGATAGCGTGAGTGTGTCGACACGTCCCAATACCACAAGATCAACAGTGGATTGTTGGAGAAACTACTCGCAGTCTCTCCAGTCAGCTGGTGACCACGGCCAGTGTAACCTGCTCAAAACGTCAGGCCACAGAGGAAATAATAGTTACTGATCGGGCAAAGGTAAACAAAAGGATTCGCGCGAAAGCAGTGTCTAATAAAGTTTCAATTAAAAGTACCAACTTACGGGTACTTTACAAAACTATGACCACACTATCAGTACCGTTCCTTTTACACCGGGCCAGGGCTGTGAATCGTCGGTTAATTCACCGGCGAGGCGGCGGCGTCCTCGCGCAGCCACAAGCGGCGGAAATGGGCCGAATAAATCAGGGCTAACTCCACCCGGGGGATTCGCGTACCACGTGCAGAAATGTCAAGTGACAAATTTGGACCAGCGCGATGTCGTCACTAATGGGTTTTGTGGATATTTTGGGTCTATGGGAGATCCGCCTGGAGCCTAGGTAGATCATCGACTAATAGACATAGACATATATTTATTCGTATTTTTTGATACACGTCATTAATTTAAATAGGAATTAAATTAAATTAAATATAATAGGAATATATAATAGGAACCCAGATTATAATAGGAATCAAGTAAGGATGGGGTATCTATACCCCACCGACTTACAAGCGACTCCTAAAACTCAGTCTTAATTCTACAAACAGACAATTATTCTGCCAAAGTGCTAAGGTGTGCGGGCGGAGGGAACTGTACGTTGATTGGCCCGATCAAGGTAGCACAATGCCTTGATTGGTCGGATCTAAATGACGTCATGCGAGGTTGTCTCAGAGTCTCATAGGCATAATTATAGGTCTAACACATTCTGTATCCATGTCACAGTCCCTTCGTGTTTGTTGCTAACGCTACCGCAGTAAACTGGCGGCGTATTCATTAGTCGGTCCATTATTTATTTTTTGTTGATCCCCGGGTGACGCGCTGTCCTCCGCAACGTTTTACAGTTTCATTTAAATTGGCAACCCTGACTCGTTCGTGACGTTTGCGTCGGCCATGTTTTACTTAATTTATAACTGTGAATTTTCTTTAGGGCTCCATTGGCGGGAACCGAAGTGTCATGTTCGTCTATTATATTTTACTTTCCATGAAAAATGTATACTGCGGCTTTAATATTTAATTTATTGAGTATTTTTTACAAAAATATAATAAATAGGTAAGTAAAAGTGCATGTGTTGTGTAGAAAACGGAAATTAAAGCGTGTGAACAGGTATATTTTTCCTCCATTGAGCGATAGTTTTTTTTTGTTTATTGATGTTTATATTTATTTTCATTACTCATACTCTGAAAGAAGGTCTGAAGTTGCCTGAGGGGCGGGTTGAAAGTAATACATCTCAGCCCTAGGGAGAATCGCTTTCAACTGACAGCTGTCAAATTAAAAAAAAAACTAGTACTATTTTGACATTTCTATTGAACCATGTTCCAACTGTCTATACATGCACTCAATTACAGCGCGATGTAAAATTGAAATCACATAAAGTTATGTAATAATTAAAGAATATATATTTTTAAATGTCTTTATTATAATTATTACTGTCAACTATTTCTTTAAAATAACATAGATTTGGGCGAAATATTTATCATTTTTTCAATGATGGAAATGAAAAATAATGACAGAATATCTGGCCGGCCACAGAAAAAGAAACAAAATAGACGGGAAAGCGGCAATTCGATCTTCTTTTGTTTTTTCGAGTTGTAGTTTTGTTTATACTTCCGTATAGCAGATTTGTATTAACACTCTGTTTTTGTTTTTTCTTTCAGTGTTTTCTTAATGAAAAGCACAGTGTTTCCCTCGGGTTCAAGATTTATTTAGAGGTCCCTCGAACTATTGGCGCCCTCGCTACGCGTCGGGCGCCAAACCCCGTCTCGGGACTTAAATAAGTTACTTTCACCTCTGGGGTAACAATGTACTATTATTGATTCTATTGTAAATAGGTACTATATTTTTAGGGTTGGCTTGTAGAAGACTTAAGTACTAAATCTATAACCCATATCTGGGTTTAAGAGTCGATTTATTGGTCTTCTATTACTCATAGAAAAGTCATTTGTTGGTCCAACTTCCATCTTCTGTTTGACGCAAGCTTCGCAGTTGTACCAATAGGGGATCAAATTGTAAATCTAAAGATCGATCATAGATTAAACGATAAAAAAATGCAGATATTTCACTTCAAACGATTTGCTTGCTACATTTTTCATCGCTCGAGCGCCATCGATCGCAGTAGGGTGACAATTAGTCATGTTCTCTCCTGCCCTCCGTCACAGAGCAAAGACCTCCCCTCCCTCTCCCTTCTACCCTTCCCCCTACCTTTTGGAAACTACCTATATTTGAGATTTGTTTAAAAATCTGATTTGTAAGAAAATCAATCAATCAATACATATATACACATCATTCTGATCTGGACCCCATTGTTTTCAATACTCGTAGACCTTTTGAAATAAAATCATTTGACTTATTCTATTTGTAGTGCTTATATTTAATTATTTTCATTATTAAAAAAAGGTTAGTTTATGGATTTATTGATACAACACGGAAGACATACTAATTAAGTACATTACTAAAATTACCTACATAAGTACCTATACTTATCTCTTGTAAATAATAAAACATCAAACACCGGAAATACTAGATGGTGACACCGCCTGAAATATCAACCAGAATACACTGAACCTTCGCATTTGACTCGTTTCCCCCCGTTGTGTAACTTCAAACTACCAAATAGAGGGGGCACGGGAAGCTCAGGTTACTCTTGTGCCGCGTATTTGATACTGTTACGTCCCCTGGGACCTTCCGGGCTTTTGCCGAGATAATTGTTACCCTACTGCCGACAAGCCGTTTGTCTTGTCACTAGAACACATTGCTAATGGTTGCTTGATTTGTTGGGCCTCTAATAATAAAAGTGTCTGTTTTAGTTTTATAGGAAAAATTATTTTTGCACACAATAGTACAGTCGACCGCACGTCAGTGGAAACACTTTTCATTTTTTCAACATTTCCCTGCGACATGGACATAGGTTTCCCCCAAACCTCCTTGGGATAGGACTAATGCTGAAATGAAATTGTAAAGGCGATAAGTTCCTACACACAGTCAAATTCTTTTCATAATACCTACTTTGTAAAAGGTTATGGGCCCACTTAACAAAAAGTACAGTATAATAGGATATTAATATACATGTAGGTAGTATAATTTCAAGTGTATAGGTACTACGTATGTATATTCATAAAATCATAACAAAGTAAATTTCATTGAGTAAAAACAAGTCATTAAAATTTGTTGAAGCCAAACGTCAGATTATGTAAATTTCCCGCGCGTGAAAATAAATATATTAAAAAAGAATAATGGCCGCCAGAAATAAACGATCAGTGGCAAAGCCGGTAACAAAGTGTTCAAATTAAATTAATCCTCTATTTCTTAAATTATTTGACACCAACACATCGTCGGCTCGCGACAGAACTAGGGCTGTCCAATTCGGTCTATCGACAAACTCTATTTTTTATTTTGAGTTGTTTTTCGATTTCGACAGTCATTATCAGCCTTTCAAAGTCCACTAACGGTAACCATAATACTAGAACTAATATTCTGTGCCACAATGTAAAACGAAAAATAAAAAAAAGAACAGTTAAAAGCCAACAACTCATTGGATTAATGAAAATTCAAAATTACAGAGCAATTTCAAAGGAATAAAATCTTACAATTTTTAAATAAACCGGAGATGTTTATTATTAGACCCACACATTGTCTCCCTTTTTAATGACTAAAAACTGGTACCTATTTATTTGAATGAGAGAAGAAGATATTTTCGTATTTTCGGCCTTGTATCGATACGTCGAATAATTAATTAATCACAACACTAGTAGGAGCGCGTTTAACCTAGCCGTGGAATCTTTATTTATCGCCTCACACAACATAAAGTTACATTTTTATAGTTTCCACCCGACTATTTTTCAGGCTCAGTCGGGCTATTACTATAATCGCTTCTTCGACTCTTTCAACATGTTTCGTCTCACAGAACGTGGGACAAACAGACGAGAGCGAGATATATGAGCGGCAATTACGAAGCTGAAAAAACTGTAACGTTTGCTAGAGAACGAATGTCGCGAACTATCGTCGCGGGGGCTTGGAAGCAAAAATAACACTGCTTTCATATCGCGGCACTATATAGAGCTGTTAACAGCCTCTTTGATGTTCTTTTTTTCAAGGTCAATTCATGTTTGAAGAAAATATGAACTTGATTTGTAGTTTGAAACTTCTTTGACTTATAGGCCTTTGATCGTTCGTGATCTTTCTTTAAAAGTTTTAAGAGCGGTCAACAAATTAAATAGTGTATTTTTTATAATAATATGTGTAGTAAAAAAAATCTTGGCAGCCCGTTTAATTCTTTGACTTTATTACATAAAATGGAGCACAATGAAATAAATATTGAAACAACATTCACTTATATTAGTCGGCGGTGATAATAAGTCAAAACTGTTGGAACTTCCAATTGGCAGACCAACTTTTGCTTCTTTTTGTAAGTGTGTTTTTTAAATGAACAAACGTCTTTTATTTTAAAGTAATTTTTAGCTTAGTTACTAGATCTTTAAGCCGTATCTTATTCAGAATATTATTGTCATATTTCTTATATCTATTAAACCGGCAGTTACAGCACAGCCTAGGATCCTCAAAAATAGGGCACGATGAGAACTATTATTAAAGTTATCACTTTAATGGAGTTTTACAGCTGATAATTTCGGAATGAACTGGAAGAGTTGTATTAATTCATAATTTATTTATTGCGTCATGTGGACACTACTATGGAGTAAAGATTTTATTTTAGTTTTCCGCACAATGTACACAACAATACACTTATTGTATAAAATACTATCACAACTATACATTAAAACTCGCAATATACATTTTTAAGTGAAATAAAATAGAAGTGAC
The DNA here is from genome assembly GCA_949699065.1 of Metalampra italica. NCBI lineage: Eukaryota > Metazoa > Arthropoda > Insecta > Lepidoptera > Oecophoridae > Metalampra > Metalampra italica. The sequence goes on along the minus strand of OX452979.1, from coordinate 10,911,093 downwards.
AAACATGACACTTCGGCTCTCGCCAAAAGAGCCAACGAACATCTCTATATAAATCCTCGGGCTAGTGATGCGCCGTGACATATCGACAAACAGATGGCGCGCGCGTCCCGCGTCGTCACAACATCCACTAATTTATGCCCTCCTTAACGCCCGTCCCACCTATTAGTTGCACGCAGTATATTTCATGCGGTCGCATACGGTAACCATAATTTTTGACTGACATGTCGAAAAAATATATTATATTTTATTTATTTTTATGAAAATCTCTCGATACAAAAATTGTAATAAAAAAAAGTTTAAAGTATTATTTTAATAGTGTTAGAAGTAAAGAGAATCAATTTTAGTTGACTGCTATTTAAGATTTTTTTATAAATTAAAGAACAATTGGTTTACCCATGTACCAATGGGTTTTTTCTCGAAACTTAAGTACATTTACTGACTGCTCTCAAACGGTGAAGGAAAACATCGTGAGGAAACCTGTGTACACCGAAGAACAAATTCTTAGGCGCATGTGAAGTCCACCAACCCGCACTTGGCTAGCGTGGTGGACTATAGCCCGAACGCCCTCGTTGATAGGGTAGGCCTGAGCCCCAGCAGTGGGGACATGTTAAGGCTGTTGATGATAATGGTGTCGATTAGGAGAGCACACGACTTAACAAAATTTAGTCCATTGTGCTCTTTTTTTATCTGTAGAAATAAGAAAGAGATGGCATGTATTTTAGAACTGACAAATTAGTTTAGTCCTGTCAGACAAAGGGAATTTCAATCGCCATGTTTTAAGTTGCAATAGAAACCTGGTACATTTTCTTGTGTCTGACAGGACTAAACTAATTTAACAGTGACTTGTGAAAATAATAATTGTGACATATCGTCACCTATCTCGAAACGTATGGCCAATCTACTCTGAGTATCCCCAGCTGAGTTATCGTTGGATGCTGCTTTTTATTTCTGGAACGCATCGCGACTAACAGCTCAACGGCTTTCATCTTGTAAACGTTATTAATCGACACGGCTCCCGAGCACACATCACTTCCCATCTCTATACACTTTGCGGCACATTTACAAAACCACTAAACGTCTAATTCAACATTCATTGCTCACTTGTTAAGATGCTGCGCTTTCGTCTTCCGAACCGTACCCTGCAATGTAAGATGTACAAAACGATTAAGCAGGAAATATGGAGTGTTAAAATAGAGATTATTGTGTAGAATGTTTATATTCTCCGGCCTTTGTTAGTCGCAAAGAGCAATCAGTCATGTTCATACAAAAACGAGGTTGAAAAGGTATTGTCGCTTTGTAGTATATAATGAGTGGAATAATGCGTTCGGTGTGGATGAAAGTGAGGAATTATTCACGGAGATAAGTCTGTGTCAAGTGTAATTAGACACGGTCGTGAAGGACACAGTAATGAGGCTTGAGAGGACATTCAATAGTGCACTGCCAGGTCTTTGTAATTTGTTTGCTCTATTCCAGTTACAGTTATCTTCATAAGTCGTAAGAGAATACTTCAACGAGTTTGAATTCAGTCAGAAACCTACCACTTGCAGTGAAATGTTTAATTAGAATGCAGCTGATGACGAATAATAGAAAGTTAAAAGAAAAACTTAAGGGAGATTTTGGTTGATTACCATCGAGAAAAACATAACAACCAGATACGAGTAACAAAGCATTGGACATTACAACTAAGCACGTATAAAATCAACCAAGTAGTTAAAGGTACTAAAATGATACAAAAAAAAAGAGAACGCTTCATTCAACTTTGAAAAAAAATGTGAAAATACTAAGAACATCAGACACTAAATTGCAGCCGAAAATGACTACGACAAGAAAGAATAAAGAAATAAAGTTTTATATACCTAGCATAATCACATTACAGAATGAAAACATACATAAATCAAATCTACATACTACTGGATTCAAGATCAAACTACGTAACAAACTGAGATAACTATTGCAAAATCTACAAACGTATTGAGGAAACAGGGATCACGGCTTATTTACGCGTAATCCTCAAAGCAACTAGAGAGGAGAAACATCGAATCTATCGTGACCCCTCACGAATTCAAATAGAACCGAGTTAGCATCTGGCGCGGACTGTTCGAGTGCCAGTCCTAATTGACACTAATCAATTCCGCTCGGTGCGCTTTCAATATTCCTTCATCTAGGATTTTTCTCGGGTCTCGTTCGTTTTTATATCGGTCCTCGTCTCCGGGATTTATCGCTCAATTAGTCTTGTTTAATAGCCGCCTGCCGCGCTGATGTCTGCTTCTCGCGCCTCTAAGGGCTGTCACTCACACGCCCCTGTAATTTGAATATTATTTCGCATCAAAACGTTTATAATAACAGCTTCAAGGCCGGCAATCAGAAATCCCAGAAGTACATCTTAGTTTATGTCTATTAGCGACCTCTCTTTTTTTATTCTATATTAAGTTTCTTTAGAATAAACGCCTCAAAATGCAAGTCTGATAATTCTGAAGTCTTAGTTTTAATAAAACTCACGAAATAATAATATAAGTATATCTTGATATTTTTATCTATCATGCAGGAAATATTAAATATAAATAATCACATCAGAGTCTCTTCCGTGTTTTAATAGTTATATCGTTGGGGCAGAAAGGTTCTCGAGTGGCGACCACGTATCGGAAGACGCAGCGTAGGCAGGCCTCCCACAAGGTGGACCGACGATCTGATGAAGGTCGCGGGACCCGGCTGGATGAGGTTAGCGCGGGAACGGGCGTCGTGGAGATAGATCCCTGGGGGAGGCCTTTTGTCTAGCAGAGGTTCACACCACACTACTGACCACACATTCCAAATGTTTTAGTATAAAGTTTTTCTTTAATGTTTCAGAGCTTGGCAGCCCTGACGACTCGGAAGACGCAGAGAAATGGGATTAAATTAATTGTCGCATCAGTCAGGAGGGCGTCGGGGTGTTTTTTATTAGTCGAGTGAGCACCCCGCGCCCCGCGCCCCTCCGCTCCGCGAGCCCGCGGCAACCAGTAAATCACAAGACTCGCGATGCAAAAGATGAGTTTTGGATGTGGTATTGTGAGAATGAGAGATTTTCAAGTAGCTCTTTAAAAATAGTTCTAAATACAACTCATCGAGTGTCAAAATATGCGAGAATGTTTGCAAAACACTGAGGAACTAGGCAAAAATGTAAAAACTAGTAAAACTAAAAAGATAAACTTCCTTTCGCTATATATTAAACAGCCGTTGCCCGCGGCTTCGCTCGCATGGGATAAACCATCCGGAGGAATTTATCTGAATGTTAGTGAAAACCGCATCAAAATCCGTTGCGTACTTTAAAAGATCTAAGCGTAAAACGCGGGAAGCTACTTTGTTTTATAAACTAAGTAAGGAAGGTTAACGGGTACAATGAAGTAAATCCCTGATAATACCTTCGGGAATACTCGGCTATCTTCGGGACACATCGCCAATTGTCGTTTTTTCGGCCTAGCTAGCTTTCCGAAACTGACTAATTATTGTTAGACAAACTGAGCACGTGCGCTCGTTTTGCGCTTCAAGATATCTCGCGTTGCACGCTCCTTATAATAACTATCACCTCCAATTCCATATCGCTTCTCGTCTCGCCATCGGCGCGCCCAACCGATTTGTCCGCGCTTTGATCTCCGGCGCGATTTATCGACATTATTTTTAACGCCGCGCCCCATCACTACTCGGCTTGACGGACGGACTGCGCGCGGATGCGTATTTTACTCGAATTTATTGGCGCTCAACATATTTAATTTATGCGGCTGGAATATTAGTTTAATTTGAATGAAGTTGTAATGCATTGGTCTTTATGCAGTTCTGTCATTTATAAATACACACAAAATAATCTTTTTAATGAATTATCTAGGTACATAAATAGGCGAGGAGAGACCATACATTATTCAGACAGTTTTTTTTAAATATCAAGACATAAAATATTTTTCAACACACTTGCTCGCAAAGTGGCTCTTATTGGCACAAAATGTAAGTGATCTGTATTACCATCAAAGTCATAGGAAAATAAGTTTATGATATTTTATTTATTTTGCTCGCAATTAAGTGTGTTGAAAACCGTCGTATGATACGCGTGAGCGTTGAACATACATACTTGGCTTCATTACACACTCGGCAAGCCTCGTATGCAATGACCAACTTAGCTCACTGGTATCATAATGTACTATTAAAATAGCCGTGCGGTAGCCTAGTTGGTTATGCACTCTCCTCACGTTCACGAGGACGTAGGTTTGACCCTGGGCCCGTACAAATAAATTTTTCGGAACTAAAATGCTTGCTTACATCTTTTCCACTAATTTATAGACGTAAGTACTCCATAAATATATCAGCATTCCGTTCTCATCGAATAAAAATAAGGCCAAGTTTACACATAACAGATCAACACGTAAATGGGTTTCATGTCAAATAAATCTCTACGTTTATCGTTCTTCCAACCAACGATGCATACCTCATCAGGTAGCCGAATGGAATACCACAATTACTGGTAAGATTTACTACAGTAATGTTTGTCACTGGTCAACATACAGCCTCCATTGTGACGGGAATGTATATTGGTCAATGTTATAAAGCACTAAATACAGTGTAAATATATATAGTATGTTGATAATATTTTTACTAAAACCTTTAAAGGAATATCTTTAGTTACCGTTATATACTAAGTATGATTTTCTTCATTTTTTTCTTCTTTTTTTTAAATTTATCCAGGGATTACTTCATCTTCATTTTCATTTACTAGTAGAATATTTAGATTTTTATCCTTTTTATTATGTTTATTATAGTTTGTGACGATGTATTGCAATGTTTTTTTATAGAAGGACACACAAACATATTTCGAAGAAATTGAAATTTCATTCCTTCCAAGATTAGATCAGGGGAATACCCTCATTTTTAGGCAAATGCATGCAAAGTATGTACTTATTTTTACAAGCTTTTATTTAACTCGCCTTGTTAGTGTGAGTCAAACCTTGCAAATGACTTTTGACCCACTTTCAGTTCTTCAATTGAGCTGAAATTTTACATACGAAAGTTTAAACAAATAAAAGATAAGTAAATGCATTACGTATATATTATACGTAACAAGTAATTATATTAAGTTATATATAATTATATAAAGTAATTATATATTAATTAATTATACGTAACAACTATAATATTATACGTAACAAGTTTATCATCTACTTGTGTAACCTTTACAGAAAAAATCATGATGCATATAGGTATTAGCTAAAAATAAACCGTCGACTAGACAATAGTATGCTTTTTGCACAAAAACGATTATTAGATGATTAGTGAACAAAGCCGCGGGGCACGACTAGTCTAAGCCGAAACCTTGTAACAGACGGGAGTACATGCACAGGACTGTTTTCCGTTCCCATTGCGAGTGGTCGTATATAAGCACGTCACGCAGTGATTTGCTGCCAAACTAGGGTGACACACAGTCAGAAACATCAGCGATTAAATACCCGCCAGTTCAAATTACAAATTTAAAACATTGAAAAACCCAGAAAATTAAAAATTAGTTACCATCATGCGCAGCATAGGCAGGCCTCCCACAAGGTGGACCGACGATCTGGTGAAGGTCGCGGGACCCGACTGGATGAGGTTAGAGCGGGACCGGGCGTCGTGGAGATCCCTGGGGGAGGCCTATGTCCAGCAGTGGACGTCTGGTGATATGATGAACATCATGCACTATTAGAGCGTCGGTGGCGCAATTGAAAAGACGCGGAGTGTCTTGTTGAGAAGTCGGAGTTCGATCCCCGGTCGCGGCCATGACTGTACATGGTTTTTTCGCAACTTGTACACTTACTGACGGCTCTCAAATTGTCATTGACAAAACTTGCATGTAAGTGCGCCTAAGAAGAAATTCTTAGGCGCGTGTGAAGTCCACCAACCCACATTGACTATATCCCATACGCCCTCATTGAGAGGGTAGGCTTGAGCCCCAACAGTGGGGACATAATAATCGGCTGTTGAAAAACAAGTAACTTATTTTCATCTAATCTCAAATTCAATTTTAATTCAATAATTTGTTGTCATTTATTTATATTAATATATAACAGAATAAAACAAAATGGTAGGGTATAGGCTATATAACTAAAATAATGCTAAAAACTAAAAATTAAAAACATAAAATTTAAAATATACTCCCCCCCCCCCCCCTTCCTACAGCGGTCCATGGTAACATTTTGTGAATGCGTTTTGTTCGCCGAGCTTCCCGTCCGTGTGTCGGTAACATTTTCATCAACAGGCTGTCAAATAAAGCAGCAAACGGGGCCCGCATACAGAGGGCCGGCCGTGTCGCCGCGCGCCTAATGAACTATTTGAATGTAGGCCTTATTGGCCGCGAATAAATAAAGAAATAAACGCTGTGCGCGCGCGCAGCTTAATCTGCTGTTTAACCGCGTATTCATAGTCTGACACACAGAAATAGGAATTTGATATGTCTTAAAAATCACGTTTCGGCCAGTTTCGGTTTCGGCCAAAAGTCGGCCGAAGCTTTCGGCCGCGCCGAAATTCTTCGTGAGTGAATTGAGTCGTTCGGCTAACTTCGGGTGAGTTCGTTTCGAGGCTCGTGATCGCCAGCTGAGATAAAAATGAACGTGTTTAAATGCATACTTGGACATTTTTGAGGTTGGACATTTTTCAGGTAGGACATTTTACAGGTTGGACGTTTTTCACATTGGACATTTTTCAGATTGGACGTTTTTCAGGTTGGACGTTTTTCAGATTGGACGTTTTTCAGATTGGACGTTTTTCAGATTGGACATTATTCAACGGTTGGACATTTTTCAGATTGGACATTATTATCGTAAATCTTACCTACTCATTATGTACTTATGCAATTAAATATTTTGATTTTGTTGTCAGAATGTCCGGCAGGAGATCAATATGTAGAAATATAAAGACTATTACTTACTCTGTGGAAATATGTTGATATTATACTCATCCAATCCACATATTGTGTACCATCCTTCAATATAAATTCATTCGACAAGCACCATTCACTAAACAACCCCCACCTCCCCCCGCCCCGCCGGACAAATAAAGAAAAATACGCTCTCACTATGAATAGCGCTCGAGTATCAAGAAGTGGGATCCTCCACGTCTGATTGAATGTGAATATTATGCGACGCGGACGCGCCGCCGCGCCGGTGTGGAGTGCCCTCTACATTACATTACTGCTGCATGGGGGATTGGGAATGTTTCACAATGGAGTGTTCCAGTGCATCAGTATGAGTACAGTGTATTGCAATCATATTACAAAGGACATTATTAATTTTGGTCCAAATCTAAAATATAGGTAGGTACTTACTCGTATATATTATACCTAAGCCTTGTTACTGTGATGAAAATCTGTATTTTCATTTTCATACGTTTTTGATAAAAATATGTCATTTTCAACATCTTTTAGAATGTAAAAAGCAATCGTTCTAAACATTACTTTGACCTAAAACAAAATGCAAAAAAGGCGGTGGCTCTGCCAAGATGACGCATATAAGAATAGATATAAAAAAATGTTGTTTAAGGGACAATTTCTAAAAGAAAATCATGTCAGCCCTTCGAGATCCACTGTCCAGCAGTGCACTGGGTAAGGCATATGCCTTGCCCAGTGAACGTCTGCACTCCCTTCTTTAGGTTGTCACGTGGGTCTATCTGGCGGGTGCCGCGGTCTTCTCTCCAGAACTCATCTGTCCGAAAAACGAACATTTTTAAAAATATGACCGATTTGGCCCAAAAATGTGTCCAATAGTCCAAAATAGTCCAAATCGACGACGACTGACGAGAGCGTCAGTGGCGTAGGGGATAAGACGCGGCCTATCATATCGAAAGGTCCGGAGTTCGATCCCCAGCTGGGCCATGTACCAATGGGTTTTTTCTCGAAACTTAAGTACATTTACTGACTGCTCTCAAACGGTGAAGGAAAACATCGTGAGGAAACCTGCATACGCCGAAGAAGAAATTCTTAGGCGCATGTGAAGTCCACCAACCCGCACTGGGCTAGCGTGGTGGACTATAGCCCGAACGCCCTCGTTAAGAGGGTAGGCCTGAGCCCCAGCAGTGGAGACATTAATAGGCTGTTGATGATGATGAGTCCAAATCGACAGACAGATTAGACGAACTGAATCGCACCACGATACTTATAGGGTATCCATTTTGAGTGAACACTGGAAAGTAAAATTAATCTAAACAAGAACTTATAGAAAGCTGAAAGGTCTACACAAATCAAGAGACTTAAGACCATCGGAATAAATGTCACCGATATGTAAGATAACAAGAATACCATTAGCACCTCACACCCAATTCTTTCGATTACCATCAGAGTTGCTGCCCCACCCGCGGCATGTAACCAGACTCCGGCTGTTTCAAAACGAATTGACGGACATAAAACTCGCACGTTACGATCCCAGTCCGAGATATACGTACGTAATAGTGCGTCGTGCCATCGCACGTAACATCTCTGGAGCGCCGTAACTGCAGTTTTATGAACTACCCGTCTTGTTTCGGGGTCAGGTTACGATTATGTATAGTCGCATTACACGAATGGTAACTTTGAAATGAATGTGTTTTCCAGATTCATAAAATTACAGATTGGACGTTTTTCAGATTGGACATTATTCAGTTTGGACATTTTTCAGCTCGAGCATGATCGTTGGACATTTTTCAGATTGAACATTATTACAGTAAATCATGTAAACCTCAGTCCGTGAACGGACTACCAGAAAGAGTAGCTTGGAGTTTCTCTGAGAGACAGGATCCGAAACTATGATCCGCCAGAGAACCAAAGCCTTCGACATAGCTCAAAAAGTTCGTTGAAGTGGCAGTGGGGCTATAGACGAGACCTAGAGTGGAGACCACGCGTGGAAAAGCGAGGGACGCGCCCCGGCTAGATGAAGCGACGATCTGCGTGAGGCGGCTGGCAGTGACTGGATGCGGAGAACCGATGATCGGGTACAGTGGCGCGCCTTGGGGGAGGCCTGTGGTCCAGCAGTGGACTAGTGCAGGCTGACCTAATACTGCAAACAAACAATTCGAAGAAGACAAAGAGAGAAAGACAAACAAAACAAAGTCAAAATGTTGAGGTATGCAGCAGGAAGGAACTCCCTAATGTGAAGAGTTCCACTGGCTACCTTCAAATAAACGTGGCTGTATGTATGTATGACTGTGGATGCGCTCAGCTGTTTTATCTTGCGCTCATAAACGTGTCAATTCCAACACTAACCGTTGATTTACTTTATTGCCGTTTAAAACAATAATTTACTACTGTTTACTGTTCACGCTTGGCTTTAAATTAATCGCTGGCTTCTGCTTCGATACTTCCTGTTTGGAGCCATGGCCAGAGTTGGGGAAAGTCCACTTTTTATGTATAGGATGGCCTATTGACAGAGATCCAAAAATAGCTTTAAGTAGCTAGAAAACATGACAAAAAAATCGAGTTTTTTTAGGAGAAGTAAGAAACAGAAATGGTTCATGGGATTTTGTACGTACATAATTATCCTCCTGGGACCCCACGGCCTCGCTTGAGGATATAAAAACATTAAAAATAAAACATTTAAATAATAATTATCATAAAATAATTATTTTTTGATGTCCAGTAAACTTAAAAATAAATAAATAAATATTCGTTCACTTCTCCCAGATTAAAACACTAATAGTTTTCAAACAAGAATGATGTATGTCCGCAAAGATATATGTGACATCTCTTTTTGAGGCACTGTGACATTTTCACACATGATACAAGAAATAAAAACCAACTTGTACTGCCACCAGTTGAGACTTGTAAGGTCAGTAAATAGTTCAGACAAACTCAAGGTATACGCTTCTATAAAAACACCAGAGGCTATCTTCATTATGAGGACAGAGAATTTAACGATCACATTAAAAACATCTTTGAAAGAAAGCTTATTATAAACTAGACGATTTGATGCCTGCCTGGTACAAATGTTACTTTAGGCAACCTCGCACTATCTTTAGAAACAATTGTTTACAAACTTGTGTTAAAATATGTGTCGCGGAAGTTCATTGCGGCCAGATTGCGCCGCTTTTTTCTGCGCTAACACCCAGGAGGCGGTGGTAGATAAAAATTGACGTGTTTAATGTACCTAGTTTACTCGAAGGGCAATATTTTGACCGATTAATTTCGCCTTACGTACAGTTGCGTGCCATAAAGTTTTAAATAAATGAATAAATCCTTCCACCTCAGGTACGAAACGCATTTTCCCACCGGTCACGAGTGGCAGTAAAAATTCTGATGACGTCGGCCGAGCGAGTCCTCCACACGATTATGGGCCCCGCAGGCCCCGCCTGAATGGAAACGCGCCATTACTGCGAGGGTTGGGAAACCTTCCCAATGACCTGATAGCTTGCAAGTGATTTCCAATCAGAACACACCGAGGCGCTACAACTGGCATTTAAATTAAAACGTCGAGTGTTTCGTTTCAAATAGCTAAGAGCGTCAGTGGCGTCGGGGATAAGACGCGGCCTATCATATCGAAAGGTCCGAAGTTCGATCCCCGTCCGGGCCATTACCAATGGGTTTTCTCGAAACTTAAGTATATTTACTGACTGCTCTCAAACGGCGAAGGAAAACATCTGCACGCCGAAGAAGAAATTCTTAGGCGCATGCTGTGAAGTCCACTAGCGTGGTATACGCCCTCGTTGAGAGGGTAGGCCTGAGCCCTAGCAGTGGGGACATGTTGATGCTGTTGATTGATTGAAGACCTTGGAAATCATTAAGTCTAGTTCCTGGTCCATCTAATTTTAGCGGCTGGCATTTGTGTATCCTTGCAATAAATCATCTTTGAAGTCGCCCTGGCCTGCGACCATTTGTAATTTGTTACCGACTCCTGCGCAGGTAGCACGGCGCATACTAATCGCTTGGACCACCGAGCGGGGTCGTCGCTGTGAATGTAAACTGTCATTTATTGAAGCAGTATCGGCACTTACAGTAATACAGTTGCGGAAAATTACTCGAAGAATTGGACTTAAGTACGGGGAATAGATTTCATTGGTTAGACAGGACGGTCGAGCCCGTCAGCAGCCAATGACCTTCCAAATGCAATCAATCTAAACGTAAAGGTGACAAAAAAAATTGTGTGTTTCGGCATAGTACCTAATTATAATTACTTGACTCAATCTCAAGAATCTGATAATCTGCTATTTAATTTTTCGAGGCGTTCATTACATGGGTGGAAAGTGGATGGATACCCATATTAATTTGCCATAAAGGTTTCCTCACGATGTTTTCCTTCACCGAAAAGCATTATGGTAATAGTAAACCGTACTTATAGGCTACCATGGCTCTCTTCTTTATTTTTACTACTCCACTAGGTACTTTATATAAATGATTTATAATGATAGATGGGTTCTTAGACCATGGTTACCGTGGGCGGGCAATCGCTTCATCCGGCATCCAGCTATGGTATCAGAGCTATTGGTGTCCACCACCCATTGTTTACTGCCCGCAGTATGATTTGTGAGATCGATTGCGATTAGCTCTATTGAAATTGCACGCTCGGGATATGGAAGAAGCGTCATTTCAGAAAATTCTGCTTTCCTGGTCCAAAGGTTGTCGGTAGCTGTGCAGCGCGGCAATGCCACTAGCGTCTTCGGAACCTTTACCTATATTTTTTTAATTGTCTTGTTAAACTGTTTTCTTACCAAATAATTTCACGAAATGCACTCCAATAGTCACATCACTCTTTTGTTCTTCTGCGTTCTAGGAGCTCGAAATTACCTTGTACTTACCTGTGTGAAAGGCGATCGCAATCAATTTCTGTGCTTGTTATATTTTTCGATTTATGTATAATGATACAAGGAGTTTTCTCCATTAACCTTTGATCCATCACGGTTTCAAGTCGAGAATAAATGAGATAGAATACGTAATGTAGAAGAATTCAATACATTGGTGCTAATGGCCAATGGGGATTGTGGGATTTTTTTCCCATAATCGTGATATCCCACCATCGTCATGATATTGGGACCTACCTGGCTTGACGTTCATCAATTGGCAGCACGTCTGCACAATGCGCTCCCAGGCGGCTGCGCGTGCGGCCAGATCCGTATCTCTTCCGTCGACTTGTGTGGCCCTGATTGGTCGCGATGTATGCGCCGGATATGCTCCGCTAACTCTGCCTTAATGTATATTAAACCCGCCTATTGATTGGATTTATTTGTGACGCTCCACAAATCCAGCATGGGAATGAATGAATGAATGACATGACAATGAAGTCTCAGAAAATCTCGCCGTTTGCTGGTGGTCATACTAATTTGTCATATCAGTATGACTACGACTGTACTCATCCTAGGCATGGTAGGTACTATTTTTTGTTTGTTGTTTGTATGACTTGTTTCGCAAAAAAACATTATTTTCAAACCTGCTTGGAAATGTGAATATTATATTGACAACCTTCTTCAAGATAAAATACATGAGAGGCTATCCATATTTATATCCATTTTTAATTATAATCGTCATCAACATTATATCAGCCCTTTGAAGTCCACTGCTGGACATATGCTTTCCCACGCCACCACACCCGGGCACCTTTAGGTTGAACACTTTGATAATCGCTGCTTGATACTTTCAATGTAAAAAAAGTGTCAATTTTTTTCTAAGCTGACAAGTGACACCTAAGTAGAAACTTTCAATTATTATATTTCGTTTGTAAAAACAATCTTCGATCACAAATATAACCCAAAATTATTACATACTGGTTACACGGAAACTGACGCTCACCACACATCAATGCATCTGCACAAATGCTACGCTAGGATTCGCGGTCGTATCGGTGGGAGCACGTTCCTCACAAGACAGAAAGGAACATTTTATTCACATTACCACATCCCACATCTATAAGAATAAAAATATAATAAATTTATTAAATAAAATGACTCCTTAACCAAACTTTAAAAACTTAAAATTAAGTAGTGGAGGTTGCACTTAACAGGATTTAGCACAAAACTGGGATTTTCAAAACCCAACACTTATACTTACCTGGGTCTTTTAAGGTCACAAAGATTGCTACAATTTTCATTCTACAGGTTGTGCCAATAATATACCAGCTGCTATACTTTATTAATATACCTATTGCATCAACCAACTTTTGTTTCACAACTTTTTGAAATTCAAAAAACAAATTAACCCTTCATACTCGTACAAGTTGATGACGAGAAATTTCCATTTTTTTCAAAAAGTTGTAGCAGCTGTTGCATTTATTTTTACATCCTATCCTACTAATAGTATAAAGGCGAAAGTTTGTAAGGATGTGAGGATGTTTGTTACTCTACCACGCAATAACTACCTAACAGATTTTCATGAAACTTGGTACAGTGATAGCTTAAATCCTGGATTATCATATAGGATACTTTTTAACGCGGACGAAGTCGCGGGACGTCCGCTAATTCCCCATAAGTAATAAAACGCGACATAGATGGCCCTGTTACAATTTCACCTTTGTATCCTGCTAATAGGCCTATTAATAATAATTTTTATACTAATACCTCGGGAAAAGCTGTTCCTTGAAAAACTTTTCTACGCAGGCGAAGCCGCTGGAAAAAGCTAGTCCTGTATAACCATAGCAGCGCCATCAATAACACATACCTTCAGGCTCCTCCCTGCGATCAGCGAGCTGGCCTCTTGTTACCAAATAATATGGTGTGGAGAAGATTGCCACGGCTTCGTCACGTCCCAGATTTGTAGCTTTATTTTATCCACGCTTTATGAACGACTTGCTGTTCTCGCGGCTTCGCTTTAGTAGAAAAGTTTTTCACGCCTATGTGCTATTCTGTTAAGTAATCTATATTACTGTAAAGTTTCATCAAAATCTGTTGCGTAGTTTTGCGTGAAAGAGTAACATACATCCACACATCTTTACACACTTTCGCGTTTATAACGTTATTAGGATTATCATCATCAACAGCCTATTAATCTCCCCACTGCTGGGGCTCAGGCCTACCCTCTCCACGAGGGCGTGCGGGCTATAGTCCATCACGCTAGCCCAGTGCGGGTTGGTGGACTTCACATGCGCCTAAGAATTTCTTCTTCGGCGTATGCAGGTTTCCTCACGATGTTTTCCTTCACCGTTTGAGAGCAGTCAGTACATGTACTTAAGTTTCGAGAAAAAACCCATTGGTACATGGCCCAGCCGGGGATCGAACTCCGGACCTTTCGATATGATAGGCCGCGTCTTATCCCCGAGGCCACTGACGCTCTTAGGATTATAATTATAATTAATGTTTTCATTTGAGGTTTATTTCCGCTTTCCTACGTAGGTATACTTTTATTAACAAAGCAATAGTCAGATCAATAAAGTTTAATTACACTAAAAGTCAATATTTTTGTTAGTAATTAATGCCAAAAACAGTAAATAAAACTCACTTGCCTACTAAATACAGAATCAATGTCAAGGATTTAGTTCGATCTGTTCAGTATAAGCATTTTTATTTAAACTCATTATTTAATTTTTTTTACTAATTAATTTAAAACAATTAGACCAGTCTGATGTCCGTCTGTATTAATTTCTGAAAGGTAGCCTAGCCTAGCTCTATAGTATTTTAAGGGGGTTAAAAAGGCTTAAAAAAAGATCACGTGATTAATGGACGGCCCCTAATAAGAACACTTGTTTCATCCCCCAGTGAGTATAAATTATGCTTAACCTTCCAGAGAAATGATGGACCTAAGATCTGGAGATAATTTCATGTATAAAATACAAATATCTATACTCTATACTAATAATAAAGAAGTAAAAAAACTGGTGGATAATCCGCACGCTTAACTTGTACCAAATGATAGCGCGCTGTAAAATACACCTAGCGCCATCTATTGACTTTTCACATTTTAAGGGGAACGGTGGTGAGAGTTTGTATGGGAGTATCGGTTTTTTAATAAACTAAAATACTTAATATAGGATACTTTATAACGCGGATGAAGTCGCGGGGCATCGGCTAGTACTTAATATAATAGTAGTAAGTACTTTGTTCTAAAAATCACTAATTTATAGTCTTAAATTTTAAACAATATCAATCAAATGTTGACCCTTAGTCTCTGGCAAAAAAATACAAACAACTGACGCTATAAACGGCCAAGAAGCTAAAACTATAGATGGAATCCAGTGAGGAGTTATAACTGTGATGAAAGGAGTCAGCATGGCTCCCACTTTTCCTCCACTTGATATAATTCCAAACGCCATATTCCTTAGAGGCGTTGGAAACAATTCAGATATGTAAATGTATATCACAGCAAATGAAATGCTGATGGCACTCATTCCTATAACTCCAAGTACAGTGCACATCCAATGTCCTGTTGGAAATAGTATTATCAGTAACAAGGATACGCTGGTAGCAATAAATGTTGCCATTATAGAAGTTTTTCTTGCGACAAACTTGTTTAAAACCATTGAGAGGCAGCTAACTGGGGCCTGAAATAAAACAGAACATATAATTATTCAAGTTAATCTTAATAAGCTACAATATTATGTGGAGATGACGCGCTTTAATCAATGAAGAAAACATTATTTTAATTCAATTATCATTCATCGAAATCTTTATCTGGTCATAATAATAAAATTTGATATGAATTTCCATAGTCCCAAGAAAATACTGACCTGTATTAATCCTAACAAAGCGACGTCCAAATATATATTGACACCGATGTATGATACGTATTGACTTATTCCAAAATATAGGCCTCCTGCAGCGAAGAAGACTACAAACATACACGAAGTCCTCAACGCCAAGTCTTTGGTCCTGAATAGATCTATGTACGAGTAGTTGAACTTTTGCCGCTTCTTTTGTTTTCCTGTTACATTTCCTTCACTTCCAATTAAAATTTCTTTGATATTGACATCATTTAGCTTCTTACTGAAATTAATTTTTTTTATCTTTCATCATCAGTCACCAAAGAGATTCACTACTTTATTAATAAACTAAGTAGCAGTGGGCGATTCACATCTGTCGCAGAACAGACTGCCTTGTCAGTCACTGGAACAGACGCATTCTGGAGTGGAGACTGCGAACCAACGAGCTAAATGGGCTGTATGCGGGAGAGTCAGTTGTGGTGGCATTTGTTGGGGAAGGCCTATTTCCAGCAGTGGACGACGAAAGGTGATGATGATGACAGGAAGCAACGTCGCCTCAGTTAAGAAATTAGTAGAAGCGCTACAGTATCGTATGTTGATCAGGTTTGCAGCAAAAACAATAACCATACATCAAAGTTAAGCACTAAACGCCCGTAACATAAAAAAAATTGGTGTCGTAATGAAAACTCACCGACTTGCAGCGCATTCAAACAGGTTAACCGCTCTATTTAGTTGTCCAGTAGACATCAACCATCTCGGTGACTCTGGTAGCGTGAGAACGAGAAAGAAAATCAAAACTGACACTGCGCAGTATTCTAATAGGAACATGTCCCATGTTGATGAGAAATAAGCGAAAATAGGTAATGTTGCTTGAGCTAGACCGTCAGGTAGTATTATCAAGCAACCTGCGGCCTCTCTGTGCCGGGAGCCGACAATTTCTAAAGCATACACTGCGCTAATGGAAAAAATTCCACCGCAAGATAATCCAATGAGAAATCGGAGGCAGCAGAAAGTGGTATAGTTTGGAGAGTAAGGAGCTACCACCATAAAGATAACATTGAGAAATGTACTTAGTCGAAGCGCATTCCTTCGCCCGAATCTGTAACAATCGAAAGTATTTACAATTACAAAAATAAAATAAAATCATATTTCTTATATTTAAGTAATTTCGTTTGCTCCAAAGTGCCAATTTGGCTAATGTAATTCGCTTACTTCATGTAAGCAATCCAGTTGGGCTGGCAGCATTTGGAAAACTGCGTCAAATCTTCACATCGCTTATTCTACAATCGTTAAAGACGAAAGTCTTTCACCAGTGTGCCCTGCCAGTCATGACATACGGCGCGGAAACGTGGACACTGACGCGATGACGGTGGGCCTGACCCACCTCAGCGAGCTATGGAGAGGGCTGTGCTAAGAGTTTCTTTGAAGGACATGATCCGTAATGAGGAGATCCGACGGAAAACTAAGGTTACCGACATAGCCGCAAGGATTAGCAAACTGAAGTGGCAATGGGCAGGTGACATCAGTCGCAGAACCGACGGCCGTTGGGGCAGACGAGTTCTGTAGTGCAGACCGTGGACCGGTGCGCGCAGCGTGGGACGCCCCTCCGCCAGGTGGACCGACGACCTAATGAAAGCGAATGGATCCGGAGAGCGAAGGACCAGGTGTGGTGGCGTTCGTTGGGGAAGGCCTATGTTCTGCAGTGGACGCTAATAGGCTGAGATGATGATGTAAGCAAAGGGAGCATTGCGACAGAAAATGAAATAGGTTTCGGTAAAATTGCCTCAGTTACTGCAATAAATAACAACTTTGTAAAAAAAATTAAGAGCTCATGACAATAATGTCAAAAACGCTTATAGCAAGTGGACGGTTCATTTCAATGCTGTACAAATTTAGTTGTTAATGTTTAACAGCTTTAAAAAAAATTATATCTTAGTTGTAGGATATTCATAAAAAAAAACAGTTACCTGTCAGAAATCCACCCATACAGCGAAGTTCCCACCAGCACACCAAACATCATAAAAGTCTGGGTAAAACTCACAAGCCACCCACTTTCACAAACCAAATCAAACTGGGATATCAGTGTACTCTCAAACACAATAGGATAATACGTGTATTCCGTACAGTTTTCATGGCAATTATTGATTTCTTCAGTCGCATTCCCTTTATAATCACTGCAGACAAAGTCTGTAGTCGGTGCAACGAAAATTATCGATAGCAAGTTCCACATCGATATGAACCTCGTGAGGCAGGCAATGACGCAAACTCTAGCATGCCAGGCACCGAAAGATCCAATACATTTCGTCACGTAATCATCTTCAGGTACACTTGCATCACTGCTTTTAGGTATTTCTTGTGTTCTGCTATCACCATTTTTATTTATTTCCACTTCCATCTTCAGTTATTACTTCACCGCATTAAAAAAATTGCAAATCAACTTAAAGGCCTCTCTCTAGAGAATTCTGCCGACGTTTAAAAATATTTGACTGAGGGTTAAGTGAGTGGTTTGACGTCTGTTTCTTTTTGTGTCAGTTGTTTCAATACTCTACTTAGCATAAGGCGTAGTTTTTCAATACTATTTGTCTTGTGCCCAAATGTAATTTATTTGTTACTTATTCTATTATGTTTCAGATACTACTGACTGGCATAATAACAAACCGAGGATACCGAAAAATATTATTGTTTGATAAAAGACTGCACTAAGTACTTATCTCTTCCACAGGAAAAACACACTGATATATACACACTTATGCAGATTAGGTAACAGTGTACTATTTGGGTATCGTTCTCAGTAGAGGAAGATAAGATCACCCACAAGATTTTTGCAAATGTCGTATCAAATCAAATCAATTTTATTTATTAACTAACAATAGTTATTTGTTATGCAAGGCTGCAAAGTTGGTGACTTTGTGCGAGTACTAGTATTGAAAACTGAGCAAGCGAAGGGTTCAAATTCAAGGTACGAGACACAAAATAACTTTGCTGCCGAGCGCAACACACAAATTTTCACCTCACTACAGCGAGGAAAATACTAGGTGAATTGAATCCTTTCGGCGGTTTAGAACCACAAATAATAATAACCACAATCAGAATTGACCACTTCATTAAATGTCCATCTTCTACAAATTAGAAGAAAAGTTTTAAAAAGTTTTTTTCCAGGTGCAGTTTTCCACGCAGATTTCGAATGAGAAAGTATAACCCTTACGAGCTTGTGAGGTGAAAAGTAAATTAATGTTTAGAAAGAAAATAATTATCTGTGTTACAATTTAAAACTCTAAAGTAACTCTATCAAGCACTAGCTTATGCCCCGCGACTTCGTTCGCATTAAAGAGTAACGTTTAAGTTACAACTGTTGCCCGCGGCATGTAAATTCGACCCGTGATGTTATATTCCCATACAAACCATAATTATCATCCCTTTTTCACTTCTTCAGGGTTGAAATTTGAAAAATCCAAGTACCAGATTTTAAGTCAGACCACATGCTTTCACAAAAAAAACGGTTCAAATCGGACCAGTAGTTTTAGCGTGGTTTGAAACAGACAGATAGACAGACAGACAAGAAATTATTTGAAATCAATCACACATTACAAATCAATTTAGGTTAGGTATTTTGATCCTAACGTCGCAACCATTTGCATTGCAATACCTATAGATAGACTTAAGAATTGCCAGTTATAAATTTACTTATCTTATCATTAGTACACTTTAAACATTCAAAACTACATTTCATAAACTTAGTTCACAAGATTGTGAAAAGCCTTCTATTTATATGTTACTAGCCGATGCCCCGCGACTTCACCCGCGTTATAAAGTAGGTATACTATTTTTATGTTATTCAAAAATTTTTAACCCGTTCTAATCGTGTCAGTTTCTTAGTGTTAAAATTTGTCAATAGATGGCGTTAGTTGTATTTTACATCCCGCAATCATTTGGTTCTTCGCAACATAATATAAGTTAAGCGTGCAAATCATCCACCAGTTTTTACCTCTTTGTTATTAGAATAGATATAGATTAAAATCGTCACCACAAATCAACACAAACCGCATTTTAATGCCCAACGACATGCGCCGAGCTCTCAGTAATTTTCAACGATTCTGTTTTATAAGTCACGATTATTTGTATAAAGTTCACGAAGTCGTGAGTCATGTTACATTAAGATGCCGCCTTTTTCTGTCTTTCGGAGGGTTCTGTCTGAAGATGCCTTTACATGCCTTGTCTAATCATTAACAATCTCTACAAAATCTCTAGGCAAGTTTGCAATGTTTATAATATAGATAGGGCTTGAAACCAGCAGTCAAAAGAAATTATTATTATAATTATAATTAATTTACTTAATTAAATTATAGGACGTAAACGTAGTCTTTAAGTAAGTCTGCTATCCATTATATCCAGCCAGATCCCTTGTTCAGGTATGATATCAATCGCATCAATCAAAATTTTTTTTTCCGAAATCGTATCATGTCCGGATCGTCGTGTTCAATCCGCAATCGTTGCTCATCCCGTGATCAAGCCTCGTTACGTTAAACATGATCGACCGAACGCGTAATTTCCCGCCGGTGGGCCCATAACCTATAATTTGGAGCACTCTCGGCTCACTCAATCAAGTAAACGTTGCTGGTGGAAGCAAAGTTTTTGCTTCACGGCAACGATTTGCTAAGTTTTTCAACGGGGCCTTTTACTTATGTGTATAATTAATTAGACGCCGTTCAATTTGAAGACGATGGACATTGTGGTCCTTTGTGCTTCTGAGTAACTGTAGACCGATTTTTAAAAAAATACACCAAATTCAAATTCAAAAGTATTTTATTGCATGTAAGTACACTAGGTACATTTATACAACGTAAATTTTTTATCTACCACCGCCTCCAAGGTGTTATATAGAGCTGGGAAGAAGAAGCGGCGCAACAAACTTCCGCAACACATCTTTTAAAATCAAGTTTGTACATAACATTATTTTGTAAAGATTGTGCGAGGCTGAAGTAACATGAACACCAGGCATCTTTGTCATTTAGATAATCGACTGTCCTATAATAAGCTTTCTTACAAAGTTGTTGTTTAATGTAGGTCTTAAATTTTCTGTCATTCATATTTAAGATTTCTTCTGGTAGTTTGTTGTAGAAGCGTATACATTGCCCCGTGAATCATTTGACCTTACTAAGCCTTAACTGTGGTGGTACAAGTTTGTTTTTGTTTCTTGTAACATCACATTTTGTACCAATTGGTCATATATCATACATATATCTAGAGCGTCAGTGGCGTCGGGGATAAGACGCGACCTATCATATTAAAAGGTCCGAAATTCGATCCCCCGGCTGAGCCATGTACCAATGGGTTTTACTCGAATCTTAAGTACAATTTTACTGACTGCTCTCAAACGGTGAAGGGAAACATGTGAGGAAACCTCCGTACACCGAAGAAGAAATTCTTAGGCGCATGTGAAGTCCACCAACCCCCACTGGGTGGGTTGGACTATAGCCCGAACGCCTTCGTTGAGAGGGTAGGCCTGAGCCCTGCAGTGGGGGACATGGTCATAGGCTGTTGATTTGATTGGTCATATAAGTAATAGTTTTTTTTAAATGTATTATCTACTTATATCTCATTAGGTGAATTCTTGTTTGGATAAGACAACTGTATAAAATTCGTACATTAATAGGTTCATAGAGGTATTCTTTGCTTTATCTTCCATTATCTAATACCTTATCTGTTTGTTCTCTTGTAATATTTTTAAAATCATAGCCATAACTACATCACTCACAGCTTCAATCTCTTCACCTATAATTTCGAAAACTGTGGACTCTGAGAGGGGGTATCAGAAGAGGGGGCTAATCACCAGCATTACGCCTCTCGGCCCACTTAGGTCCAGATTTATCGCCGCCTCAAGCGATGAGCCATTACGATGATTTGCCGGACCGTCTCAACGTTCGTAATTTTTGACCTCGGAATTTCGTGGCGCTATCTGATTTGATATGTTGGGAGTTAACCCGTAAGTATATCCATAGATCAGTCTACTAAGAACAGTAAGATAAACAGCATTATTTGAGACGAGCAACTTAACAGAAAAGGTTTTTAAATTATTTACCATCAAATGAAAGTTTTTAAAAACTCAGATTTCATTCATTTGTGCAATGGTAAAAAAGTTTGACCTAGTTTATAAAACAGTCTTAGTTTAACGCTTTGAAGCAATTACAGTTCCTGTATTATAGCGAACATTACATAGTTACTAATAACTAAATAACTGATAACCAATAATAAGTTGGCAAGAACAAAACTCGAAAATTTCGCCTTAGTGTTGAACCTCTCAAATTTTCCACCACTCAATTCTCATTTCCACTCACTTACCAACAACAAAGCACTTATTCCCGAAATCGAATCCGAAAATGAATTGGGGCTTTTTATAATTTACTTTTGACTAATTTTTAATTTCGTTCCAGACGGGAGCGCGCTCGAACGAGCTGGAAGCGACACCCCCTTTCTTCACCAAGTGTCTGAAGTCCGTCGTAAATTTTTCAAAAGAGTTTTTAATCAGTCGTCAAGCGATTTACAAATTAAACAGGGGCCGTGTTATGAAGAAATATTGCGAGATGCTGGCGCGTTTCCATTTCAGCTGATGAACGTAAGGCGTATCACAGACACACGCGTTCTGCGGTGGCGGCCTACCGCAGGCCGCAGCTTCAATATGCAAACGGAGGCCGCGCGTGTCTGAAGTCTCACATACATTACATAGCGAAGACAACAGGCCGCCACCGCCACCGCAGACCGCAGCCTCAATATGCAAACGCAGGCCGCGCGTCTCTGAAGTCTCACATACATTGCATAGGGCATACAACAGGCTGCCACCGCCACCGCAGACCGCGTGTGTCTTTGATACACCAATATCTACTTACGTTTTAAAAATATTGGTTGAAAAAAGCTTGGCTGCAACTGAGGATGTGGTTTCCTGTTCGTCTGACTTCGCTTGTCCCTAATTCTGTGACGAAGCATTCATTCAGAAACTTTTTTTTTTAACTTCCTTTGACCCCACCACTACGCTCTTCCACCGAATATTTTCACGCAGACTTTAATCGTTCTGTCAAAATAAGTAGTACCTAATCTTCGGATTCCCTCTGTCGAAACCGAAACTTCGATCTGCGCCGGACGTAAAGAACTGAAGGATACAGCGGATGGCGACGGGATTGTTTCCGCGCTTGTGGTATTGCCCATTTGAAGACTTGGATACAATGCCTCATGTAGCTTTATTTGTCTTTGTTATCTCTCACTGCGTCAACAGGCGGCGCTATACCCTCCTGATCTTCATCAGATGGCCCAGTTCAGTTTGACCATATGAAACTTTGACCACTGCGATCTCACATAATATCTCCAGCCTTGGCTAGTCAATTTGGTTCTGATCTAAATTATTCATTGTCCTATCCTAGTCTAATTTCTGTCGCACAGGAGAAAATCCTATACTGGGTTAAGATATGCGAGTATTTATGATTTTCTCCAATCGTGCCGTGCGAAGCAAAGCGAACGCACCACAAGGAAGAAATATGGTCGGCGTGGATCTCTCCGCAAAAAGCTCGCAAATTTCGTCATCAATTATCATTATTGCGGAGCGGGCGGAGACGGGGTCGTAATTGAGTTTTACAAATGGCGACGGCTGCCGTCGACGCGGCTGTCATAAATACGAAGACGTCAGACTGCCGGCGACGTGACGTGTTGACGTCGCGACGTCTTCGCTAGAGGTTATGGGATATGACTGCTTTTATTACTCCTTATTATTCAGATGCTAATGATGAGTTTCTAAAAATTGCTTTTAAGCAATACGTTTTCCATCTAAGTTCAGTTCAGTTTTATTTGTATTTCTTAATCTTATATTATTACTGTACCTAGGTAGGTACTTGTTTTGTGTGTGCCGTAAGGCAGTATCTACTATCATACAATAAATAAGTTAATATAATTATAAGTACAATAAATATTTCTTTTCTACCTTTCTTTCTAAAAACAAATTTTTTATTTTTATGCTATTACTTATTCGTACCTACCTCACCTGAACTTTTTCATGGCGATGAAGATTTCAGGTGAGTTCTATTTTTATATATAGGGTTCTATTTTTTACCACTGGATAGATTATTCCGTGAAAAACATAACCCCCTAGTCTTAGTTAAACACAATGATGTTTTATTTAAAGCTTCGTATAGGAAGAAATCCCTAAAAAAATGATAATAGACGACAAAACCATCTTCGTATTAGTAACTTTGCGCAAACCAATAAATATAATCACAAACAATATGAAGCAGGAAATAATAAAAATGACAATAGTTTAAATATGAGTGTTGACAAAAGTATTATTGATCACTTTATCACAGTTTAACCTCTGAACCACGAATGACCATAAAACAAATTGAATGATGCATCACAGTTTCTTCCCGGGAGTTGACACTTAGCGCCCTGTCTTCATAAAAGTCTAGACGATCTTATCTAGAGACAAACTAGGTCGTTTGTCTTTGAGGATTGTCAAGGTTCATACATATATACAAAATTTACAAACTCAATTAAAAATTCTAAAATAAAGGCTGAAACTGTTTGTGATTATTTTTCATTTAAAACTAATTTACAGAACTATTTCAAATAGCCATCATTACTATAAGTTGTTGTTTCATTGTCTACGTATGGTCTCACATTCATTCACAAATAGTTTACTGAATACTGTTTACATCTATTTTAAGTATGTAACACTAAAAGTGTTAATCGCGTACTTAGTTTTAATTTTGTACAAATCAGCTCGTGCGTGACCACAGGCTTTGGTTGAAACTTCGAGCATAGCACAATAAAAAAATTCGTCGGTTAAAAGAGTTAACTTTTCAGTTCTGTTATTTTAATGTCCTAACTAAAAGACCTGCCCATTTCTACTTTTGTTTTGTATGAACTCGATACCTAGTCTTTTGTATTATTTCTTCTGTATGTAGTCTTCGTCACTGTACTGAGCTTAGCCACTTATATAATTTTTTATATTCACCCCAGAAAATCTTACTTCGATCTACGTTAATAACGTCCAATCAGAACTGAATGAAGTCCAAATTGAATAAAGTCCGAAATTAAATAAAATAAAACTTAATGACAAAATTAAATTGATTCATTTTTAGTTTCGTCTAAATTCTCATCATTTGCCATAAGTCGCAACTATCAATTTTATTATTTAATACACAATGTTCCAGATTAGCAGTTTTTCAGATTGGACGTTTTTAAAATTGGACGGTTTTCAGATCGGACATTGTCATCTTAAATCTTCTCAGTTAATCTTCCAGTTTTCACTGCAATCGTCTTTGTCAAAGTCAAAACTATTTTATTGCATGTAAGTACACTGGGTACATTTATACAACGTCAATTTTTTATCTACCACCGCTTCCAAGGTGTTATATAGAGCTGGGAAGAAGAAGCGGCGCAACAAACTTCCGCAACACATCTTTTAAAATCGAGTTTATACATAACATTATTGTTTGTAAAGGTTGTGCGAGGCTGAAGTAACATTAACACCAGGCATCTTTGTCATCTAAATAATCGACTGTTTTATAATGAGCTTTCTTACAAAGTTGTTGTTTAATGTGGGTCTTAAATTTTATGTCATTCTTAATTAAGATTTCTTCTGGTATTTTGTTGTAGAAGCGTATACATTGCCCCGTGAACGATTTACTGACCTTACTAAGCCTTAACTGTGGTGGTACAAGTTTGTTTTTGTTTCTTGTAACATAAGCTGTGTTCATGTCACAGTGCCTCCTTGTTCTCATTCCATTCACATATCACACACAGTAATTCTAACTTTTTCCTTATCACTATCTCTACACTCGATGATTTAACAGCCATAAACAAATCATCAGTCTGTCTGAATGGCTTCTTGATTGTTGTCACCATAACTCTTGGCTATCGTGTCGTCGTTTCTTCGGATCTTCCTACACAGGCATAAATAAATCTATCTGTACATGAATGTTGGAAAAGAGGGATTTCATTTGAATGTGGCGTTTTCTTGTTTTTAGCAAGTGATCTTCATCATCTTGTTTTAGTACAGTAGCTGTTGATATTGCGACATATGTATGATAAAGCAGTTTAATAGCTTAGTAAGAAAACACGATGAAATAGGCGATTCATTAAATGACAAAGATGGCTGGACTTCGGCTTCGCACAATCTTTTGAGTATTAAACAAACTTTTGCCTTTACAATTACAAAGCTTACAGCTCGAAACTTGAAAACATTAGGTAGAGAGATTCTAAAATTAAACATTAAGGAATCATTTAAAATTATAATATTTAAAATAATACAGAGTAAAGTTAGTAATCTCAACATTCCTGTACTTACATGTAAATTCAAATTACATGTGTAGGTACTCAAAAATTTATCAAACATGACAAGAAGAAAATAAAACGAAGAGTGTCCTAGACGTACCATAGTTTTAGTTCCATGTGTATATTATACGGTACAGATCACAAACCTAAAATTGTTTAAATGGGCATTAAGTCAATGATGAATTTTATATCCCAGTCGTAGCACTAACAGGACATTTACTAGAGCTGGTGACAACTCTATAGTTCGATGGTAGTAATATTATATATAGGTAGTAGATATATATATACATAGTAGGTAGTAAATAGATATAACAAGGACAATAGGAAAGAAATGGATGCAGAAAGCAGAAAATAGAAAGGAATGGAATATGGAGATGAAACAATATACAGAGGAGGCCGGAGCCCAAAGGCTCTCCAAGCCAAATAATTAATTTAACAATCCACAAATCATAAGAATTGTTAAAAATGAAACTTAATTTAATTTTTCTATTTATTATATAATTCAATTATTTTTTTTTAATATTTGTAATGCATGATGGCTGGAAAATAAAGGCTATTTTTATTTTATTTTATTAATAAGTAAGATACTTCTTTAGTAAGTACACCCAAAACGAAATTTCAGTGATGTTTGTGTTTGTTTGATTTATGGTGTGTCGATGTAATAACGTCTTTCTTTCTTTCTTGATGTGACCGAAGAGAAGATGCCACATCGACGCCAGTTCGTAGCTCCAGTCCGTTATCATCAGTTATCAGCGGAACACGATGTCTCCTCACAATAATAGTTAATTTTAACAGTTGCCAGTAACAGTAACAGTTAAATTTACAGCGGTATAACCGTTAAATGGAAGGACGAGGTGTCTTTACGGTCGTAAATCGAGTGTCACGATAACAGGTCACGAAGATAATAAGTGAGAAGTGACGCCTTGTGTAATGCTTAGTAGTAGCTTATTATAAAACAGTGGATTATTTAAATGACAAAGATGCCTGGTGTTAATGTTACTTCAGCCTCGCACAACCTTTACAAACAATAATGTTATGTATAAACTCTATTTTAAAAGATGTGTTGCGCAAGTTTGTTGCGCCGCTTCTCTTCCCAGTGCTAACACCTTGGAAGCGGTGGTAGATAAAAAATTTACGTTGTATAAATAAATGTTCCCAGTGTACCAATAAAATAGTTTTGACTTTTAGTATTACACAAGTAGTGACATACACGCTTCTAAGTTCTAATGTTATAGCCAACGTACTCATAAAACACTGTACATACATTATTTTGACTTGAGCAGTCTTCTTTAGAGTTTATATGGAGGGGACGGCGCGTACGCAGTCCCCACTACCAAAAATAACGCATCCGAGTTATCCACATTAGGGATAATCGCAGGGGTCATGCCGTCCGCAGTGCAATGGTACAGCCTCGCCCTGGGGGAACCGCCTTCCTGATCACGGTGTCCCCTATGCCAGGTAAGTATGCCTTCACAACGCAAAGGCGGCCGGGTCTATAAACGCGTGCAAATCTTAACACCGCGATGTAGGAATTGCGAGATTGCGTACAGCGACATCTAGCGGAGAGACGGAGCAAGTTTGAGACTTGTTTATAAATATAACAGCGCGGCTAGTGAACGACTATTTATGAAAGAATGAATGATTTCAAATCAGAATTCAATTAAAAATACAATCTGTTGTATTTAAAGCTTCAAATGAGAGCAGAAATAAATTACCTACTGTTTCTATTTCAAACGAGAAACAAAGTCAAACATTAGTACACAATCAACAACCCAATTTGTCAAGGAAATGAATTAAGTATAAAAAAGTATATCAAAGAGAATTACTAATGGAATATTTAATAAAACACTTGCCTTTCAGACATCAAACAAAAGCTAATTAAAAACAAAATGACATTAATTTCAGGATTGGAAAAAACGTTAAGAACTTATGACAAAGAAACACGAGCTGTTGGGAGGTATTCTTTGGAATTAATTCTTAAGGGGCAGCGATCTGTCTTAGGAATCGTACGTAGGGTTGCCACTCATCCACTTGATTAGTGCTAAATGTTAATCGGCATTTTCGGCCCAAATATCATTTTCGCAAGGTACTTCCGGCCTAATTATTTCAAAAAATATTTGATGTACATATGTACACAATTTTTTTCAGATTTATTAATAAGTAACCTATCTAGATGATATGCAAACGAATTTTAGCCTTAGGTTGGTAGACTACTTTTTGGCAACTTTACCGACATGTTACCATCGTTGGTAGTAGGTACGAAAAAAAAAAGTAACCACCGCAGCTACATTTTTTAAATATATTTAATTTCACTTCACCCTTATTCACTTAAATTTTTTGTCATAAAACTCAAGCGCGACAACCCTTAACGTAGCAGATTAAGAGTGCTCGTGAAAAAAACGTCGGGGAGGAATACGCCTTAATAGCTTAACTTTTCATCCGGCAAACAAATTAACATGGTCCTCTTAATGTAAGTAAATGCTGATTAATTGAAGACATTATTACAAAAAAAAGTTATCCAGTTGGTCCACTGGTAATACCCCATTTTCACGAGTGAAAGTTTTTGTATTGCTTAAACGAGTATTTAAACATGTAAATTTTGTTTTCTATCACCGCTTCCTAGGTGTTAGTATTATAGCGCTTAGAAAAAGCGGCGCAACAAATTTCTTGTGTTTAAGGAACATGTTTTAAGGATCAATCACTTTATGATTTATGTTACGGCATAGTCAGATAAGCATACAAAAATCGGGCTGTCAGCGCAACAGTAAATTGTTACATAGACGATAATACAATTCACACCCGTTGACATATCTATGAGTTATCAGCTGAATTTACGACGTCAGATAAACTTTCTTTGCTCTCTCTTTTAAATGATTATAATATTGTTTTACAGGGAAAGATTTTTATGTCTGTAGTAGTTTTGAAAACAGAGTAGTTTTCTCCGGTTTTTTTCTCAAACCTTTTTTAATTACTAAGTACAACTTAGCGTCAGTGGCGTAGGGGATAAGACGCGGCCTATCATATCGAAAGGTCCGGAGTTCGATCCCCGGTTGGGTCATGTACCAATGGGTTTTTTCTCGAAACTTAAGTACATTTACTGACTGCTCCCAAACGGTGAAGGAAAACATCGTGAGGAAACCTGCATACGCCGAAGAAGAAATTCTTAGGCGCATGTGAAGTCCACCAACCCGCACTGGGCTAGCGTGGTGGACTATAGCCCGAACGCCCTCGTTAAGAGGGTAGGCCTGAGCCCCAGCAGTGGGGACATTAATAGGCTGTTGATGATATAGAAGAGAAAAATAGTAACAACATTATACAAAGGTGATCCTACAACAATCATTCTACACCAAAATAAAAAGGAATGTTCCAATTTAGCAAATATTGTATTTTAATGCGTAGCTTTTTAGCGTACTTTAAAAATTTGGGAAAGAAAAGTACAATAATGTGTTAAGTTGTGTCAATGTCATTAAAATAAACGACTTTAGACGACCTTAAGTAGGACTAGTGGACTCCTTAAAAGATATCATTAGTAATAAACGGAGTGGAAACGTTACTTTTATAAAATCTGTCCAGAAAGGTCGTTAGTTACGTTCAATGGACCGCCCTCCCGCGATATTGCGGAGTTACGGCGCGATACTCGCGGAATGTGCGGTGAGTCCACGATTAACTGGAGTTAGAAAAAAAATTAAGTGAAGCAAATCGGCCCTGAATGCGCTCTTGCTCGTTGCCATGCTGATCCTGTGTGCCCTCAGAAATCAGAAATCAGAAATATTTATTGTTAGAACCAGTCCTACAGATCTTATAATATTAGTATAATAATGTTCTTAGTTCTTACCTAGTCAGGCATACAATAATGCAAATAATATTCTAAGCTGTAATAATAACAGTAAAAACAACAGATGTTCATCAAACTCACAATTTTGCATAAAATTCATTGAGGTCGTAAAAAACATTATCAATTAACCATTTCTTTAATACTTTTTTAAATTCTTTGTCAGTTACATTTTTTATGTCATTGGGAAGCTTATTTTAGATTCGTATTGCAGTCACAAATGTACTCTTGTCATAGATCATGCATTTTATTGTGGGGAGTTATTAGTCGATCTTTGTCTCTAACATTTATGTGGTTTATATCCGAAACCTTTTTAAATGCGTTTTTGTTTCGTCGCACAAACAAACAGATTTCAAGTATAAAAATGCCTGTTACTGTGAGAAAACCCTTTTCTTTAAATGTCGTTCTCAGCGACTCCTCATTAGGTTTGTTGAAAATTATTCTTAAGCAACGTTTTTGCATGATAAATGTTTTCTTAGTTATTACTTAATAATATTTTCTTCCTAAAGTGGTCCCGACACCATCAATCT
Source organism: Metalampra italica (assembly GCA_949699065.1). Lineage (NCBI taxonomy): Eukaryota > Metazoa > Arthropoda > Insecta > Lepidoptera > Oecophoridae > Metalampra > Metalampra italica. The sequence continues at coordinate 10,880,836 of OX452979.1, read as the reverse complement.
GCATGACATGCAATTACTCATGCATGACCGTCTAGCTGTAGTGATTGACGTGCATGACATGCAAACTACGTGCTGGCCGTTGTTTCAATGTATTGATTGATAGCAAGCATGATGGTCCATCATGCAGCATGAAAATCACGTAAACGGCGGTAAACGTAACGCATGTCATGCAAGCATGATCGTTTAGGGACCGCTTTAGAGAAGTGAGATAATTAGGCTGTAGATATTTTTGTTTTTATTAGGACCTAATTTGACATTGACTTTGACCATTTTCAGTACATAGGAAACGCCTTCTTTTTGTTTTCATCTAAGCTTCCGTGGATAATATTCTAAACAGCCAGTCGAGGTACGGACTCACCGGCGTGTACTGGTTGCTGTATTCGGTGTATCCACCGAACAGCACGCCTGCGATCCTGCCCGCGTGGAACAGAGGTCCCCCAGAGTCCCCACCCCGCGACACCTGCTTCCGACGCCCGCACTTTGCCGCTAAGCAAATGTGGGGGCCTGAAGTCTCAGACCCCTTATGCTTCGTACACGGAACCACCACAGCCTCGCCGAGCTGCAGCCGCCTAGCTTCGTCCTTCTTCATTGTTTCTATCAGCTCGATGACCTTCGCGTTCGTTCTGTGTGTAGTCCCAAAGCCGGCGTATCGCACAGCATGGCCTATCATAGTCGTGTATTCCACTGCGGACACTTTGCCGTATTTCGCCATCGGCACCTTTTCGACTAACATCAGTGCTATGTCGTTTCTTGTTTTTACATACCATACCCCCGATTGGGTGTTTTGATCAAATTGGTAAGCTGGGTGTGGTATGGTCCTTAAGATGTTACTGAATGTCGCTTTGGTGTCGTTGGGTGGGACGGTCATATCGCCGTATCGTATTCTCGTTATCCGTGATAAGGCGCAGTGTGCTGCTGTGATCACCCATCTCTCAGATATCAGGCTTCCTGTACATATTCTATATAGTCTGACCTTCAATCGTAGTATAGGGTCTTTGTTGCAGAGTGCGACCACATAGGGGAACTCGTTGTGAATATCGTCAATGCCGTCTTTTATCCGAAGGTTTTGACCCTGGCGTGAGATATTTTCACTTGTTTCGTGGTTCCCGGTAGGGCCTCGGTTTGTTTCGGCCAAGTGAATGAGGACGGAAGCAAGTGGTAAAATGACGCGGAACATTGGGAGTTTAGAATTCAATGGTGGATGCAAAAGTATTGGTTTTTATGTTGAACATTTTACTGTTTCTATTTTAAATTTTCTCTAAATGGAATTATAGAAATCAATAGGAGTGAGGTAGTTTCGCGTTTTTACTATTTATTGACTATTATCGCGAGTCGCGACGTATGGAGAAATAAAACGAGAAAACTGTATTCGTAGATTTAATAAAACACTTTTTTCCGTCCTGCACAGAAGTTGTATTAATTAAAAAGCATAGAGCTTGGGTTAACACCTGGAACCCGCGACACGAGGCTGAAAAGCGTAAAAATAGGCCAAGCCTGTGTCGAAGCACGGAGTGTAGGGTTCCGTATCTCCACTACCTACTTGACAAGTATTCATCACAGAATACATCCGAAATAATATTCATTATTTCCACCATGGTCCACTTACGTGGATATTTGATTAGAAGTTTCGTGATTTGCAGAGCATCTGAAACGAGGTGATCCGCCAGAGAACCAAAGACTTCGACATAGCACAAGAAGTTGAAGTGGCAGGGGCTAGTCATAATTCTTTCAAAGAACCGATAACCGCTGAGATAGACGAGGTCTCAAGTGGAGACCATGCGTGGGCAAGCGTAGTTTGGGACGCCTCCCGGCTAGATGGAGCGATGACTTGCGTAAGGCGGCTGGATGCGGAGAACCGAAGATCGAGGGTTCAGTGGTGCGCTTAGGAGGCCTTTGTCCAGCAATGGACTAGTGCAGGCTGATGATGATAAGGGCGTTCCTTGTCGGAGTACGGAACCATGAAAGGTAAATAGCACAGCGCCCCGCGACCGCATACGTACAAGCCGACCATGTTTCACGCTAACCCTAACTCTCATGAAAGCTGTCTCGCTCCAACCACAGTATATCACGTTAAATGGCGTAGCTTTTTGTCGTTAAATTTGTAAGTTATTACGCGCGGGCTGGGGGAGCCACACGTCTCTACTTACAAGGGAAGGTCCCGAGCTCTCCAACATGGCTGAAATCTTAAGATTTGTAGAGTTAAGTAGGTGATTCTGATCAGAACCTATTTTGTATCGGCAAAATGTTAGCCAGTGATGGTAAAATTGCCTCTGGAATATGTACCTAGACGACGTATTTAGTATCATTTTCACCAGCCTGCGCTGGTCCACTGCTGGATATAGGCTTCTCCCAAGGCGCGCCACTGTACCCGCGATCTTCGGCTCTCTGCATCCAGTCGGCTCCCGCAGATCGCCGCTCCTTCTAGCCGGGGGCTTCTCTTCTCCTTCTCTATCGGATCCTGTCACAGAAACTCCGAGTATGGCTATTTCCATAGCCCGCTAACCCGTAAAGAGAGAATCAATAGAGGACGCACTAAAATAACAATAATAATCATAGAGGGACACACTTATTACAAAAGTGGTAAGAGTAAGCAAGACAGATATAAAATCTTTTATCTCTATCTACGTATGTGAATTTTTGAACAACAGCCCGACTAAAATAGATAGTGTTTGTTAAGTTTGACCCCGCCATGTAAGAAGCGTCTTCTCAAATTATTGGGGTAAAAGACTATTGCTATTTCATGCTATACGCTTATTGCAAATCTATGGTTACTATACTAAATCAATGCGCTAACCCTTTTGAAACCCGGACGTATTTTATGTCAGTTAGACACCCTGACATTGTCACTCAAAAAAACTGTATTTTTGAAACGTAACTGCGATTTAATTGGTCGAGACAATGTATGACAATGACAGGTGCCTGAGTGACTGCAAACCTCTGCAAACCATAGAAAAAGAATGAACTATAGAACCGTAATCAGCGTATAGCATGAAATAGCAATAGTCTTTTACCCCAATAATTTGAGAAGACGCTTCTTATATGGCGGGTCAAACTGAACAAACACTATCTATTTTAGTCGGGTTGGTATGTACCAACTGCCCCCCAACAAAAAATTCTTGCTTACTCTTACCACTTTTGTAATAAGTGTGTCCCTCTCTGATTATTATTGTTATTTTGGCAGCTGTTCTATGGGATCCTTGTTTAATGCTGCAAACTGAATAATATGACATATTACCCTTCGGAATAACTAGCTATATATAGCTGTCATCCTGTTAAAGTGTCCCTAAACGATCATGCTTGCATGACATGCAACGTTTACGTGAATGTCAGTCTGCATGATGGACCATCATGCTTGCTTTCAATCAATACAGTGAAGCAACAGCCAGCACGTAGTTTGCATGTCATGCACGTCAATCACTACAGCTAGACGGTCATGCATGAGTGACAGCACGTATTGCATGTCATGCTGCATGATCGTTTAGGGAGCAATTAACATGTAGCATCCTGATAGCAGGGAGCGTCAGTGGCGTAGGGGACAAGACGCGGCCTATCATATCGAAAGGTCCGGAGTTCGATCCCCAGCTGGGCCATGTACCAATGGGTTTTTTCTCGAAACTTAAGTACATTTACTGACTGTTCTCAAACGGTGAAGGAAAACATCGTAGCTGTTGATGATGATGATGATCATGATAGTCAAAGAGTTAAGCGACTTTCTGTACGCTAGGTGAACGGACACAAATTTTAGACTAGTCCCACTGACAGTGTCCTATTATTAAACGTAGTCCTTATCACAGAGTATATTAATAGCCCTTATTTTTAACCGACTTCAAAAAAGGAGGGGTTCTATGTTCGGCTGTATGTATGTCTTGCTCTACAACGCGCCACAAAATGCATCAAATCAGAGACCGACTCCTAGGGTACTCTCCTATTGTTAGTAGTTTTTGAATTTAAACAAGGAATTTTCCGACACGAAACTAAAGGACATTTTCTATGTGAAAACACTAAGTAGACAGGCGGGGACAGGTGGGGACAAGCGGGGACAGGTGGGGACAAGCGGGGACAGGTGGGGACAAGCGGAGACAGGCGGGGACAGGCGGCACTGAATAAAATATCCGACTTGACGCTTTATTTGCCCACCAACGCGGTGGAAACGAAACGTGGAAAGTGTGGGAATATATTTAAAATGTGGACGGAAGTTGCAGCGTCGTCGGACGGAAGACGCGGTCTCGTCGAAAGATCCGAGTTCGATCTCCGGTCGAGCTCGCCAATGGGTTTTCTTTTTTTGACACTTAAGCGTGACACACACTGGGCGGCGGCGTTGCGAAAGCGTTGCGGCGGCGAAACTGCGGAAAGCAAATAAAAAGCGGAGCCCTTCAGACAGGAAGCGGCGGCGGCGCGGCGGCGGTTTGTATGAAGAACGCTCCGCACCGCGCCGCGCCCGCGCCGCTCTGTGTAGGGGTTCTCATACACTACAAAGGAATACAACGCGCCGCCGCCGCTCTGTGTAGGGGTTCTCATACACTACAAAGGAATACAACGCGCCGCCGCCGCTCTGTGTAGGGGTTCTCATACACTACAAAGGAATACAACGCGCCGCCGCCGCTCCGCAACGCCTGTCTGCGCTAATCTGTCAAATCAAAACGTCAAATCTGTTTTGTCGCTTTCGCCGTCGCACCGCCGCCGCGCCGCACCGCCGCCGCGCCGCTTTGATGTAAAGGGCTTCATACCTACTATTTCTAACATTACAGAAAAAACCGCAACGCTTTCGCAACGCCGCCGCTCAGTGTGTGTCACGCCACAGAATAGATAATAGTTTACGCTTTAATTTGGCCGTTGGGGCAGACGAGCTCTGGAGTGGAGACCGCGGACCGGTGCGCGCAGGGACGCCCGTCCGCCAGGTGGACCGACGACCTGAAGAAGGTGGCCGGAAGCGGCTGGATGCGGAAAGCGTGGTTACGTTTGTTGGGGAAGGCCTATGTCCAGCTGTGGTCGATAAAATGCTGAAATAATGACTCTTAAGTACTTATTTGTATGGGTCTCGTTCAAGGCTTATATACCTGTACAGCCTGTATCACTGCGACTATACTGATCAATTGTGATCGCCGCCTTTCTATCGTTCAGTTTGCATCAGTCAGGAACTTGAGCATGCTTTTGGCACTTATTTGTTTTACTTCATCAGGTTGATGTAAGCATCAGTTGCCCAGATGGGTGTTTCTTTTACGCATCAGCGGACGACACTCGAAATGTGTACGAAACCCTAACGTATCCATATGTAAAGTAATGTACGGTAAATTATTTAGGCGCTCGTTTTTAAAAATTCCCTTTTAGCGGTCTCCTAAATTAGAAGTGGCGACGACGCGCTCATAACTAACAATCCCACAGACATGGCGCGGGCCAAATCCGGCCATTCCCGGCAAATGGCCTCCGCCGCCTGGCGGTTTTTAAAAAGTCAGCCAAGCGCACTTCGTACACAATCTGCGGGTTCCGGGTTGACGAAATGCCGATTATAATTGGGCCTTAAATTTTGACCTGTTTTGAAAATTCTCCTGAGATGGTTCCATTGTCACCAAATCAGGATCTGATGAGGAGATCCGATGGAAATCTAGGAGTTCCTAGACTCCGGCATAGTAGCTGGAGGGCATAGGAGGAAGGAATGGTGGGGGGAAGGAGTGTGGGGGGGAAAAGGAGGAGGGGGGAGGGGACGTTTGGGTTAGGAGGTGGAAGGGACCAGGTGTGCAGGAGGGGAGGGGGTAGTGGGGGGAGGGGGAGGAGAGGAAGAAAAAGAAAAGAAAGAGTTAAAATGTAAATGACAACATACGGCAATTGCACCTTCATCAACAGCCTATTAACATGTCCCCACTGCTGGGGCTCAGGCCTATATCCTCTCAACGAGGGTGTTCGGGCTATAGTCCACCACGCTAGCCCAGTGCGGGTTGGTACTTCACATGCGCCTAACAATTTCATACATAGCCCAGCTGGGGATCGAACTCCGGACCTTTCGATATGATTAGGCCGCGTCTTATCCCCGACGCCACTGACGCTCCTGGTACACCTCAATTTCTTGATATCATCGACTGGGACCTTGAAGCTTGAACCTATAAACATCTAGAGCATTTAGTCAGATTTAGTCGCGGTAGCCTTTTTTTTTGCATGAAAAATTTTAGTTTTGTATCTAAACCTAAATGCATTTGCTTCTGCATTTTGGCAAATTTATGGAACTTAACATACCACAGACTTTTATTGTTGGAAAGCCAGCATTATGCCATTAAAGAAATCCACCAACCCACAATGGGGCGCGGTGGACTATAGCCCAGTCGCGGATATTGTGAACTGTTGAATTTATTTAAAACGTGTTACAGGTAAATTAAATTATAACCTACGACGACAAGACGTCTTCCGAATCCCATGATGGTTTTGTACATTTTGGTGCGGGACCCTAAAACGGTGTTTTATAAAATCTGCTTACGGGAGAAAGGGCTGTCATGTTTATTTAATATTCATAGGGTTGTGGCTCGTAAAGAAGTTCGGGGATTTGCGGCATTTATTTATGAGCTTGCATTTGAAATTTGAATGCGTTAATAATTTATTTAATTTTTAGCCCTTTATTTACGTGCTTGGTCCACGGAAGGAAACCCAGTTTTCTATGATATTTTTTCTCTGGTTTCACTATTTCACCTCAAAAGATAGGAAATTTTCGTTAAGTAGATACCTAGTTTTTGAAATAACCAACAAAATATTATTTATTATTAAATCCCTACTACCTAGATTAGATTATACTACTGTACTATATGGGTCAGACACAGTCATACCGTAAAATAGGGTTTTCGGATTCTGGGTGTTTGTATGTATTTAAGTATCTATTTATTTAAAAACTAGCTGACCCGACAGACGTCGTTCTGTCAAAAGCAAGTACCTACAATTTCAATTTTCAAGTTGCCTATATTCCCGTGTAAATTTTCTCCCGTTAATCCCCCCCACCCCGCTTTCCCCCTCCCTTCCCATAAAATGTGAAAATACAAAACCAGTCATTATTTAATTATGATAGCTGTTTACCGTGGTTTCGCCCGTGTGTAATAAGTTTTTCCCGCGTTATTCCCATTAAAAAGTAGCCTATATGTTATTCCAGGATGTAAGCTAGCACTGTACCAAGTTTCATCAAAATCCGTTCAGCCGTTATTGAGTTATAAGTGGTCTAACTAACACGACTTTGTTTTATATATGTATTTATTATTTAATTAATATTAAGATATTTATGTAGGTATGTTTAACAGTTGTTGAGTACCTATTTACAAGCTTCGGCTTAGTTTGGGACTACACAGCCGTGTGTGAATTTGTCCAAACATTTTATTATTATATCGGACGCTAGGTCGGCCATATACTAGATTCAATTACAAAATGTCAATGGAAACAAGCCGCAGAATCGGCGCGGAGAAAACAATTTGCAACAAAAACAAACCTGTTATACGAATACTTAATTAAAACGCAAATTGGCGACCGCAACCCCCTGGCACTGCCCTTAGGGATGGGCGACACACGGGATTTGCCTTATCGATACGCTGGAGTTTGATTCCAAACTACATTGATTTAAAGTTTGTTTTTTTATTTAAATACGTTTGTAGGTCAAACTTACTCAATATGTGTGAAAGAGACAAACATCCAAATTGTAAAGAGTCATTTCTCTCTCACACGACTGCCCAAAAAAAAGAGTGTAATGTTTTAGGTATCAATTGAGTGAAAAAACAGTCAAATTATAATCTGGCTTTAGGCTTTGTGGATATTTGACTTATCCTAAACAAAAATGTCTAATTACTCAAGGATTTGCGAAATATAAAACTTGTTCTAGAACTATATTTTTGAAGCATTATTGCATATGCTTTTTAAAAACTTCTCTCTCGAACTACCAGTCGGATTTAAAACTCCAGACACTCCACTCATCGGCTCCAACGGCCGCCGGTCCTGCGACAGATAATGTGACTTATACGATGCGACAGTACGATAGTGTGGGTGCAACAATCGCCATTTTTATCGACATGCTAGCAACCCAGCACTAGTCCATCTCACATTTTGCATAATAAACGGTGGGTATTAGCATAAAATCACTCCGTAGCCGGGTCGGGTCTAACAGCTAACGTATTTGACTTGCAAAAAGTCGCTCCCAGCACGTTGTGCCGACGCTGACAATTGCCTCTGATTGGCTATTAATTTTAATCATGCTTCGGCATAATTTTGTCCACCAATAAGGGGTGAGCTTGATGACGTGATTTTATAGACGAGTTCTCGAGTAGCTCGGCTCAATGGAGCGACGGTCTGCCTGAGGCGGCTGGCAGTGCCTGGATGCGGAGAACCGAAGGTCGTGTTCAGTGGCGCGCCTTGGGGGAGGCCTGTGTCCAGCAGTGAACTAGTGAAGATGATGATGAACTTTATAACAGCTATTGTACATCCCAGGAGCTCTATTTATTAATCTCCTCGCTTCGAGCGGTCTATTCTACTGATTTTTGTATCGGATATCGAAGGAATATTAGTAGAATCGACCGCTCGAAGCGAGGCGAGCGATTCTCAAAAACAGAGCTCCCAGAGCTTTTTCCCCATGTCCCTTTTGCAAGGCCTACCGCAAAACTAAGTGTAAATATATAAGCTTATTATAGCTCGGAAAGTGTCCTTCCGTGCCTTAAATCAGCATTAAATTCCTTAATCCAATTTCGTGCTTATTTCAAAAAACTACGGTACCTACCTACATACAACTGGCGTTTTTACAGTGATCCGGTCACAAAACGGAACACAACCGCCACAATAAAAAATATCAAATTGATATCTAACAAGGCCCTAGTTATAGGCAGTTCACGCGACCGATTTCCAGCTACAAATTAGAGGCCCTAACCGGCGATTAGTTGCTTACGCCATGTTATTTGGGGCCCAATTTGGGCCTCGCTTTAATTATGCTTAATGTACGCCGTTTACAAATAATAAATATGCGGGGTGATGTGAAGAAATCAGTAAATTATAGGCTTGCAGGGCGTAGGTCGAATTGACGTGTTTTGAGCCCTTATAGAGACAAGTTTGACATCTCTTCGGACCAAGAAGTTTCAAACCTCTTTGGTCGCGCGCGCGCTCCCTGTGGAGATCGCATCTTGCATATTTAGTATGGGAAACGATGAAAAATTTGGTGTCAAAATCCGGGGGGGTGCGGACAAAGGAAGCGGATTAGCGGGAGGAGATCGCTAATACAAATTTATATGGAGTTTGAATATGAGAATGTGTGAGTGAGTATCAATTTTGTGATACATTTGGCACGATTTCGGCACCCCCTAAAATGCTTTTGTTACTCATCCATATGGGAGTAGCTTTTTTAAAAAATTCATGCTTCGGACGCACTGTTAATGAATAAGAGATTTTTCAGTAGACGCTAAGTAGGTACTTACTACCCGACAACTGAAACGAGTCACTTGGCCTTGACCTCCCTCCGCCTCCCGCTTCCCCACCTCGCCCGCCCGCTCTCGTCATAGCGCGACAGTACCGTTCGCATAAATGTGAGAGGTCGTGACGTTAACAAAATGATGATAAAGATGAAGATTTCTTTAAGTATCTAACTGCTTCTTACACAACGTTTTATTTTTTATCTATACTTATAATAAATCTCTAGAAACCGTGTGTCTGTACTTTGAATAAATTTATAAAAAAATGAGTGTGGATGATAAAAAAAGAGTAACAGAACACAAAAAAGCGTTTTTAAATTTTTTTGTCTTTCTGTCTGTCTGTCTTTCTGTCTGTCTGTAATCGCTAATCTCCGAAACTACTGAACGGATTTTCTTGCGGTTTTCACAGGTAGATTAAGCACAGCCTGGCGCAACTTATAGGCTTTGTTTCATTGAAATCGGATGACAGCGAAAAAAGTTATCGTCATTTACAGATAAATCATTTAACGTAACAAGACGATGTCATAGACATAGGAGATATCAGTGTTTTTTTTAACTGGGACAGTATAGGCAAGTCCGAAACCATAGGAGATGCAGGGAAAGTGTCTTATGACATAGAAATTTTTTGGTCAAGCGTGTGTTGTCCATAAAAATGAGACAATTTGCACATATTTTTTTTAATGCGGTTCGACTCAGTTTCATGTAGGGATCACTTCATTATATCGGAAGAAAAAAATCTGAGCAGCAGAAGTTAGTCAAATTCAATAAAATGTTTTCTCATAGAACGCCAGTGAAAAATAATTTTTATTATTTTTAAAAAATGCGTATCGACTTAGTTTCATGTTAGAATCATTTTATTGTATCGGAAGAAAAAAATCCAAGCAGCAGAAGTTAGTCAAATTTAATAAAATGTTTTCTTATAAAACAGACTGTGCAATGTACTTAGGAACTTACTACTTATTCATGCATGCCACCCGAACTCCAGCTGCTCCGATTACTATGTCAAAATTGTTATCACGAAAAAATACCTAAAGGTTCCTAAGACAGTTTCCCTGTATCTCCTATGGTTTTGGTTTTGCCCATACTGTATTAGTTAAAAAATACACACGTATAATAAAAATTGATATGAGAAGTCTTATGAGCAATAGAAGTGAAAACAACAATTTTTTAAATTTTTATGTCTTCACCAAATTGGATACGGTGTTCATAGTTTGTTCCTGAAGGTATGGTATATCTTAAATTATGGTGAAGGTACTTAGAATGATCCATTTTACCATTGGAAAATTATAACTAGACGATGTATGTCTGTACATAGCAGAGATAGGTACCTACTTCCAAAATCCACGCGGACGAAGTCGCGGGCAACAGCTAGTTGAAAATATAATGAAATAATAATTTAATCCCACACTTTCGCTCAATACTTTCTCGATCGTTTTTGCACTCTGTACCTATCACGTCGGGGCGACGTAGGGGGAAGCGGGAGACGCGGAGTGACTTATTAGTTGCTGAGTAGTACTTTATTTTCTTACCTTCTCCCCTTCGACCGTTTTGGGATCTTTAGTTCCAAAACCATGATGTAACAGAACCCCAAAACCACAAGCTGACACCCTCAAACATCCGTTTCCAATTTCAAAGCAGGGATGCCCCATTAAAGCTACCCACACACTGGGGCGGCAGCGGTGACGACGGCGGTTAGTTGACAAATGGAATTGTATGAAGTATCCCACATCTAGGTATAGACAGTATCTTGAAACATGCTTGAAACTAATCATTGTATAGTCAGACTGTTCATGTAATGACCTGTCCGATTACCTCTTGAAGGGTTGCCGTTCAATTTTAGGACGACCTATACCATTATACTGGAAGATAAATGCTATCCTTAGGGAACTAACTTAATTTGTCAAAAAATAAATCTACTCTCTATTTTTCACTAATATTTGTGTAACATACCTACTTGTGTTTTTTGGTTATTTTTAAAATGTCGACTTCAAGTGATGAAGAAGATTCAAATATACTTACTGTAATGAGGCACAAAATGTAAGTGATAGTCAGTTTAAATTATTGTTAAAAAAAATGTAATTTTTTTCCTCGCAGTGTGTTGAAAAACGTCGTATGAAACGCGTGAGCATTGGTCTCGACTTCATTACGCGCCTTTACTCGTGATCATAGACTACCTGGGGTAGGTAGTCTATGCTCGTGATGTATTCTGTGCTTTGTGCTGTGAAATCCGACGAGTGTAATGAATGACGTTAACTCACTTGTATCATTAATCCAGGATTATAACTAGGTATTTAATATACAAAGTGTCATAAAAACCAACTTAGCCGTTGTGTAGTACGATTGAGTAAACTAAAAAATGACAGCTTTTTTCAGATTATTACAGTTTCAAATTTCTTAAAACACGGAAAATATACAGGACGCTACCATTTCGACTTCGACGGGGACAAAATGGCAGATGCAATAATGAAATGCAACAGTTACCCCACTAATAATGAAACAAGCTTAAGTATCGATTGTAGTTAGAGCTAAGCGAGAACTATGCGATACTCTTAGTGTGACAAACATAAAAAATTAAAAATAAGGCGACGTTATTAAGAATATCATCATATTAGCCTGTAGACGTCCACTGCTGGACAAACGCCCCCCCAAGGATCTCCACGAGACCGGTCCTGCGCTAACCTCATCCAGCCGGGTCCCGCGACCTTCACCAGATCGTCGGTCCACCTTGTGGGTGGCCTGCCTACACTGCGTCTTCCGATACGTGGTCACCACTACGCCACCGACAACGTTCGTATATTATTACTCGCTGTTTCCCGCGGCTTCGCCCGCGTAGAAAAAATTTTCCGTGTTCATTGTGAAGCAGCGCCATCTATGTATGCGTTTTATTACTTAGCGGACGCCCCGCGACTTCGTTCGCGTTAAAATGTATCCTATATGTTATTCCAATATGTAAGCTATCACTGTACCAAGTATCATCAAAATCTGTTCGATAGTTTTTGCGTGAAAGAGTAACAAACATCCACACATACAAACATCCTCACATCTTTACAAACTTTCGTCTTTATAATATTAGTAGGATAGGATAGGATTATGTAGGTTACTTAGGATAGTATAGCCAATTGCAGAGGAACACAGCCCTTAAAGGTATTAACTGCCAACATTGGATTCGCTGCGCTATTTACCCACTGTCAACAAAAGACATTATTCACATTTTCGCGTGACTAAGTACCCTATTCACCGATCTCCCTAATCCACAACGTATTATGTCATACGATTCTCGTATTGTCGTGTCATGGGCTACTTGACATGACATTCATTCATCTAAAACCAAGCTAAACTTACCATCTGCAAATTAGTTTCCGTGCCGTATGTCTATGGAGTACGTGTTTGAGCGACGGCAAATTAAAGTTGGTTTTGCCACAAAGCCTGGCGGCCATCATTGGTCATTTGACTCTGGTTCTCATATTACTTGTGTGCAAATAGGATTTTCTGGCTTCTGGTAAAATCCCTTACGCAAAAGGGCGGCTGGTGCTATTTTTCTAAACACATTTTTAATTCCGTAGATTCATGTTACAAGCAAATTATACTTCAAATCGTTGAGAAATAAAATTGTATTAATATGTAATAGCCTAGGAAAATAAACGTTACCCCACAATAAATTCGATAAATTTTTCTATTTTATTTTAAGTATCTCACAAATTTCGATGGTCAAATTGATAGACAAATAATTTGGAAATACATTTATTTTGCAGCGGAATCACGAAGAATTTATTTAGGAAGTATTGAACTATTCGAAGTATAATAATGGGAATACAATTGTTCTTTTTACTTTAACTCTTTTTTCGCTTCCTCCAATAAATCGCATTACCTATATCCAACGTCAAATCTTTTTCAGATAACTTTTTTATAAAAACTAGCAAAGTACTTTTTAACAAGACTAAAATAAGGTGATAAGTTAATATCTAATATGTAAGTAGATAAGTACTAAGATGTTAGTTTTTTTACAAAACTAGTTTATCTAATAATTACCTACAGATTTTTTTATCGGTTAGATTTTAAGCGAGTTTTTCCAACATTTCATTTTTACTGGACTATAAATCAACTTGAATAATGACTTCATTTAGGAAACCAAGTACACAACTCATAATTTTTCACAGAGTTATTCGGGCAACATTATTTCGTTCAGAAATTTTATAATTCGTGCAATTAATTTCGTTAAACACAGTAAGCATGCGATACGTGCAACTAAATCGAAATAAAACACGACAATTGGAAATATAAATCACTAGGTATTACTTTGAATCAGAATTGAGATTGCCCGTAGGGGCAAGATTGTAACTTGATAACTTAGTAGGTAAACTTAGTGTCCCTAAACGATCATGCTTGCATGACTTGCAACGTTTACGTGAATGTCACGCTGCATGATGGACCATCATGCTTGCTATCAATCAATACAGTGAAGCAACGCCCCAAGGAAAGCACTTTGCATGTCATGCACGTCAATTACTACAGCTAGACGGTCATGCATGAGTGACAGCACGTATTGCATGTCATGCCACATGATCGTTTAGGGAGCCCTGTAAAATTGATTCTTGGCCGTCAGGGGTGGTAGTTTATTGGTGACGTTTCGTGTTTTGCCGCATTTATTTAAAGGTTTTTACGGCCAATTGGAAACAAAGTCCTTCTAGGGCAGTCGTAGTTTTAAATATTTAGTGAACAAAACTGGCAGTTACAACAATGCTTTCATGAAAATAGGGCACAACTAGAGCCAGTCGGGGATCCACACTACGGTTTACATCGTCACATAAGTGGTAGCAGCTTTAATGAATATTTAACAAGGATCAATTTGGAACGAACAGGACAGTAGGTACCTAGTTACGGGCTTTTATTTTAAGTTTCCCGCATAATATACATTTTTCATCATCATCATCAGCCTGTACTAGTCCACTGCTGGACATAGGCCTCCCCCAAGGCGCGCCACTGAACCCGATCCTCGGTTCTCCGCATCCAGTCACTGCCAGCCGCCTTACGCAGGTAATAAACCAGTAAGTACAAAAAGTATACACTTTTTGTACTATTATTATAGTCTGTGTTAATACATATACAGATGTGCACCAAACCCACAATATTATTCATTTTTAGGAAAACTAAATAAATAAGACAATCCCACCAAAAATCCGCTTTTGCCGCAGTTTTCACGGCCCGCCATATTGTAATTTTTTATTATTTTAGGTTTTAACCACAGTTTCAAAGGTTTTTGTGACGAGATGGAAGCTAATCCCCGTTCTGCTGTACCCAAACCTCCGCGGCTTATTATTTAACTACACACCTACAAACAGGCAACCACAAAAACCCAATTCAATGTGACATTCAATATTTCCTGCCCTTTCACACCGCCATTGGCAGGAGCGATGCCCTATCGAGCTGTCGACGCGACAATGGGATAACAAGGTTTCGGTTTACAAGCATTGGACAATGGTCGGATTACACTGTCCAGTATAATTTGACAGCTGTCAAAACCGCAACTATATAGCACTAGGGGTCAGAATAGATGGTGGGATCTTCGATCATATATCATGCAATTCACTTAAATTCAACTAATAAACCCAATGTGCAGAATCTGTCAATTTTAATTATACTGAAGAAAAAGAAACGAAATTTCCATTAATATTCCAAGTTTTGCTCAATCGTTCCAGTAGGTAGTTTTAGAGTTATCATTTTAATTTTTTAATTTTTTTTATTCCGAGAACCAAACGTTTAATAAACACAACATAAATTACTCTAAAGATCTTAATTATACGTAAAGCTAATTAAAGGTTTCCCTAGCTTAATTGCTCATATTACATTAATAGAGGTTGCTGAGAATTAAGACGTACATAGCAGTTAATCTAGTTAATAGTTTTAACTAAATCTTTTTAATAGTTTGCACGACAAATAGAAAATAATTAAATTAAATTTATTTTGGTGCAAAGAAAAAATAATGGATGGCCTGTCCTCCAGACAGATGGTCAAGATTTCTGCATTATAAATGCATCTTGATCTCATTATACCTACCACTGCATTTATAACACGACCGTAATCCAAAGCATTACGATTTATTTCTAACATCTAAGTACATAGTACCGATTTGATCCTACAGGACCAATTGGTCCGCGACCGCAGCGCGCGGCGCGCACGTCACAACTCATACAAAACAATGCTTAGAATAGGCATATCTCTATATTTCAGCACTGTTTTGTCGTGTCACTGATGCGGTATCTATCTAGACAATATGATCGAAGGGTGGACCGGGTCAGTACTACACAGAGTGGTGAAAAGGATTAGGATTGTGGGCTTAACGTCAGTGTGTAGGGGCTTACGGGTCGGAGCGTGAAATTGTTTTTTAAAGGCTGGTGACGTAATTAGGTTTCATGTTACTGAGATTCGGTATACCTAAGTAAATGGTTTTTGGGAAGGAGATTCGAACCTCTTTTGTCGCGCGCGCGCTCCCTGTGGAGATCGCATCTTGCAAATTTAGTATGGGAAACGATGAAAAATTCTATGTCAAAATCAGGGTGCGGACAAATAAGCGGATTAGCGGGAGGAAGCTGCTCATACAAATTTATATGGAGTTTGAAAATGAGAATGTGTGAGTGAGTATCAATTTCGATATACATTTGGCACGATTTTGGCACCCCCTAAAATGATTTTGTTACTCATCCATATGTGAGTAGCTTTTTTTTAAATTCATGGTTTTTGGCATGACATAGTGGCTTACACGGTCGCCGGCTAGACCCAGACGGGGGAAGCCATTCAGATGTAAAAAATTCTGCAAATTTCGAACTTTAAAGCAGTCTATAGCCAACAGTGTCAAAACTTAACACTCAAACTCCGCAATGCCGTGCAAAAATGAACCCTATGAAAAAAGTTATCTAATTGATTAAGGGCTTCTTTCACCACTTGCTGATAAAGTCCCAGATACCCTATATGAAGGTTATCTACCAGATATCCTTTTTTTTCTGTTTCACAGGTATCTGATTGCCTATATCTTATATATTTTATATAGTCTATCACACAGATTTATCTGATAGATTAGTTTATCACTAAGATTACTATCTGTAACAATATCAGGAAGTGGTGAAAGAAGCCCTAAGAATTTAAATTAGGTATACAACTTTTTATAGGTACGTCTCCTTTCAATGTGATTCAGGCCGGAAAGCCCACTTTTATTTTGACTAGACGCAATGAAATCTTTCCCCGTTTGTCCAACTCCCGTGACATGCCGCTTGTTTTCAAAGTAGCCACGGTTTGAATTGCTATCCGCGTATGTTCTACGCTCAACACAATGTCCAACATAAAAGCGAATGGTATTCCAATTGCCGACAATACCGACATGAGGTCCGAATACGAAGCACCTACTACACGCTAAATAAATAACTCCGCTGCGTACGAGTGGACGAACAGACACAAAGAAAAGCAAATAGACGGTTTAAATTAGCAGTAAATCTAATTTATTGGTGGTGTTGCCAGTAGGCGTCACGATTTGTTCGGCATAGCTAATGGTGTTGATGTTATGTTATCTATACGAATCGTATAGGTAAGTAAATTGGTAAGCCAGGAATAAAATACAAAATGGAGGGCAGGCACATCGGCTATATTTTGAAACAATTTCTAATTAGTAGTTCCTAGTACTTTAATCATCAATCACCTAGACGTCCACTGCTGGACAAAGGCCTCCCCTATGGATCTCCACGACGACCGGTCCCGCGGTCACCTCATCCAGCCGGGTCCTGCGACCTTCACCAGATCGTCGGTCCGCCTTGTGGGAGGCCTGCCTACACTGCGTCTACTCGTGGTCGCCACTCGAGAACCTTTCTTACCCGTCAGTTCTACGGGCGATGTACCCCGCCCACTACCACTTCAGCTTCTCAATTCTTTGAGCTATGTCGGTGACCTTGGTTCTTCGAGCTCCTCATTTCTGATTCGATCTCGCAGGGAATCTCCGAGCATATAGTATAAAGAAAGTACCTAGGTAAGTAAAGTATAGTAGTACTTTACTTTCTATAAATTGTTAATTAAACATACCTATATAAAAGAAAAACTAACCGACGGACTCATAGAGTAAAGATCTCTTTGGTGCGTGCTCGCGGCCCCTTAAAGAGGCGTAAAAGAAGCATTCTATGTGTGTCAAAATCGTGTCAAATGTATGACAATACTGTGACTCACTCACACATTCTCATTTTCAAACTCCATATAAATTTGTATTAGCAACCTCCTCCCGCTACTCCGTTTCCTTTGTCCGCACCCCCCTATGTAAGTGGCACCATTGGTTCCCATACTAAATATGCAAGATGCAGTCTCCATAGGGAGCGCGCGCGCCACCAAAGATTCGAACCTTCCTGGACTGACTGATCAACGCACGGCACAAACAGATGAGCCTAGAAACATAAAATTTTACACAAAGGTTCCTCTTATAATATAGCTCTGACGTCCACTGATGGTTTTCTCTTACTGTAAAACTTTGCTTACGCAAGCGAAGTCGCGGGAAACAGCTGTTGTTAAATAAACTGATTCATAATTACTTGCTTATGTTTGTTTATTTAACTGTCGTCGGTGCAAAGCGAACTATTTACAAAATGTATGAAATGATTGGGAATAATTAATCCATTTTACATTCAAATTAAATTGACTGAATTATCGAAAGACATGGACATTAATTAAAGACGATACGACAAAAGGCTGATCTGTTATTAAAAACCAATTTGAATTTTGACGTCATGTCACAGGGAAATACAATGATTCCACTTTATCAAAACTAGCTGTTGCCCGCGACTTCGTTTGCATGGACAAAGTTCTTTATTTGATACCGAGTAATAGTATAGTATTTATTTATTAATCACAATAAAATACAATGTAAATATATTACGGTGCAACAAAAACCAGACTCGATTTGTCTGCCCCTGTAACAGTAAGTACATACTTTGTTACACCTGTAGACATACCTATGTAATTTTATTTTAATTAGACATGGGTAAATTTGGTTACTTAACCCTATGTTTAAGCTGGAAGTTGGTTAATATATCGTGGTAAATATATCCATTTTTTATTGCTAGTCGTTATTTCTCGGAAAATTTTTGAGTTTTATAGCCTGTATGTTGTCAGGGATATACACTGTCCCCATACAAAGTTTCATCAAAATCCCTTCAGTGGTTTTTGCGTGATGCCTGAAAAGACAGACAGGCAAAAATAAAATGTTGTTTACTTTTTCGAACCAAACATTGGATGCTTTTGAGAATGCTCCCAGAAACATATTTTACGTTTACTGTACTTACTCTTACAAACAAGTAATTTCTTTATAATTATACCTACCAAAAAACACCAAGTAGGTATTATAATTATAAAGGTATAGCTTCAAATTATCACACATTCATTATTGATTAAAAGTTCCGCCAACTTTTAACACACAGGCGGCGAAATTCCGAACCAAGTGTTAATGTACGTTATTTTGACAGTTTTGCTTACCACTAGCGCCACACCAACAGCAAATAAAGTTGGTGACACTGGACAGACTAAAAATCAATATAATAACAAGCCAATCAATTGACCTCGTTCCCGACTGTAATTTCCTTGTCAAATGATAAAGACACAGTTTTATTGTGATTACGTCTCAATTAAACTACAATTTGTACTCTAATATTCCGTTTAAACTATCTGTCATTTGAAAATTGCACATGGATTAACCCATTATCGACGACGTATGATAATTGTAGTTGTGTCAGTAGATATACCCCTAAAATAGATATCAAGAGATCATCAATCATTAAGAGAAAAGTTTAAAGAAATTAATATATTAACCGTTGCCAGTCAATATTGTATTGAGAATATTTTGTATGTCCGTAAAAATATATCTCTCTTTTTGAGGCACTGTGACATGAACACAGCTTATGTTACAAGAAACAAAAACAAATTTGTACCACCACAGTTAAGGCTTAGTAAGTTCAATAAATCGTTCACGGGGCAATGTATACGCTTCTACAACAAACTACCAGAAGAAATCTTAAGTATGAATGACAGAAAATTTAATACCTACATTAAAC
The DNA here is from genome assembly GCA_949699065.1 of Metalampra italica. Taxonomy (NCBI): domain Eukaryota; kingdom Metazoa; phylum Arthropoda; class Insecta; order Lepidoptera; family Oecophoridae; genus Metalampra; species Metalampra italica. Next base: position 10,861,347 of record OX452979.1, on the reverse strand, counting down.
AACAACTTTGTAAGAAAGCTTATTAAAGGACAGTCGATTATTTAAATGACAAAGATGCCTGGTGTTAATGTTACTTCAGCCTCGCACAACCTTTACAAAAAAAAGTTATGTATAAACTCGATTTTAAAAGATGTGTTGCGGAAGTGTGTTGCGCCGCTTCTTCTTCCCAGTTCTAACACCTTGGAAGCGGTGGTAGATAAAAAAATTACGTTGTATAAATGTACCCAGTGTACTTACATACAATAAAATAGTTTTGACTTTGATAAACCAAGATACACAGGTTAAACTTATAACACCCCCCTTTTCTCGTCGGGGTTAAAAAAGGGGAAGATTATTTATTGTGTTAGTTTCCAATGTCATTTTTTTACAGAAAATGGTCCCAAGTAAGTACCAGTGGCAAGAATAGACTTGCATCTTGCTTGAACAATCTAGAAGTTAGAGGTTTTTGTCACAAGACTTTGAAGATCGTGACAAAAAATACGTGTCAGTTTTTTTTTTCAGTAACTGGTATTCTACAACTTTTTATTATTATTATTGCTACGGGGGCAACAAGCAGGCGGGCCTAGATGTTAAGAGGTCACCGCCGCCCATAGACACCTGCAACACTGGGTGCTGGTGCTTTGCCGGCCGCAGTTGAAGGGCTCTTTCGACTCTCTTCTTGGGGTCCATCCCCATATCGCAGCGCTGTGGAAAGGCGTCAGAGTGTACTTATTATATTTGATTGCATCAAATCGTATCTGGACACTTGGGTACCTACCTTCCTTAATATAGTAAAAATCATCTACGAATTGATAAATTATAAATTCCTGCAAAATCTCGGACGGGGAACGCAAATCCGCAAAAACTGGAAGCGCAAAAGTTGGGCATTAACACGCCGAGTCGATGTCGGAGTAATCCGCGTCGCTGCGGGGTGATGTATCGCCGACCCCGCCCCGCCGACCCCGCAGCCCCTCGACCCCGACCCAACCCCATATTTCACCCCGGAAAGTAACCCCGGAATGTTTTATTACCTGATGAAACGCTCTGTCCCGCCGCCGCCGTAAATCCGACGGGATACAGATGCTCTCACGTTTTACTTTTCTCGTTTTCTAGTATTGTAGTTGTTTATTAGTGAACGTTTTTCCTAAGTTTTTTTTAGGTTTTACGGCCAACTGGAAACAAGTCCTACTAATATTAAAATTTAATTATTATTGGTATAATTTGTGTTGGGGCTCTTTCAAAGCTACCCAGTCTTGTATGCGACCATTGCTGATCAACTGTGATCGCCACCTTACTACAGTTCAGTGCTAAGCTAAACTTAAAATTGTATTCACCACTAAAATGTCTATTCGCCTTGATATTTTCTAGTAGCAAAGTACCTAGGTACTTCGTTATGTTTAAGGTAAAATAACATAAATAAACAGGGGGGGGGGGTTTGGTTGGGAAGTGGTCAAATCGATCGCTAGATTCCTCCCAGACAGAGAACAGGAGACCAAGCTACATAAAAACTTGTAAAAAACCATTCTTATTTAAATATATTGACTAATTACCCTAATAGTCCAAAATACATTCATTCCCCTCAGAAGAATTACTCCAAAGTCTCGATAGAAAAAGTTGGTGGTAAGAGAGATTAACGCGCGACATGTCTCCAGCACCGAAAGGGGGTTAATATACAGTGGAAGGTGTGAAGTGGGGAATGAATTTGTCAGCTTGTGATTCTTCGCAGTCCGCCCCGCAATATATCACCCGGAACGGTCACTACTCGGTACAATATTCCACGCATTTCAGTTGAACTTGTGTTTAGCTGCACCACAGAATAAATCACAGGACAGGAGTCAAATTCAAAATTCGCTTATTCAAAATTGGAATACAATATTCTCTTTTTGACGTCAAATCTGTCTAAAACTACTCTGCTCTGGAGTGAAGTTACCATTCTACCGCGCGCAGTGCTGTGATTGGTCGGCGGTATCATTCACTGCGCCGATGCTACGCTAGTTGCGAACTTGCATTTTATACATACTTAGCTAGGGATCTTAATCTTTGTAAAGTACGTCAGTACATGAAGGAAACGTCTAAACGTTACTTCGAAAAATACGCCAATCATGCTAACCCACTAGTGGCTGAAGCACTAGGTTACGATACCGTGACCACATCCCGACACCGCCGCCCCCGCCATGTACTCTCGGACACAGACGATGAGACCACGGTGACCAACCAACTCCGACAGGCTACGCTTGACGCACTCAGACAGTCTTCGCACAACAATACCCCGTCGTACCGCCCCCGCCGAAGGGGGCGCCGCCCGCGTCGCACGCGAATCCCGACACCCGGCGCGTTCGCGAGATATCGTAACACACCCGGCCGTTTCTCTCAGTCTGCCGCGGCTGACGGCGTCACCATGGACAGAGGTCCCTGTCCCATGGGCGCCCCGCGCCCTATACCGGTTAATTAAGGCTACATCACTAGGGTGAGCGCCGTCTGCGCTCCCAATCTCCGTTGACGCTGTCAAGGCCTGCCCGGCCAATAGCATATCCAAAGGTGGGGGTTTTGGTTCGTTAGGTCAACGAGGGCTTTCCCGGGAAAGGCCTCGGTGGAGTCGAACATAACCATTGCTCATTCTCGCGGAGCAATGGTATCCATGAGGGTTCCCCTTCCTACGAAAAAAAAAAAAAAAACTTTGTAAAGTCGGCCAGGACCCGTCCCGATCATCCTCGGAGGTATCGCCACGCTTCTAGCCTCAACCAATGGTTTATGGCTAAGACAACGAGGACGATACACTGGAATTTCGACCGCTCGTGGCATCCATGCCAATCTGTACACGTTTGCGACTAAAGTCGTCAGGACTGTGGCCACTTTAATCGCATACGGATGCTTGTAAGTGGCAGTTGTTACCCCAGGATCATAGAAAGCCGATTCTATCCCCACCCCCCCCCTACCACAAACTTTATTTTTACCCAATAGATACCGCATATGGAACGGCTCACGCTCACCACACATCTGTACATTTAAGGTGGCCGGATATGCTTAGGGCAGGGGACCGTGTGGTGGCGGGGCCTATGTCCCAACAGTGGACGTTAAAGGGCTGAAATTATGCTGATGTCTATTTCAGAGATACACTCGCTGTTTCACGCGGCCTCACCAGCCTTTTATAAGTTATTTCTGACTTTTTTCTTTTTGCTCGGCTCCTAGTCCTAGCGGGATGTTAAATACCTTATAAATCTTCCAGAAATTGAAATCCAACTTATAGCTGCGTTCGAACAACAACAAATTCTTCAGCTTTATTATATTAGTAGTTACCTAAGTAGATAGGTTTAAATTATCTTTGAATACAAAGGAAAACGTGTTGGATTGCTTCCCTGATCAATTGAAACGATATTTTTTTGAAGAGTCCACATTTCGCGAGCCGCGTCGCGCCCCTGTGGAGGCGTCCGAGAGATTTATCGCGTGATGAACAACTTCCTTCATAAAACACGCGGGGGCCGCCCCCGGTCGCTACCGTACTCACGGGATGCGTATACTGCGCCAGATATATCGGTGTCTAACATAACAGGTGCTTTACGGGTGACAGTACTGTGGTCATTCATTATACTGTAGTCATTCATTTGTAGGTACTGTATCGTAATGGTTTAAAACCTTTAGGTATTTTATTTAACCACTTCTCAAAATGACGCTTCTCATTATGACCACACAGGGTACCTGGTTCGTACCGAGTACAAAATGGCTTTTTCATTACTCATACTCTGAAAGTAGGTCTGAAGTTGCCTGAGTAGCGGGTTGAAAGTAATACATCTCAGCCCTAGAAGACTATTACTTACTCTGTGGCCCTAGGAAGAATCGCTTTCAACTGACAGCTGTCAAAGTATTTTTAAAAAACTAGTACTATTTTGACGTTTCTATTGGACCATGTTCCAACTTTCTATACAGCCACTTAATTACAGCGCGATGTAAAATTGAATTATTTTAAAGTTAAGTAATAATTAAAGAATATATTTATTAATAATATTATTTTAGATGACTTTATTATAATTATTACTGTCAACTATTTGTTTAAATTAATATAGATTTGGGCAAAATATTTACAATTTTTTCAATGATGGAAATGAAAAATAATGGACGAATAGCTGGCCGGCCACAGAAAAAAAACAAAATAGACGGGAAAGCGGCAATCCGATCTTCATTTGTTTTTTCGAGTCGTAGAGTTTTGTTTATACTTCCGTATAGCGGAGATTTGTATAAACATTAAGAAAAAGCGTCATTTTGTACTCGGTACGAAATATTACTATTCTATAGAAGTCATACATAACTTATCAAGTAAGGTTAGCTCGATTAGTAAACGAGCCTCACTCAGCTCTAAATGCAAATTATCTGCCTACGATTCCATCCTTTCCCAGGTTCTAAGTAACCCTATTTTATCTAACATGGACCCACAAAAACCTATCCCGAAACGTCATCTCACAAGACAAACGGAGCTTTCTCACGACGTCATTTCCTCCAAATAAAATATATGGCCCGAATAAAACCAGTGAGATTTCCTTCGTAGAGTCCACATTTTTTCTCGGGGGTCATAAATTTGGCGGCAAGCATAGCCCCGGCGGGCGACGGGGTAAAATATGCGAGGAGGCCGGTGATCAGTCACCAAGGAAGCACCTGGTATACAAATGTTCTTTCGCTTCGTAATGATGACAGGTTTGTCATCAACAAGGCCGTCTCTGATGCGTGCTCCTCGGGGTTTTTTATCCAGTCACTTCGGGGTGGGTAGCTTCTCAAGACTCTGGCAGGAGGTATCTACGTTTTAAAACTAGAAAGTCAAAATATCTAGAAAAGTTTCGTTCGCTATAGGCAATGGTTTCCATTTTGACGAAAATCTTTGTAAATATTCGCCCAGGTTTCCTACAAGTAGATGTCGTTTATGAATTTATGACGCTCTTCAAGCAAGGCGAATACCCACCAGATTATTTGTAACTTAATAAGTACTTATAAAAGTGTCCCTAAACGATCATGCTTGCATGACATGCAACGTTTACGTGAATGTCATGCTGCATGATGGATCATCATGCTTGCTATCAATCAATACAGTGAAGCAACTGCCAGCACGTAGTTTGCATGTTATGCACGTCAATCACTACAGCTAGACGACAGCACGTACTGCATGTCATGCCGCATGATCGTTTAGGGAGCCCATAAGACATATTAGGTAGGTACGTCAGAGACGCCGTGCATCAAAGGCGCACAGCGTCATTTGAGTTCCGACCAATCATAGCATGGCGCGACTCTGACCGGACCAATCAGCACAAAACTCCCTCCGCACACCTCAGCACTTTGACAGAATGAATTCTTTGTACTTACGAAAAATTAGGAGCATACTACATGTCTAATTGATGGCCGTTGATTTTGTAAGAATTTACGTAAACCTACAATTTGCATTCATGCCTCCTTTCCTTTCGCTGCAGTTAGTTACAAAGCAGCAACCCAGCAAAGACTTAACAACGAACAGACGTAAAAAGCAAAACAAAACACATAAATCCAAAGCCAACTGCACATACGCGAGGCGGTAAGTCGCGCCGGGGGAGCTCCATACATCACGCGGACAGGTAACTAGCTGCCGGCGGAAAAACGCATAAAACACCCCCTAACTAACGCGCAGGGAGTGACGTTACTGCATACAGGCCGATGCTAGAACGAAGTTTAAATAGTTATCCACAATCTAAGAAGCATTACTTTGTAATTAGTTGCATAAGTTGATAATAGATGGCGTTGATCTCACTCAACTGTCAATGTCAATCCAGACACGAAAACTAATCAAACTAATCGGTTGATGTATTTTTAACAATTTTAAGGCCTTGCTTTACGGGCTTTTGCCAACATTCTCGCATATTCTGACATTCGACGATACACTCAGTGTTATCTACCGAGGCATTTAGAACTATTTCACTTTCTTTTAAAGCTACTCAAAAACGGCGCATTTCGAAAAGGCAACCTGTGCCAAAACATAATAAATCCACACAAACCACCGCAAACCGCATCCATCACAATTCATCATCGCCGTCCGTATGCTGCGAGCAGCTAATCTCCTCTCCTGCTCGCCGCCCGTAAATCAGAGCGAGACGACGGTTTTACGAGCTCTTAATCAAGAAATATACGATTGCACCGCGATTAAGTGTACGCGATTTAGCTCCGCGTTAATGCAGTTGTTCCTCTGATATACGGGCTTTGCTAGCCCCTTTTACATTTAAATTAATCCTTTCGTGTTTTAGGGGGGTTTGGGATTGTACAATGAACTAATTGGTGTTAATAGGTCTATGGTATTGAATAGCGCCATCTTGAATCCTAGTATTTCTTCTAGGACTATAATAATAATATACAATAATAATCACAATAAATATTTGATTGATTGACTCTTTTGGTACACTAAGGGCTTCTTTCACCACTTGCTGATAAAGTCCCAGATACCCTATTTTTTTAGTTTCACAGGTATCTGATTGCCGTATCTGTCAGTTAAACTAACATCAAGATCAAGTGGCTGTTATTTATCAGAGACTTGAGGTGTGTAACACGAAAGTATCATCAGGCAGACTTATCTGATAGATTAGTTTATCTGTCAGATTATTATCTGTAACAATATCAGCATGTGGTGAAAGAGGCCCTCAGTTTAGTAATATACCTATTTATGGACAAAAAAGTCACATCCAGGGGGAATTTGAAAACAAGACAAAGCTTACACAAGATGACGATGATACAAACAATACATATCATAGGTAATGCAAAGATTGATTCGAACTGACCAGAGAAATAAAAGAAAGGAAAAGACCTGGATATTAAAATCACCAAGTTATCAAACTCATCAGAATATAAAAATCAGGACATTCAAATTACAAGGATATCAAAAAAGTCAGGGTCGGTATTAAAATTACCAGGTCATCAAAATGATCAGGATATGAATTAATAAGAGTATCAAAACATTACCAAAATGAAACTTATCGCTATAAACCTATATTATGTAGGTACCCTCCAGGGTGCAGAAACGCATAGAAGTTAGTAGGACGCAGGAACCCGGCATCTGTCCTCTAAGTACAGAATAAAAACAAAAGTGAGCTCTTGGCACTTACAATATTTCATTATAATACGCCATCATCGCGCGGGCACGTACAAGAGCGGGCTAAAGTTTCGCCACAGTGAAATATGTATGCAAGTTTCCACCGAATTACTTATCTCTGTTCTGATATATGGCCTGGAAAGAGTGCTGGCCGTTCGGTACAGTCAGTTGCAGCAACGTTTGTGCCCTGGGGTAACTACGGATTAAATCTAACTAGAAATCAAATCAAATATACTTTATTGAGCACCAAATTATATCAAAAGTTAACATTACGAAATATTACTAAACTGTGTACAATCAAAAGGCGGCCTTATCGCTTAGAAAGTGAATGTTTGGCAATCACAGTCACAGTTAGGATACATTTTTGGGGTGCAGGCAGTGCCATCGTTTTAGTAAGTATCAAAAAGGTCAGGTATCAAAATCGTCAGAGCATCAAAATGATCAGAGTAAGAAAAATGAACTGAATGAAATAACCAAAGAACGATTTTTTTACGCCTAAGTATTCGCAATATAAACGTACTTATATCGCCTTGAGCCGTGGGGACGTAATAATGCATTGCATGAATGGGTATTATTTATCTAATGAATGACCTGAATATCAAAATGGTCAGGTATCAAAATCGTCAGAGCATCAAAATGATCAGAGTAAGAAAAATGAACTGAATTAAATAATCAAAGCACGTCTGATTTTTAAAAATCGAAATTAAATTAAATAAATCATTTAGTTTTTTTTTACACCTAAGTATTCGCAATATAAACGCATGGATGGGTATCATTGATCTAATGAATGACGTTAAGATTTAAGATACGTCATGCACGAGTTTTCACGAAACAAAACATGCAAGCGGCATCAAACATACTCGCCCGCGCCGTACAAACAGACGAATTCACTGACGTCATCTGATTTAGAACAAAGGAACGTTGCATATCTTAACTTCGTTTAGCACAGAAATGATTCAGTGGCAAGCCTTACAAAGTCACCGTAATGCCTTCTTCCGAGCAGTGGCCGTTCACAGCTAATAAAGCAGATAAGAGCGGCGATATTTTACATTCTGAGGGCAATAAAGTATCTTGCGCCGGCAAATCGGCCAAAATGAGCCATTCGGACGTGGAAAGTACTACAATTTATACCGAGTCCTCACTTACATTTTATATTAGTTTGGGACAATTGATAAACAATCAGCGTAGCGGGAGAATAAAGAGCCTACCCTTGCAGAATGTATTTGAAGCAAAACGTCTAAAATTTAAATCTAATAAAAAAAACTTTTGTAAACCTAATAGACGCCTTACAAACAAACAACTATGTAAGAGTGCGGAGGTGCAAGCGGAGGAAACTGCACGCTGATTGGTCCGGTCAAGGTCGCGCCATGTCATGATTGGTCGGAACTAAAATGACGTTGAGCGCGGTTGGTGCCCGGCGTCTGGTATAAGACGCGTAAGTCAGGAAAGTTTTGCATCAGGCGTCTTAGGGCTTTTAAACCGATGGTTCTAGCCATTTAGCTGCAACTTCTATTCCAGTTCCTCTCTCGGTCCACTCCTGCAGTTTATGGGTTGTACCACCCCCAAGCTACAATATTTCACTGAGAGCAGACATTTTTATAGGTATTTAGCGAAAACGTCTCCTCTGCTGGCCAATTTGCAACTTGTTTGCGTGCCCAATAAATTAGAGGCGCGCGCACGTCGGCAAGCACTTTGTTTATTAACACGGGATTACTTTGTTAACGCTCATGGCGTCATCACCGTCCAATATTTTAACGTGTAAGCTGAGACTTCTGGACTAGTTCAATAGGCCCATAGAGGCCTAAAAGTGTCCCTAAACGATCATGCTTGCATGACATGCAACGTTTACATGAATGTCACGCTGCATGTTGATGCATCATGCTTGCTATCAATCAATACAGTGAAGCAACGGCCAGCACGTAGTTTGCATGTCATGCACGTCAATCACTACAGCTAGACAATCATGCATGAGTGACAGCACGTATTGCATGACATGCCGCATGATCGTTTAGGGAGCCCTTAATGCAAAAGCTTCCTGGCAACACATCACACAGCACTAAAATTGTTTCTATTTCTGTTACACAGTATTACGAAGATAAAGACGACATTTTAGTGCTGTCAAGTTTTTTAAGTGTGCCGTCAGAGCCTAGTGCCATATTAGTTCCGACCAATCATGGAAAGGCGCGACTTTGACCGGACCAATCAGCGTGCAGTTTCCTCCGCTCGCACACCTCAACTTTGACACTATGATTAATACAGACGCCTAACTATAGAGCTGAATTTTGTAGGTTTTTTAGGGCATTGTTCACGAGTGACGCTTCTGTACGTTAGTGAGTAGGTACTAATGCGTATTCTGTGGCTATATTATTGGGCGATATTATAGGCCCTTGGGAGGCAAAAGGCGATTCGATACCTAGTCTCCGGCCTCTTAACACGTCGCCTTCGGTAATTTTATACACAGCAGTTTAAAAATGAGGAGTAAAAATTACATAAAACCAAAACTTTTTATCTACACAAAAACTCTTTTATCTTATAGTATTTCGTCGCCTTATAATGGACCACATTTTGAGCATTTATTTGATAAATTAAATTTTAATTATTTTAAATAAAATATTAAATCTTCCTTTCATTTAAGATGCTATGCTACTTAGGAAAAAATAATCCTTATGATTAACCCTTTCGACCGGTAATAATAAGTGTGTTTTTTTTTTCAAATTTGGAGGGTTCGATTCCCGCTTGAGGCAGGCGATTTTTTAAAAATCTGTGAATGCAGTTCTACTTGTGAAATATCCTATCTTCAATATTTAATGTACTTCTCCTGGCATGGCTGTGGGACGCCCTGTAAGTACCTATATTACGGCGAAGTTTCTGTTCCGTATAGTTTTCGCGAGAAAGAGTAACAAACATCCAAGAATACATCCAAACGTCCTTACAAACTTTCGCGTTTATAATAGTAAGTAGGATAGTAGAGACAGGTGGCTTGTGATTGCATTACGAATGTTTTCTACCCAATCTAAAAATCAAATTAACAGCCTATTAATATGTCCCCACTGCTGGGACTCAGGCCTACCCTATCAACGAGGGCGTTCGGGCTACAGTCCAACACGCTAGCCCAATGCAGGTTGGTGGACTATGTTTTTCTTCACCGTTTGAGAGCAGTCAGTAAATGTACCTAATTTCGAGAAAAACCCATCGGTACATGGCCTGGCCGGGGATCGACCTTCGGACCTTTCGATGTGATAGACCGCGTCTTATCCTCGACGCCACTGGCGCTCTCATCTTTCTGCCCAACTAAACTATCGTCACAGAACACGGAAAAAGCTCGCTACGCTCCCGCTCGCTAGAACATTTACTCTGTAACACAGAGTAAACTTGAATAAACACATTGACTCGCTCGTCCCCTGATACTCCAAAACAAATGCTTCCTTAAAATAATTCACAGTCAAATTCAATCACAATTTGATCTCATGTATCTTCGACGACGTCTTAAAATATCCTTCCACGCAAAAACACTCCTTTCATCCTTCTGCATCCGCATTTAAGGGCCGAAATGGCACATGAAAACGGCATTGTATCTTTGTTTCCCGATACCCTAATATTACCTGTCTCTGTCACACGTCAATTCCTTCAACATTGATGGCGTTTGATGTAAAATAGGTTTTTTCCCTTATCTCGTTGTCGCCGAGCGATGTATCGAATTTTTATAAGGTGCCTCTTCGACGGTTTCCATTAGCGTGTCAGTTACTGGGTCTCTTTTGGGATTTGAGCGAATTTTTCTAAAATTTTTAAAGATATTTTAAGAACACCCTGCATATGAGTTTCTTAGGGGGCGATGTCTCTGGGGGTAAGTGATACAGCACCTAGCTGTTTCGTGATAGCCGGAACAATTCAATCTAATAAAAATGGAATTTAAATCAACTTTTTAAAGAAAATGCACATAGAATTGGTGAAATATAAACACACCTAAGCCTAAGAAAAACAAATACCTTAGAAGATAGTTGGAAGTGACTGAAGTGTCCAGCAGTGGACGTCAATAAACAGGCTGATCATGTTGATGATGATAAATAAACAAGAATCCACAAGTAAATACTGGAAAAGGAAGTCTAGGCAGAAGTGCCATAAGACCTGAGTGAAAATAAAAACTCTGAGAAACAATTCTAGCACAAATCAAAATAAAAAACAAACAAAAACGCCACTATCTAAACGAAGCCAGCCAAAAACCCACAAGCACTAAACAAAGTTACGTAAAAAAGTAACGAACACGAAACCGTCGACATTGCGGGCGCGCCGACAGACGGCGCTGCGGAAGGCTTTACTACTTCCGGTGACAAGATGGCCGGCATTCAGCGGCACCGGAAACTGCGGCGGCGGCCCCCGCGCGAAACCCCACCCCCAAAAACGTCACAACTTCAGCCCCAGCACCGTTCGAAAAGAAACCATAACACTTGGATATACATTCTAAACTTGTCGGGACTCAGAGGGTAGTTACAGCGTTTTGGAGAAGGGGAAACTGCCGAAGCGTCCCCGCCAAACGGGATCGGTTATTCCCCTCATCGGCGGTGATGTAAAGTTTTCCGGCGTCGATGATAGCGGGTAATGGCCATCGTTTGCCCTTTCATCGGACCGAATACGGCAAAGATACGGGAACACGATTAAAATAAATTTTAGGTTATGTTTACAAACAAATGCACTATAGCAATTTTAAAACGTGACATCCTATCTACACTAAGAGGTGAAGTTTGCGAATTTTCTAATGGGCTCCCTAAACGATCATGCGGTATGACATGCATTACATGCTGTCATTCATGCATGATCGTCTAGTTGTAGTGATTGACGTGCATGACATGCAAACTACGTGCTGGCCGTTGCTTCACTGTACTGATTGATAGCAAGCATGATGGTCCATCAAGCAGCATGATAATTAATGTAAACGTTGCATGTCATGCAAGCATGATTGTTTAGAGACCACTTATGGAATTGCCTACCTAATTGGTTCACAGTAACCTAACATTACATGACACACGGAACTTTATGGACACGAACCATAGATACAGGATACGAACCCTAGTCGCACGTGTACGTCTTTTTATACTGTGGTCGCCGGATAAGCCCCAAAATGGCCGCCCAAACAAATAATTGCGGATGGAGTGTCAATTTTATGAAAGGTTGGTTCATATTGCGAGATTTTTATCAAGTGGGCGGAGAGTAAATACCTACCTACAGCTAACCTGTTTGCTAGAAAGCTGATGTGGCAGCTTTTATTTCTATATTGCACAAAAATGCTAACTTTCACGGGTTGGATAGGGTGTCCACATTATCGCGATGCTTAGGACGTTTTATATCACGCGGTGGTAGATAAAAATCACTCTTAGCGATAAGACCGCCTAGATGTACATTACTGTATCTGTTTTTCTCTTTTTTGTCTGTAATTTTTAAATGTGCAATAATGTGTATTGAATTGAATAAAAAAATGACGTATAATGTATGTGTAAAACCAATATATTTTATTCCATGTAAGGGACATGGAATAAAATATATTGGTTTTTTTTTATTTCGCGACGTTTGTATTGAGCAACTTAGCTCACTTGTTTCTTAATATTGATTAAGTACAAATTGACAACTACAAAAAGCGACTGCGTAAAAAGCAAATTATAATATCAGACCGTACGAACGATTTTTTTTATAAGTTTCAACCTAAAACACATAAATTTTTCAATTTTTTTTGTCTAGCACATCAAATTTCTTCGCAATGTTTTATTAGATTTGTAAAAACGATCTCGCGCCACAGCTCGCGCTAGAATATTGTTTTCATTGCGTCTGGTGCCATCATCATATCAGCCTTTTAGGGTCCACTGCTGGGCATAGGCCTTCCGCAACGAACGCCACCACAACCGGTCCTGCGCTCTCCGCATACGGTGACTTCATAATATAAAATTTTCTCGTACACGTCCGACGCGGTGAGCGGGCTGCCGAAGCCGTTAAAAGATCGAAATAAGCATTGAATTTCAATTTAGAAGTAAACTTTCAAGTTAACAGTCAGATTAGGATAAAATGCATTTATTGACCGAGCGAGCGAAGCGTCTAAGTTTCGAGATTGACCAAAAATGCTAATGTCCGTCTGTCCTTCTGTCTTTCTGTCTGTAATTCTCTACAGGTCGCATTTTTCAACCGATTTTGACGAAAATTTGGCATAGGTATAAATTAATTAAACCTACAAAATGAGTAGAATAAAATTTTGAAAAACATTTTTTTTAGAGTACCTACCATACTCGCAAAGTGGGAGTGAACTTTTTTTTTCCTGTGAATCCCATAGTGTGGGATATCGTTGGATAGGTCTTTCAAAAATATTGCTGGTGTGTGAATACCATTTTTTCGATTTAGGGATCCGTTGGCGAAATATTAAGCTTTAAAGCGGTAATTTTTGTTAGAGTCACGTGTCCCCCCCCCCCCTGCCAGCTAAACGGTTGCTTCTGGAAATGTGAAAAAATTCATGGCAGTAGCATATATAACGTAGTTACAAGGAAAACTATTACGGCTAAGTTGGTTCTATTAGTTTTTGAGTAATAGTGGATCGACTTATGAAAGTTGAAAAAATAAATTATGTTCATAGAACTGCATACGTAAAATGGAAAATTATTTTTTTCCGCGTGATATCCATGGTGTGGGGTATCGTTGGATGGGTCTTTCAAAAATATCTCGGGTGTGTTAAAAACATTTATCGATTCAGGGATCCGTTTGCGAAATATTAAGCTTTAAAGTGCTAATTTTTGTCACTTTAGTAGGTACTTTTTCTGTCTCCAACTACAAAGTTGACTTTTGTTGGTTTCTTTTATGTTTGGTTTATAAGGGCTGTCGAGGTCTACTGTTCTCACGGAACTACTAGTTTTACGTGCATTTTTTTATAGTTTCGCACGATTGAATTCACCTTTAAGTGGCCCACTAGTTATTAAAATAAAGTCTCTCAATGGTCTCTTCATCTCCGAATTTCACGGTCACCCTTGTCCACCCTTTTAATACTGCGTCCGTATTTGGAATTAATTTCGCCCGTTTAAATATTTCCCCACAACTCCGCGCCCGCGGCTCGCCCTCTAATTATTGTTTGACTTTACCTCTCCCGGCAGTACGTACTTCACGGCAGCAGTTGCCTACATGTGTGTGTAAACACGATTATTTAGGTTTAAATGGGGTTTTATGTAAATAATATGATCGTCTGCGCCCCCATCGGGGCTTACACTGAAACTTTTTAGTTTTGTGATAGCTAGACCCAATATAATTCAGTCTGGAACTTAAGGCGTATCCCAGACACACGCGGCCTGCGGTGGCCGCAGCTTCAATATGCAAAGGCAGGCCGCGCGTGTCTGAAGTCTCACATACATTGCATAGGGAAGACAACAGGCCGCCACCGCCACCGTAGGCCGCGTGTGTCTGTGATACGCCTAAAGTATGGAACTTTTAAGTGTCCCTAAACGATCATGCTTGCATGACATGCAACATTTACGTGAATGTCATGCTGCATGATGGACCATCATGTTTTCTATCAATCAATACAGTGAAGCAACGGCCAGCACGTAGTTTGCATGTCATGCAAGTCAATCACTACAGCTAGACGATCCATGTATGAGTGACAGCACGTATTGCATGTCATGCAAGCATGATCGTTTAGGGAGCCCTTAAGACACATCCCAGTGTATAATCTGTGTATCTACCGATCGTTATCACGATTTATCCACTACGATTTATAGAGGAAATTACACATGGATGCAAATTAATAAACATTTATTTTTCTTCTAATTATATAAATCTAACAAACAATGACGATATATAATAATATCACAAGAATTTCATCAGTCTCATATTTAAAATACAAACGTTTTGCATTACAACAAAACAATTAAGCGAGAACACATGATCGTTTTTCTGGTTCTACATTTCAGAGTAGACCGTGTCTATTACAGTTACATTCGAGGTCACTCTGAGCTCTTAGATGTCCGTCAGGGAGCGGTTTGCGTGAGATCTGGTGGTGGCTGTCCGCAGTACGGGTGGAGGTCTGTTAAGAATTGCATTTTAATTTATAATTGACTAGCTGTTGCCCGCGACTTCGTCCGCGTGGATTTTGGAAGTAGGTACCTATCTCTGCTATGTACAGACATACATCGTCTAGTTATAATTTTCCAATGGTAAAATGGATCATTCTGAGTATATATTATTCACCATAATATAAGGTATACCATACCTTCAGGAACAAACTATGAACACCGTATCCAATTTGGTGAAGACAGATAAAAATTTAAAAAATTGTTGTTTTCACTTCTATTGCTCATAAGACTTCTCATATCAATTTTTATTATACGTGTGTATTTTTTAACTAATACAGTATGGGCAAAACCAAAACCATAGGAGATACAGGGAAACTGTCTTAGGAACCTTTAGGTATTTTTTCGTGATAACAATTTTGACATAGTAATCGGAGCAGCTGGAGTTCGGGTGGCATGCATGAATAAGTAGTAAGTTCCTAGGTACATTGCACAGTCTGTTTTATAAGAAAACATTTTATTAAATTTGACTAACTTCTGCTGCTTGGATTTTTTTCTTCCGATACAATAAAATGATTCTAACATGAAACTAAGTCGATACGCATTTTTTAAAAATAATAAAAATTATTTTTCACTGGCATTCTATGAGAAAACATTTTATTGAATTTGACTAACTTCTGCTGCTCAGATTTTTTTCTTCCGATATAATGAAGTGATCCCTACATGAAACTGAGTCGAACCGCATTAAAAAAAATATGTGCAAATTGTCTCATTTTTATGGACAACACACGCTTGACCAAAAAATTTCTATGTCATAAGACACTTTCCCTGCATCTCCTATGGTTTCGGACTTGCCTATACTGTCCCAGTTAAAAAAAACACTGATATCTCCTATGTCTATGACATCGTCTTGTTACGTTAAATGATTTATCTGTAAATGACGATAACTTTTTTCGCTGTTATCCGATTTCAATGAAACAAAGCCTATAAGTTGCGCCAGGCTGTGCTTAATCTACCTGTGAAAACCGCAAGAAAATCCGTTCAGTAGTTTCGGAGATTAGCGATTACAGACAGACAGAAAGACAGACAGACAGAAAGACAAAAAAATTTAAAATCGCTTTTTTGTGTTCTGTTACTCTTTTTTTATCGTCCACACTCATTTTTTTATAAATTTATTCAAAGTACAGACACACGGTTTCTACAGATTTATTATAAGTATAGATATAGACTAGCGGCCCCTCCCAGCTTCGCTTGGACATTTTTTTGCAATAAATATAGCCTATGTCACTCAGGGTGAACGTAGATTTCCAATGGTAAAAGAATTTTTCTTACCTACCTTCTAACTTGCTCTTAATTCTCTACCCAAAGGTTGTCTGGAAGAAATCGCTCTTAGCGATAAGACCGCCTAGATGTACATTACTGTATCTGTTTTTCTCTTTTTTTGTCTGTAATTTTTAAATGTGCAATAAAGTGTATTGAATTGAATTGAATTTTTGACATCGGCACAGTAGTTTTTGAGTTTATTCATTACAAACATACAAAAATACAAATTTTTCCTCTTTATAATCATTGGTATGATAATGTAGGTACGTAAAGACTAAAATTGACAAGTGTGACAGCTGACAGCTTTCTGCACTGACAGTTCTGACACCTCTTTCACTTCCTTGACGAACGTCCAACAGATAGCATCTAAATATTGTAACTACTCAACTTATATTAAAACAGTGCATAAAATCTATAAAGTGTGTCTAATTTGGTTAGTGGAAGCAGTTCGTGACTCAAAACTCCTACATTTTAAGTGATCCGGCACGAAGGACCACTTAAAATTTAGGAGTTTTGGGTCACGCACTGCTTCCACTAACCAAATTAGACACACACCGGAGTACGGATGGAGGAGGTCCACAGAGCCATACACACCTCACTGATCAGGCGAGTCGTTTGTACCAGGAACCAGTGAAAATAAAAAAGATCTAAAATGGCATCATAAGTGAGCTTTTTTACTCTGGCTGGTCCCTGGTGAAAACGGCTTGCCTGATCGGTGAGATGTGTACGGCTCTCTGGACCTCCTCCATCCGTACTCCGGTGTGTGTCTAATTTGGTTAGTGGAAGCAGTGCGTGACCCAAAACTCCTAAATTTTAAGTGGTCCTTCGTGCCGGATCACTCCGGACAGCCACCTTCAGATCTCTTCAGACGCAACTCGTTCCCTGACGGAGATCCAAGGGCTCAAAGTGACCTAGAATGTATGAAAAAGACCCTGGGTTTTAATTTGAACAGTATATAAAAGTATTTGCATTACCTTTATTCCTGTAACCCTAGTAGTCTCTCAAGACACGGCACTGCGCGTTGCACTTGCTGAACCGCTTCGGTCTGTTGGAGACTGCCATGGCCTCGATGTCCAGCTTGGCCAGATCCTCGTGCTGGTCTGCACCAGCTCTGACGGCGGGCAGATCCTCTTTCTTGATGACCCCGGCTTGCAAGTACCCGAGTAAGTGAGGCGCGTGCTCTTTGATTATATTCTTACGCTCTTGGTCTAGTTCTGATTGCCTGTTGGACAGAAATTAAGAAAGTTAATCTTTGACTATCCACTTTATATACAGAGTGTTTTTTTTTTAACTGGGACACTTAGGGTAAAACCGAAACCATAGGAGATACAGGGAAACGGGTTCATAAGAAGACATTAAATTTGACTAACTTCTGCAGCTTAGATTATTTTCTTCTCATACAATGAAATGATGCTTACATGAAACTAAGTCGATATGCATTAAAAAAAATTCATCAAAAATACTTTGTACTGGCGTTGTATGAGAAAACATTTTATTGAATTTGACTAACTTCTGCTGCTCAGATTTTTTTTCTTCCAATATAATGAAATGATCCTTACATGAAACTGAGTCGATCCGCATCAAAAATTTTTTTGATCAAAATGTCTAATTTTTATGGACAACACACGCTTGACCAAAAAATTTTCTATGCTTAAATTGTTTTCACAAAAAAGACCAAATGGTACCTAAGACAGTTTCCCTGTATCTCCTATGTTTCGGTTTTAGCCTAAGTGTCCCAGTAAAAAAAAAAAACACTGTAAGAAACCATCATAGCTAAAAGTTGTGTAACTCCATATACATACATAGGTGGACGGATAATTAGAAACAGGGCAAGATTTTCATACAATCGAGGTCACTTTGAAGCCATGGGTCTCCGTGTAGGATTGATCGGGGCATGATCTGATGACCGTCATCGAGAGAGTAGATGGGGGACTATTAGGCTATAGATAACCAACTGATCAATCCTACACGGAGACCCATGGCTTCAAAGTGACCTCGATTGTATGAAAATCTTGCCCTGTTTCTAATTATCCGTCCACCTATGTATAAAGTTGTATAACTCACCACGCGTCGTGGCACCGGCTCACGTATCTGGCGCGGCTCTCCTGCGAGTCGCGCTCCTGCTGGCGCAGCCGTTTGTTGTGCTCGATCTGCTCCAGCAGTTCCAGCGAGTAGTCGCGGTTCTTCTGCTTCAGCTTCCGTTGCTTCTCTCGCTCCATCTCCTCGTCAGCTGCCAGTTTCGCTTCGACCTGATGGATGGTTGTACTGCGGTAAGTTCATCATTATCATCATCAATCGCATTATGAATGTTTTCTACCCAATCTAAAAATCAAATTAACAGCCTATTAACATGTCCCCACTGCTGGGGCTCAGGCCTACCCTCTCACGAGGTTGTTCGGGCTGTAGTCCACCACGCCAGCCCAGTGCGGGTTGGCGGACTTCACATGCGCCTAAGAATTTCTTCTTCGGCGTATGCAGGTTTCCCCGCGATGTTTTCCTTCACCGTTTGAGAGCAGTCAGTAAATGTACTTAAGTTTCGAGAGGTACATGGCCCAGCCGGGGATCGAGCTTCGGACCTTTCGATATGATAGGCCGCGTCTTATCCCCGACGCCACTGACGCTGTACTCTCTACGTTAGTTTCTACCTTTCTTATTATAAAACAGTCGATTAAATGACAAATAAACCCTGGTGTTAATGTTACTTCAGCCTCGCACAACCTTTACAAACAATAATGTTATGTATAAACTCGATTTTAAAAGTTGTGGTGCGGAAGTTTGTTGCGCCGCTTCTTCTTCCCAGCTCTATATAACACCTTGGAGGCGGTGGTAGATAAAAAATTGACGTTGTATAAATGTACCCAGTGTACTTACATGCAATAAAATGGTTTTGACTTTGACTTTGACCGACCTCTTTCCTGAAGGCGGCCTCCCGCGCGAGCTGCTCGTCCCGCAGCTGCCGGCGCATGTCCACCTGCGCGGTGAGCGCCACCTTCGTCTCCCTCTTGGCGCGCTCCGCCTTCTCCCTCTCGGCCGCGTCGTCCACCACATTCTTCTCCAGGTACTCCTGTTCTTGGAGGCTCTGGATGACGTCATCGCGCGCCTGACGCACTGCCTGCCGGTCACATAGAATAGAATTTATTTGACGTACACAATGACAACACACTTCATCATCAACAGCCTATTAATGTCCCCACTGCTGGGGCTCAGGCCTACCCTCTTAACGAGGGCGTTCGGGCTATAGTCCACCACGCTAGCCCAGTGCGGGTTGGTGGAGTTCACATGCGCTTAAGAATATCTTCTTCGGCGTATGCAGGTTTCCTCACGATGTTTTCCTTCACCGTTTGAGAGCAGTCAGTAAATGTACTTAAGTTTCGAGAAAAAACCCATTGGTACATGGCCCAGCTGGGGATCGAACTCCGGAGCTTTCGATATGATAGGCCGCGTCTTATCCCCTACGCCACTGACGCTACAACAAAAGCTTACAACACACTTACAGCGAGGGAATTAACAAAATAAAAAATATAACACGTTGTCTACCTTCATATATACACAAATTATCTCTCTTGCGGGTCTGCTGGAAGAAATCTCTTCGAGAGATAAGTTCGCCCTTTGTACTTATTTTTCTCTGTATTATTTTGTAAATGTGTTTCTGTGTGTGTGCAATAAAGTGTTAAATAAATAAATAAATAAAATTGCACAGAGAAAATAGGCATATTTGTAATTATATGGAAAACATCGTGAGGAAACCTGCATACGCCAAAGACTGGTATTTGCTATTCTAAGGCGTATGTGAAGTCCACCAAAACAACCGATTGGGGCACCGTTTGGCGGACAGGGGTTTGGCACAACAGATCCCATAGAGTCGAAGTGTCGCCAGGTATTCCTGGCCCTATAACAAGATAAGCGTGGTGCGGCTGGCAGGGACTGGATGCGGAGAACCGAGGATCGGGTTCAGTGGCGCCTTGGGGGAGGCCTGTGTCCAGCAGTGGACCAGTGCAGTCTGATGATGATGAACATAGGTAACATTGTGATAGCCCGTGTGATCGACAACAACTAGTTGTTTATTAAATTCAATACACATGTTGTAGTTTCAGTTTCAGTTTCAGTCATTTATTAATAATTTAACATTATACGTCATTACAATATCCATTCATTACACATTTCAGAAATTGTCAAATTATAAATTAGTATACAGATTTTATAGAGATAATAAATTAATTAAATTAATTTTATAAATTAATTAAATTAAGTAGTAAATTAATTAAATGTAGTAGAAGTATTACCTCGTCAGCTAAAATTTTTGCGGCAATTTTAGCGTTCATCTCCTCCCTTTCGCGCAAAACACGCTGCCTCTCCGCTATTCTGCAACAGTAAGTTTATTTATTTTACTGGGTTCATATTCTAAGAGGTGCATTATTTATTTCAAATTGTAATGGGACCAATCTGGAAGTATATCCTGTCAAATAAGTAAAGAATTTTCCATATAGGCTTATAAATTTATGGAGTTCTGAGGTAACAAACATTTAAAAAAATTAAGTTGGACGTTGGTTTGGTGGTGGCGACCACGTATCGGAAGACGCAGTGAAGGCAGGCCTCCCACAAGGTGGACCGACGATCTGGTGAAGGTCGCGGGACCCGGCTGGATGAGGTTAGCGCAGGACCGGTCGTCTTGGCGATCCTTGGGGGAGGCCTTTGTCCAGCAGTGGACGTCTACAGGCTGATATGATGATGATGATGAAGTTGGTCGAAAAGCAATAACAAAAACTCTTTAGCTTTACTAATAAGTTCGTCTATATATATTTTTTTACTTTACACCAAGCTGCCTCCTGAGAGAAATGTTTTTGGTTAAACATTTTGTGGAACCACGCGGCGGAGTGAGTCAGTTTCTCCTTTTATATCCTATGTCGAGTCAAGAAACTGACTGACTGACTGGACTGATCAAAGCACAGCCCCAAAAAACGCTTTTAAATATTGCTCAAAGGTTCTTCATTATCATTCCGCATATAAGAGCGTCAGTGGCGTCGGTGATAAGACGCGGCCTATCATATCGAAAGGTCCGAAGCTCGATCCCCGGCTGGGCCATGTACCAATGGGTTTTTTCTCGAAACTCAAGTGTATTTACTGACTCTCCAACGGTGAAGGAAAACATCCTGCATACGCCGAAGAAGAAATTCTTAGGCACATGACTGACTGAAGTCCACCAACCCGCACTGGGCTAGCGTGGTGGACCATAGCCCGAACGCCCTCGTCGAGAGGGTAGGCCTGAGCCTTAGCATAGCATGGGGACATATTAATAGGCTGTTGATTTGATGTAATCCTCATATAGCTATGATGTCCACTAACAATAACAAAGGGTTCTTCCCACGTAAACATCTAGTATTAGTATAGACGAGGTGCTCACACGGCGGCGCTGCGGTCGGACTGCGCCTGCCTCTGCTTCTCTATCTCCTTCTCCTCGTGCATGACCAGCGCCTTCTGCTTGTGGAACCACGCGTCGCGTGCGCGCCGGGACGTCTCCATCTCTCGGCGCAGGCGCTCCGTCGTGGCGCGCTTCTGTTGCAGCTCTCTGGAGCACACGGAGTGAAAAAAACGTTATTTGATCATATACAATTACAGTCCTCATTTCTATGAAGACAATAGTTTTTATTTTACTTCGATACGATACGTATTTACAAAGTTATAAGACTTATTAGTTTGGTTAAATCACTGTACCTCACTTTATTGTGGCGGTCGGCTCCTGGGCGCGGCCATATTTTACAAGAGAAAGGATGGCACACGTCTGTCTGTCAGTCAGTCTATCACACCTGACCTAAGCAACCACTAATGCTACCGACGTGAAATATTAGAATGGTTTTAAATAATCCTTGCCCACATAAAATGCAATTCAAAGATCTTAATAGTACATTGTTAACCTAGGTGTGAAAGTAACTTATTTAAGTCCCGAGACGGGGTTTGGCGCCCGACGCGTAGCGAGGGCGCCAATAGTTCGAGGGACCTCTAAATAAGTCTTGAACCCGAGGGAAACACTGTGCTTTTCATTAAGAATACACTGAAAGTAAAAACAAAAACATAAAATGAGTGTTAATACAAATCTCAGCTATACGGAAGTATAAACAAAACTCTACAACTCGAAAAAACAAATGAAGATCGGATTGCCGCTTTCCCGTCTTCTTTGATTTTTTTTCTGTGACCGGCCAGCTATTCGGCCATTATTTTTCATTTCCATCATTGAAAAAATGGTAAATATTGCCCATATGTTATTTTAAAGAAATAGTTGACAGTAATAATTATAATAAAGTCATTTAAAAATATATATTCTTTAATTATTACATAACTTTATGTTATTTCAATTTTACATCGCGCTGAAATTGAGTGGCTGTATAGACAGTTGGATCATGGTCCAATAGAAATGTCAAAATAGTACTAGTTTTTTTTAATATAATTTGACAGCTGTCAGTTGAAAGCGATTCTCCCTAGGCCTGAGATGTACTACTTTCAACCCGCTCCTCAGGCAACTTCAGACCTACTTTCAGAGTATGAGTAATGAAAAAAATATTTTTATTTTCATTGCAAAAAAAAAAAAAAAAAAGCAAATATCGTCCAATGCAAGAGATGCCAACAATACGGACATACAAAAAACAACTGCATGCGCCCTTTCCGCTGTGTGAAATGTGCTGAAAACCACAAAACAACAGAATGCCCCAAAGTAGATCGGTCTACCCCTGCAACATGTGCTCTATGCCTCGGAAGCCACCCAGCAAACTATAAAGGATGTCAAGTCTACATAGAAATTCAAAAAAGGAAGCTAAATGTAAGACCAGCATACAAAGAAGGACAATACCACCACAAAGAAAACAGCAGAGTAATTACGATACAGCCAACAAGTAATGCTCAAAACCAAGCAGAAAACAAAGGAAAAGAACCCGACAACGCAAAGACTCAAGAAAAGCGACGAACTTATGCTGACGTAGTACAACACCATAATGTCCAAGAACCCCCTTCCAATATCAACACAGTTATAGAACTTCTTGTCAACCAAGCCAGCAAAATTGACTCTCTGCTGCAACAGCTAAGCTCATTAATGAACTTGTTGACAACCGTCATTTGCAAATTATCTCCATGATTAATTTAAAGATCGCTACATGGAACATCAACGGCCTTAATTCAAAAATTGAGGAAGTAAAAACGTTAATCAAAGAACACAATATAGACGCTCTCTTCATATCAGAGGCCCACCTAACTCAGAAGTCTTTAATCCAACTGCCAGGTTTCTCAGTATACTACACGACACACCCAGACAACACTGCCCATGCGGGAACTGCAATCTTTCTGAGAAGCACGATAAGTCACTACTGCCTCTTAGAATTTCGTAGTGATAAGATACAGGCCACCAGCGTTGTTGTAGAAGGCACAGACGGTCCTCTCACCCTTTCAGCAGTGTATTGCCCACCCAAACACACAATTACAGAACAAATGTTTTCACAATACCTCAATACACTAGGCAACAGATTTATCTCCGGAGGTGACTGGAACGCCAAGAATACTCATTGGGGATCTCGGCTAACCAATACCAGAGGACGAGAGTTAAAAAAGGCAATGGACCTTAAAGGGTATGGTTACTTTTCTACTGGTGAACCCACCAACTGGCCCACAGATAAAAACAAAAAACCAGATCTCCTAGATTTCTTCATAGTGTCTGGAATATCAAATATATATTGCCATGTGGAAAGCTGTTTAGATGGAAGTAGTGACCATACGCCTGTTTTACTAACGCTAAGTACAACAATTATATTTAAAAAAGAGCCACCACGACTGACTAATGAAATAACAGATTGGGACTGCTTCGAACATTATATTAACACGGAAATAAAACTAAAAATCCCACTCAAAACTCAGGAAGATGTTGAGACAGCCACGGGTCACATTACCTCCACAATCCAGAATGCTGCCTGGCAGTCGACCCCAACTATATTTAAACGCGACAAAAAAATGGTCCCCAACACAGCAATTGTGAAAGAAATGGTAAGGGAAAAGCGCAGACTAAGGAGAATCTGGCATAACACTAGAAATCCCTGCGATAAAACAGCTCTAAACAAAGCAGCTGCTACCTTGAAACGATACCTTAAAGACCTAGAAGACCAAACCCTACAATCAAAAATAGCATCGCTAGCAGCAAAAAAAGGAGACTACTCTCTCTGGAAAACTGTCAAAAACTCAACCAGACCTCAACTCACATTTCCTCCAATCAGAACACCTAATAATTCTTGGGCCAGAAGCGAACTAGAAAAAGCAGAGGCATTTGCTTCTCACCTGACCAAAGTATTCATACCTAACTCTTTAAGTGAAGATAAGTGGCAACAGGAAGTAGAGGAATTTCTAAAATCAGACTATCAACTCAGTTTACCAATAAGGCCTCTTACACCGAAAGAAATTGCACAACAAATAAGGAACCTAGACCCACAAAAAGCACCAGGATATGACCTTATAACCCCACATATAATAAAAAAATTGCCACGTAAGGGAATTGTATTCTTGACAATCTTATTTAATAGCATACTCAGAACTGGCCACTTTCCAAAACAATGGAAAGTGTCGCAAATAATTATGGTCCCGAAACCTGGAAAACCTCCTCTGGAAATCACTTCCTACAGACCAATCAGTCTACTGCCAGTGCTTTCTAAACTGTTTGAGAGACTGCTCCTGGACAGACTTAGACCGTGCATAGAGCAGGAAAGTCTAATCCCTGACCATCAGTTCGGATTTAGGAAACATCACTCAACAACTGAACAAGTCCACAGAGTAGCCGATAAAATCAGGCAGGCAATGGAGGTCAAAGAATACTGTTCTGCGGTATTTCTAGACATACAACAGGCATTCGACAAAGTTTGGCATGAAGGCCTCCTCTACAAGATCAAGAAGACACTTCCTCACACATATTACACCATACTGAAGTCTTACCTGGAAGATAGGCTATTTTTTGTGCAGTTTGGTGAAAGCCACTCAAAGATAAAAGACATCCATGCAGGGGTGCCCCAGGGCTCAGTCTTGGGTCCTGTACTGTACACTCTGTATACCTCCGACCTCCCAAATACAAATAATATTCTAACAGCCACCTACGCTGATGACACGGCAGTTCTCTGTTGCGATAGGAAACCTGAGAAAGCATCGCAACAACTACAGTGCCACCTCAATAAAATGGAAGAATGGCTTAACAAATGGAACATAAAGGTTAGTGCTCAAAAATCTAACCACATTACCTTCACCCTAAACAAGGAGAACTGTCCAGAAGTAAGATTGGGAGGAAATACACTACCACATGTAGAAACTGTTAAATATCTAGGGGTTTATTTAGACCGAAGGATGACATGGAAAACTCACATAAAAACAAAGCGCGACATCCTAAACAACAGATTTAGAACTATGGATTGGCTAATGGGAAGAAAATCGAAACTGTCTTTAGAAAATAAACTGCTGATCTACAAAGTCATATTGAAGCCGATATGGACATACGCACTGGAACTGTGGGGTTCTGTAAGCAACTCTAATATAGAAATCCTCCAAAGATTTCAAAATAACGTTCTGAAAACAATAACACAAGCTCCATGGTTTACAAGAAATCAAGAAGTCCATGAGTACCTGAAAATGCCAACAGTGAAGGAGGAAATAAAGGCACGCAACGAAACCTACAAAAATAAACTCATAGCCCACAAGAACACCCTAGCCCGCGCACTGGTCTCCCCTGCCAACCGTATATATCGACTGAAACGGCGAAAAATTTTAGACACAGATCTCATATAAATATAATATAGCCACAAATAAGGAAGAGTGAAGTCGGTGGACTCCACATTCCACAAGCCAAGTGAACCCCCAAAAGATCCGCTCATGGTCTAAAGACCGATCGCAGATTAATTTAAAAAAAAAAAAAAAAAAAAAAATTTTCATTGCAAGAGGCAGTAATGGGGGTCGAAATTTTAAACTGGGGTTACTAGGTGTTACTAAGTTCAAAATCACTAAAGAAATCACATCTTTTAAAGACCAGACATTTTTGTCATTCAAATAATCATCTACTTAAATGGATGGGATGGCACTTAAATGCAGATAGATAGAGCTGGCACATACCATAACACTACTAGAGCAATACCTCTGATCCTCATCAGCGATGGTCCTCATGATGTCATCAAGCATCTTCTTCTCGATGAGAGTGTCTTCATACTGGCACTGCTTCTGCTGCTGCCGGTTCACCAGCTGCTGCTGCAACTCCTGCCGATACTTGGACGTCTCCTCGAACTTGGCCAGTTCCTCGCGCTGGGCCTCCTCGTTGTCATCGTACAGGGCTTTACGGAGAATGTTGTTGGCGTTCATCTCTTCGGACTGCGGTCAAAACAATTGATATTGTGAGAATTTAAAGTAAAGCAATTGAAAAAGATGTCTTATGATCTTCATTATTGTTATTTATAAACAAAATAATTGTGAAAAATACAGCTTACATGACATATAAGAGCCTTCCAACAGGCCCGTATCAATGAGTTTTCGGTACACAAGTATGGTTTATTATAAACCACAGGTAAAGGAAAACATCATGTGGTCACTACGGGTCACTTGACTGCACGCAGTCACCCACCTAACCCCTGCCCCTGACCGACACTCTCCGGGTTGACTGTACATAGGTAAGTTAGATAGGTATAAATTTATTGTAATGTGTTGCCCTGTGAGTGCCAATAAATCTATTCTATTCTATCGTGAGGAAACCTGCATACGCCAAAGATCAGAATTTCTATTCTAAGACGTATGTAAAGTTCACCAAAACCGGATTTGGGCACCAATGGTGGAGTGGGGTTTGGCACAACAGATCTCATTAGGGTCGAACTAGATGAGATACATGACATACAGTACACTGGGCGGTCCTATTGCTAAAAGTGATTTCTTTTAGACATTTGTGTTGTTTTATCTAAACAGGTTTCAATCAGCAAGCATTCCTCACCTTCTCCTGAAGCCTCCTATACTCGTTATGCAGTATCTGCTGCCTGAGGTCCCGGCACACGT
Organism: Metalampra italica; assembly: GCA_949699065.1. Taxonomy (NCBI): domain Eukaryota; kingdom Metazoa; phylum Arthropoda; class Insecta; order Lepidoptera; family Oecophoridae; genus Metalampra; species Metalampra italica. Next base: position 10,833,876 of record OX452979.1, on the reverse strand, counting down.
ACCCAGCCTGCAGTTTCTTCTGCAGCGTCCGCAAGCCGGGGTCCCTCTCTCGGAGGTAGTGGCGACGGAGCAGCAGGCAGTCTTCCTCGCGGCGGACTTTGGATACTTCTAAACCGAGAGCAGCTTCTTTCTCAGCTCGGGCGTTCACAATCGCTGCATGGTCTGTTCGCTGGAATAGTATTACATACTCTGTCAAACATTATATTGATTGAATAGTGGACCAGTTAGAGCAGTGTGGGACGGCTTGCCACTTTATGGACTGATGACCTAAAGTGATGGCCGGCTGGGTTGGGGAGTGTGGTGCTTGGATGTGGTAGCTGGAAGAAATGGTAATGAAAACTACCTCCTGTAATAAGCTGTGGTCGCCTACTTGGTTGTACACTGGCCTCTAGTTCATGAGAGCGAGGGTCCATTTCTAGGTGCATGCCAATAAAAATTTTAAAAAATGGTTAAACTACTAGGTAGGTACTTACCTACAGACCTACTTTAAGCGTACTACCGCAGGCCGCAGCCTCAATATGCAAACGCAGGCCGTACGTGTCTGAAGTCTCACATACATTTCATAGGGAATACAAGAAGCCGCCACCGCCACCGCAGGCCGCGTGTGTCTGGGATCCCCTTATGAAACTAAATATGTCAAAGGAATTTAAGGCGCATGTGAAGTCCACCAACCCGGACCGGGCTAGTGGTGGACTGTAGTCCGTACACCCTCGGTAGACCTGTGGGCCGCAACAGTGAGACATATATTAATAGGCTGTTGATTTACCTCCTGGAAATCCTTCTCCATTTGGGCCTCCCGTTGTATGAGGGCCAGACAGCGGCCCATGCGGCCGTCCTCCATACGGCTGTTCAGCCATTGGATGTCCAGTGCTCGCTGAAACGTCTCCAATTCCTTCGAACGCACGTCAGCGATTGCATTTTTCTGAAGCTCTGTCTTCACCTCCTGAAAACAATTCACATGAATAGTTGTACCATTGGAAATGCATACAGAAATAACAAGCAATAAATATGTTATTTACCGTCATTGCTGTTGTTATGATTTCTTTGTTGATTAAATATAGCTGTTTTAGAAAAAAGAACAAGTTTTCCAAAACAATACAATTTTGAAAAACACAAAATACGTTTCGTTCGTTTTTGACGCATGATTTGTGCACTTGCAATGCAAGCAATGAGACTATAGAATTTTGAGAACCTCTTGGTAGCACTGTCATTAACTTGAATCCATCTATCTTGTAGCTTTGGTTTTTCAACGACATGCTGGTTTGATTCCTCCAAGACAAGGTGAAGTGTCTTCATTTTATTTATTTAATTTTATTTACAGAAGTTTTTGAAGCACTGCAAGTACAGTGCTTCAAAAACGCACTAAGAGGCCAGTGTTGCTATATAAAAAAACAATATTTTATTTTTTTAAATCAAAGTGATACTATAAAGTACCTAATCAGCCCCATCTAGTAATGTTTATAAATAACACTTTTCTGTTGATACAGCCGCTCACCACTAGATGGCAGTATTCCGTATTTTTGAGATCAAGCAACATAAACAAAACCGTTCGAGTGACATTCTATTACTTACTGTATGTACTAGATTATTTACTCAAAAACTAAATAGTCAACCATTATCCAATAGATAGGTATTAGACGTAGTAACTAGTTAATCCTCAGTGGTATTAGATAAATTCAAAGACACTGCCCTCTAACGCTTAGAATTGTAAAAGAAACAAATGCACTACAAAAATTATTTTATAGCCGAAAAATCTGAACCATATTTAAAATTGAATTTTATGTGTGTAATACATAAGTTGTGTTATCTATCGATATTTTTATGTTGACAAAGAAATTAATACAAAACTCAAAAATGTTTATTGCGCCATCTAGTGGCGTGGTAGCGTAGCTATACGTGGCGTTAGTGGCGCCATCTGGGTCGAGCTTTGAGTTCTACCTCCTATTCATTAATGCCAAATTCCACCACGCGCTGCGCTCGGGTCGCACCCGCTGGCATTCTCTATTTCTCTCTCACTCGCGCCAGTCCGGTCCGGCGACAGCAGCGCATTTGGATTTTGACGTGTGACAGTACGGAACTGCAGCCCTATTTTGGTTGCAGATTGGTGGTGTTTCAATACAATAGGTACACGGTAATGAAAAAGTGATTATAATGTCTGAAAGTAAAGGTGCGTTAATTGCGAAAACAATGCAAAAACATGCTGGACGGGCGAAGGAAAAGGTATTTATTAATCATATGTTTCATTTGCTTTTGCGGTGCAGAAATATATCTGAATATTGAAGAATTTATCCTACAGTGCTGTAAGATTGAGTGTTTTCACCAGATTTGGATCGCGATACTTGTCCCAATATAATTCGGCGGATTGCGGCAAGAATCTAGTATCACCTGTTGCATTAACCGTAATATTACTACAGGTGTATGTAGACTCGTTAACGTAATTTTTAGTTTACATTGCTTGAGTACATACAGCTGACTCGCGTAATCAGATAATTATCGCACTCCCGGCGTTGTCTTATCATTTCCAGGGTATCATTTAAACTATTTATAGTACTTGCAAGATGAGTTAAATTGGGACAGTATCAACTAGTGAAATTTATAGAAAAGAATGAATGGCTGTTAGAGCCTGTGCCGTTTATAAAAACATAGCTTAATCCTTTGGTACATGTGCCTAGAAATAAGGTTTAAAAATAACACGGCAGCGGTCAGCTGCAGACCGAGACAGTTGAACGTCTGTGCTAGTTTCTCAGAAATGATATTATTTCAACTCTATTTTTGTGAAGTGTGTCCCGTCGGTAGCACTTACTTATTCTAAATTAATGTCACATTCTTTTCGGCCACTGTGCTGTGATGCCGCACCAGCAATTTTTTACTTCAATCTTTATTATAAAAAATTGTTTTAAGAATTTTTAAACTAAATTATAACAAAAACATAGGTACATGTTTTCTAGAAAGTTTTCTTAGAATTTGTCAAGACATTATTATTTATACCGAAAGAAACTTTACTCACCAATTAAAATAGAACTGTGGGATTGAACCTGTAACCTCAGCATTTGACTAGCAAGACCCTCGATCCATTTAAATCAAATCAATATCCTATTAATATATTACCACTGTTAGGGCCTGTATGGGCCATAGTCCACCACACTAGCCTACTGTTGTTTGGTGGACTTCACACGTTCTTTAAAATTCCTTCTTTTACATAGGTACCTATGCAGGTTTCTTTACAATGCATTCATTCACAAAAAAGAACCACTCGTACATCATTCATTGGTACAAACCCAGATTTGAACCGTCAGCCTCATGAAGCTCGGAGGTCACTACAAAATTGTCTAGGTATACCATGAGTTTTTTAAATACAATTTGAATGGGTTACCTATCAATAATTCGAAGTCTTAACCCCACAAAACATGTGTTCATGGCTGTTAAAAAGTATAATTTACTTACTGAGGCAAAGACAATGGGCTGTTGACCTGTTCTGGCAACTATCCCATCTGTCGGTCTCAAAATATTCACCGCTGCCAACTAGTTAGTAGTTCAGTTGCTATTGCCTATCCGTAACTGAAAGCTAATGACAACTGTGGTATCGAATTCTTGTATTGTTTCTAAAAAATTGTTTTAAATTATTTATAAAATATCTCGTGTTAGCTAGTATAGGATTCACACCTAATATTATCTGTAGCAGTAGCAGAAAGGTTCTCGAGTGGGGACCACGTATCGGAAGACGCAGTGTAGGCAGGCCTCCCACAAGGTGGACCGACGACCTGGTGAAGGTCGCGGGACCCAGCTGGATGAGGTTAGCGCAGGACCGGTCGTCGTGGAGATCCTTGGGGGAGGCCTTTGTCCAGCAGTGGACGTCTACAGGCTGATATGATGATAATGATTATCTGTAGTAAACAAAATAGCGTATTATTAATGTACATTTTTAATGTATTAACCAGGAGATTAATTTAAATTGATTCGGCACATAAAAAATCATGCCATTCTAGTCGTAGAGAATAGGAATTTTTAGAGACTGGCAAATAATAATAATAATTTATTTATTTCAGATAATACAATCCATAATTTGTTAGTAAATACTTAAGATATATGTTAGTAACTATTGGAATAAAATATTAAAATTCTCCTTATCTATCACATAACATTAAATATTGCGGTTCTGGACCCCACATGTTTGTGGTTCCAGAACCTGACTACTGGGCAGTCGACCCGCTCCACTATGGTGTCAAAAGGGTGCTAAACTGATTTTCTAGAATTCTATGAAATTAACTACGTTTCTTCACCAATTGAAGTACCTCAGAGTAGAGCGTCAGTGGCCTCGGGGATAAGACGCGACCTATCATATCGAAAGGTCCGAGGTTCGATCCCCGGCTGGGCCATGTACCAATGGGTTTTTTCTCGAAACTTAAGTACATGTACTGACTGCTCTCAAACGGTGAAGGAAAACATCGTGAGGAAACCTGCATACGCCGAAGAAGAAATTCTTAGGCGCATGTGAAGTCCACCAACCCGCACTGGGCTAGCGTGGTGGACTATAGCCCGCACGCCCTCGTTGAGAGGGTAGGCCTGAGCCCCTGCAGTGGGGAGATTAATAGGCTGTTGATGATGATGATATTCTAGAAAACCAGTTGGCACTTCTTGCCTTTAGTTACGTGCAGTATTGATCCTGATCCGAACGAGTGTGAAGTCAACGATCACGTTTTTACGACACTGACACTATATTTGCACATCTCTTTACGCCATACTTTGTTTACTTGTTAAGAGCCTGAAGGCCCCTACTTCTTAAACCCATCAGGCTTCCACGTCCAAAAATAGGTCATTAGACTAAAATATAGTCATTCTTCAAACTAATTGATTTATAGTTTTCGTTTGATCACTCTTTTCGTATATACGACGCGAATATATCGAGCGAATGTGATTGGTAGTAGGAGCCGGGGACGACCTAGACTGACATACGAGGATCAGATAGAGCGGGTGCTCACAGACGGACACGTGAAGAGCACTCGCGTCCCGCGGCGAGCGTGTATGAAGGGAATGATGAAACTGAATGAAGAGAAAAAGGTGTGTCAGGTTCGCGATACTTGGCGCTCCGTTCTTTCTGCCTACCCCGCAAGGGATATAGCATGAAGATGTATACGTATGTACTCTTTTCGTAAATTAAAGAACAGAAGTCTGCTATGGACTAGTTGGTGCTGATATGTATTATGATCATATCAATCATAGTGACGTTTCCGTTTAAACGATGTGATAAACAGAGGAACACCTCTGTCACCCTCAATCTTATCTATCTATGTAAATTACGTTCGCAGTTCGCTGGGCAATTTCGTGACCTTGCCCTATAATTTGGCTTTTTCTCAATGTTACCCGGACGTCACGACAAAATCATCGCCGTATCACCACCGCCTTCTCTTTTTGATGCGATCAATTCTTACTTTGTACTATCCTGATCTTTTCGATTTCAATATAAGATACTTAAACTTCCAGCGAAGGTTTCCTTACACAGTTTTTATTATTATTTTAAGTTTTTAATTATAGTAACCAAATTTTTTGAGAAAATCAAACTGGACAGTTGAATTTGACTTTAGATACAATCACATGGTGACATTAGTGACCTATTTCCGCCAATCCGATACCTAGTGCTAACCTAATTAAATCCCAAATATCTATTAGCTTTCAATCACCTAACATTATACAGTACAAATGAAACATAAGTCATAAAAACACGTGTCCATTGTCGCCGGCTCACAATAGCCGTGCAATCGCTACGGTACATACTTAGGTACCGTTACCTGCCAAATCTCCAATAACAATTGAACAAGAGATAAAAGAGTCACCCATGAGACACCCATGGTAGCAGGAGCTACCAATCGAGCAGAAGATACTACGCCAAAGTTGCACCACCCAGGACAGAGCACCCGCTGCCGTGGCTATCACAACCAACTAATATCGTTTCAGACAAATTCATGCACGCCTGTTTAGTCACAAATTAAGCCGAAGCTTTGGGTACTCAACAACTAATAAACATACTTAAAAAGTACTTTTAAATATACAAACACCCAGAATCCGATAACCGACAGATATGCTCATCACACAAATGTTGGTCTTGGTTTCTCTAACAATATTGTGGTTATTAATTTGCTTTTCCCGCGAATAAACTTTATGTTGTTATATATACTAAGTAATACAGAAATTAAATTACAATTCTAATATTAATTAAAAATTAATTTTACAAGTCTAAATTTATAAGTAATGTCATGCAAATTACTTTTCTAAATAAAATGTTTTGGTCAAAATTTACTAATTTATAAATTACAAAATAATAATAATACTAGCGAAAAATATACTGTATAAAACAACATAAAATAATATAAAATCGACAATCATAATGTTAATCTAAATCGCCTATCATAATTTTTCGACTTTCTCCAATCATAATATCGCCAATAAACATCAAAGCCCGCCCGCCTGCCGTTCACTATCACATATTTAATTAGAATCACCAATCGATATCACGAACCCTTTGACCCCGCTCGAACTGTGGCCGGATTCTGATCACTCCATGCATCACTGTCGATAGGTAGAGCATTAATCATATTTACTTACTTACACGCTACAATTTATAACTCCAACCAAAGTGAAAATAACACTTTGGAAATAACCGAAGTCACAGAGGAATTAATCCGAAGTTAACAGTGTAGAAAACAGTACTAAAACCTAAATACATTATTTTTATTATGTTTAAGGCATGGCATAAGCTAGCATCTCAAATATAATTACACAGGTATATAACTAGCTGATGCCCCGCGACTTCATCCGCGTTATAAGGTATACTAATATATGGTATTCAAAATTTTTTAACCCGTTCTAATCATGCCAGTTTCTTAGTTTTAAAGTTCGTCAATAGATGGCATTAGGTGTATTTTACACCCCGCTATCATTTGGTTCTTCGCAACTTATATATAAGTTAGGCGTGCAAATTATCCACAGGTTTTTACCTCTTATTAGTCATAGATAGGTAATTATATTTCCAAAGATTCCAAAATAGTAGTCTCAAAATGGTATCAAAGACTGTGACGTAAATATATTCGACCTAATCAAAAGTTAACTCTGACGGTTTGTTTACTTACATTCCATCATAAATTCATAACCATAACTAACGTCGGAAACATGTGCCGCACTAGCCGTACTGAAATAGAACTATAACATCCTTTTAGTTTGGGGATCTTGCTTAGGGTTTTCTATTAAAAAAATTGGTGTTCTACAGTTGGCTATTTTTACCCGACTGTGGCGAAGCCCAAAAGGAGAAGACCTTGGGAAGATTTGAGCCGGTCTCGATTTTCAATGGGTCCCGACTGTTAAAGTCGCTATGTTCCGCATTAGAATTTATTAATTGTTCTAGTGTGTATCAATCATGAATCTATTTCGATGACTACTGGACTTGTTTTTCTTTTTTTAAGTTCATTTTCACGCAGTCGGGTTTTTTGATATTTTTTATTTAATTTTTTATTTTATTTAGTTTTATTATAAAGTTGCCCTAGCCTAATGTTATGTGAAGCGAAGCCCAGCTTAGCTCCGTTTCCGGTTCAAGTGGAACGTTTACCACGGACCTCCTCGATTCCGGCTGCAAATGTTTCTGGTTAACTCTTTGACCCTCAGCCATGTAGTAGGATGAAACCTAGCTAGTGATTCCACCGGGTAATATGTCATAATTACCCTGACATTGTCCTTGACCTAGTAAAAATGTCAGTTTTTTGAGTGACAATGTCAGGGTGTCTGACTGACGCGAAATACGAGTTTCAAAGGTTTTGCGATGATGCCTAAATCGGAGGCGAGCTGGAGCTAGGGTCAAGTGTAACCTCTGGAGGCCTTAAAAATGATAGAATCAAAGTAAAATGTTTGTTTGATAAGTTGTAAGCAACCGAAAGCAACCTTGCGTTAGTAAGCCGAGCCTGCCGGTGCTGTTTCAGCAATTTACACAAAATTAGGGCAGTCACGTAGGCAGAGCAACATCGGTCTTTGACCGTACGCAATATAACCTTGAAATTTGTCAAGAAATAGTATTGACTAGCTATTTCCCGCGGCTTCGCCCGCGTAGTAAAGTTTTTCCCGTGTACATTGTGAAACAGCGCCCTCTATGTAGGCGTTTTGTTACTTAGGGGGTATTGGCGGGCGCCCCGCGACTTTGTCCGCGTTAAAAAGTAGCCTATATGTTATTCCAGGATATAAGCCATCACTGTACCAAGTTTCATCAAAATCTGTTCGATAGTTTTTGCATGAAAGAATAACATACATCCTCACATCATTACAAACTTTCGTCTTTACAACATTAGTAGGTTAAAGACGATTGAAGTGTCAGAATCACTGAGTTTATTCCACACGCCAGACCTGAATCTACTTCCGTCCAGCCTGGCAGAACAGGCCATTGCTCTGATCAACCAACCGAGCTGACTGCCACTATAATACCCTAATATACTGTACCCCAAGAATACTGCCTATGAATGATAAAAAAATCATTGAAAAAACCTCCAATTAGACAAAGCTACGAATTCCATTCACAAGACCTCTGAGGAAGTGAATCAGGAAACCATAAACCCTTTACAATAACTTACCTTGGCCAATCTCATTGTACTCCATTACCGTTCTATTATCAGCCTCGTAAAGATCAAAATCGTCTGCAATAGCTGCAAAATAACATTGCTAAGTATGAAGTTCATGACCTGTCGCGTAGACCGACCTCCCCCCTCGGGGACCTGTTAAACCTTTAGCCGGAGGGGGACAGGTATGTCTTTAAGGTTTTGTCGTCGAGTAGATGTATGTATGAGAGTTCAAGTATCAAGTAGTTTTCTAACTGTTCTCGTCATGGGAACGCCTATGAAATGAATGATCTACCGGAATTCATAGTTGTCATTCAACCACGGTTTGTTTATGGCATTGGTTTTTGTTTGCAGTTGAAAATTTATGATAATTTTCTATCTACCTCATCGACAGCCTAATAATATGTTCCCACTGCTGGGGCTCAGGGCTACCCATTCTCTCAACGAGGGCGTTTTTCTATCTATACTAATATAATAAAGTTTGTTTGAACGCGCTAATTAATCTCTGGAGCTAGCAGTCTGATTAGAAAAATTGTTTTTGCATTTCTTTGGCCAATTCTTAAGGTTATGATAGGCTATTTAACATCGCGTCACGACCCTTAGGAGCGGAGCATAAAGGCAAAGTCAGAAATAGTTTATAAGATGCGGACGAGGCCGCGGGAATCAGCTAGTTTTTTTTATAGAAGACCATTTATAGAAGCATCTAAAAATACATGACTCAAATGTTAAAGTGTTCAAGTCCAAGGCAAACAAAGTTTTAAAACAGACAAGAATACCAATACGACCAAACCGGGCAAAACCAAGTAAGTAAGTAGTATTTTTCGACAAAATCCAGTTGATGAAACTTTCAGGCTTATGGGTTTTTAAAGCCAAAATCTAATAACTACCTAAAACTCTTAGCAAATCGTCCGCTAGCACATAACACCGCGGAAGTTGACATTTTTCGGGGTTCGATATTTTTATGCCATTGGATAGGTATAGTTTCTTAGCGCGCATCCAAATCCTAATTTCCTGAGAAATCGCAAAACCGAGCCAAACGTTTGGCCTGACCCGAGTTTTCTAACCGCAGGCATTCCGAGCTGCTCCCACATCCAGTCGAAAGTGGCGTTTAGAACCATCCCACAGTGTTTGAGATGCAAATCCTCACCTAGTGACGAGAGAGCACAGGGCCGGCCCGCCGCGCAGACAAATTGGGGCCCCATAAGTTATTATTGAGAGTTAATATTGATTAAGAGCGTCAGTGGCCTCGGGGATAAGACGCGACCTATGATATCGAAAGGTCCGAGGTTCGATCCCCGGTTGGGCCATGTACCAATGGGTTTTTTCTAGAAACTTAAGTACATTTACTGACTGCTCTCAAACGGTGAAGGAAAACATCGTGAGGAAACCTGCATACGCCGAAGAAGAAATTCTTAGGCGCATGTGAAGTCCACCAACCCGCACTGGGCTAGCGTGGCGGACTATAGCCCGCACGCCCTCGTTGAGAGTGTAGGCCTGAGCCCCAGCAGTGGGGAGATTAATAGGCTGTTGATGATGAAGTTATTATTGGCCTTAAGGCCCCTCCATAGCCTGTGAGGAAACTACAAATGTGAGAACATGGTGCGTTTTTGATGATTTTTGTTCGATGTGTTGGTATAGACGGAGTAGAGACAGAGGAAAATGCGAACTGGAGGAGGCTTTTACCGCATTAGGCGGTCCTGACTCTTGAAACTAATAATAATTAATTTAGAATTTAGTAAAATGACAATTATACTAATCATTGTAATAATAAAACTGTAATTTTGATATTAAGTATAATGTAAAGTAAAGAATCAAAATGAAGCTATTTTATTTATTTATTATTTATGTGTAGTAGACCTCTACAGATGTCGATCGTTGATGACATTTTACAGGTTTTTGTCTACGTTTGTAGAAAACAATTCATTTCATGTAACATTCGCTATTTAGGGACAGATGGGGCGCTGGATGATACGACCGAGAAGAAAAAAATCTAAAAAATCTTGCTCTTGTGGAGGTAATTAGCGATTTTGTAATCATCATCATATCAGCATGTAGACGTCCACTGCTAGACAAAGGTCTCCCCCAGGGATCTCCACGATTTTGTAATAATGCTTCTATTAAACCTACATATTTCGAGTCATTATGAGAATTAAACTTGACAATCTAGCTAGACTAATTTTATAATATATAAAAAAAACAAATGTTTTGAACTTTTGAGCAGCTTTTCGGAAGTTGTAAATGCTTTGTGACATTATCTCCAAAGGGGCGCTGTAAGATGCAGTTCGTCCCTAACTCCAGCCCTGCCGCCGCACCTAAATGGTCATTTTGTCGTCGCGTTTGTCCAAACGCGGCACTTTCTAAGTCGCCGACGAGCCCAGACTGCCAATGCTAACAAATACTTCACACATGGTAATTTGAGCGTTTAGTTAGCATAGTATAAAAATAAAGTAAGGCTTCCGAAAACAGACAGCTAAATAAATGGACGGTGGTGTTGGCGATTTTCGAGATGCGGCATTAAGTTTAGCATGAACTTTGAAACTTGTTTTTTTGTTAATTTACTGCATGGTCCTTGCTCAACTAGATCATTGTCTTCGTAAAAGGAAAAGGGTTTGAAAATGAGCGCCGTGAAAGTCTGCGGTTATTATTATTATAAGAACTGGGTCCGTTTGTCATCCATAATACCATTTTTAATACCAATAGGTGCTAGAATAGTTATTGTATATTAAGTGGTAGTAATTTGTCTTAATCGTATTGTATTGTTAATCTTTAAGATATTTTTGCTTACATATGTATGTAAGTATGTGCCGTTCTGGTCAGTAAATAAATGTCTTATTTCTTTTTTTCTAATTTGTTAGTGGCAATAAACGATTAGTCTATTGAACTCTGTGCGATGGCTATCTATTATTGTCAACAATTACCATGTGTCTCTACTGTGCTTCTGTACGGCTTATTATTTTGTCATGTTGTGAATGTGTTTCTAATCTGTGCTCCTTTTGTCAGTTTAGACTCTGACAAAGTGATTTCTCTTCTCGTGAATACCTTCAGCATTCTTCTTACTCCGAACTGCATCGAATTTGCTGATCGATTGTTTAACGAAGCGTGCTCTATTTCTATTCTACATGTTGGTATTCTTCTAGCAATTACCGCCATAAAGACCACTTATCCTCACGACTGTAGTATCTAGCTTTGCGAGTTTGCTTAAGTATCACCAGCTCTACATTCCTACAAGTTTCATCCATTTTGGAGAGTTCAGGTCCGAAAGCTTCCTTGTAAAATACCTAGTAAAATTTCGCCTCCGGCCGTTTTCGCAACCAAATCGCCTTGTAACAGTAGAATAGGTGTTTACCTGAAATAAATGCTTTATTGTTTCATAGATCGAGATAAATATAATGTTTCACGATACCTACTTCAAACAATAATGTTAAAATTACAATGGGGTGAATAATAATAATAATGTTTGGACAAATTTACACACGGCCCAAACTAAGCCGAAGCTTTTAAATGGGTACTCAACAACTGATAAACATACATAAATACTCAAATACATACAAACACCCAGATACTTAAATACAGACGAACAGATATGCTCATCACACAAATGTTGGTCCCGGGTGCGAATCGAATCCACCACCTTTGGCACAGTAGGCAGGGTCACTCCCACTACGCCAACCCACTACGTCAGAATGGTCAAAATTTGCAAAATTGAGTTAACAAAGCCACAACTTAGTCTGAAGTTAAGACTAAGTAATGGCATTAGTAGTACTGGAGGAGGTTCTATATGACCGGCATCGTAACTTTACGCCCGTTAATTTTACCAAGTAAAACGTTAAGTGAGCCGTTCTACTCGTAACGTAACGTGAATTGTTACGTTCGCCGAACAGGTGTCCGCGAAACAATCGTAATTGGACTGTGTTCCTCACGCAGTTCGGTCACGGTGCCCATTCATCATTTCGTGGTGTTTATTACCCACGTCACTTATTTAAATCACCTTCATAACGGCCTGTAGACGTCCACTGCTGAACAGAGGCCTTTAAATCACCCTATAACTACTTAGGTAACTACAATTTTATCTTTTCTTATTTTTTTTCTGCTTCGTGCGAAACCCGCTTTGTAAATAGTGACATGGGAACTGTTTGTGTGATCAGATGCAACCCCGAACGGATCATATGATTCGTTGGGAACCCTCCCATTCCCATTTGGACATTAACACTTTGATACAAGAAATAAAAACAAACTTGTACCGTCACAGTTACGACTTAGTAAGGTCAATTACCTATTTAAGTAAGGTCAGTAAATCGTTCGCGGGGTATATGCTTCTACAAACTACAGCAATCTAAATATACCCTTATAAAACTACCCTTTGACTTTGAATTGGTTTGGTATACATTTATACCAAATACATAACGTGTATGTATTTTTTTTTAATAACGAGTTCTGTGGAAAAGTATCTGATAATAGTTGGAATTGTTATTATTATAGTATGATCTTTGACAAAAGGAATGCTGATGTTTCATTTTTTTTCGCATATGTTCGACAAGTCATCTTTCCCGATGTCCCACTTTTTTTTTTCGCATAGGTTCGACAAGTCATCTTTCCCGATGTCCCACATTTTTTTTCGCATAGGTTCGACAAGTCATCTTTCCCGATGTCCCACATTTTTTTTCGCATAGGTTCGACAAGTCATCTTTCCCGATGTTCCAAATGTGAAGTCTCAAATCCGTCTCAAAAGTGGAATATGTCCGGGGAAAGTCGCGCACAGAAGGGACACAAACAAGCCGCTGGTTGCACGCACACTACAGAGTGTGACTGCGAACAGCATTCCAGAGGCCTTCGACCGGTGACGTCAGCATACTAATCAGTATTTGACCATTTCTTATTTGACGTTATCGATAAGGAACGGGGGTTGCAACGAATGAAAGGGGGCTGCAACGAATGAAAGGGGTTTGCAACGAATGAAAAAGGATTGCAACGAATGAACGGGGGTTGCAACGAAAGAAAGGTGGTTGCAACGAATGAACTCGTTCTTTTAAATGCTGTCTCTTTCCGAGTATCTATAGGGGTATAAACTTAGATATGGTTTTTAAGTAGTAGCCAGCGAGTATATAGACGCTGTAAACTCACAATAGGATCGGGATTATTCAGGATTCAATGAACTTTAAAGCCATCTCTCTATATGGTACTTAATATGCAACTTTATCACGTAGGTTTTGTCCTTGCACCCACATTTGACTTAATTCCTATACCCCACGCTACACCCACTCCGTATTATGGAACCAGCACTTTCATTCAACCAGATTGGCTAATCGTCTCAATTTATTATAGGGAAACCGATTTTGAGTTGGCTGTAACACTTACGTTTATAGTAGAGATTTATGGCAAGTGAAAGTGAAGATAGACGGTGTTTCATCTTCAACATTGTAAATACATATATTGCATTTTGTAGTGTACTTAGATCACATGGTTAAACGACTGTTGATAGAAAGACATGTCTCAAATCAAACCCGCGCAGTAGTAGAAACAGATATAGACATAACGTTTCATCTTCAACATTGTAAATACATATATTGCATTTTGTAGTGTACTTAGATCACATTTTTAAACGACTGTTGATAGAAAGACATGTCTCAAATCAAACCCGCGCAATAGCAGAAACAGATTTTGACATAACGTTTCATCTTCAACATTGTAAATACATATATTGCGTTTTGTAGTGTACTTAGATCACATGGTTAAACGACTGTTGATAGAAAGACATGTCTCATGTTTTGACGTAATCTAACCTAACATAGACCTAACCTAACGGGCATAGGACTCGAAAATTGATTCGCTTTAGGAATAACCTTTATAAGCTGTCTTTTAAGTCGTCGGTCGTCCAAAGTTGTAAAAATTTAAAGGACCATGACATTGATAAGTTCATCAATATGACGGTGGCTTTCTTCGTGATTAATTTAGCTGTTTGTAGACAAAACTCTTCGTATTTTCTCTTCTTCCTTCCATTTCTAGAGGTCGCTTCACTGGCATGAATTTCTAACCTAGTTTCCCAAAATTCTTGATTCCATTGGCAACTATTCTCCAATGTAATGTGTGCTATTTGATGTAAACTGAATACCTTGAAATCCGCAAGGTTCCCATTCAAATGTTTGTTGGCTATGGTTTATCGTCTAAAGATTGTGCATTGTCTTATCAGTCCGGAAATTTTCAAATTTTTTGATAACTTTGCCTCAGATACGGTTTAGTTTAGAGATCTAGTAATCTGAAGCGTGGAAGCTGCACCTACAAAATCAATGTCAATTTAATTGTGTTTTTGAGGCTTGGCCTTTCGGGGTAGAGTAGAACAACCCTTTTACCTATATCTGCCGCATTAGTGGGATACAGACCCAATGTATTGACTGATAGTAACGCGAGGTATTTCATTAACATTAATTTTTCCGAGAAATGACGGTTAAATAAATCCATACTTAAATTTTGAAGACTCATTGGTCCGTAGACCCAGCAAATATGTGTAAGTAACATATACACTGTATTAATTCCACTTCCTAAGACGCTTGCCAATTGGTACACTTTCGGACGTAGAGCCAATGAGATGGCGCCGTTCCGGTCTATTATTAAAAAACATATTAAAACCAGCGGTTCACGCTGCTCTCGTACTTACGTCGCGGCGCACGAGTCGACACACTTTAGGTCCCACCTGTCCACTCGAGCACAGCTTTCTTAGGTAGTCACTAGACAGAACACGGCCCACGGCTTCGCGCGGCTTTCTTCTCATTTATGGCTGTAATGAGACGTCTTTTCTTTACCAAATGTGTTATAATTACATACTTATCAAACTCAAAAGGGAGAGCGTAGCATCCAATGCAAAGAATCTTCTCTGTAACTCTTGCCTTCTTCATCAAGGTGATTTCTGCTACCTTCATGGTTATCGGTCCATGTGAAAGGAAGGGTGCTGTCACAGAAGTTTCATTTCACAATGTATTTCACACCTATCAATGAACTGACCAGCTTGACCTGGCGACGATGGCGGTCTTTCTCTTTTATTTAGCACCTTTCTACTAATGGTTTTTTTATACAGTCCCCTATATTATGATTTTTATTCTTAGACGGAAGAGTTCCTGTCCTGACGCCACGAACGCGTGATTTCCCTAGTTGCAGAACGGTTTCTGGGATCCCCAAATTGTGTATATTTATTCTTACTTCAGATTGCAGTGTCATGTTATGAACCCAACCAGAATTCTAAGGTTACGTTTTATTAGGAAGTTGGTCAGTTTGCTGGCCATCCTTGGGAGGTACCGTGATTTGTAACGATGAATGTTTTTGCTAAACGTCATTATAAATGTACCAACGTTGACCTTGAACGTTGACCACGTTTTTGTTTCAACACGTAAATAGCAGTAGTTTTCTTAACTGTTCAAATGCGCCGAAATTTCGCAGGCAACATACAGTTAAAGGGAAATACTTAAAGGCACACGTTCGCACGGCACCTGCGCGGGAGCAGCGCCGCGCTAAATTCCTCTCCGATCGGCGGACGGGCGTGTTTTTGCGTCCACGCACTTTCTTCTCTTACTTGTACTTTCTCGTGACTTGGGAACTGCATCTACTGCATAAATTCGTACCTACCTACTTAAGTTTTGATTATTTTGACCTTTGCGTGTTTGGTCAGATTTAATTAATTTTGTATACCTATTTCCTCTGAAGTTAACCTTTTTTTTGTAAACTTGCTTGCATGATCAAAAACTTTACATTAAATTTTATATCCCAATAACAATTTGTAACGTTACGTCATTAATTATTTTGTCATTCTGTTTCAGGTATGTCTTCCAAACTTTAAATCACGTAAGTAAACTCGATACTTGTGCGGTGATATTTCTCATTGCCACACACTTGCTATAGTTATTGTTCACATGACGTCCGCTAGATCTTCACATAATTTTTCCTCGTCAGTTATCTGATAAGATTTATATATGACAGCTCAATGATGAGGTGTTCTGGCGTCGCAAGGTTATCATTTCGTTAGCGTTATTATAGGAGTTGTTGTTTTTTAATTTTTACCGTGATTATTTGAATCGCTGTTTTCTGTAGTCAAGGGCGCGTAGAGTGTTTAGTTAATTAAAACAAGGGAAAAGCCCTTATAAATACCAGTACATCTTCTATAGGTCCGTGTAATCGCACGAAAGTTGGAAGAATATGGAGGATCTTCCAATGTCTTTGATGCATTGTAAGTACCCTCGACAACGGCGTACAGTGCCGTTTTAATATCACGATATGCATTAGACGACTTCATTACTTTAATTACTATTTTTCTTGCTACACCTACGAGTAAGATACTAGTTTTTGCTGAACACTGACGCAAAGTTGATAAACTAGCTTCCATATGTGGAAAAACACATTTAGAGAAACTATTCACTGATTTTTCTTACGTTTCCAGCGCTTCGTAAACTATCAGTACTGCTGAATTGGAGTAAAATATATCTATGAGTTCTTATGTGTTTTCATGCCGACTGAACTTGGCAGTGGTTATTGTATCTCCAAAGTAAAGTCAAGTACCTATATTCTTTTAGAAAAGTTACGCATTACGCATGTGTCATGGTCCGTTGATAAAACTTTTTGAGCTATGTTGAGGGTTTTGGTTCTCTGGCGGATCACCTCGTTTCGGATCCTGTCTCTCACAGAAACCGAGCTCATCTCTTTCCATCGCCCGTTGAGCGACTTTGATCAGGTAGTGTGTGCTCTAAATCAAGTCTAAATAATCCAAATGCGCATATCTGTCACATGTTTCTATGTATTAGCGTTTGTCGATAACATTATCTGACTCCGTATCGCTGGCATTGTGTTCTGGTCGAGTATTTTTGTGTTTGCATCGAAAATTTCAATTCTTTGTTCTCTTTGCTATCAGGACTACATTTTGCATTGTTGTTTTTATTTCTATAAACGTTATGGAATACTTATTTGTTACCTACCAATTATAATAGTTTGTAGCATTTCAGCTGAATTTCAAAGCGTGCGAAAGTTTTTATCATTTCTATGTCTGTGGTTAAATCCATTCTGCGGGTGACTTATGTCCTGAACGGTACTGAAAATTGGACATATTGTTCCAAGTTTTATGTTTGTAGGTCCAACTGTAAGTGTCGTTGATGGGTCAAACTAATTTCTGTACCACGATGTGTGCATGCTAGTGAAACTGTTTACGAATAACAAGAATTTTGTATTTCTTGTAATTTCCTTTAAAATACAAAATACTAAAACTGAATGTCGATTTAAACTCTAACGAACCTTGCAAGTTTCGAAACTTTTAAACTTCTTCGTACCGCAAATGTGTCGTTAAGCATTTTTATAAGGCAACAACACGTCTGCTTTTGGAAAGGGTCCAGCATTAGTCAGGTTCTATAGGTGAACGCACCGAGCCCACGCCGTGTTGCGAAAAACCTTGGTTCTTCGACTAAAATGGTGTATTTTGCTTCTTAGCCTTCCGTCCCTCGTATGGGTATTGTTATTACCTGCTCAAGATCAAGGCTTAATCAGTGTTGCCATTTCTTTACAAATATTCATTACAATCTTTTAAAGTCTATTTTTAAGCGATTTAAAGGTACGATTTATACCTGATCATAAGGAGATGATATAGAGCCTTACCGTTTTTTCTCTTCTCACTTGAAACTCGCTTAGTTTTTCTATAAAAGAGTATACAACATAAGAGTACTCGTAAGTTATTATTTCCAGTAATTATTACACGGCAACACAGAGCATGATACTCGATATTGGCTGTTTCAACGTGACTCGAGTTTTAATTTTTAATCTACATGCTGTTGTTTTTATACCATCTCATCAAAGTCGTAAATGGTTTAGTTGGTTAATGTAAAAGGGTTTATAGCTTCTGTGTATCGCATACTGGTTGTATTTCTATCTTACGATACCGCTGTAAAATTTTATCTTTATTTTTGCATGACATTATCTTTTCTTAGTCCGACTTTATCTTGTGCGAATTCTTTTGCTTTTTATCTAAATCTGTGTATACTAGATCTTATTTAAATTATATTGTTGTGAGATTCCTTGGATATTCCAGTATCTTTATTATCAACTGTAATCTACCCCTATTTTCTGTTCTATAGTTTGATTTTCACTCTTTCAACTCTTAACTAAATTATTATCTATCACTACTGATTATACTTTAACGTTCTTACTGTATTTCTGGCTAATATCGTACTTATCTTAAATCACACCCATACTTATTCAACAAATTCAAGTATTTGTAAAATTTCTCAATATTCCAAAGTTATTGGTCAAGCATTCATTGCCAAATATAAAGTAGCCGACGGCGTCGTATCTCCGCCGCTTCCTAATAAAGAGATCACGATTGGACAGCTTACGAAAAAGGACGTGGAATCAGCTAATACGTTAGATGGTGCGTGCTAAAACGTTACGAAATGTTACTAAAACATACCTACATGTTATATTACTGCTAAATAATGTGAGGAAAATGTTTGTTTTGCGTGAAAATTTCTCGTCTCTATAAGAGTTGCCAATTTGCCATTACCGTTAAAAGTGCTTGCTAAAATAGTTTTGCATTCCTACATGTTTGTGATGATTTTATGACCTTTAAAGACAATTTTTAAAACTTCATTGCAGATGGTACATTTACAGATGTTAGTATAACACGTACGTAAAGAAGAAAATGCGCAAATGGTTCATGAACTTGGCAGCTTTTTTTCTAATATCTTTGTTGACCACGTCTAAGCCTTCGATTGTGCTCCAAAGCTCGCGCGTTTACGGCTATAAAAGACGGGTTAAAACACAAATAAGAATTTGATTATTAAAATGATCAGTGGCAATAGGAGCAAAATACCGTCTTTATTCTAGCCCTAGACAATTTAAGAATATCTTTGTTGACCACGTCTAAGCCTTCGATTGTGCTCCAAAACTCGCGCGTTTTCGTCTATAAAAGACGGATTAAAGACACAAATAAGCATTTGCTTAATAAAAGGATTAGTGGCAATAGGAGCAAAATACCGTCTTTATTCTATCTAGCCCTAGACAATTTAGGAATATTTCACAACAGTATGAGTGCTATTACACGACAGTTTAAAATGACATCATATGACGCACCTAGGCGCCCATGGCAACAAATCTCTCAATTCTTACCGGCCAATGACACGGTCTGCGTGGTGGGTCGCATCAAATAATTAGAAAAGCTATTGAGTGGCATACCTTTCATAGATTCGTGATTTTGTTGGACAGTTTATTCTCTCGTCTCGATCGACTCTGTATCTAACATTTTCTTTATCGTATTTCTTACAGACTCAGCAATATCTGAAAATAGGTCATCGAATTCACCCAAGTCTGAGTTGTGCGCCGGAAGATAGATTTCCTAACAAATATATGTCACTGGAACGTTTGCTTTCAAAATATCTCGGTGTGTTTTCAATGAAAACACCATACCGTTTCGTTCCACCGTCGACTGTTTATTATTCCTAAAATTTTATCGTTTAGATATCCTTAGTATGTTGACGGCAGTTTGTAAGAGAAAAACTAACATTGAACTTTCGTCTCGCTCTTCTATCTACAAAATTAACGAGAGCAAAGTTCAAGAGGATTCAATATATCAGGTAGAAGTTCCCACATGTCACAATAATGGTATTCTAAACTGGAACACCGCAAGGTCAGAACCTTGTACTTATTGTACCATTTGATTTATTGGAGACATTATAAAACCGGCGATCCGTCATCCGGAAGCGTTGTCGTGACGTATTCAGTTCATCGTCAACTAAAAATTACGTAAGGACCGGCGCAGACGCGGCTTATATTTGTCCCGTGATATATGTACCGACTAATCTTCAGTTTCGTCGCAAAGGAAAAGAGACCCAGAAGCGATTAGTTTAGGATTAGAGTCGCGTTGAGTGTGTGTTGGTGGTTAGGGCTGTTGGTGATTGGTGTCTAGGCATGGACGCTGGCCAGGCCGGGCCATGATGTGACTATTCCCGTCTGGGCTGGATGCGGTGTCCGAATGGCTCGCGAACTTCTTTCTGGCGCGTGCCATTCAAGTCTGGCGCCGTTTTAATTGTGACAATCGACATGACGCGGTCCACTAATTTTTGGAAAATTTATTTGGCGTCGTTATTATGGATTTTAGTTTTTCTTTCATAGCTTATGGAGTTATTGTATGTTCTGTAGTTTAATGCTTGGTGCATTTTATACAAGTACGTCACATTCTTCGATATACATGTCACGCTTTCAAATAGTGATTGTCAGTAGTAAATTTTGTTCACTGACACAACACTAATCATGCGTCATACTTAATTGCAATGTATTTGGTGCTATTGCAGCTTCATTATTATTCGATCGGGCTATATTTGGTGTTGTTTGATTACAATTTTGGCATCGATTATACTATTGGTTCATTATTGCTACGCATTTTGATGTTCAACCATATTTTTTGTTTTCATATTATTGTTTATTTGTTTTGTATTTATTCAATGCAGTACTTCCGAAGACGTGGCAAAAACTTGCAATGGACATTGCTGTAAAAAATATTCCTTTCTTATTAACAGCCTCACTCAATTTTGATTATAATGTGAAGTCAGTCTCAAGAACACAGTAAAACACGTCCCTAAGTAACTGTTGCGTTTAATGGGACAAAAGCCATTAAAGGCCGGTGCTCTCTACCTTTCTCAAGATAAACACGTTTATTGATATTGCTATCAGGGCGACCACAAAAAGTACCATAACCAGTCCATGCTCAAAGTCAACGGCGTACCCTGATCTAGCCGAACGAGTTTGCTATACCATGTATCTATATGCATGCGTTTTCCAATGCATTCTACACGATTGGGTTAGATGAATTTAGTTGAACGACTTTTTATTTGTTAAAAAACATTTTCTGGTCTTTAAAATTAAAGTCAGACCTGTCAGTTTAACGTTTCAATACAAAACAATTCCTCTGTGGAATTTTCTTTTCTCTTAACTGCATAGAGGGTCTGATATTGTGTTCTTATGTTCTAATAACATCTTGCTGTTTAAGCAGACCTTTCGCTTTCATTGAATTTCAGATACAGTTAAATCAAATAAGATATAGTTCATTTCATAGATTTTACTGCCGCCGCCGCACGCCTACTCCATGTTAAAACGAGATTGCTTTACAACCCGTCTTCATTTGTTCTACTTTCCTCATATTCATTACATTATTTATTTATTATATTCGCTGGCAATGAAGCTAGTGAGATGAAAACACAGATCTTTATCGGGATAAATGGAACACTTATATTTATTCAGAATTTGGTTGACTAGTTGTGTATATGTTGAGATAGTGTATGCAAGAGCTGGCATTCAGAGTAATTCTTATCAAATCAAATATACAAGAAATCAGGCTTGTTCCCTTGTCGTTGTTAATTATTTAAATGTGTAAATATGGCTTAAAATTGTATGCGTTAAATTAACTAATTTTGGTAAGAGTCCCTTTATGTTTAGTGTTTGTATTTTCGCTATAATCCATGATGCCAAATTACATTAATACATTGCAGTACAACCATTAAGGTAAAAGTGTAAATCACAGCTGTTAAATCTTTCACAGGATTATTCAATATTTACATTGTTTTATAGCTTGTTATGTCACTTAAAATATAAATCTCCAATGAGCGAGACGATTCACGTCGACGTTTGCTATGGCTGAACGAAAACGAAAACAAGGTCGCCACGCCGGCTGAATATTTGGGCTATCACTTGACTCAGTACCTCCAAACATTATAATGTTACACTCGATTCTTTCTCTCGCATCTTATACAATTAAAGCTCTCAGATTTCAATTTAAATATCGCCTGCGTGGACTAGAATTTTACAGTATTATCTGTGAATCCTAAAACATTAGTCACTTCCAGAAAAGAAATGAGGCCAAGTCTGAACAAGTATTCGTTTGTGAATTTATTTCTGGGATGTGTTCTTTAAATCTGTGTCAAAACTCGTTCATGATACGTATATAACAAATATGCAAGTCCACTAAATATGTAAACAATCATAACGCAATTTCAATTAGTCACTCAATTAATCGAAGTGTTATCTGTGTGTCGTTGACTTCTTAGATTAACGCAACTGTTTTATAATGAGGCCATTATTAATGACCTCGTTCAAGTGCATTATTGTGTTTGTATTGTACGTGGGGGCTTTAGTTTATCATTTGTTTCTCACAGTGCTGCCAGTTTTCGCAACAAGTTGTACATTCGGAATGCGGCAAGTGAACGTCCTAAGCCGAGCTCGCAGCATCAGCGAGCGTTGCCTCTGCCCCAGCTATGCGAGCAAATGTCACGGAGGCGAAACCGTGATCTCCCGCCCGCGGCGCTGTGGCGAAATTATTTTAGGCTCTTCGACCCCTGGCCTGGCTCGTAACTTATTTGTGATATTATTATATCAGTTCAGTAACGCTGCCTCGAAGTAGCAAGTGTAAAGAATTTATTAGATCAGCTGTGGAAATATTTACCTTTTGAACGCCATTAGCTTTATTTTGTAATCGACTTTTCGCCTCGTGTAAGTATTGTGTGGCAACTCTATTGTGTGGGTTATAATGATCAATGTGAAATGGTTCATGTATAACGTCTCTAGTTCTATTCCTTTTGCCTTTTAGGACGTAAATGTTTGTTTTAATTAGCGTCCTCTAATGTACATTTCAATCAGCACCTCATTCGTACATCGCAACTTCAAGTTCAGACTTATCGAGTTCCTAATTACACGAACCATCAATAATCTCTCCTTCGAAAGCCAGATGCGTCTATGTGTGGAAGTTGTTAAACTGGGCGCTGTACTCTTTCTCGTTTTTACTTTGGATCTGTTGTGTTTTTATCTCCCTCTATCTCTCTTCGCGGTCCCCTCCCCCTCGGATTCACCTGTGCCGTCGCGACACACATCTCGCGTCTTCCGTCCATTGCTTTCTATTTTCGCCGGTCACACTCGATTTGCCTTCGTGTGTGTATCTTAGAGCTACGAGATTATTTTTAATTGATTCTCCGATCTTGTATTTAAATTGGAAAGTAATTTTAATATAGCTTAAATCGTTAGTTTTTCTAAGTCCTCTTTGATTACCTTGATGGTGGCTATTTGGTTTTTTAACCCCCTGAACTTGACCCCATCTAAGGCAGGTTTCTTTATTTTTTGTTCATTCAATGGTCTTTTGGCTACTGCCAAGTTTACGGCCGTCCATTGTGTCGTTCGCTATACTTGCGTTTTCACTGTCATTTCTCACAATTTTATAATCCATTGTTCAAACACTGTTTTTCTAAATTATACATGAATAATCACTTTCAAATATACGCAGTTTAAATAATTTAACCTCAAGTTCAAATAGAATTTTACTAAATTCTTACGTTTAAAAAATGTATTGTAGGTAGTAAATGTATTGTTTTAAAATGCTACGCCGTGTCTTTTATCAGTGTTATCAGATTTTGTAAATTTTGGCTTTTATGGCTTAGTTTCTTATCTGCGTTAAATATGTTTAATGCGTTAAACAGTTTTTGCTATTTATTTATCAATCAAATGCCCTTAAAATATTCAAACGATGTGAAACACTATGATTAGATTATACTGTTGTTATTATAGTGCTCAATAGTGTATAACTAATTTTAGTTTACCTTTGTAAGGCCGTTCTTATTGTTGTTACAACAGTTACAGTTGGGTTGTCATTGAGCTCATTAGAAACACAAAGGGCTGTTTTTGTAAAGCTTGTGGTTATAGCATAGTGCGTAATGTTTTACGGTTTTCATTTTATGGGTGATTTGTAAATGGAGCACATCGATTACGTAACAGTTAATAAAATTTTATATGCAAAATTTCTATTATATGCATTGTAATTTAAGATTACACTTTACATGGTTCTCAATTATGCGCTTATCAATAAAAAGCAATTGTGTTATGGTATATAAATACACAAATATATGTCAATGTTTATTTATATTATTAAACAACCCATGTCTTGGGCATCATTTCTTAGGCTTAAATCACAGTTTCATTTAATGTATTGATGTTCATTCTTCCTCATTTAACAATCGCTAGGCTGTGTTTGTTACTAGGCCAGGGATAATTCCTATGTTTTTTATTTTGTTACAAGTACTCGTACTTCTAGTCTAGGTATTATCTAACATGCAGCATTTGCGTAACGTTTGACTGAAATCGAATAATTATTTTCAAGTATTGCACACTCGTTCGCTGCTGTTATGAAATATGTATTGCCTGCATTGCCTTCATACTTTACGCTTTAGCATTCCTTTCCTTCGTTACGTGGTGTGCTTCAAGAAACAAGTGCCTACACACCTCTTTCGATACGAAAGTGAAGGTGTACTTACTTTCTCTCAAGCGGTAGGTCGACAACTTTTTTTTAAAGCCAATAGATTGGTATTTTTGATACCTATGTGTATTTCCAAAACCGTCGTAATTTAAATGTTATTTAGTGGAGTTATCCAAACGTCCGGTTATATTCTACGTATATGACCACTACTACTCTAGAATTCTCTCAGCTGTGGATTCAAAACAAACTGTGAAGTCAGATATTGTTATTATTGAAAGTCTCCTTAGAGTTTTTATTAATTTCTCTTGGTATGAATTCAATTACCAGTAGATCTTTCGGCTTACCTTGAAAAATTATTCTAAGTTTTTAGCTGGACAGAAAAACCCTAGGTTAAATCTCTACCTTCGATACATCACATGGTATCGAAGGTAGAGATTTAGTTTTAATCGACAATTTGTGAAAGTAGACTACCGCCACTTTTAACTTTACCTAACCTATGTTGGTTTCAAGATTACACGTTTTGAAAACATGCCTGTATACTTATACATATACAAAGTGACTCTGTGTCCGATACACGTGCTAGACATCCCGGCTTATGATCACCCACTGAATTCATAGACCATTGGAGTCAACAATAAAGATTCTCAAAATAGACGTGCAGAGCGAGCACAATGGCTCAGCACTGACTATACTTTGATCTGCGCATGAGTTATAAAACTTTAATAATACAACCCAAGGTGGTGATAATATGAAAATAACTTCTTGGTTTCCACAACATCTTGCTCAGTTAAGTTGTCCACATTCCTTGGTCATTGTTAGTAAGTCGGTAATAATTTACGTAGGTAGTATAATTTTCGTATTTGTATCATTATCATTTGAATCATTATCATTTGAATTTGTTTCTTTTCTTCTTTTTTCTGCGAAAAATTTCTTGCCTAATATTTTATTTGGTCTAGTGGAGTGTGAATGATTAATGATACCAGTTGCACTTGTCTTGTCAGTCTTTACTTGACACTGAAAGTCAATCAATTTGAATGCGTTGGTAGATCGGCGGGGTCATTTACTTTTGGAATGTTAATACTTACAAGAATGTTATTTTGACAGTGATTTTATAAACAACTAAATAGTATGATTTACTGTAATATTGTCCAATCTGAAAAATGACAATTGTCGAACTGAGAAACGTCCAATCTGATCTAAATCGTTTTATGGACAGATTAAAGAAATTAGAGATTTTCATGACGAAACACTATATCTATGTCTACTAAATCTATGATTATAATGATGTTGAATGAATGATGAAATAAATGTTGGATGAAAGAAAAATAAAATCATGAATGACAGAGATGGTACCTGATCGTAATGACTTTTGACTTATTTTTTAATTTAATATGTATATTAGCATCATAGATACTTTCAGGAAAGAAACAGGAGAAACTTCCAGTGTAGCCTTATTTTACTGAAATTGTTGATCAGTTTCCTCTGAATTGACCATAGTAATGCTTATTCTTATTCTTAGACGGGGGTGGCAGTCCCTGCACCGACTCCACGAAGACGGGAGTTTTGTGCATGACGGGAGTTTTGTGCACATAGTAATGCTATAAATCTTGTTATTAATTTTATGATTACACTAAACTTAACAACTTGCGAAATTATTTAGTGAAACCTGTAATAAACGAATGCCACGAAGTTATATTAAAATGATGGTAAAAATTTCTAATCTAATTATTTTTAAGCGAATTCGGAGATTAACAACTAGCTAATGATTTTGTGCTTCTATGAGTATGAAGTTTAAAAGCTATGTTTGATGATTTATGGTGTTTTAATTTTGGCAAAGTTCCGAGTCGAGCTCATTCCTCGCGAGCTGCGTTGCTAGACGATCTGTGAAGTGCCTGACTCGTTTGATTATTTGGATCAAATGCCAAGAGGCCCCAACCCTAAGCTCTATATTTTCGTTTTAGCGTACCTAGTTTATGTAGAGTCTGTGTAACTTTATTCATGTTTATCGTCTTTTATCACAGTCTGTGTTTTGTCTGGTTGTGTATAAAGTACGCTTATCATTCATTATTGCCATATATAGCATATTGTCAGCCAATAACCTCGAAAAAGACCGTGATTCAGTTTAAATGAATGACTCGAGGTCTGAATTGAGTGGGAAGTTATAAGGTGTTATTATTAAGTTAATGTTAATCAGAGTAAAAGAAGACAGGAATTAAGAAGAATTATAACTCAATTACCTAACGGCGTAGTGAGCAACAAACTTCTCATGAGTACTTATCTTAGTTCTAGACTCGAGTGTCAATCAACAAAATTCCATTTGTTTCTCATTCTGTTGCTTAAGGCTGATCCAATGATCTTCCGACCACTAAATAAGAGTGGAACACAAAAACACCGTACCATTAACGCATCCTCTAACGACCTTGGAGGCTGCTATGGAAGTGCTAATTGCGAGTAATTCTCCCAACAGCACACTTGCGTAGGGCACACATTATTGACCCTGTAGCCATTTCACGCCCAGCTAACGGTATGCTTTGTAATTGTATCATTGTTATCTGTGTTTTAAGTACACTGTTAAATATTTATACGTATTCTTGGAGACTTCAGAAGACAATGGAATTTCTTTTAACTCCTAATATTGTCGACCGAGCTTGTTATGTTTTCTGCCGTTAACTTACTTATTTTACCACGTCTTCGACTCTCCTCTTTCGAATTATTATTCTACTACAAATTCATTTCCCATGGAAACCTAAAGAAGATTATTAGCATTTGAATCAAATCAGCAGTAGTTCTGAAGCATACCTCCAGTAAACTCTATCTCTTTGTTATATTATTAAACCATAATTAAGATTCTGCTCTTAGCGGAGTAAACCTATTATACAATCTTAGTTATTGTTAAGTTCAAGACCTACAACAACTAATTCTCTATCGCACATCATAAAACTATCACTAGAAAAAGATAGCTTGCTCCACATGCAAAGTTAAATGAATATGACAAGGTAAGATATATTTCCAGACAAAAGATAATTGTCCTTGGTCGTCACGTCTTGTGAGCGAATGCATCCGTACAAATGCATGCACTGTCCGCTGCTATGTAATACGGTGGAGTAATGATTAGTCTAGTCTAAATATACTTAAGACTGGCATTAAGGAAAGTGGTTTAATTCTAGATCCAGGTCTCTTGTTTCTTGATAGTATTTCGGAGATTAAATTTTGCCTATTTGTATTTACTTAGACGACTTTCCAATGCTCAGTTAGAAATCAGCATTTCCACAAGGCAATGCCTTGTGCGCTCTAACTTACAAACTTTATCATATAAGTTATAGACTTACCAACCAAGTTATCTGTGAACTGAAGGGTGGCTCTGCCATCGCTCCATGCCCGTCATTCTATATATTTTGTGCTGACGGCCGAATGACATTCTGCGTAGTTCCTGATTCTGCCACTTCACAGATAACTTGGTACATCTATAAGATGCAGTGACATCTGCCGCAGAACCAAACTGAAGTCTGCGAGGCTTAGGTATGCCACTTTCGAGAATCTTTCTTCCCATTTGCTTCTAAAATAAGACATCGATATGCAATGTCAGTGAAAGCGAGGAATTAAAAATATCAACAAATCGATTTGCATGTTATTCAAATTAACCTTGAACTGCGCATGTTGAACGCATCGACGGAACGGAACCAACGAGAGCCATTCGTTCTATTCGACACACGTTCGACGGGATGGTTGAGGTGAATGACACACTTACCTACTCATTCAGAGAATCAGTCGTGAATCTGCAAATATCGGTGTGAACAGAGCCGGCTTAAGACAGGTCCACAGAGGTTCCTGTGACGTTGTTAACCTTAACCTGTTCCAATAAATATACATACTCAGACATGTGAGAGAAATTAATTTGTTGGAAAGTTATTTCATTTCACTACAGCTCAGCTTTTTAGACGAGATGTTAACCTCCGTCATGTCCTTAGTACCCCAGAATTTGGTATTAAGTCCTGCAAAAAATTTCAGACAGCGTTACAGTTTCTCCTAAAATAGTCCATAATTCATCGGGATTTTGCCAAGCATAATATAAAATTTGCATTTTCTGTGACGGGCAGTACAGATGAAACGCAGTCTCGCCCGCCCGCCATCGTTAAAAGCCCCATGTTTATTCAAGACTTTATCATTAGTAAGTAGTTTGCCGTGGATTTTTAATACAGCGCCGTCGTACAAGTTTTCAAATTTTCCTCTTTTAACAATAAAATTACCTTCACGAAATCTTTAACCGCTATCTGGCGCCCGAAAGTTCCTTATTTCAACCCTGATTACTTTGGTATTTAAGGTAGGTAAGCAGGTTGCGTTAAAGTATTGATGGATGAATGTATTGTCATCCCAACAATGGCCGGGTATCCGGACCTGTGGACAGGCGGTGGACAGTGGACATTAGTATTGTCTATACATTCAGCAACTCTCGTACTGAATGAACTACATGGATAGCCTTTTAAGATACTTTAAAACTTTCTCTCTTGCACTTGTGTTTATTTCGTGAAAACGACACAGTTCGACAGTGTTAGTGAAACTTGATTCAGAACCCAACGTTTTGTGTGAGTTTTAAAAATTACTACAGCCGTTTAACGTCAAACCTATTGCATCAATATTCAGAATGCTAATCATCCTAATCCAACAGTGTTTTATTCTAATATCTGAATGTTGAGAAGATGGAGGATTTTGATTTAATCAATTAAGATCTGGAATTAGAGAACCTCAAAATACTTTTGGGCATTAGCTACTTTATAAAAACAAATCAACATTCCAATAATATGGTCCCACTGTTAAGACAGGAGAGGTCTATCCTCTCAATGACGAGGGCGTATTGGCTATATAGTCCAGTTGTGGACTTTACATGCGCCTAAGAATTCATTTTCGGGGTAACAGGTTTCTTCACGATGTTTTCCTTCACCGTTTGAGAGCGGTCTGTAAATAATACTTTAATTTCGAGCAAAACCCCATTCGTTCGTACATGGCATGACCGGGGATCTAACTAATAAAACCTGTCGACATGACTTAAAATTTATAAGCCACTATAACGTTACCTAACGTAGTAAATATGCCATTAAAGCACCAGTGACTGGATATCAAATATCGGAGCCACGTTTTCTTGTAACCGAACGCTACAAGTAGCTGCGGTTGCACTTGCATCCTGAGATCTGGAAATATCTAGGCGTTTGTTATGAAACTCGACCGAACTGTGGTCACGTTTGTTTGCCGATTTATTCTCAATACCCCTGCGGTTATTTGTGTAACGTTAAATGCTGTACTTATCGTCTCTGCGAACCGTTATGATGCAGTCTCTATGTGCGAGGCTGCCTTGACTTTATTGTAAGTCAGACAGCGTAAATTTTTCATGTCCGCCTCCTTTAACTATTTTCAAGAGGTACATATAAGTAGCTGTGTTATCTATCATCAAAGATGGAAGATAGATTTAACGACGTGATGATTCATCACGTTTGACATTGTACACACCTGCAACTTGATTGCAAACGGCGGGTGCATTGCGCATTAAGTTTGCGATCGCCCACGTCTATCGTAAATTTGTAAACACTATTAATGGCTTCTACGTTCAAAGATGATGTCAGAAGTTTAGTCTGCGTTTCATTAATATGATTGGAACCATACCGATAACATGTCCTGTATGCAAAACAAGTCACTGTTTACGTTTAAGCCATGTGCACGAAAAATGTTCGATTGATGTCGGATGGTATTTTAAACGCCATTATCTCAAGCATTGTCTTTAAGTAGTTAGACGCTATTAGATTGTGAGATAGATAACCTTGAGTTATATCAGATAGTTCCATAACAGAGGGCGTAGCGGATGTGGTCATTATGCTTCTATGTCTTGGCATTGAGCTGGTATTGGTCGTCACTTTGACTTTAAACTTTCTAGCAGATGAGAAATCTCCCCAATTACATCACAAACCGTTCTGTATCCTGATCTATCAGTGTGCGCTCCCATGGCAACACAAGTGCCAATTCAAGATGTATCTAGAATGTTCGCTCCTAGGTCTATTCATGAATGTGGTCAGGTTTTTATTGCATGATTGTTGTCGTCGTCAGGTTGGTTGGAAGCACCAATTATGTCGTCGCTTGGACCGTGGCGAGTGCAGTCTAACCTTCGTACAGTTGGCGACACAGCTGTAGCCGGCAGTGCAGAACAAAACACATCTTGTATGCTACCAAATAAGTACCCAGGGATATGTTTAATGATAGTGTTAATTAGGGGACTTAAATCTAATGAACACTTATCTTTGTCATAGTACTTCCGCATGTTTCTTTGGCGCAATAGAGACGATTATATGGTGTTTATGGTGCATGATGAATTCTAGACAATTTCTTTCTCTTTAGCCTTATTATCATTCATCCTCCATATATCACTGTTAAGGCAAAATATTGGGCAGACCATGGAATATCACATTAACTAGACAATTCACGTTATGTAAATTCTGAATCGAACGCCAGTTGGCAACTATTCTCACTTTTGCGAACGTCTCAAATAAACTGCGGAAATTGTTTAGGCTGTCCATTTCATCAACAAAATGGAAAAGCATGATTGATTAGTCTGACCCTGTCTTGAGGAAGTACAATTATATCTGATTTCATACTTAAAGCGTTGATTTCACACCTAACAGCAAAACTTTAGGAGGTCTTCCTTCCTAAATGAATTATCGTCATGCATACTATCAAATCAACGTAATTGGAAATCACATGGCCTATTCACTCACATTTTTAACACTGACAATAGAAAATAAATGCTCTCATTATACTTCTTTTAGCCTCAAAATAATTGTATGTGGGCTATAGTCCACCACGCTGGCCCAGCACGGATTAATGGACTTCACATATACACCGTAGAATTTATATTCGCATTCTTCCTTTTAGGAATGCATATAAGTATAAATCATTTTTTCCACACATACTAGCCCTTGACTTTTCCATTTAACTACTGTTTATATCCATATTGTCTTCTAAGTGCCGTCACCAAATCCTTCAAATTAGGCCATGTACTTTTTATACTTATCTCATGTTATTCGCAGTTTCACAATCCACTTGTAGTTGGTACTATAAAGAGGACTGCAGATACTAAAATAGACCCTGGACAATGCAACGTAACGTTTCGTGTTTGAATAGCTCTTTATCCATTCATCGCCGAGCTAAACGGTCCATCGCCGCTTCCTCATTTGATATTCATACCTTTACGCAATACCTGCCAACTGCCTGTGTTACAGACTCTGAAATAGCTTTTATACAAATGTCAGAAATCCAATACTAATATTGAAATTGGGAATGTAACTCTATCCCTCTGTCTGTACTCTGTTACCGTTTCACGGCTAAACCGCTGAACCGATTTTTCGTTCACTCCCTTCATACAACATCCACATTTCATAAGGACAGAGGAAAACACCTTCCATATATCAACATTAGTAGAAGTATTTACTCGCCGCTTTCCACTAAAACAAATGCGGACAGCAAACAAAGCGGGTTATCGGTGTTCTATTTACGGCGAACACATGGTTGGAGCAACACTCACTGCGCCTGCGCCTCGCCCAGTGCAAGACGCATAGCAATAGTACAACGTCAGAACTGTCACTAAGTACATTTTACTGGAGAGCGTTTTAAAGATTTTATTTAATATTGTTCAGACTAAGTTCTGGCATTGTCAACTAAATTTTGACAATTCTGACGTAGTACTGGAGGTACGACATAATATTGTGTGAGCTTCTGCTAGAATCGTTATATGAACCGTGTCTTCAATGACGTCCTTTACTGATCGGACCAGAACCTTTTGTGGGACTCTCCACAAGTACCATTAAAACCGCTTTAAAAACACATGCCTAGGAACATTGTTCCTAGGCATGTGTTTTTAAAGCGGTTTTGCAAAGGTTTTTTAAAGCAAACCTGGCGGAGTGGAGAACATTTCGGGAGCTGAAACATACTATAGGGTTCATTGACACAACTGAAACAGGCTCTACTATTAACATCCAAAGATATGACTAGAGAACCGTCCGCCTTATCATAGCAGCGTTCACTGGTGTGAGGCACTTCCTACATATGAATATGGGACTATCAGAGACCTTCATCTGTAGAGCCTGCGGCAGCGAGACGATGAAACATCTGCTGTGCGAATGCGAATACAATGCACTAGGTGCAAGGCGCATGAGTGTCCTGGGTACAGCCTACCCTGAACCCGAGGACTACAGGCTCCTACCCCTTAGCTGCATAATAGCTTCTGTGCAGCGAACACTAGGGGGGAGGAGAGCAACAGATAAACAAATACGGATCCTCTATTAAAAGATAAGATCCTATGAACCAATCAAACACAGCACCAATGCTTTCTCGGCGCATTTAACCGCATTCGTCTGCCAAATTACACAATTTGCCGGTTTTATTTTTATGAGTTTAAAATAAACATTTTGGTGTGATTAGCCACAAATGTGCGGTTATAAGCAATTACTTTTACGTAGATAATTGGTTCTGCATCTTTAATTGATCAATACGTCCATCCGATTGAATTTCAGCACTCTTCCGGTCGTACGCTATTAAATTGCCTAGATGTCTTTGAAAGTTGATTGTTTCATAGATTTTACATTAGCTCAATTTGTAATGCATATTTTTATTTTGCTTTGTTCTATAGCTGCGATCATTATAGTATTGACGATCGCCGTTCTATAGGTATCATCTCGTTAGGGTCCTTTAAGCTTTGCAAGATTAAGAAAGTTTTTAAGCCAGTACTCCGTAGATGTCATGACATGAGCTCTGGTTATTTCTTTACTTGGTACTTATCCCTTAGAATCGTACCATTAGTTACCTACTGAAAATTAAACTTTTTATAAATTGATATATTTAAACAGAAACTGTGATCAGTTAGCTAATCTAGCGTAGAATTCTTACATTTACGAAAGCACTGTTGGTTATAGGTACGATGTTTTTATTATACGAGCAAAGTAGGAAGTCGACCTGAATATGAATTGCCTGTAAAATTTTATGGTCTAGCGTTAACTTGGATTTCCTAGAGTTAATACAAATTGTCCGTGTTTATGGCCATATTTTATACATATTAGTTCTGGATTTCTGATAACTTATACTTATAACAAAACAATAGAGCTCGTTTAGTAGCAAAAGGTCAAAAGCGTGAAATGACAAATGGGTCGCAAATTATCAAAAGCGCACCCAGTCAAAAGCGCAAAATGTCAAAAGCACACTTAGTCAAAAGCGCACAATGTCAAAAATTCTACGGAAACGGGTTAACTTGGGTATAAGGATACTAACACTAACTTCCAATCAAAAGTATACCTTAAAACCATGAACAGGTCACACTTTACTGTAATTGCAATAAAAATCGACCTTAACATTCAGTTTGCGGCTAAATTACCTTTAAATCTGTCTCTAAAAGCGTCACTAAAGCTGAAATAAAAAAATAATGACCCCCAAGGCGCGTGCGCAGTACATAGAGCTACGAATTGGAGGCCTCGGTCAGAGACAATAGAAAACGAAAGGAAGCCGCAGCGGATGTGACGTCACGAGCGGGCGTAATAGAGGTAATGATGCACCTGATTGCCGCTTCCGAAAATTGCGGTGATCAATGACTTCGTATTCATGACGATTTGATTGTGGATGACAGGTGTTTTTATGACTGCCTATGATAGTAGAGAAATTGGCATAATTTGCTTAGGTGGACTAGTAGTATTAGATTCTTTTTTTCGTTTTCTGCATTGCTCAAGGCAAATTCACCTGGGATTTCGTGTTATCTAGTCCCGTATCTTCATTGCACTTCAAACTTTTAGAAAAGTGAATCACAGGTTAGGTTGAGTTTAGAAAAGTTTTTGTCGCATCATACGTTTTCCTTTCTTCTCTCCAGTTCTAAATCATCAACGTAACATTTAATCGTGAAGGGTTGAACGTATCTAATGAAAGTATATTCTAGGTTCTATAACTGCTCTCAGTGTATCATGAAATTCCCCGCAAGAAATGTTAAATTGAATGAATATACACTCTTTCGCAATAGTAAAAAAAAATTAACATCAACATTGGCTGGGTTCACACTGGCTATTATAAAATACAGGCACGCCTTGCGGGAGACAATGGGTAGTCGGCCGTTGACACAATGCCTCATTATCTATGCTTTGTTGGATTAACAGGTTGCAGGAGCTCAGGTTTTTATAATCTTATTAGGGATGCGGTTTTGATGGCACTTTGCAGTAATGTATGTCATAGTCATTGAAAGTGGAATCTACTGCTTAGCTATGTTTTCCTGTTTCTTCAGTTGACACTTTTTGTGTTCTGCACTCTATTTTGCCTCCGTTATCTTTCGGAGCTTTTGGAAGCGGTGTTTGCTCTGTTCATTTAATTTGCATGCAAAACGTTTTACATGTGATCATATTTAATATCAGTATTACAAGACACTACAGTTAAAATGTTCTTTTCTTTTTCTTTCCATCTTTTCATTTTTCTTTTGTTTCTTAAGTAAGAGTGTTTGCATTTCTATATCTTAAACATTATCTTTCCTCTAGTGCCTGGTCACTTTTAAAGTATAATTTTGAATCGCGATGTAAATTTACATGATCATTTCTCCCATAACAGCCATTTCAACAAAGTTTATGATAATTCGAACGGTAAATTTGGAGAATCCCATTTCTATCTGTCTATGCCCATCGCCGTCGTTAATCTAAAATACATGAAATATCATTGCTATAAGGGACCAGTTTGATCAAGTATGTAGATGTAGCCTCTAGTTTCTTCATGTAACGTGTAATCCGTCATCCGGCGACCTTGGGGCGACAATCGCAGCTAGACTCATTGTTTACAAAGTAAACGCCGCGCCGCAGGCGCATTTAGAGGCGTCACGTTCGAACGCTTAACACCTGTCGTTAGGGAGTGACAGTTTGTCATGGGATGATAGTGAAATATTGTATTACTAGCTGTTTCCCGCGGCCTCGCCCGCGTTTTATAATTATTCTTCTTGCTCGGCTCCTAATGGTCGTAGAGTGATGTTAAATAGCCTATGACCTTCCTCAAGAATTGGGCTAGTAATGCAATAGTTATTTGTTATGCAAGGCTGCAAAGTTGGTTATTATTGTGCGAGTACTAGTATTGAAACCTAAGCAAGCGAAGGATTCTTCGCTCCCTAATAGGCCAGGCCAGCTCAAGGTCAAAGTGTTTCCATTGACGTGCGGTCGACTGTACCTGTGGTCTGGATGGTCTGCAGCCGACAGCAGTTCGTTCCCCTACAAACTGTCGTACATTTTATGTAGGGACATAAGGTAGACGCTTGTATACTCGACAGTGTCCCTCCCTATAGTCGTCAAATGGTATAAATAATAGTTATTTGTTATGCAAGGCTGCAAGGTTGGTTATTTTGTGCGAGTACTAGTATTGAAAACTGAGCAAAGCGAAGGGTTCAAATATAGAATCTTGAGCGTAGCGAGGGTTTCAAGGTACGAGACGCAAAATAACTTTGCTGCCGAGCGCAACACACAATTTTTAACCTCACTTCAGCGAGGAAAATACTAGGTGAATTGAATCCTTTCGGCGGTTTAGAACCACAAATAATAATGACCACAATTGGAATTGACCACTTCTTTAAATGTCCACCTTCTACAAATTAGAAGAAAAGTTTTAAAAAGTTTTTTTCAGGTGCAGTTTTCCACGCAGATTTCGAATGAGAAAGTATACCCTTCCGAGCTTGTGAGGTGAAAAAAGAATTTTTCAAATCGGACTGGGAGTTCTAGAGATTAGCACGTTCAAACAAAAACCAAACTCGTCAGCTTTATTAAATTTGTATTTTTATTTTTATTTTATTTATTAAGGACAACCAACAAAGTATACACTCTTACTTGCTAATTACTGATACATGTATGATATTGGGTTCATTGATGTTGTAGAGTACTGAAAAATAATTGACTGAATGAATTTTTCAATCTAGTATGAGGAATCGACCTTTAAAATATTAAAAAGTGACTAAACCCTCGAACTTGTTTTGAGAGATTTGTTTAAGCAAGATGCAAGTTATTTGTTGCCTTTAAAATGTTTGAAAACATAAAAAAATAACAGACAAGTGTTTTTTATAGCAGCTACTTTCCTTAAAAACACGTGTAGTATTTAACACAGCAATATAGATTACAAGCGCTACCATAATCTGATAGAATACTATGCTTTACACTGGAGTTTTCGCCTTCTCAAAGATCATTATCTATTGGTGGTTACCAATAGATAATGATTCAATTCAATACTCTTTATTGCACATTATGATAATAAAAAAAAACAGAACAAAATAATACAGTAGACTAAAAAGGTACATCTAGGCGGTCTTATCGCTAAAAGCGAAGAACTGATTAGCGAAGTGATCTTTGAGAAGGCGAAAACTCTCATGAATAATGATAAATTAACCCTTAATCGAAGCGAAATAATATACTTAAAGCTTTACATTTAGGTGTTTAGGCGGTAGCAACTCATTTGACAATTCAATCATTGAAAAATCATAATGAAATTCACGCTTTGCAAAGGTCACCTTCCAGTTTGCACATGCATACATTCATTGACAATCTCAAAATCCTAATTAATCACATCATTACGCCTTCGTGTATGATAATGTAACAGGGCGTATAGCATTCTCGAAACGACGATCGTTGCCTTACAGGTATGCCGACTTGCGACAGACAGTCAGACATTATGGCAGTCTCGCCCACAAGCCGCATTTCTTGAGGCTACGCAACTAAGTATCAGTTGGTAGATACCTAATTCATATTTGAGAACTGGTATCAAATAAATATTTGAGTTGGAACATGTAGTTCCATTGCGTCACGAATAAATAAATTCTTTTGTTTTCCCAAGAGATAAATCTCTGGTATTTTCATACAAACGTCTGCTGAGTATAAAATTTTACTTTATTGGAATGTGGCTTTTGTTATAACTGGGGGACCGCTGGAGCAATTTTATTGTTTTATTACAGTTGTCACTATTATTTATATCCGGAGAGAGGTTATAGTCAATCTATGACATAGGAGAGTCGATCAGTAACTATTTTACCGAAACAGGTCGACCCGCAGATCTTTGTGCATAGCGTAAAAAAAATTCAAATGAGCAGTGTGTTCATTGAAAGGAATTTAAAAGACGACTCCATACATTTTTTTGATCAATAAAGGTATGATAAGATAAACCATAATACAAGATATTGTAAGCGTTAGAAACAAGGTACAGAATGTATTGATTTGTTGTCACATAATATAAGATGTATTCTGAGAGCAAAACAACGCGTGGGTAAGATTTCATATCCACAATCTCAAGAGAGAAACCGAATACCGATTAGGTAGTTTTTATGGGCAGAGGCCACAAAGGTAGTCGAGTCACCTGACCTGATGGGTGAGATGGCAAAGTAGGTTCCTTTGGAAAGATTTAAAAAACGTATCAATTTCAAAAAAAAATGCAAGTCAATCAAATTCATTGTCGTTCTATATCAAGGTCATGGTCTAGTGATTCCCTTCATCCAGGCACGATTCAAGCAGAGTATTCCATTGTAAACTACCGGCAGCTTTGGAGGTCTCTCACAAAAAGGAGAAGCTAGCAATCTAGCCTAGGATTAAGTTCGTTTACCCCGATACACTCTTCCATTTTAAAGTACTAGTCCTAATTTTGTAATCGAAGACGGCATCCCGACCGCACGAATGGAGAATATCACGCCTCACTAACATCACATGTATGCTTGTCCACAGCTGCTGCAGAACCTGGGGAAGGTGGACCGCACGCTGGACGACATCTTCGAGGAGCACCTGCAGAACTTCAACCGGCAGCACCAGCAGGCCACGCGGCTGCAGAAGGAGTTCAACAACTACATAAGATGCATACGAGGTGACGATATGACGAATTGAGAATTACTTAAAGAAGTTCGCAACTAGCGAATGGTGAGAGGAGCATGCAAGAAAGAGATAGCACTATATTTTGTCCCCACAAGTTTAATCAATCCGATTTTCGACTGCCGGACAGGCAGACGGACAAAATGTCTTCGCTACTTATAGCGATTGGAACCCGTTTTGACCGAATTTACCCAGTGTACGCATCATCATATCAGCCCGAAGGCGTCCACTGCTGGACAAAGGCCTCCCCCGGGGATCTCCACGACGACCAGTCCTGCGCTAACCTCATCCATCTGGGTCCCACGACCTTCACCAGATGGCTGGTCCACCTTGTAGAAGTCATCATCATAACATAGGATAAAGCAAAGTCGCTTCCCTCGTCTGTGAGGGACGCTTAGATCTTTCTAACTACGCAACGCATTTTGATGCTGTTTTCACTATCATTCAGATAATTTCTCCCGGATGGGTTGTAGTGTAGTTAGAGAAGCCGTGGGCATCAGCTAGTATGCAATAAAATATTCGTCACTTTGACGGATTCCGAAAAAAAACCCTGGCGACTTTTCCATAGGTTTTGACGTCTCACAATCTCACCTTCTTACGTTCCAGCGGTCCAAACGGCCTCCAAGTCTCTGATGGAGGCGATCACGGAAGCGTATGAGAGCGGCTGGTCCGGCCACGACCTGCTGTACGTGCAGGCGCAGAACATGGAGATGCTCTGGCAGGACTTCTCGCACAAGCTCGGAGACCAGGTCCTCATACCGCTCAACACGTACACCAACCAGTTCCCGGAGGTCAGGGTGAGTTGACATGACCGCGATGCTAGCAGTTGGAACACTTTGTGCAGAATAGCATGAAATAGAAATAAAAATTGGAATACAATACATCATGCTCTTTTGACATCAATTCTGTCTAAAACCACTCTGTTCCCACCTGTATAGCCGAGGGGAAGAAATAGCAACAAACCCAACAGCATAGCGCCCTGCCTTTGTACATGACTATGACAAATAGATGTTGCAGAAAAGCAAGATCTTTTACGTGCTTGACGCAATATCTGGAAAAAACTGCGAATTAATGTGGTGATAGCCAACAAGACTAATGAAATTCTTTTTAATCGTTGACAATAAATAACTAGTGATCGCATCGATCCTTGATACATAGTCCAAACTATGAAAACAAAGTACTGGTATATAGTAAAAACCGGACAAGTGCGAGTCTGACTCGCGCAGCGAGGGTTCCGTACAAACTTGTAGGTACGGTGGACCGCACGTCAATGGAAACAAAACCAGTATAAACTGGTCTCTCCTAGTATTGAAACTCCCTAATAGGCTAGACCAACTCAATGTCAATGTGTTACCACTGACGTGCGCGGTCGACTGTACCTATATAAATTAGTTCGTCGTTCACGGGAATCGAGTCAATGTCAAAATATTTTATTGCATTATGAGTAATTTATACACGTTATATTGTATCTACCACTGCTTCCAATATACAGGATTTAAATTTCAGACGCCACCTGGAGGCAAAGTAGGTACCCTAAATATAACAGACGAGGTCCTAAAGATGTGCACAACCATTATAAGTGTAAAAATTAATTCGTTAGATAAGGAACAAAGATCATGAACAAAGGCAACATATTTATGAGTGACATTGTAAAGTGTTTGTGATTTCCAGAAAAAAGTGGAGAAACGAGGTCGCAAGTTGGTGGACTACGACAGCCAGAGACACAGCTTCCAGAATCTACAGGCAAACGCCGCAAAGAGACGGGATGATGTTAAGGTAACACCACCCCAGTTCTTATAATCCCGCTGTAAAGTATTAAAAAAACATGCAAAAAAATAATATCACTTGTGCGTCAGTGGCGTAGGGGACAAGACGCGGCCTATCATATCGAAAGGTCCGGAGTTCGATCCCCAGCTGGGCCATGTACCAATGGGTTTTTTCTCGAAACTTAAGTACATTTACTGACTGCTCTCAAACGGTGAAGGAAAACATCGTGAGGAAACCTGCATACGCCGAAGAAGAAATTCTTAGGCGCATGTGAAGTCCACCAACCCGCACTGGGCTAGCGTGGTGGACTATAGCCCGAACGCCCTCGTTAAGAGGGTAGGCCTGAGCCCCAGCAGTGGGGACATTAATAGGCTGTTGATGAAGATGGACCTCCTCCATCCGTCCTCCGGTCAGCCACCATAAGATCTCACGCAAACCCTTCCCTGACAGGAATACAAGGGCTCAAAGCACCTCGAATATGAAAAAGACCCACCTTTTTGAGCAGTATATAACCGAAGAAGCAAGTGATAAACGAGCAAGTGTGTGTATTCCAGGTGACGAAAGGCAGGGAGCAGCTGGAGGAGGCGAAGCGCACGTACGAGGTGCTGAACTCGGAGCTGCACGACGAGCTGCCCGCGCTGTACGACTCGCGCGTGCTGTTCTACGTCAACAACCTGCAGACGCTGTTCTCCGCCGAGCAGCTGTTCCACTCGGAGAGCTCCAAGGTGACACACACAGAGAACCACCTGGAGATATTTGCGCCAAATACTCACCAATTTCACACACAGAGCAGCTGTATAACTCGGAGAGATCCAAACAGTAACACTGAAAAATTTGTAGTAGGTATCGACCTTTGTCCGTGCCCATTTGCCAGCACTGGCTCCTCCAACTGGGACTAGTCGATGTCCTGGAAACATTGCCATTTGGAGAATTTAAAGTTTAAACGTTTTCGAATCGGGTTCTGACCAACCAAATTTTTTTATATATTAAAAATTATATTTTAGGACAAAACATAAATACGAGTCGTACGTACATGTAATATAACATAATATCAAGATGGCGGACACGCAATTTTAGTAAAATATCGATATGCGTTTCACTTTCGAGGTCTCTACGAGTACCCTCGTTAAGCATGTCATTTTATATGAAACTAGCCGATGCCCCGCGACTTCATCCGTGTTATAAAGGTAAGTATACTATTTATATGGTTATTAAATATTTTTAACCCGTTGTAATCATGCCAGTTTGTTAGTTTTAAAGTTTGTCAGTAGATGGCGCAAGGTGTACTTTACACCCCGCTATCATTTGGTTCTTCGCAAGATATAAGTTAAGCGTGCAAATTATCTACCAGTTTATTAGGCCCGATTCTGAAGGTGTATATTTAAATTTTGACAGTACTATAATTAGTGTCGTCCTTATCTTCATAATAATGTGTGACAGTGATATAAACAATTTTAGTGCTGTCAAATTTTAAATTTGTGCCTTCAGAATTATACCCATTATTAGTATAAATGAATTTTTTTTAACATTCTTTCCCCACCCTCGTTGGCAGGTGTTCGGCGAGCTGGAGGCGATCACGGACAAGCTGGCGACGGACAGCCAGCGCGGCTCGTACACCAAGCGCGCCGTCGCCAACAACATATCGCCGTCCTCCTCGCCGGTCAACGCGCACGCGCATAACGGCAACACGCCCACAGGCACAGTGCAGAGTGAGTACACTACACGTCTACTATCTCCTTCACTCACGTGTCTCTACACGATCATGCGGCATGACATGCATTACGTGCTGATTTGATTTATGACCGACTTGGCAGCAAAAGAAAAATTAAACTATCAGGATCGGCGCTGATCTCAGAGAGAGAGAGATTTTACGCTGACAGTTAATAATCGCCTTTAAAAGTGTTGGGAGTAAAGTTCAATTCAAACGCGAGTGTTCAAGCAATTTTGAACTCGAGAGCGTTCAATCGATTTTGAACACATTGAAAGACGATTAATAAAACCGGCCTGTTGGCCGCATTGGTCGTGGGTTCGATTCCCACCAGGGGCAGAATTGTAAGAATACGGTACGGGTGTTCAATTAAAAAATTCTATTGGACATCTACTGTAGCTCGTTGTTTTTAGATGAAACTAAAGGACAAAGATGCGGTACTGTATTACATTGCATAAACGAAAACTGGATTCGGTGCACAGACTCAAATCTACATTCAATTACATACTCAAAGTCTACATTCAATTACAGACTCACACAGCTGAAATTTTATTTTAATTTTAATATAAATTAAAAAATAAAATAAAACTAAATCAGAGTTGCGTTCGACCGCACGACATTGGAAACAAAACCAGTATAAACTGAACTTAATAGGCTAGGCCAGCTCAAGGTCTAGGTGTTTCCACTGACGTGCGGTCGACTGTACAATCATCAGTATTATACGTACAGTATTTCCACTATTTAAAACAGTTAAACAGTTATGATGAGCAAATCTAAATGTTACGCAACCAAGCCTTGGTATTTCAAACCAAGTACTGTAGTTCAGTTACGTATCTTTCTCTCTTTCGTTTCATCTGTTTGATTTTAATTGGCATTGCATCTAAACAATAGTTTTTGGCTTTCGTGTTAGGCTTTTGAAATGTCAGTACAAATGTTGTCTTCCTAAATACTGACTAACAAATCGAAATGTGATTTTGTCTTGAAAATATTAAATAACAAAATAATCTTTGCAAGATGACAAAATTTTATATAAATGCGGAACATGTTGTTAGGATGTATAGACCTAAACACAATACCTATTTTGTTAACTAAATTTATACATTACCGTTTATGTTCTCCTGAATTTAAAAAAAAAAAAATTCAAAGAAAAATGTGTTTTAATAATTGAATTTTGTCAACTTGTAATTATCATTACTTACTCGAATGTGTATGTGTGGAGTGAACGACAATTTACAACGAATAACCGGTGGGACTTACCCGCACCATATCATCGGCATAATTGAAATTTAATTGAAATTTTAAAAATCATTATTAAACTACAAGTAACAATTTAACACGTCTAAAATCTGTAGTTTGGACGTAAAATATTTTGACGCTTGGAGGTCATGGGAATTTATGGCATAATCCCATTATTACAAGGGGTACTTTATAATCTGTAATAAATAAGTATAATACTGATAACGAAATAAAACAATAAATAAATTCTGATGTTCTAGCAGAAACTAATAGTAGTAGCCAGCGAGACAAGCAGATTTTTTAAAAATGCGACGATGTTCATTATGTTTAGGCGTCAGTGGCGTCGGGGATAAGACGCGGCCTATCATATAGAAAGGCCCGAAGTCTCCGGCCGGGCCATGTACCAATGGGTTTTTTCTCGAAACTTCAGTACATTTACTGACTGTTCTCAAACGGTGAAGGAAAACATCGTGAGGAAACCTGCATACGCCGAAAAAGAAATTCTTAGGCGCATGTGAAGTCCACCAACCCGCACTGGGCTAGCGTGGTGGACTACAGTTCGAACGTCCTCGTTGAGAGGGTAGGCCTGAGCCCCAGCAGTAAGGACATATTAATAGGCTGTTGATTTGATTCATTTAAAAATATTGTTGTAACGTTACTAAGTACTAGATAAGTACATAAAAACTTAAGTATTTAAACGTGTGGAATACGAAAAAAAAATACACTCACAGCGAGATAATTTGCAAAAAAAATTACATCTATGCGATTTAAATTATTACTTGTAGTTGCATACAAATAGTATTGCGTTTGATATGGGGTTGAAATTGTCGCTCGCTCGACGCGTGCGCATGGCATGGCTGTGCTGAGTGTGCGCGTGTGTGTGTGCTAGCGCCGCCCTCCCCCGCGCCGCCGTCCCCCGCCCCCTCGCCCGCGCTCAACGGGTCGTCGACCCCGCCGAGCCCGCCGCCCGCGCCCGCGCGCGCCTCGCAGCTCGCGCTAGAAGACAAAGACAAGCCCAAGCCCGCGTCGCCGCCGGATGATGTCGAAGTGACCAACAACAACGGCGAGGAAAAGAGTGAGAAGAAAGTTGAGGAGCTGTACGACATACCTGTCGGTAAGTCATGGGCGCCTGGTACTTTTAGGGACCACCGATGATGTCATTTCGGATGTTGCACGCCGTCTGATGTGCTCTTTTTCTACATTTAAGAAAAAGAAACAGATGGCATGATTTTTAGAACTTAAAATTGGTTGAGTCCTGTCAGACATAAGGAAAATTCCGCCATGTTTTAATCATAATCATTGTTTATTATTGGTAATTAATCAATAGTCAATGTCAAATACTCATGGAGAATCATTTCAATACAAAAAAATAAATAAACATGTCAAAAAAATAAAATAAAAATGTCAAAATTCAAAATAGAAATGCCAACAGTTGATAGCAATAAAAGAACGTATTAAATTACAATTATCTAAATTGCAATTGAAACCTGGTAGATTCTCTTGTGACTGACAGGACTAAACTAATTCGGTTTCTAAGATTCATGCGATCTC
The DNA here is from genome assembly GCA_949699065.1 of Metalampra italica. Classification (NCBI taxonomy): domain Eukaryota; kingdom Metazoa; phylum Arthropoda; class Insecta; order Lepidoptera; family Oecophoridae; genus Metalampra; species Metalampra italica. Next base: position 10,788,888 of record OX452979.1, on the reverse strand, counting down.
TTTCTAAGATAATTACAATTATCTAAATTGCAATTGAAACCTGGTAGATTCTCTTTTTTTAAGATAAAAAAAAGAGCACAAGAGAAGCTGATTGTAAAAGAAATGATAAAAAGATTTTTTTTTGTATATTTAAAAAAATAAAAACTAGGCAAAAACCAAGGCTGCTTTTTACGTATCCGTCAAAACGGTATAATAGCAAGATCTGCCTCCTGGGTACTGTTCGTTCAGACATGTTAGTTTTAAGATCTTCAAGTGGTTAAGGTAATTTTCTACACTTATTAAATGTTGTATGTAGATAGATGCATGTCATGTATGATTTTATTTGACTGCATCCAATAAAAACCGCTTGTTCCTTGTAGAAAATCAAGTTAGATAACCAGCACTCTACGAGGAAAATAATTCGGGCTAGATAGCACTCTACGGGGAAATAATTCCTGCTACATAGCACTCCACGGGGAAATAATTCCTGCTAGATAGCACTCTGCGGGGAAATAATTCCCGCTAGATAGTACTCTACGGGGAAATAATTCCTGCTAGATAGCACTCTACGGGGAAATAATTCCTGCTGAATATATGGTTATCTAGCATAAATTATTTTCCTCGTAGAGTGCTGGTCATCTAACTTGGTTTTCTACAAGGAATATGCGTAAAAAACATTCACTCGCACATGTTTTAGTCTGTAAATACACTTTGAAAAAGCTAGGGTGATAATTGGATAGAAATTGTATTCCGAATATTATGCGAGCGTTCCGCTTTGGCGAAAATGTTAGCATTTCTCAAGCTATCCTAGTAACATAACGAATCACTATCACTCATAAACAACAAGCATTAATTGCAAGTCATAAATTGAAATAAATTGAAATTGAAAATTTCAATTTAATTATGCGCTAGTGGCGCCGCCTAGCAGCGAGCAGTGACTGTTTTGCCTATTTATTTTTTTCTATTTCTACTCCTAAGAAATGTTAAAATTTTAAACGGAATATGGTTTTTCTGAGTGGTTTCGATTGGTTTCACTATCAATTACCATAAATATCAGTCACTTTTGTAGACATTTTTACTCGTTTGAGTGAGTACACATATTTGTCTTTCGATGGCATTTATTACTCGATTTAATAAGATACATATTTACCTTTTGGGGCATCTCTTATTCGTTTTAATAAGATACATATTTACCTTTTGGGGGCATCTCCGCATCTCTTACTCGTTTGAGTAAGAAATATGAGATGTATTTAAGAAAAGAGTAGGCAACCAATGGCCCGACCTTCTCCCAGGGTCGCCGGTACCGCCGGAGAAGTCCAATAATAACACGCTGGACAAACAAGAGAAACAAGACAAACAGATAGACGTAGAGAAAGAACCACGCAAGGAAAAAGGCAGGTCAGAAGAGAACCTAAACAGGAACGACGAAGTTTACGATATACCAGTTGGTAAGTGGATTTGTAAAGGTGTTTTCACGTCTATACGAACTGCTTGAAGCCTAAAAGCGCTTGTAGAACCTCGTTTTTGGTGTTTCAATGGATATTTATTTAGTACTGTAACAAGCAAATTACAAAAAAATATATTGTGGAAAGAATATTCAATTCAATTCATTTATTTTAAATTTACAAAATACATGTCTACAGGTAGAGTCCCAAGGCGACAATGCATAAAACAATGGCTTAAAACAATATGTTGTCTTGTAAGACATAAAAACCTAAGTGTTTAGAAGTGACACCCCGCCTTTAGAATTTTTTTAAGCTTTAGCCTTATACACTTTTTAAAAAGTTTTAAAGGCATAAGTTTTAAAAGACCACTTGACAAAGCTGAATTTCTTTTGAAGTTGTTTTAGTGTGGCCATAACATAACCATCGTCTAAAGGCACACATTTATACCGAACTTAGTTATATAATATGGTTCGACATGAGAGAAATTTTGAGCTGTCAAATTTTATGCGTACTCTGAGACAGTTAAGAGTTTTTGAACCGACTCAAAAAAGAAGAGGGGTTCTTAATTCGACTGTAGGTTTTTTTTTGTGTATGCTATGGAACCGATTTGAATGATTTTTTTTATTGAATAGGCTATTCCATTCCAAGTGTGGTCGTATTATTTTAATTTGAAAACAATATTTCACCTATATGGGTGGTTCATTAAAAAAATTGTCGTCGTTACACAAAGTCGGTTTTATTTTTTGATAAAAGTCAAATTATTGATATCCACAAACCGGATAATGACAGTCGTTTAAACCATACGTGAAAACACCCTTACTGCTTCTAAGAAGCTGTTAGATTTAAAATATCACTGGTGGAGGTTTCTTTCCATTAATTATCATTGTATAATACAGGGTATTTTAAAATTAACTACACTTGACAACTAGAGGCTTTAAAAACCACATTTGATTAAACTATACAAAGTTTAAATCCAAAACATTTTGTATTTGTATTTTTTTTTGTTTGTACCAAACTTAATAAGTATAATGCAATATATTAATCCCTCAAAGATTGTTTAGTTAATTTTGAATTATCTTTTATGGGTAATGTTATAATATTGGTGAAAATAAATATTGTATAACGAATTACTTAAAAAAAATTCTATTTATTTTAATTATAATATATTTATTATTTATGCCGCAGGTTTATTATACTTTGTTTTATTTTAGGTGAGGTATATGTAAATATGATATTCTTTATGTATATGTAATATTTGTTTGGCTTTGTTAATATTTTTATTGTGTGTATGCTTTGCTTATTAGATGTATTTGTTGCATTGTTGTTTTAATTGGGATGTTGGTGAAAATAATCCAACACTGTTTTTAAGTAATTCTTTTGTGGTGATTTAATGAATTAATTTAGGCAATTCTTTAGATTAGAATTTGCAAATTTAGAAAACTATATTGAATATTGTTTTTAAACGGAGTTGGATTATTTGAACTTACAGTATATTAATACATTAACAAACGATTAGGGTTACTCTGTATATATTTTTAAACAATTTTAATTTGATGTGGTATATTTTTTAACGGTTGTGGTCTTCTTTATTTCACAGGTTATGTATAAAATGATTTTCTTAATTAAGTGCGGATAATTGTTAAAGTAACAATGGGTGAAAGAGAGACAAGACATCTGTCAGTTCCGTCTCTTTTACACCCATTGTATGTTATTGACATGCGTTTAAAAAAACATTCCAAGCGACCAATCAAATTCAAATTCATTTATCACACTTATCTCGCTTACGCACACTTAGATTATAACAAAAAATTCTACGGGGACTATACTGTAAGAAAATTGAAACTTTATATAAGAAAGTTGAAAGTCAAATTGAAATCTTTAAAACATGATGTAGTAAATAGTAATGAAAAATTATTATATAGGTAATTTTAAAAACAAAGAAACCCATCATCATCATAGTTTTCTTAATAACTGATGACGATGATCCGGCTCAACAAAAAACCAGCACTGAGCTGAGTTGTGACCCCTTTCACGGCATTAACTACATTTTTGTTTTAGTTGTCAGTATCAGCTGAATTATGTCAAATTACTGATTTTCTTTTACTTACGATGATGATGATGATGACAGGGGCGACGCTGGCGGGGCTGCCGCCGGGCACGCTGTACCGCGTGCGCGCGACGTACCGCTACACGCGCGAGGACAGCGACGAGCTGTCCTTCGACGTGGGGGACACCATCCGCGTCGTCGAGTACGAGGACCCCGACGAACAGGTCACACCAGCATACACACACACATACACACACACATGGGGTAAAACTCGAGCGTCAGTGGCGTCGGGGATAAGACGCGGCCTATCATATCGAAAGGTCCGGACTTCGATCCCCGGCTGGGCCACGTACCATTGGTTTTTCTCGAAACTTAACTACATTTACTGACTGCTCTCAAACGGTGAAGGAAAACATCGCGAGGAAACCTGCATACGCCGAAGAAGAAATTCGAAGGGCTAGCGTGGTGGACCGAACGCCCTCGTTGAGAGGGTAGGCCTGAGCCCCAGCAGTGGGGACATGTTAATAGGCTATTGAAGATGATTCTCAAATCTACAGATAGATACAGAATATTTTAATCTGAAATCTGTGTCATTAATGGCTTTTATCTTGTCTTTTACAGGAGGAGGGCTGGCTGATGGGCATAAAAGAAACAACGAATGAGAAAGGCATGTTCCCAGCCAACTTCACGCGGCCAATATGAGACGCCACAACAATAGTTCACAGTGGACGCTCCACCAACTATCTCCGTCACACCCTTGGGTTTCGTTGTATGAGTGAACGGGATAGAAACTCATCTCAATAGTGAACGAACATTTTATCCTCGGATTTGTGTTATTCACAAACATTCCGCTGGTCGTGACCCATGTTTTGTCTCTTTCATTCCCTAGCCAGTGTGAAAGGGATAAACATGCAAACTTGACGAAATGTCCGTGAATAACACCGGAAGTGTTTAGTGCATTCCGTTTGTTTTTTGAGTGGAAACTTCTCGAATGCGCCTAACACTTCGATGATTGTTTATAATTTTAGTTTTTAGTCGTTGAATGTTAATAGATATCTATTATTTATTATTTTACTTGTGTTGGTATTACAACGAATTATGATTTTGCATTACCCGTACTTTGTTTAACTAAATTTTTAAAGACAAATTCATTTTTCTAAACTTGTATATACCATCTAATTTAAGAAAATGATTTTTAGTCACTATGTTTATTTATGGTGTAGGGTTAAATCGTTCAATCTGTATTATTATTGAAATTATTAATTGACATTTGAAATTACTAATTTAGTGAACGTCATTTTTCGACCTAATTCACAGCGAAGTATTATTGCGGTTTTTTTTCTATGTAAATAATATTTATCGATTCGACAATAATTTACCATTTTATCGTATGAACATTGTATTTGAATAATCCATGTGTTTCTTCGAATGAAAATTGCTCAGAAACTAACTTAAATAATGTAAATGGGAAGTGACCTTAATTGGACGAACAATTTCGTAGTTTAAAGAATTTGACGAACAACTTTTTTTTGCATTCAGTTTTGTGCTTAGATTGTTATTAGGACAAGACCGACAGAATATACGTATCTTCACGCTATATCACTCGCGGGAGAGGCAGGACGCCTTAAACGGACCCTTATAAATTACCAATGATGAAAATACAAAATTAAAAAAGATCTCCGACAAAATCCAACATGACAGGAGTTTATTGAACCCTGAAACCAGGATACTGCATCAGAAGTGCAAGAAAGAAATGGCGTTTGATGCCTTTAACGTACGATTGTGTATTTTTTGGGTTCCGTTCCTCAAAAGAGGAAAAAAGGAATCCTTATAGGATTAGTCCGTCTTTCTCTCAAGACCTTTTTTTAAGAAGCAATCAAATTAATTGGCTCGAGTTAACTTGCTATTGATCCTCTTTTCCAGCATGTCTGACCAGCAATATTTGGTCACAGACCAATAGGAAATCAAATATAGTTAAAGAGAATGTAATGTAAACTTGTATATCCTGTCTCTTATATTAGAAAAGCAAAAAAGGAGGAAAAAGTACACCGTCATAACCTGTCTACAAATTAGACAAAGAAAAGGAATAGAGAATATAAACTGTCTGTTCTGTCCCTTTACAAATAATATGTCCAAAGCCATCGGGACTTGATAATTATTATTCTATGGTTGAACATTTCCATCAAACACGTTGCATTTCATGTTTTAACTAAAGCCTTGGGTTGCATTTTACAAATGTAGTAATTCAAGCGAGTGGTGACCAGAATTGTCAAATTTACATGGCAACGACTTTACCTACAAATTTTATGACAGCAGTCAAAACAGTTTTTAAGCAATGGTATCAAAACGTCATAAAGTCCGTTTTTTAAATGCGAATAACTGTCAGTCTGAGTGGATAAGAGAAAGTAATGACATTTCCTTTACAATCGTAGGTCTGTCTCTTTCACACCTGTTGTGTGACTATGATAGTCATCATCATATCAGCCTGTAGACGTCCACTGCTGGACAAAGGCCTCCCCCAAGGATCTCCACGACGACCGGTGTCCTGTGCTAACCTCATCCAGCTGCCTGTCCCGCGACCTTCACCAGATCGTCGGTATGATAGTTAAACAGACTACTTGTAGAAAGTATTGCTATGGTTTGGTTTTAATCCAGTAAATAATATAATGTTGCCACCACTCGCCTGAGAAACTATAGAAATATTTTAGCTGTCTCACTTCAGTTTTGTATGTATGGTTGATTTCAAAGAAATATGAAACAATTCAGTATGCTTTATTTTAATGTATATAAAATTGATTTTGTTGACTCCTTTATCTTATTGTTAATTGAATTTGTAACTTAGTAACTGTAACTTATTTACCCCGTAAACATCAGTTCTTTTTAAGTATGTTTTGTTAAGTTTAACCGTATTAGTGAACCAACTAACTTTGAATAATGTTAGTATAAGGGTGCTTTTTGAATAACAGCCGTTTTCCATTTAAAAATACAATAGTTTATAAAGAAAATTTAAAAATTAAAAATATTTTTTAGAAATACGCCAAAATAATCTAAGATAAAAAATATATTTGGAAAACGGCTAACCTGGTTTTTTATATATTTAAATGCGAATAATCTGTCAATTCTACACGATGAGTAAAAAAGAGAGGAAAATCTAAACCACAACCATTGTGTGTGACAGTTCTTCGCATTTAATTATAAAACAGACGATAAGTGTATTCGGATCACAATGCCCAGATGTTTATTGATATTACAACGCATGTGTCAAAAACGGTGCTTTGAGAGTGTACATAATTTATACAATTTACATTTTGCCCCATACTTAGAGGTTAAGGAGTGATTGTATCATGTGTTATATTTTAAAAAAACGTTCAGTTTTGTTTCCAACATTTTTCATATTATTTCTGAAGGTAAATTTGTAATTCCTGTTTACAAAAAAAAAACGTGGCAGCTGGTCGCTTAAAACTAAGACAGAAAGCCATATTTTTATTAATGTAAATCGCCTGAAAAAGGCCAGTAAATATAAAATTTTTGTGAATCCACTTTTTCTTACAGTTTTATTCAAAATCTCTGATATCCAATAAAGTATGTTAAAAAAATGCGTATATCCTGTCAATGTCACACATTAAGGGGAAAAGAGAAGGAAATACCATTTCCTTTACAATCAGTCATCTGACTCTCTCACACCCATTGTATTACTGAGACAGTTGTACGCGTTTAAATAAAAAATGGACTTTAGAAAACTTCAAATTGACTGATGTTTTTTTGTAGAAAATGTTGAAAAACTTAAGTTGCAACATAGTCTAGGTGTACATGGCAACACAACAAAGAGCCACGAATGGTCTTTGCTTCCAGAGCCGTAAAGCCCAGTTTAAAAAAAGCCACAAATGGAATGCTGGGGATTCGCAATCGGCCATATTGTCCGAATCGAAGTCTCCACGAATTTATGCGAATTCGGACAACATGGTCACCTGAAATGACGGTTAACAATCCGCAGCAGAAACACGCTTTGTTCGCTGAATGATGGACTTATTTCGCAAGCGATCATATTGTCGTGGCGAATTTTCGCGAATTCGGACAACATGATCACCTGTGAATGGACATTTGAAAATTAGTTGTGTTGCCAGCTACAAGTCGCCGTATCTAAAAGTTGTGGCTTTATATCAGCAGTGCCATGCGAAGGTCCATAATAGATGTTATTTTATAAGTTTGTTAGGACTTGTACAGTTTTTACAACTGCGAATAAAATGTTTCTCACAATTTGTTGGTTTAATTTTCGCTTTATTTTGTGCAAGTCACTTGTTCCCTTAGGGTTGGACGGATCTGTCAGCACGGAATCGCACTTTTGCCGTCAGTACTGAGAATCCAATGTATTGAACTATATTGGTAACGGTAATTTCTCATTCGTGGAAACACTGAAGTGAGCTGGCCTAGCCTTTAGGGAGTTGCAATATTATGGGAGACCACTATAAACTCGTTATTAATATGTTTCTATTACGTGCAGTAAGTGGTCCGTACAATGCTATGGAAATTTATCTATCACAAATGGTAAATCCATTTATAGTAATCTAAAAAAAGGCCTAATTTCCATGGACCTAATGTATAGGAAATTATGTACCCTACCTATATTTGTAAACGCAACTCCAAATGTCAAAACGTTCGTTCCATCTCACGCAATGATGCTTTACAAACATCGAAAGCTATTGGGAAAAGCCATGGAAAAGCTGTGGAACGGAACGACAAGTTTTGATTGATTTGTTGGTGAAAAGAGCATATTGTGTTGATGTGATTTAAAATGATTTTCGCTGTCGGAACAGTGTTTCTGTTAATGGAGACATTTAGAGATATGTGTTTTTGATCGTTAACTTTCTTTCGTTATGCAATTTGTTGCGAAAGTTTAGACAAAGGTAATTTTGCTATGACGTCGAAAGCCAGAGTTTATTTGGTGAAAAACAAACAAAATATTATTATTACTTACCTAATTATTTATATATTTTTAACAATTTTAAACAAAAAATTACAGGTCTTTCTAATTTAGGCAGTTCACTAGAAGGTAAAGGTAAGGTACCTATGTGTTTTTAATGTTATTAAACTACAAAAATGGTTACTGTACCATAAATAATGTATTTATTAAATAAGTAATTATGATTTAAATAATAAATAAAGCTATAAATACTTTCCTGAGAAATTGACGTCATCGTACACCAAAGACGACACGGTAAAAAATAGTGCAAGAAAATGTCGTTTATTTATTTTTAAGTTATTTTATTTCGTTTTAGTTAAATAAATGCTTGGTTTGGGTTATTTAATTTATTTGTTTTATTTTTACTTTTCCGTCCATATTGAATAATTATTATTTTGAATAGGTATTAACTTCATTCATTTTTGTACAATAGTCAATTGACTCTGCAAAGAATACGCCCGGCAAATCAATCGGTAAAATTTCAAATTTGAGTAAGTATCGGTTGATGGGTACCTAACCCATGCATGGCTAAACCTTTGTTGAATTTTTCTTTTTTTACAATAGGTAAAAAATTCACAGATTTCGTGCCTCACACGACTATCGAGCACATTGGAAATTAATCTACGGAATTCGAAAAAATATTGTCGCTGAGCGACGAGAAAGTCGGGAAAGGTTACAAAATAAAACTACAACGTTGGTTGATAATTATTTGAGAAAAGTACTATACAAGCCTTGTCCCCAACCAGGCATTGATGGACTCACGTCTGCTTGCGTACGTATACTTCACATATTCATCCATCAATGCCTCTGTTGCGGGCCGCTGCCGTAATGTAACTATATTCTTAGTTCCTCGACATAACGCTTTCATGTGAAAAAAAATGTGGTTCTGACGTTTTGACTTTTTTCAAAAAGGTTAGGCTACAGGGCAAACACTTAACCCGATCGTCTTTGTTTTAGGCTCAAATTGTAGCTGACTAAATTGTCCAGAGGAGTTTTACTCAAATTTTTGATATCATTCTTCGTTTGTAAAATATCAAGCGCCAAAATCAAAATTTCGCAAAAAGAAATTTTTTTTCACTATTTCGGCCAAAACTTTTTTAGTTTTTTACTTTTTCGAATAATTCTTTTCGCATCTTATAGCTCTCGTGAATACGCGTCTTTTGAACCTTTTTTGAATATTCATAACTCTCCGAAATATGAGGGGACAGAACTTTTTCGTGAAATAGTGGGCTATACTGGAACGAACGAAAAGTCATTTCCAATGTCAAAACTACTGAAGAAGTTTTGTTTTTGGACCGCTTGGAGCGCTCTTTGCGTCGAAAGTCTCTAGCATGAATTAATTTGGATGTGTGTCTAGTCCACGGTTGCGTCGCACATCGGTTTAGTCTTATCCGCGCCATTGCATAGAAAGGAACGCGACAACGATTCGCGTCATTTCACACTTCAAAAACATTAGGCGCGCTTTTTTACCAATAATCTCATTTCTGTATTGCATTGCATTTGTATAGTTTATTTATTACTATATTCAGTTAGTTACAGACAATGAATAACAAGTGAAATCTTAAATATTATAACTGTACTAGTAAAGTTATATTTAAGATTTCAATTTAGTCATTTGATATTCATTGTCTGTGAGATTAATAAATAATTATGTTAGTTACAGCTTTCAAGAAACAAAATAATTATTTTTTTAATCTCTTTCTTAGAAATTATTTTTGATTAATTTTGGTATTTAGTTTTTTTGGTGACAGATAATTTACGAGCTAGGTAAGTACAAGTACAATGTGTTTTGGTAGATACTTACATTTTCTTTTTTTCTTTTATTATTTAGCTCTTGCCTGAAATGGTTTTTTTCCCGCGGGAACATCGTAAAAATTCTAGGAGATGAACTCAATTAATAAAGGAACTCAATTTCGTATTAAGATATATCTATGTAGGTACTAAGTACCTAATTTTAAATCGTAGTACAATACAAAAAAAATGTGCCCTGTTTAAAGGAAAAACTTTTTTGCGCGCCATTAATATTGTAGAGTTTTCTTCCAGTAAACGCTTAGTAAGATTTCAGAATTGTTTTATGTACAGTCTAGCACACGTCAAGCTGTAGGTACACTTTTGTGGCAATGTCAACTTTATTTTGATCTCGCTAAGGCTATCAATCACTGTATAGCTTGACTGACTACTTAATCAAAACAAAATAAGCATTGGGATAGTTACACAAATTTTTTTTTACAGTTTTCATATGATTTATCCAAATAATGGAGACCTAATAACTGACCTTGTAATAACTGGGTCACATAATTTTATAAAAGTACATTATTTTTTATGAGATATTATATGAAATTTGTTATATGAGAGCGTCAGTGGCGTAGGGGATAAGACGCGGCCTATCATATCGAAAGGTCCGGAGTTCGATCCCCAACTGGGCCATGTACCAATGGGTTTTTCCTCGAAACTTAAGTACATTTACTGACTGCTCTCAAACGGTGAAGGAAAACATCGTGAGGAAACCTGCATACGCCGAAGAAGAAATTCTTAGGCGCATGTGAAGTCCACCAACCCGCACTGGGCTAGCGTGGTGGACTATAGCCCGAACGCCCTCGTGAAGAGGGTAGGCCTGAGCCCCAGCAGTGGGGACATTAATAGGCTGTTGATGACATTATGTTTTATATGTAGGGACCTACGTACCATGTGTATTAATTATGAAGCCCACGGAATAATGTATGAAGTATTCAAGTCTGTTGAACCGTGTGTTAGGTATTTGACAATCAATAGATCGTAATAATTCATAAACGTACCTATTATAAACACCTAACTATATCATAATGGAACGAAATTGACCTAAATGCTCAGAAAGTTACGTTTAGTTTTCAACTCGAATTACCATTAACCCGCGGAGCGTCGTCGTTGGTGTGGTGGGAACACGCGGCCTGTCATGTCGAGAGGTCCGGGTTCGCTCCCCGGCCGAAACTTTGCTGGCTTGTGATTTGCGGCTTAGAAGCGACGCAACAAACCGCAACACACCTTTTATTTATATTAAATACTATTATCTTTATATCGGGCTGTAAAACCCCATAGTTATAAAAATAAAATAAAATTTTATCAAATCAATTAAAATCAAGTTTGTATGCCTCGATATACAAATAACATATTACCAGACCCCTTCGGCCGCCTACGAAACCCGCTCTACATAACCAGTTTCCTACAAATACATTTTTTCTTTATATGAAACTTTTTTTTTGTACGTAACCAGTTCTGTTAAAAAAGAAGGATTTCTACAAAACCGGTTACCTACGTGTGAAGAAAAAAAAATATTTGTAGGAAACTGATTACGTAGAGCGGGTTTCGTAGGCGACCGAAGGGTACAGACATCTTTGTCATTCAACTTTGAATCTCAATTCCATATAAAGATAGGTATGAAAACTCAATTAGCCTTTTTTACAGTTAACAAGGTCAAAAACAAACAGATAAATATTAATTGCGAACGTCTCTATTCTTCCGATAGGTGTGATTTTCACACCCGCTAAGAAAACTTGTCTTTGAATTCCATTTCCTATCACGTCAGTGCATTGAGGACGCCTTCCATTCAAACGGTGCGAGTTCAATCCAGGTCGTCGGTTAGCTTGGTGCTTCGACGAAGTTAATTCCACACGAGTGAAGCCGCATGCAACAGCTAGTGTACCTTTGAAGTTACCTCATCTTGCAACCTGTCTTTTCTCCACAGTTGTATTCAGGAATGGACCTAGGACCTCCGACCTAGGGTCTCATTAGCCTATAATTTGCGAACTATGTCTGCATACCTTGTTGACCCATTGCAAAACTCGCGATAGACTAAGAAGACTTCAACGAGTTTAGTTAGCTACTTATCGACTCTTTACAACGAGATAGCGTAGGTCTACCTATTTATCATGAATTTAAAAAAAAGCTACTCCCATATGGATGAGTAACAGAAGCATTTTAGGGGGTGCCAAAATCGTGCCAAATGTATATCGAAATTGATACTCACTCACATATGAGCAACTTCCTCCCGCTAATCCGCTTCATTTGTCCGCACCCCCCCTGATTTTGACACAGAATTTTTCATCGTTTCCATACTAAATTTGCAAGATGCGATCTCCACAGGGAGCGCGCGCGCGACGAAAGAGGTTCGAATCTCCTTGCTATTTATAGACATTTGCACGACTTTTTGATTATCATATTCAGGCAATTCGACATTACTCTTCATTGTTCGCTCGCTGAACAATGTACTTTTTTTTTTTGTGTAATTTTATGAATATTTTATTGCTTCACTCACATAAGCAATCCAAAACAGAATGTATTATAAAATAAATGCATTGAAAGTGCTAGGTGTGTGGTAATATAGTAACTTGTTGTTATCTTAATTGTTAATGTTGCCATGAAGGCTGTTGATTTAATGTACAACAGGTTAAATATGCTTTTCACCTCACCGGCTCGGAAGGGTATACTTTCTCATTCGAAATCTGCGTGGAAAACTGCACCTGGAAAAAAACTTTTCTTCTAATTTGTAGAAGATGGACATTTATGGAAGTGGTCCATTCTAATTGTGGTTATTATTATTTGTGGTTCTAAACCTCCGAAAGGATTCAATTAACCTAGTATTTTCCTCGCTGTAGTGAGGTGAAAAATTGTGCGTTGCGCTCGGCAGCAAAGTTATTTTGCGTCTCGTACCTTGAAACCCTCGCTACGCTCAGGATTCTATCTTTAGAACCCTTCGCTTTGCTCAGTTTTCAATACTAGTACTCGCACAAAATAATCAACTTTGCAGCCTTGCATACAAATAACTATTTTATACCATTTGACGACTATAGGGAGGTACACTGACGAGTAATACAAGCGTCTACCTTAAATCCTTACATAAAATGAACGACAGTTTGTAGGGGAACGAACTGCTGTCGGCTGCAGATCGTCCAGACCACAGGTACACTCCAAACGTCGTAAGTGCACTCGGGCTGACGACCTCTTCGATCGATGTTCTATGCAGTATAGGTCCTTAGCAATCGTAGTGTAGTATAGTCAAACAAAATGGACAGTCAATAAACCTTGTAGAGGTTTTCTTGACGGACGGCAATAGTCATGACAGTCTCGGTTCTGCGAGTTTTGCAATGTGTTGATAAGCTAAGCAAACGAAGAGACAATTTGAACAAAGTTTCCCGTCAACAATTTCAAAGATCGAGTGGTTTGTTGGTTTTTCTCATTATCATCATTAGTTGAGTCATTCAATGCTGTGTTTTAGTATTATACTTAGGTACCTATAGTTTAAGGTAGGTACTTATATACCTACTTTAAATACATACATACATATCTCCACGCTATGTCCCTGACGAGGTAGGCAGAAAGAACGGAGCGCCAAGCATCGCGATCGTGACACGCCTATTTCGCTTCGCTCAGTCTCGCCATTTCACACGCCGCCGCGGGACGCGAGTGCTCTTTATGTGTCCGTCTGTGAGCACCCGCTCCTATCTCTCTAGGTACTCTATTATATTACCACAAATTTTATCATTCCCGAAAGAGGACATGGGCTTATAATATAGGCGACATAGCCGCTTCATTGGCCATTGGGTCAATGTACATTTAAAATATAATAAATAAATTAATGATGATCTTGGTACTAACATAGGATAAGTGTCATCATCATCAACAGCCTATTAATGTCCCCACTGCTGGGGCTCAGGCCTACCCTCTTAACGAGGGCGTTCGGGCTATAGTCCACCACGCTAGCCCAGTGCGGGTTGGTGGACTTCACATGCGCCTAAGAATTTCTTCTTCGGCGTATGCAGGTTTCCTCGCGATGTTTTCCTTCACCGTTTGAGAGCAGTCAGTAAATGTACTTAAGTTTCGAGAAAAAACCCATTGGTACATGGCCCAGCTGGGGATCGAACTCCGGACCTTTCGATATGATAGGCCGCGTCTTATCCCCTACGCAACTGACGCTGACTGAGGATAAGTGTGTGCTACTAACTCTATGGATCTATGGTCTGAAATAAAAATGTTTTATTTATTTATTTTATTTTATAAACCGATATACCTACTTAAATAACTACAATATTTTGGTATGTACTTACATACCTTTAGGTATTTAATGCGATTCTTATACTTTTATCTTACCTTACCTTTGATCTTTAGTATCTTAAACGTTTAAAATACTTGGATGTATCTACGTACTATCTTGGTAACTACTTCTATAGCTGTGTAGAACTTTAGACTTAGGTATTTTAAATGTATTTGTTTTCTATACATGTATACTTCTGTGACATCTGTGTAGTACCTGATTAATGACCTATTCTATGGATTTGTGTACCTACTTTAGTATTTCTAAGAAAACCTAACAGTACCTAAGTACCTATATTTGCGGTTGATTCCCTATAGTATTGACTTTTGAGCATGTTGCATAAATAATTACTTATTTATAACTATAGTTAAACTACTTATAAGTAATACGTACAGGTACTATTGCTGTCAGTTTTGTAAATAACTAAAGAATCATGCAAGGAAGGGTAAACATCCGGTTTGGATGCTGTGACGAAACTGGATCATTTCGACACTTTCACTGGTCGTATCTCACCTCTATTTACATAACTCCACACTTAGCCTACATAGGGCTATGGGCTACAAGCATAGAGTTAGTATACTAGCTATAGAGCGCGCGCATCGCTCATTGCCCATTGTGCCAAGTGTAAGCAGGTGTTCTATGGACGCTTCTATATAGATTTTTTCTAGATCGTTCTTTTCCGTGAACCGTGTTTATAGCTTGGCACTGTACATTTCACCATGATTACTCCAAATCTAAATAAATATCGGCGCGAGCAACAATCAGCGCTACTGACGTGTTGTGACTAGTAGCGTCGCCGCGTACATTTCGAGACTGTTCAGACTCGTGCTTACAGTTCAGACTTGCTAACGCGCGCTCTATGTATACTAACAACTCTCTGGCTACAAGCTATTCTATTGCGTGATATAATACTTTTTATTCAGGTGATTTTCCAGTCTGTCCGTCACATTTTTTCACAGCGTCACTAGATTGACTAGATATTAATATTGACTAGGTACTTTAACACCTGCGATCAGGAATACTATTGACTAATAGGAATAGTATTGACGATCGCCGTTTAACACGATCAGTCCCAGAATGTCCAAATTCCCAGATTGAACAATTCCCAAAATGTCCAATTCCCAGATTGACCAATTCCCAAAATGACCGATTCCCAAAGTACTTTTTTAGATATAGCAGTTGGAGCACCAAAGAGATGTAGAGACTATTAGTAGGTAGGTAGTTGGATATTGTTCAATCTGGATTCTGGAAATTAATTAGACATTCTGGGATTTTGACATCGGGGGATTGATTCGTATGTATGTATAGTTGGACATTTTGGGACTTGGACATTTTGAGCACTTGGACATTTTGAGCACTTGGACATTTTGAGCACTTGGACATTTTCGGACTTGGACATTTTTCCGAAAAATTTGAACATTCTGGGACTGATCCCTATAACAGTTAAATGAACTGAACTGCATAAATTTTTCAACGAAATTTTTCTGAAGCTTAAAACACTTGGCTCTCAATCCCTGCGGTCGACCGTACATAATTTTTAGTGCGTTGAAGTGGGGTTTAGCAGGCCAATCGTTCATTCAAGCCCTGAATGCAGTTGAATGATTACAATACCCACAAGGTTGCGTCGCGGAGAACCTCAAAATGGTTAGACGCAGCCGCAGTTACGTGAGAATCGTGTTTATAGTACGTTTAGCCCACTTACGGTCGTTCTGATCAATTATATTACCATAATTAACGCAAAGGTAGTGTTTAGAGACTATTCTACTGGAAACCCTGCCTACTGCGCCAAAGGCCGTGGATTCGAATCCCACCCGGGACCGACTTTAAAATTAATGTGATGAGCATAACTGTTGGTTTTCAAATTCTAGGTGTTTGTATGTATTTAAATATACATTTACAATTATTTTTTATTTTTTACACTTTTTTTAAGTAGGAATTTTGTTTGATTTTAGTTTAATTTATTTCAGTTTGTAGGTAGTTGTATATTAATATAATTTATTTTTATTTTATTTTATTATATTGTGTCTATTAAAGTATAAAATATGTACATTTAAATGTATTTATGTATGATTTATGCTGTTGAGTACCCATTTACAAGCTTCAGCTTAGTTTGGGACTAAACCACAGAGTAAGTAATAGTCTTCAACAGCCGTGTGTAAATTTGTCCAAACATTATTATTAATTATCTGTGCAAATGACTCTACAGAAAAGAACCGAAAAGCCAGTAGAACTTAAATACCATCAGGCTTTTGGGTGAAGGAAAACATCGTGAAGAAACCTGAATGCGCTATGGTTTCTAAGGCGTATTAGAAGTCCACCAAAAACGGATGGTACAATAGTACATTGTTAACCTAGGTGTGAAAGTAACTTATTTAAGTCCCGAGACGGGGTTTAGCGCCCGACGCGCAGCGAGGGCGCCAATAGTTCGAGGGACCTCTAAATAAGTCTTGAACCCGAGGGAAACACTGTGCTTTTCATTAAGAATACACTGAAAGTAAAAACAAATACATAAAATGAGTGTTAATACAAATCTCTGCTATACGGAAGTATAAACAAAACTCTACAACTCGAAAAAACAAATGAAGATCGGATTGCCGCTTTCCCGTCTACTTTGTTTTTTTTCTGTGGCCGGCCAGCTATTCTGCCATTATTTTTCATTTCCATCATTGAAAAAATGGTAAATATTTTGCCCAAATCTTTGTTATTTTAAAGAAATAGTTGACAGTAATAATTATAATAAAGTCATTTAAAAATACATATTCTTTATTTATTACTTAACTTTATGTTATTTCAATTTTCCATCGCGCTGTAATAGAGTGGCTGTATAGACAGTTGGAACATGGTCCAATAGAAATGTCAAAATAGTACTAGTTTTTTTTATATAATTTGACAGCTGTCAGTTGAAAGCGATTCTCCCTAGGGCTGAGATGTATTACTTTCAACCCGCTCCTCAGGCAACTTCAGACCTACTTTCAGAGTATGAGTAATGAAAAAGATATTCCTGGCTTCTACACTTGTAGGAGGACATGAGCCTATACTATCAAACGTATATATGATTCTCCACATCGGCGGCTGCACACCTTAACAGTGTTGCCATATCTTAAACCCGTAAATCTGTATTGGATAGTCTAAAAATCCGTATAAAACCAAATAAACCAAAATCTGTATAAAATCCACTGAAATTCTCTGAAATCTGTATATGCCAATAATATTTATTTAAACATACATAATATAAGTATAGATATAGATAAATCTGTATATATGGCAACACTGCACCTTTACGTTTTTGCTTCATGGTTCAAGAGAACCATAACATAAAACAGCGAATTGATGGGCTTGACATTTGACATTTTTACCTTTCTTTGCGAAGGGAGGGTAGACTACACAGGCACGAACCCAGGGCCGGGACTACAAATTAGAATTAATCTATCACGCAAAAACTACTTCACCTAATTGGATACGGTTTTCACAGTTGTGTTCCCGAAGGTCTAACTTAAAATCTGGTGGTTTTCCCATAGGAAAATTATAACTAGAAGATTTCTGTATATAGCAGAGATACGTACCTACTTCCAAAATCCACGCGGACGAAGTCGGCACAGCTAGTCCCACTATTAATTAAAGTAAAGTCATCAACAGCCTATTAATGTCCCAATGCTGGGGCTCAGGCCTACCCTCTTAACGAGGGCGTTCGGGCTATAGTCCACCACGCTAGCCCAGTGCGGGATGGTGGACTTCACATGCGCCTAAGAATTTCTTCTTCGGCGTATGCAGGTTTCCTCACGATGTTTTCCTTCACCGTTTGAGAGCAGTCAGTAATTGTACTTAAGTTTCGAGAAAAAACCCATTGGTACATGGCCCAGTTGGGGATCGAACTCCGGACCTTTCGAGATGATAGGCCGCGTCTTATCCCCTACGCCACTGACGCCCTATAAACGTAAAGTATTAGTTTTCAATTATCTCCTTAATTGCATTAAGCGTTCTTACAGCAAATGATAATTTTTAATCGGTTCATCGTCAATTCCGGTATAATCACCGGCACAGCTCTCTCTTAATAGAGCTCAATATCCGTGTACTCGACTATTACTAAAACTATTAGATAACTAATATGTGATCCTCTAACCTGTAGTCACGGATGAAGCTCTAATTGATACCATTAGATTATACCTAATAATTTTAGTTTCAAAAAAAAATTAAGCATCTCCCAAATCCGCCTCTGAAACGTGCTCTTAGGTGTGACGTAGGCTTCTATGGTAATATACTGTATATTACCATAATATACATAGCCGTAATGTATACTATGTAAAATGGTATACTTCCGTAGAGCCGTGAGACTTGCGTCTAGAATCGAAATTTATCTTACGTTGAATTGTACTTTTAGACGTTATTTCGCACTGCTATGGCGTTAACGGGAGGAGGTATTATGCGAATGGAGTATCTCATTTTCTTACGTGGTTAGGAATACCTGGCGTTAAGTAGCAGTTGGTACCTCTTGGTACTATAACGTCAGTGGCGTCGGGGATAAGACGCGGCCTATCTTATCGAAAGGTCCGAAGCTCGATCCCAGCTGGGCCATGTACCAATGGGTTTTTTCTCGAAACTTATGTTCATTTACTGACTGCTCTGAAATCGCGAGGAAACATTCATACTCCGAAGAAGAAATTCTTAGGCGCATGTGAAGTCCACCAACCCGCACTGGGCTAGCGTGGTGGACTATTAGCCCGAACGCCTTCGTTGAGAGGGTAGGCCTGAGCCCCAGCGGTGGGGACATGTTAATAGGCTGTTAGTTGATAGGCTATAATATTAACCCGAAAAATAAAAAGACTTTTTCGATTGTAGTCTGATTTGCAAAGTAATCACAAGTCAAAATGTTTACCGCCCAACGTAGTCGGTCAGCTAGTTAATCCTTTTTAAGGCAGAGGCGATTTGGATACCACTTAGCTAATAAACATTTTTTTATATAACTATAATGGTATTATATAGCGAATATATCAGGCTTTCTTTCCTCATTCATTCAATGTCAATGATTAAGTGTATTGGAAACAGATCATCTGAAAACTCAAGTGCACTAACAGGCTGAGTGCATATATTGACCACATGTTTTTTCTTTATGATTTTTTTTTGCCGTATAGATGTGTTCCCCAGTGCATTATTTAAAACATGGTAGTGTATTTAACTTTCACATAGCATATATGTATAACTGGGGCGTTATAAAGGGTTAAACTATACTTTGATTGTTTCTAACCAGGATGGAGGTGGGCGTCCGGCTGATCGGCATAATCCTGCGCCTTCTGAACGTCCTCCTGGCGCCGCTGTTCTGGCTCCGCAGCCGGCGGAGGCCCCTGCCGCCGCCGCCCTCCTCGCCCTGGCTCCTGAGGAGCGCTACCCAACTCGCCGCAGCCATCAGGGACGGTGATGTGAGTACCTGTGCTGCAGAGTACATCCTCCAGTGCCGCTGTTACGGCAATGAACGTGGGAAAAGTGGAATAAAAGTCATTTTCATCAAACTTGCTCGTAAATAGTCATATTATATGCATGCATACAGAAACACAATGGCCTATATTATACACCCGCGGGAGTAATGAAAATCATTACAATATTATACCCCTAGGGGCTGTAATGTGAGGCTGGCTGTACTGAACTGGTTTATGAAATTAATTATAAGTTAAATTGAGTAGTTAACTTGACTAAACTTGACTTATTTCCTCGCAAATGTGATGAAAAACATTGTGCACATGACGGGTAGTAAGGGTATTACAAACTCAAGTCATTAAAATCCCTCTGCCTTCGGCGTCGGGCTTCTAACAGACTCTCGTTAGTAATCCTACTTACTACCGTTAATGCACAATGTACTATTTTATCATATACAAACACAGCCCATTTCTGTGAACACAATAGTTTTTATTTCACTTCGACATGATACGTATAAATTTACAAAGTTTAAATACCTACTTATTAATTTTTACAACCACTGTACCTCGCTTTGTTTTTGAGAATTCGCTGGCGGTCGGCGTCGTTACCGAGCGAGACGTTACAAATCTATAAAAAATATAGTGAAACTATTTGAAATGCTACAGAAAAAATTTAAAAGATGTATTTAAAGTTGAAACACAGCTGCTGAGCCTTTCTCTAAATACAATGTAGACTTCCTTTTCTGTAAGATTTTTTTTTTTAATTATTTATTTAAGGTCGCTACAACAACTGAGATCATTAGCGACCACGTTAAAAATACTGTATAGATTGGTTAATTTCAGAAATTTAATCGTTTCACGGTAACCTTTTTGGTTTAAACATTCATTTAGACTATTAGCCAATCTACACGAGTTCCTTTCATTATTATAATCTGGACAATCTGTTTTTTACTGTTATTATCCGCATTTACATTTAATAAGTTCTGATTTGGTAATATTATGGATATGTGCTAAGTTAGTATGCCCAATACGTAGCCTAGTCATTACTACCTACCTGGTCTTAACTACAAGTTAATGAAATCTGAGGTTTTCCAAAATTTCAAAAACTTTCTGATTTCTAACAGTTTACTAGTATTATCTGCCTTCCAATCAGCATCCCATAACTTTTTGACTTTAATTTTAATGAACTTCTCAATTTCTGTTCGACTAGAAAATTAATCTAGTGAAGAAAATTAATGTTTTCATTACTCATACTCTGAAAGTAGGTCTGAAGTTGCCTGAGTAGCGGGTTGAAAGTAATACATCTCAGCCCTAGGGAGAATCGCTTTCAACTGACAGCTGTCAAATTATATTAAAAAAAACTAGTACTATTTTGACATTTCTATTGGGCCATGATCCAACTGTCTATACAGCCACTCAATTACAGCGCGATGTAAAATTGAAATAACATAAAGTTATGTAATAATTAAAGAATATCTTTTTTTAAATGACTTTATTATAATTATTACTGTCAACTATTTCTTTAAAATAACATAGATTTGGGCAAAATATTTACCATTTTTTCAATGATGGAAATGAAAAATAATGGCAGAATAGCTGGCAGCTCACAGAAAAAAAACAAAGTAGACGGGAAAGCGGCAATCCGATCTTCATTTGTTTTTTCGAGTTGTAGAGTTTTGTTTATACTTCCGTATAGCAGAGATTTGTATTAACACTCATTTTATGTATTTGTTTTTACTTTCAGTGTATTCTTAATGAAAAATGAAAATAAAACCTCAATTGCAATTCTTTCTCGCGTCCATTACTTATATTCAAAAAGTAGATTTGGTTAAATTCGGGGTCCGGCCGCCTTTAAGGCTTCAGCGTATCTGGAAGGGCGTAAGGCTGAGTGGTTGAGCCTTAAACGACAGGTCGTGTGGTTCGATTCCGATTGGAAACAAACTTTATTACTCCAAATTTAAGGTTTATTCAATTCTTTATATACACACTCAGTCAAAAACATTAACAATACAATATAGAGAAACTTTATATAACATAGAGCGAACATAACTCTTATATTGATTTCTTCCAGCAGACAGTTTTTAATTTCCACCCTATACGTATTGTAAACTACCTTAGTACAAAACCTTAAAGGTTTTGGAGGAGAATTTTAACTTAATATTATTAATCAGTTGATGTTTTTCTCGTTTAACACGATACCTAACGTGACACCTATAGTCCACGTAGAGTTTAATGGCGGCTGTGTGAAGTTGGCTGATTTTTGCGCAATGGCTACTTTGAGGTGTCAAAGGGGAGCTCAATTCACTTCACTACAGACGATTATTCAATTTCAATTCAATAGTTCATTGATTCGATCAACCGAATCAAACTTTCAAGTTTCTGGACATCTCTATGCAGCACACTATCTCGCTTACGCACACATAGACTATAAACGCTGTCAGCGATGTGCAAACAATCTGTGACTATATTCATTCAGCCGCCAAGAAATTCTACGCGGACTATACGTCATTGCATAGTGTGTTGAGTGGGTCCCACGAGGCCAGGCCTACCATAGAGTTAAGATCTCTTTGGTGCGTGCTCGCGGCCCCTTAAAGAGGCGTAAAAGAAGCATTCTATGTGTGTCAAAATCGTGTCAAATGCATGACAAACTGTGACTCACTCACACATTCCCATTTTCAAACTCCATATAAATTTGTATTAGCAACCTCCTCCCGCTACTCCGCTTCCTTTGTCCGCACCCCCCCTGTAAGTGGCACCATTGGTTCCCATACTAAATATGCAAGATGCAGTCTCTCAAAGAGATTCGAACCTTCTTGCGGGCCACCAACGTTTTTAATACAAACTCCTCGTTACAGATAACTAGCGAGGAACTAGTGCTGACGTTCATAAACCGCGTGCGGGAAGTCAACCCTTACCTGAACGCGGTGGTCGAGGAGCGGTACGTGGCGGCGCTGGACGAGGCCCGGGGGGTGGACCGGGCGGTGGCGGAGGCGAGGGGGGCAGGCGGGGTGGACGAGCTGGTGGCCCAGAAGCCACTCCTGGGGGTGCCCTTCAGCGTGAAGGAGAGTTGCTCGCTTGCTGGTGAGAATTCTGCATCATATACCTACTACTGAATAGAGGAAGATATTACCCGTCGTATCCAAGTCGTCACGTGATCTAAAAAGCGTGTTTTAACCTGTATGTTGTCGACTTAGGGCTTCTTTCACCACTTCCTGATATTGTTACAGATAGTAATCTTAGTGATAAACTAATCTATCAGATAAATCTGTGTGATAGACCATATAAAATATATAAGATATAGCCAATCAGATACCTGTGAAACCAAAAAAACAGGCTATCTGTCAGATAAACTGCAGATAGGGTATCTGGGACTTTATCAGCAAGCGGTGTAAGAGGCCCTTAGTGTTGCTATCTTAATTGTTCTAAGTATTTATAAAAATATATGTTGCCATGAAGAGTTGTTGATTTAATGTTGGTACAACATTGCTATGGGTTGACATTTAAAACAAATATCAGATAAATTAGAGTCATTCCAAATCAGGTTCCTAAAACTACTTGTTGATAAAAAAACTAAATCTAAATGCAAAAATAACTACAAGAAACTATTCAGAATAAGTATGTAAAATACTGGGAGTATTTTAAAAGCAGGCTTGTAGCCATATACATAATACGAGAACAATATCCTCGGGCAAGTATGAGGTACCTAGGCCTAGGGTAAGTAATTACTACCGTGATAGAACCATTAAAAAACGCCTACCCTATTTACTTATCAGCTTGCCCGGGGATATAAAAGATGAGTCGAACAAGAATAAATTTAAAACCCAGTTAAAAAAACCGGACAAGCGCGAGTCTGACTCGCGCACCGAGGGTTCCGTACAAACTTGTAGGTACGGTCGACCGCACGTCAGTATAAACTGGTCTCTCCTAGTATTGAAACTCCCTAATAGGCTAAGCCAGCTCAATGTCAAAGTGTTACCACTGACTTGCGGTCGACTGTACCTATGTAAATTAGTTCGTCGTTCACGGGAATCGAGTCAATGTCAAAATATTTTATTGCATTATGAGTACTTTATACACACGTTATACTGTATCTACCACCTGCTTCCAATATACAGGATGGAAATTTCAGACGCCACCTGGAGGCAAAGTAGGTAGGTACCCTAAATATAACATTCTTTTATTTTCAAAATTAAGTAAAACTGCATTCAAACAGTTTAAAGAGACAACGAGTCTGAGTCGGGAATCGAATCGGACATTAATGTGGAAAAAATACATGCTGTATCTTTATGATACCGATCGAAAAGGTTAATCATCAGAATAACTTTCCCTCCATGTGGCGTCTGAAATTTACACCCTGTACATAGGTGTTAGCTCTCGGGAAGTCTCGAAGATTTTTCTTGGAAATCAAAGTATACCTATTTATTAAATTTGACCCAGATTTGTAAATGGTAACTAAAAATATTAAAGTGCCGAATTGTATATTAAAATTGGAAAAAATATTATTTATAATTGTCTCAGTTCTTGTAGTGTTAGTACTATTTATTAATGGTAACATATGCCATGCATTCTATAGCAGTATTGGTTAAACATCATGGCGACCTTTTTAGATTCAAAACCTTTCTTTTTAAATTTCGAACTGGCACGACAAAAAGAATGCGCCAATAAATGAATTTATAAAATAAACAGAAATAAATTGACCAATAACAAGTGAAACAAGTCCTGTCATGTCAAATGCTAAATCACGTGTTTACGTTATTGGTCAAATGTTATTCATTTTTTAAGTGATTTTATTTCCAGACTTAGCTAAACCTTTAGTACAATTTGTAAAACCTTACGAAATTATTTAATATAGATCTGTAATGATGAAATTTCTAGACGCTAGAGAATTCTTTCAACAATTAATTACGTCATTGTACTAATTTATAACGGTAGCTTCCTCATACGCAAAGTTAAGTTTGTTGGTACTTTTGTACAAAGAAATTTTTGTGATGTAAATACAAATTTTCGGTTTTCGGATTTTTCCCTTTACTTGTGCTATAAGACCTTGCTTCTTGCCAAATGTCCAGATTCTAGGTGAACGGGAAGTACCCCATAGGTTTTGGTTACCAAGATACTCAAAAATGCGGCGAAATCGGCAACATCTTTTAACTGTGATGACTTAGAAGTCTGATTTTTTCACGACACCAAGGGATTGCAGACCTGAGTATTTGATATTAATTGCAACTTGATACCTTCACGCGTTCCTGAGAAAAATGGTATTGACAGACGGACAGACGTCCAGACGGACAGACAGACGGACAACCGAGTGATCCTATAAGGGTTCCATTTTTTCCTCTTTGAGGTTCGGAACCCTAAAAACACTTGTTAGAAAGCATTTGATCCTAGTAGGTAAGTACCTACAAAGTAACAGAAAACAAAGCATTTTCATTGTTTAGAAATAATTGATATGAGACTACGATCCCTCAGTCAAACCGGCAAGTCGGTTTTGAGGGACAGCTGTATTGTATACAATATGAATATGTTCTTTGAATAATAAATAAATAAATAATAAATAAACAGGTTAAATATTCTTTTTATTATATCATGTGACGACCATAGGGACACTGACGAGTAT
The DNA here is from genome assembly GCA_949699065.1 of Metalampra italica. Lineage (NCBI taxonomy): Eukaryota > Metazoa > Arthropoda > Insecta > Lepidoptera > Oecophoridae > Metalampra > Metalampra italica. The sequence continues at coordinate 10,763,368 of OX452979.1, read as the reverse complement.
ACTAGCGTCTACCTTAGCTAGTCTACGTGAGTCGAAGGCGTGTTTCCAAGTACCTATACATAGGTGGACGGATAATTAGAAACAGGGCAGCATTTTCATACAATCGAGATCACTTTGAAGCTATGGGTCTCCGTAAAGGATTGATCGGGGCATGATTTGACGAAGATCATCGAGAGAGTAGATGGAGGACTTTTAGACCGCTATAGATATCCAACTAATCAGTTAAGCCGTTTGGAAGCAGCTTCGTCATGAAGAAAAAACCCCACAAAATGGCATCAAAATGTATGAAAATCTTAAAGTCAAGGAATCATTACGATGCTGCTTTCAAACGGCTCATCTGATCAGTTGGATACCTATAGCGATCTAAAAGTCCTCCATCTATTCTCTCGATGACCGTCATCAGATCACGCCCCGATCAATCCTTCACGGAGAACCACGGCTTCAAAGTGACCTCGATTGTATGAAAATCTTGCCCTGTTTCTAATTATCTGTCCACCTATGTATATGGCCGTATCTTTTGAGTTGACTTAGAAGCCTGAGTATATTTAAACCTCCAAGGGACAGTAGACCTTAGTCATCATCATCTGCTTGTACTCCACTGCTGGACATTTTAGTATTTGATAATGAAAATTTCAATTTGATATCTCTACCCGTTCCTATAGAAGAAGGGTCTTGATGTAGACCGACAGACGGACGGACTTGACAACCAAACTGGTCCTTGAAATCCGTTTTATTTTCCTTTTAAGATACAGATCCGAAAAAAAAGCGCATCAAAAATGCTTCCAGGCCTCTCAAACTCAGTGGGATGCTTGGAGAACGCCGGGCGAAGAGCCACGATGGACGGCGAGGTGGTGCGGCTGGTGCGCCAGGCCGGGGCCATCCCGCTGCTCGTGTCCAACACCCCGGAGCTCTGCCTCGGCTGGGAGACCACCAACCTGCTGCGAGGGACCACCAACAACCCCTACTGCCTCAATAGGACCCCCGGGGGGTCTTCTGGGGGAGAAGTGAGTGCGGGTGAAACAGCTTCATCAGAAATATTCCAGAAATCCACCCCAAAAAATCCACCCTTGATTGTGTACAGGTTGTGCTCAGAATTTCAAATTTATTTCAAATTTATTTATTTCACATAAACTTAACTATTTCACATAATAATATTTCACATAAGAAATAAAACTCTTTTGTAATAAATATTTTTTTTATCTAAAATGATAGATTTGTGAAATGTAAATACAATATTCGTTGCAAATTAACCCATCAGTCAGTGATTTAAATTAGCAAAACCTAATTATGATTAGGTTTTGCTAATTTAAATCACAAATTTAATCATCAAAATAAGAAAGGTTTTTCATTTACAAAATAATTATTGGCCTATACGAAGCCACTGCTAGACATAGGCCTTCTCCAATATAGAGCTGCCGTCGGCCAGAAGCCCTACTTCAGGTGGTGATGGCTGGACTGACCTCCCGGAGGAATTTCACAAAACTCCCGCTTTCGTGTGGTGAGCTAAAGACCCTCGTCTAAGAATAAAAGTCTCCCCCATCCAAGGCGTGCCACTGCACCCGATCTTCGGTTCTCCGCATCCAGTCACTGCCAGCCGCCTCACGCAGATCGTCGCTCCATCTAGCCGGGGGCGTCCCACACTACGCTTGTTCATGCCTGGTCTTCACTCGAGAACTCGTCTACCACAGCGATTATCGGTTCCGTGACAGATTTGACCAGTCCACTGCCACTTCAATACTGTTTTCGTGAGACTTCGAAAACTTTTGTTTCCCTTGAAAATCTCTCATTTAGGTACTTATGTCGTTAAAAATACATAACGTACATAGCTAAAGAATGAAACAAAAGGTTGTTTGTAAATTCTCAAAGTAGACCTAATTATCTCGTACCTACGTAAAGTCAATGTCACTGGGTTATTATGGTGATCTGAGGTGATGTGTTTGCATTGGCGCGGCATCGCGAAGTCTTGGGTTTGTTTGAACTTGATGACGAAACCGTATGGACAACTATGCCTAGGTAAGTATACCTCATCTACCAAACGACCCTGATAATCTGTGTAAATATACTAGGTGAACAACAGTCGGTTCTCTTCGGAACTCCAAAAAATCTGTACCAACCTTTATCAGATCAGAAATCGTACTACCTATCTTCACGCTATGTATACGTACCTGACTCGAGGTATTTTTATAATTATTCTCTTGGACTCGATTATCACCGAGGTACCACTTAAGTAGTTGTTGTCACAAGAGGGCAGTAGTCAGGAAGGTTCGAATCTCTTTGGTGGCGCGCGAGTCGCAAATTTTTAGTAGACTAATAGTAATATTGGCTCCGCAGTTGTTTAGACTCTCCCTCACAGAAAGCGTGAACAAATGAAGTTAACTACCTACTTGTAACAAACGTCTGTAACTGTTTTCATTTGTTAGCTATATATCCAGTTGCGTTGGTTACCTCTTTGTGCGCGTAGGGTAGTATAAAGGGAGTCACATCAATCTCAAATTGAGATTGCGATTCTCCAGATGTCACTGTCACTGTGGATCACTTAGGGTTTTATTTAAGCAGTTTATCCTATACTGGCTTACTTGCGTTGTTTGTCGTCAGGGTGCGCTGCTGGCGTGCGGCGCGAGCGCGTTCAGCGTGGCCTCCGACGTGGCTGGCTCCATCCGCGTGCCCGCCGCCTACTGCGGCGTGTTCGGACACAAGCCCACGCCAGGTCAGCGTGGTCAACACCACCACACCCCGCTTTCAATACAGTTTATGTCACATACTTGATCGCACTACAAGACTGAAAGTTTAAAACAACGAAGACTGGCTAGAAAGGGCTTGTTCCCAAGGCCGTAAAACCTTTTAAAAACAGTATAGTTTAAAAAGAAGCGGGTTGCGTTCCGTAAATGATCTAGGTGGTTATGTCAAAATGAATACAAAGCGCGAAACCCTAAAATGTAGGTACCAAAGAAGTATCCACTTCAAAAATGTCTCCAAATATATCTCCTTCGTCCCTACTGCAGGTATAATCTCTATCGAGGGCCACATTCCCACTCTGAGCGACCCTCTGTTCCCGCGGTTCCTGGCGGTGGGCCCGATGGCGCGCCGCGCCGAGGACCTGCCGCTGCTGCTGGCCGTCATGGCCGGGGACCGCCGGGGGACCTTCCACCTCGAGCGGCCCGTCCATATCAAGGACGTACAGGTATTTGGGGAGCACTAGCCACAGAATAATAAATCTACTGAAGCGCCGCTGCGGCCGTTCTCGAAAATAAATAAATACCTAAACTTGTATGTTGCTCTATATAGGCACTGGTAACAAAAAAAAAACATTTCTTAAAATCTCCTGTCAACTTGCAAGGCTAGTGATTGACAGACTGGCAGTTGATTTCTTTAAAATCTTCGAATGCTATTCATATCTTTTATATAGAAATGTTTTCTTTCAGTAAAATTTGCTTCAATATCTAGGTTCTTTCTCTCCAGGTGCGGTTCCTACAATCCATTCTGAATACTTGTATAATTCTATTTTGACAATTATTGTAATCTGAACCAAAGCTTGCTTGCAGGTCCACTACATGACGGAAGCGACCAAGTCAATGGCACTGATCCGGGTGCACAGCAGCATACGCGAGAGCATCGAGAACGCGGCCAAGTATCTCCACGAGTGCGGGGCCACCCTCAGCCAGGTACCGTGACACTTGGAAATGAGTGATTGTTATTACTTGCTCAAGTAGCTCTTTTAAAATAGTTCCAAATATCTCAATAGATGGCACTGACTGGATTATTAAATGTCAAACTAAGCAAATGTCCGTGAAATTAGGCCATAAATTGTATTAAAAAAATTCCAACCGATTATTGTACTTTTTAGCGGGAATTTTGTATTTCCCTTGTGATATTTAAATTTATTCTATATTTTTTTAGGAGAAATTCAAAGACTTGGAAGATTCAGTAGAAACATCGGTGTCCGTTTTCTTTTCAATGAAAGACATACCGAACATGTTGCAAGATCCTGCGAATCCAAAAGTAAGTTTTGGCAAACCTCTGGCAAATACACTGTTTTGATCAGGTTTTGATTGTTTTCTTTTCTTAACTCTTTTCAAACATTTTTTATCAAACGATGCGTAAATTGGAACGTGTAATAAGTACATAATTCGGATACACGCACAGATTATTGTAATAATGTCTTCGGATACAAGCTATTTGAGCCCACTTACCTCCAAAACTTCCAGGTGTTGCCAGAATACATTGTTTGCCACATTTAATGCTACATATTTTTTCATTTTCAGCGCGACAAGAGTCTTTTGTTGGAACTTCTAAAAGGTCTGTTCGGTGGCGGTACACGGTCGCTGCAAGCGTTAGGTTTTACACTTATAACCAGAAGTCAACTTTTTATACCGAAATCTCGACGTGGCTATTACAGGGCTAAAGCGAAGCAATTACGGGATAAAATGACGGTAAACACACATTGTTTATTAATTTGTGCGGCTATATATCGCAGAACTTCTACTTAATTAAAACTTAGTAAACACAAGATTGGAGCGTATTTAAAACTTGAACCTATTGACAAAATAAACTAATTGGCGACGCAAATGTTCTACACAGCGCTCCTAGCGAGTGAAAGTCGAAACTTTGACAGTAGTGTTCAGTACAATTCGATGGTTCGTATTTAATTAAAAGTGAAGAGTGAAGATATCGCAAGAACCAAAACATTTTGTTAATCTTGTATTTCCAAAATTTGCCGCTAGGAGCGCACTTACGATCTTTGAATCTCTAAATTTCCTTTCAGGAAACGCTTGGTGAGAACGGCGTTTTCTTGTACCCTGTATGCAACGGGCTCGCTCACTATCACAACCAGGTGTTCTTGAAGGCCTCTGGAGTAATGTACACGATGGTATTCAACATTCTTGGCATGCCGGCCACCACTGTCCCCATGGGACTGCACAATGGGCTGCCTGTAGGGATACAGGTGGGATTTATGAATAAGCTAGCTGTTTCCGGTCTAAACGAACCTCTTTGGTACTTTTCTATTAAAGTATGGATCACCAAGATTATGTCGATTATTGTCGGTATGGTAAATTTTTGATGATGTGTCTTGCCATTGAATTGTAATCAATTTTCACCCATACAAGGGATATCTTGGAAAGTAGGCATCAGTTTTAATTTAATGTTTTATACTTACAGGTCGTAGCAGCACCAAATCAAGACAGATTGTGTTTGGCCGTTGCGAAACAACTCGAGGTTGGATTCGGAGGCTGGAGACCTCCGCAGTAACAGTGACTAGCATATTTCTTACTGCTAACATACCATAGTTATAAGTTAACTGTCATCAAACCACATGTATGGCGTGGTTGTTTTTTACTGGGAAAATTAGCACTAAGACAGTTTTTAATCTTTTCTTGCATTTTATGTATGTAATTTTATTACTATATAGACCAATAAAATTGGTGATAAATGTTTTTACTATAAGTTACAACTAAGTTTGGTAAAATACTCGTACTTAATATGTAACGAAACGATACACAGTATTTGGTTTTATTGTGTAGATAAAATAGTTAGGCTCCATTATAAACTAAATTAGGTGCATTACTTCAGTTTGCTACACCACGAAATTAAAAATTAAAATAATATTTTTTACCCCGTTTTTTTAATTGTAAATAACTGTCACAATGGGGGGAAAAGGGAAGAAAATGAAATTTCCTTTACAATCGGATCTCTCGCACACCCACCTATTGTGTAACTTTGACAGTTGTTCGCATTTATATAATAAAAAAACAGACTTTAATATGACTGTGAGGGAATAAAATTTACTAGGTACATAATATTATGAAAATATTGAAAGTGTTTTGAAAAATGTTTGTGAAATATTTCTATCTACACTGTGACCTATCAAATTTATTTCTGTATACTAGAGATCTTATATAGTTTGTATACACGCTATCTAAATGGTAATTTACTATTAAAAAATAAATCTTAAAATAATGGTGTCACGTCTTATTTTGTATCCATTTGTAGCTTTTAATATTTACCCCGAAAATAAATATGTATAATGAATGTAAACATTAAGAACCTAGGTCACCGACATAGCTCAAAGAATTGCGAAGCTGAAGTGGCAGTGGGCTGGGCACATCACTCGAAGTACTGACGGCCGTTGGGGCTGTGGTTGGGGCAGAAAGGTTCTCGAGTGGCGACCACGTATCGGAAGACGCTGCGTAGGCAGGCCTGTCCTGTCCTGGCCTGTCCAACAAGGTGGACCGACGATCGCGGGACCCAGCTGGGTAAGGTTAGTGCAGGACCGGTCATCGTCGAAATCCTTGGGGGAGGCCTTTGTCCAGCAGTGGACGTCTACAGGCTAATATGATGATGATGAAACATTAAAATGACTCATGTATGAACTTAGTCACTGTATTTCGTAATATCATGAAATCAAACGTGTAAACTATAAAGTTACATCAACTGGTGAATTACGGTACGGTGTGCATCTTTTTTCTTTTTAATATATAAAACAAAGTCGTGTTAGTTAGACCATTTATAACTGAAGAACGGCTGAACGGATTTTGATGAAACTTGGTACAGGGATAGCTCATACCCTGGAATAACATATAGGCTACTTTTTACCGGAGTAAACGGTTCCCACAGGAAAAACTTATTTCACGCGGGCGAAGCCGCAGGGCAACAGCTAGTTTATCATAAATTAAACTGCAAAATTATTGTATTTTTCTAACCTCGCAGGAAGGCCATTGAGCGTCATGAATTTTATTAATTCCATTCTAAATTTGCCAAAAATGTCACCAACAATTGATAAATAATATTTAATTATTATTTTAAATGAAAAAAAATTGTTGAAGTGAGACGTTGTTGGTAACTGTTTATTTTGCTAAGATGGGAAATCCAAAAACATTTACTGGCAACACCAAATAACGAACGACGTTCTCTTGAGAATGTGTGCGACATGACGCGCCGGTGAATTTTCTTAAAAAATTGACGTAATTTTTCCGTGAATACATTGAAAATAAGGTATAATATGAACATTTTTCGCTTTAATTTGTGTTTTTGTGCGCGAACGCTTGAATAATCTGTATGATTCCTTGCAGATTTCACAATGGCCGATCAAGTTGATTCCATGTCAGACGCCCAGCTACGGACAAAATTGGCGGAGCATGGGTTCCCTGTCATGCCTATAACAGCGTCTACGAGGAAGTTATTAGTGAAGAAGCTCAAATTAGTGCTGGATAACAAGAGTAAACCTCGGAGCAGCGGGGACAGTAAGGTTGACAACCGGCGGTCGCTCGCGCGGTATTCGAGCGGCGAGGAGTCCGATCTGGATAGTAGCAATGTGAAAGAGAAGCGGGGCCGCCGCGCGACCACCGGCGGGGCCATGCTGCCGCCGGCGAGCAGCAAGACGCGGCGTCCGCCCCCGAAGAAGGAATCTCCCGCCAAGCGCGACTCCGACAAGGGCTCCGAATCCGAAGAAGACGGCAAAGCCCCCGTACGCACGCACGAGAAGGTCGAAACCGTGACCACAAGGCGTGTCACGCGTACGTACGCGGCGAATGACCAGGACGACTATGAAACGGGGTCAGACAGTGACATAGATGTGGAGAAGAAGACCTCGTCGCCGTTCAGAAGCAATTCCAGGTCTAGTGACTACATTTCCAGCACTTTACCTACTAATGATGCTGCTAATAGTCCACACAGGTCTTCAATATTCTCCAGGCCTTCCATTAGTCCATCTAATTACACATCAAACTTGACACCATCTGAAAACCTCAACTCTATTCGCTCGCGATTGGGGTTGACATCGACTCTTGGAGACACTGCAGCAGCAAGTACTCCGAAGTATAGCACCAGTACTTACCAGCCGATCATTTCCTCGGTAGATGAGGTGGAATCTCCATATTTAAGTACTTTCACTCGACGCTTATCTGCCCTCAAGGCGGACCCGCAGAGAGCCACTTCTTTTCTTGATCGGGACGTAAACAATGGCGCCAGCGGGAGCACGCTCCTGCCACGCAGACCTTATGTCACCGGAGTCTCTAGACCTGATGTAGTTGACTATAAGACAGCCAATGACAAAAAATTTCTGAAAAACAATCTTGTGTCACTTGCTCTGGTAGCTATATTTGCACTTTTTTTTTTTTCATTATTTTTTCTCTATATAGTTAAAAGGAATGACATCACATCAGTTGTGGATGATCAAAACAGTGTCGTACCGATATGCCAGTTGAATATACCCGGTAATCGACCAGGGATCAACTGCGTGCCTAAAGATCAAGTCAGCTATGCTAAAGATTTGCTGAAAGTCATTCATCCAGAGCTCACATCAAGAGCAGCAGCTTACAAATGCGGCACGCCTGGTGCGCTGCCGTACTTGACAGAGAGGGAGATAATAGACATTGCAAGCGCGAGAGCTGGGGCTGTAGACGTCAGCCAGTGTCGCACTGACCTTAATAATCTTCAAGTTCTGTTAGTAAACAACCCACGGTGGGGACTGAATGTAGTCCAACTTAAGAATCTGTACTCCAAAGACATTGAGTATTCTGCTATTACTTCAACTGATGTGGTGGTTCAACAACGCAACAAGGGCAGTGTTGCTGTAGCCCTCTCCGACCCTTCCACACCCATCTCATGCTTGATCATGAACACCTTGTATTCAGCTGGCTCGACAGTTATCACCATCGCATTCTTAGCTGTACTAATACTTGGTGTGCAAAGAATCTACAAATACTACATCGGCTACAAGAAGAGAAAAAGCGAAGAAATCTACTCAATGGTGGAACAGATCATCGATATCATTTCTCAAGAGACTGAAGATAGTGGAGAACCTTACATATCAGTAGACCATGTGCGTGACACTCTGATTTCACCGCAAAATAGAGAGAAAATGGCTTCAATTTGGGATGCTGCTGTCAAATTCATCCAGAGAAATGAAAGTAGAGTTCGGATGGAGGTGCAGTCTGTTGATGGAGAAGATTGTCGCGTTTGGAGATGGATTTCCGCTCACAGCAGTCCGAAGCGGACCACCGCATGGCAAGGACAAGCGTTCGAGACCCAAGAAGGATCCGTTAACAACCTGACTGTATCTCCCACCCCCTGCCTCAAGATTCGCCATATGTTCGACAAGACCGATGCGAACCCGAACTTGAGAGCCGTGATCCAGGATGCTATTTTGGAGAAATGCGGAGACCGTTGCAACATCCTCCACATCGACGTCGAGAGGACATCGTGCTGCGTTTACGTTAAATGTGCGACCCAGGGGGACGCGGGGGTGGTGTACCGCAGCCTCCACGGCTGGTGGTACGAGGGCCACCTCATTACGGTCAAGTACTTGCGCTTGGAACGTTACATGCAGCGGTTCCCTGGCTCGCCTTCGACAGGCCCATTTCTGACAACTTCCCATCAGAGGACTTGGGATGAGTAGGTCTTAATTTGATGTAGGGGACAGTGTTAAACAAGGTCATAGCTTGCGGATATTATTTATTGCAAAAACTAACTGTCAGCGCATGTAAGAGTAAAGGTTCCCTTTCATTATACTATTTGTAGTGCTTCATGTAAAGTCATCACTATTTTTATAATAAACAGCTCAGAAAGGTCTATAAAGGTCCACTTGGCACTGGATATATAGCATAATGTAAGGAGCCATTACTAATCTGTGACTTTGTTTTTCAAATATTAATCTTATTCGTTAGTCATTTGTATTTACGAAATAAGAGGTAAGTAAGTCTTCAATTTAAAAGATGGGTTCTGTATCCAGACTTTATAATTTTTTATTAATTCATGTCTCCAAGTAGTCGAATATATACAGAATCAATCGTTTCAACCAGTTTTTGTTCTAATATTGTATTCATAATAACGGAATTGCATAATAGATGTAACCTCGGTGGACAATGGATAAGAATTTTAATCAGGACCTCTAGTGTTCATGAACAATTTGATTTTTGTGGGTTTTATAGGAAATGGGGAGGTAACATTCAAATTGTTCATTCACGCATGACTGTTTGCATGTAACATTATCACTCTGTTAATATTGGTTAGTGATAACACGTAACTTGAAAACTGTTAAGCGGTCCCTACACGATCATGCTGCATGACATGCATTACGTGCTGTCACTCATGCATGACCGTCTAGTTGTAGTAGTGATTGACGCGACCGACATGCAAATTACGTGCTGGCCGTTGCTTCACTGTACTATGTGATTGATAGCAAGCACGAGGGTCCATCATGCAGCATGATAATTCACGTAAACGTAGCGCATGTCGTGCCGCATGATCGTTTAGGGACCGCTTTAGGATCTTTGAGACCTCGTCTGTCAAAATAGTTATCAACACTCACTGTGGCACAACTTATGCATTTGTCAATTAATTAATTTTTATGTATTCTGTGTGCATTTCAATTAATTAATTAATTATTAATTAATTTCAATTTTTAGTATTCAATTTTGAAGCCATAATTTGGGTGTTGATTTTCGTTTTTCTTTATTTAGGTATTAAATTGTTAGTTAAGTTAAACTGGACGAACTATGAGAATTGGCTTTGTTGATGTGGGTTCAGGAATGGGCTATGTTTGAAAACTAGGCACAGTTCTCTTGATCAATCATTCATTACATCATAATACTTGACATTATTATTTGAAATTTACCGCTAATAAATAATTAAAAAAACAGAGAACATAATTAACTAAAGATGTAATAAAATTCCTTTCAAATTGCTCAGCTATTGCAAAACTTAACTATTTCACTTGTTTGCTTAGATGAAACTGAAAGAGGAAGATTTGTTATATATATAATACTAAAACTACCGAGCTTAGTTTTAAGGCGTAACCAAGACCGTCATGGACTGATGGTTGAATGATGAAAAAAATAAAGTATGCAGATTTTCATCAGTCACCGCATTAGACGATCATTCATCCGTCAGTCACCGTCTGACTGTGGTAAAACTGACAGCAAAACCTACAGTGTAAGGCGTGCTTAAGAGAGTACCACATCTAGGTGAACGGACACATCTTCGACATTTTCTTCAATAAATTGTTATAAATCGAATTTGAACATAGCCCGTTCAAATTTCATTCTTTGACTTTGTAAATAGTTGACATCACAATGCCAGAATATAATTTCTAAAAATGACCACGTGTCCAAGCTTTTGTTACTGAGTTTACTGTTTTTGGAACAAATTATTTAAGCTACAGTTTTAAGTTTAAGTTAATTCATAGGGTATTCCAGTTCGTACATGAATTTGCGTTAATTAGTAATCTTGGCGCATTTCTATTCTTAAGCTTGTTTAATTTCTTACGATTGACATTAATGTTAACTATAGATACGTACTAACTTAACATTCTTAATTTTTTGCATTATTTTTCTGGATTGATTTTTACTTTTTAATAAATTTGATGTAAGAAAAGATAATTTTTATTGAAGCCTCCTAGTTTCTGAGTTACAAACTAACAGTAGTTGTCTGGTCTGTTGGCGTAGTTGGTAGTGACCCTGCCTACTGGGACATAGGTTGTGGGTTCGATTCCCACACGGGGCCAACATATGTGGGATGAGCATATCTGTTGGTTTTCGGATTCTGGGTGTTTGTATGTATTCAAGTATTTATTTAAAAGTATTTATGTATGTTTATCAGTTGTTGAGTACCCGTTTACAAGCTTCGGCTTAGTTTGGGACTAAACAGCCGGGTGTGAATTTGTCCAAACATTATTATTAGTTAGCTACTAGTTACGTTTCTCTCGACCGCATGTAGTTCTTAAAACTATCAATTTTGAAGGTCGAATTTCAAATATTAATAAAAAAAAACCTAATTCTTATCATGCTTTTGGTATTATATTAATTACTGATTAGTAAGACTAGCAACTCAGTTACAAAGCAAGAAAAAATGTTCCATGTTTGTAGCCGGCAACGAAGCTCGGTTACAAACACGACCGGTACCAAAAAGTCACTAACAGCTAAATGATATGACATATAATGCAATAAGTCCACAACTTGTACAGGCGACCGCACGTCAGTGAAAACACTGACCTTGAGCTGGCCTAGCCTATTAGGGGGTTTCAATACTATGAGAGACCAGTTTATACTGGTTTTGTCTCCATTGACATGCGGTCGACCGTACTTCTGTTGGTCTTCAGTAATAAAAATAAAACACGAAATAACTTCACAAACACATATATTTCGATCTACAACCTTTTTGATATTAGACTAGTAGCCAATTTAAACCAATTTCGAACTGGTAATTTAAAAATTGGTAATTTAAATATGGTAATTTAAATGGCTACTTATTTTTGCTTGGCTATCGATAAAGTAATCGAGGAGGGTGTTTCCTAGTAGTTCCCCATGATTCAATTCTATGGAACCCTGGAGATGACTATACTAATAAGCTAATACTAGTCAGTTCTAAAAAGCCTGCAATCTTTTTTTATTTTTAGAGTAAAACGAGCACAAGATATTAAAATCTAGATAACGCGTGAGTCATCCGAACCCTTTGGCTCGCACTTAGATAAAGAATGAACCATAGAACCGTAATCAGCGTATAGCATGAAATAGCATTAGTCTTTTACCCCAATAATTTGAGAAGTCGCTTCTTACATGGCGGGGTCAAACTGAACAAACACTATTTTAGTCGGGCTGTTGTTTGTTCAACAAAAAATTCAGATACGTAGAAAGAGATAGAAGATATTATATCTGTCTAGCTTACTCTTACCACTTTTGTAATAAGTGTGTCCCTCTCTGATTATTATTGTTATTTTATCAGCTGTTCTATGGGATCCTTAGCTGCGAACTGAATAATATGACATATTACAAAATAAAAGACAAAATGACACTTGTTCCGCCGGGGTGGTCTCCACGCTACAGACGATAAGCAACATCAACCCTCAACAGTTCCACAGCAAGAGCTACGAAGATGGGGAGCTGGTGGGGTCCCACTCGAGGGCGCTAGTAGTGCAGCAGGTCGGCGAGGGCCTGGTAGCAGCGCCACTTGTCGGGCAGGTAGAAGGGCTCGAACACGTGCGGGAAGGGCGCGTCCCAGCCGCACACGCGCGACACCGGCGCCTCCAGGTGCAGGAAGCACTCCTCCTGGCGAACAAACAAACTACTTTTAGTAAAAACAAACTACATTTAAAACAAATTACATTTAAAACAAACTACATTTAGAAAAAACAAACCACATTTAAAACAAACTACGTTTTTAGAACCAACTACATTAAGAACAAACAAACAACATTTAGAACAAAATAGAACAGTACATTTTAGATTTTTTCGCGCTTTGTATTCATTATTAATTAATATACACAGGAAGGTTCGAATCTCTTTGGTGGCGCGCGCGCTCCCTATGGAGACTGCATCTTGCATATTTAGTTTGGGAACCAATGGTGCCACTTACAGGGGGGGTGCGGACAAAGGAGGCGGAGTAGCGGGAGGAGGTTGCTAATATAAATTCATTTGGAGTTTGAAAATGAGAATGTGTGAGTGAGTCACAGTATTGTCGTACATTTGACACGATTTTGACACACATAGAATGCTTCTTTTACGCCTCTTTAAGGGGCCGCGAGCACGCCCCAAAGAGATCTTAACTCTATGCTTTACATTACTAGCCGATGTCCCGCTTGGGTTTTTGTTTTTTCTCGAAACTTAAGTACATTTACTGACTGCTCTCAAACGGTGAAGGAAAACGTCGTGAGGAAACCTGCATACGCCGAAGAAGCAATTCTTAGGCGCATGTGGAGTCCACCAACCCGCACTGGGCTAGCGTGGTGCCCGAACGCCCTCGTTGATAGGGGTTGCCTGAGCACCAGCAGTGGGGACATGTTAATAGCCTGTTGATTTAATTTTGATGTGAATAAAAAGACTACAAACGCGAGGATGTGTACCTGCACTGTGGCGGCGAGCTCGGCGCCGAAGCCCGAGGTGAGCGGCGCCTCGTGCGCCACCAGGCAGCGACCAGTCTTCTTCACTGACTGCAACACACGCAATAATAATAATAAGTTTATTTAGAATAAGCATGCATATACATAGGTGGACGGATAATTAGAAACAGGGCAAGATTTTCATACAATCGAGGTCACTTTGAAGCCATGGCTCTCCGTGAAGCATTGATCGGGGCATGATCTGATGACGGTCATCGAGAGAGTAGATGGAGGACTTTTAGATCGCTATAGACATTAACTGATCAGATGAGCCGTTTGGAAGCAGCATCGTCATGATTCCTTAACTTTAAGATTTCTATACATTTTGACGGTTTTTTTCTTCATGACGATGCTGCTTCCAGACGGCTCATCTCATCAGCTGGATATCTATAGCGATCTAAGAGTCCTCCATCTGCTCTCTCGATGACCGTCATCAGATCATGCTCCCATCAATCCTTCACGGAGAGCCATGGCTTCATAGTGACCTCGATTGTATGACAATCTTGCCCTGATTCTAATTATCCGTCCACCTATGTATATAAGGTGCTAACAAATTAGTTACCGATATTTTTACAGTTGCTAGTACTCGGCCTTCTGACTACATTTAAGTATAAAACATTATAGGCTTTATTATGTTTTTTAGAGAAAACTGGGGGAAAAAAATGTATGTAAAAACACTCTGTTTATGAAATAATTAAATGGAGCCATTTTTAATAGATTCTAGAACCTCTCTTTCTACCACTTAACTGGCCACTTCACAGAAAAATGCACAGGATAGATTATTTTTTGACAGAATTATAAAAAAAAATTTGCACAAAATTATATGATTTTTTTCTTAATTTCTAGTTATTGTGAATTATTATAACGTAAAGTATCTTCTCTTAAAATATCAGTAACAAATTTGTCGCCAAGGAACCAAGGTCACCGACATAGGTCAAAGAATTGCGAAGCTTAAGTCGCAGTGGGCTGGGCACATCGCTCGTAGAACTGACGGCCGTTGGGGCAGAAAGGTTCTCGAGTGGCGACCACGTACCGGAAGACGCAGCGTAGGCCTCCCACAAGGTGGACCGACGATCTGGTGAAGGTCGCGGGACCCGGCTGGATGAGGTTAGCGCAGGACCGGTCGTCGTGGGGATCCTTGGGGGAGGCCTTTGTCCAGCAGTGGACGTCTACAGGCTCATATGATGAACAAATTTGTTAGCACCTTAAATACAGTTACATAGGTAGACAGAAAGAGCAAATAACAATAATTTTGTAGTGCTTTAAATAAAAAGATAAAACATACATGGTTTCATGACTTACAAAACATGAGCCGTTTCTCGCTATTATGGTAAAATATGCCGGATTTTTGCAAACTTTTGGCGAATACCCCAAAAAGGAGTGTAATGTTTTCAGGGTTCATGTATAGTCCCCGTAAATCTTTTTGGCGGTTGAGTGAATATAGTCACAGGTTGTTAGCACATCGCTGACAGTGTTTACAGTCTATGTGTGCGTATTGATATAAAATTTTTGATTCTATTGATGAAATTGTATGAGTGTCTCTAGTACCCCGCACAGCTCCCCTTTGACACCTAAAATGAGTCATTGCGCAGGAATCAGCCAACTTCACATAGCCGCCAAAAAGATTTACGGAAACTCATGCATTCCACGTACATTGCAGACAGTCTCCTCGTCCCAGGGCAGTATGGACATGAGGTCGATGACGTCACACTTGACGCCCAGCTTGTCGCGCGCCATCTGCGCCACCTCGAGCAGCACGTGCACCTGCGTGCCCCACCCCACCAGGGTCGCCGCGTCGCCTGACAACACAACACTACATTTACAATTGTCAGTCTGTCAATGATGGTCACACCCAGAATGGCACGACACCAACAACACTTTATTGACCGAGCGAGCGAAGCGTCTCAGTTTCGAGATTGGCCAAAAATGCTTTTGTCCGTCTGTCCGTCTTTGTCTTCAATTCTCTACAGGTCACATTTTCAACCGATTTTAACGAAAATTTGGCATACTTACCGTTTCTAATTATCCGTCCACCTATGTATTAATAACGCCGACAAAGTGGGTACAATAAAAACTTGAAAAACATTTTTTTTAGAGTACCATACGCGTAAAGTGTGAGTGAATTTTTTTCCTCATGAATTCCATGGTGTGGGGTATCGTTGGATAGGTCTTTCAAAAACATCGCGGGTGTGTGGAAAACATTTTTCGATTCAGGGATCCGTTTGCGTTGTCATCTTTTTTGACACTTTAGTAAGTACGTAATGTCTCCAACTGCAAAGTTGACTTCTGTTCGTTTCTTTCAGGTTCATAAGGGCTGGCGAGGTCTACTGTTCTCACAGAACCACTAGCTTACAATTGTCAGTCTGCTGCATGTAGCAGGCTGATAGTCAAACAAGATCTATACGTCTATACCAATATTATAAAGAGGAAAGATTTGTATTTTTGTGTGTGTGTATGTTTGTACTGAATAAAGCAACTTTAGCTTCTCTACTGCAGTTGTGACTACATACATTCAAACACCCGGTGCACTTGCATGATTAATTAAAACCTACACCTAAATCTGTTTCTACATTACAAAATATAACATATATTTCATTTTAATCATATCAATTGTATGTTCTTGTGCAGTTTCAGAATTGTTTAATGTATTTATGTGTATGTATGTATGTATGAATGTATGTATGTATATATGTATGTATTATTTATTTATTTATTAATTCTGATTGATGTATTATAGATTATAGTTTTAGAACGTACTGCTATGCGTTCTCACCGCTAAGTGCGATTTCATTCAGACAACCTTTGTCTTGTAACCTTAAAGTCATGTGTTATTATTATTAATAATTTAGATTATAATTACCTACTTTAAAGCACTTCACTCTCACCATTTATAAAACGAGGATAACTGTCATTGGCTTTTATATTTTGCAAATATTACTATGTTACGTTAAGATTAAGTTAAGCTGTTGTTGTCCCAAATAAAGAAAATTGAATAAACTCAAAAACTACTGTGCCGATTTCAAAAATTCTTTCACCATTGGAAAGCTACATTCACCCTGAGTGACATAGGTTATATTTATTGCAAAAAAATGTCCACCCGTGCGAAGCCGGGACGGGCCGCAGGTAGTTAATAATATTAGTAGTGTGGGGCTGATGGCGGCGTGCGTACCTTCCCTGAGCAGCTGCGCCTTCCCGAGGGGCAGCATGTAATCTGCCGCGGGGACGTCCTCCGCCGCGGAGCGGTACAGGATCTTGGGCTCCAGGAAGATGCAGGGGTCGCGCTCGCGCACGCACGACAGCAGCAGCCCCTTGGCGGTGATGGGGCCGCGAGGGACCACCACCTGCGCAATGCCACCACATCAAAAGTGTTAGCATCTGAGACCATTGCGATTCGATTCTGATGATTGATTCAATCGAGCTATTAAAGTAATTAAAACACGCAGATAATTAAACAGAATACATGAACCTTTTTTGTTTGTTAAAATCATAAAAGTCTGAATCGATTACCAGAATCGAACACTGGCTGATTCGATTTCATCGATGGTGACTCGGTCGGGTTGTGAGCATATATATTGGAAGTCGATGGTTGCGAGTCGTCATTCATTCGCGAGCAGTGGCGGCGTATGGACGCATATTTTCAAGTGTTGTGTATTCAGTCCACGATCCATGTAAAAGTGTAAAAGTGTTCACCAATAAACGGATTATCACAATCTTGGCGATTTATTTGGAGGCTAAGGAGGTACCGTTCACAAAAGGGATCTTGGGGCGGAAACGTAAAGAGAGAAACTATAGAGGACGCACTAAAATAACAATAATAATCAGAGAGGGACACACTTATTACAAAAGTGGTAAGAGTAAGCAAGACAGATATAATATCTTCTATCTCTTTCTACGTATCTGAATTTTTGGGGGGCAGTTGGTACATACCAAACAAACAAACAACAGCCCGACTAAAATAGATAGTGTTTGTTCAGTTTGACCCCGCCATATAAGAAGCGACTTCTCAAATTATTGGGGTAAAAGACTATTGCTATTTCATGCTATACGCTGATTACGGTTCTATGGTTCGTTCTTTTTCTAAGGGCGGAAATGAGTTATACTTATAAAGGGTTGAAATAACCAACCTCCTAGGCCGTATGGTTATTTTCTTTATAAACTTTGTGGTGACCCTTTCGCGTCGTGGTTTGAGTCATTTTCAAATCAAATCAACAGCCTATTAACATGTCCCTACTGCTGGGGCTGAGGCCTACCCTCTCAACGAGCGCGTTCGGGCTATAGTCCACCACGCTAGCCCAGTGCGGGTTGGTGCACTTGACATGCGCCTAAGAATTTCTCTTCGGCGTATGCCGTATAGGTTTCCTAGCGATGGTTTCCTTCAGCGTTTGGCTTTCTGTGCATCGCGACGAGAATCGAAAATAATAATAATAATAATGTTTTGGACAAATCCACACACGGCTGTTTAGTCCCAACTAAGCCGAAGCTTGTAAATGGGTACTCAACAACTGATAAACATACATAAATACTTAAATACCTATAAGTATACAAACACCCAAAATTTGAAAACCAATAGATATGCTCATCACACAAATGTTTGTCCCGGGTGGATATCTCACCCACGACCTCTGGCGCAGTAGGCAGGGTCACTACCAACTACTTTTTTTTTCCGCTGTGGACCCACCCTGAGCCCCGGGCAGTGCGCGAAGAACGCCTCCGGGCTCTGCGAGTGGTAGAGGCCGCCGTGGCCGACGGCGCCGCAGGGCGCGCGCACCGTCAGCGCGCCGCACTCGTGCTGCCCCGCCGAGCGGTACCGCGCCTTCGCCGCCTCGTTCACCAACTGCCGGCCACACCACAACAACAACTATTTATTAACAGTAAGGTAAATACGTCTGTTTTATCTGTGTGTTTTCCAATTTGTGTTTTACCTTTTTTGTTTTGTTTTTGTCTCTCCTTGTACGTGCTATATGGCACCCGAAGCTCGGAAAAAGAAAAACAGGTAGACCCAGAGAGTTGTTAGTATACATAGAGCGCGCGTTAGCAAGTCTGAACTGTAAGCACGGGTCTGAACAGTCTCGAAATTTTCGCGGCGACGCTACTAGCCACAACACGTCAGTAGCGCTGATTGTGCGGTGCCAAGCTGTAAGCACGATTCACGGAAAAGAACGAAATCTATATAGAAGCGTCCATAGAACACCTGCTTACACTTGGCACAATGGGCAATGAGCGATGCGCGCGCTCTATAGCTAGTATACTAACTCTATGGGTAGACCTAAGACTAGATGGGAGGATGATGTAGTAAAGACAACAGGGAAGAAATGGATGCAGAAAACAGAAGGGAATGGAACAAGGAGATGGGAGCAATACACGGAAGAGTGGCAAGAGGTAGCTGGAAGAGGCTGGGGCCCAAAGGCTCTCCAAAATATTTTTTTAATTATTCATAATTTTTATTAAAAAAAAATAGGATCATAATATGAATTTCTAATTATTATTTCTTCTATTTTTATTATTAACTAGCTGACCTGACAGACGCGTTCTGTCAAAATCTAATTTTCACCCCCATGTGAAAATCCAAAAATCCATCATTACTTTTTTATGATACATTTCCAATTTTCAAGTTCCAACTGCCTTTAAAGAAACCGATACTCCCGTGAAAATTTTCACCCCAGCCAGTCAGTATTCGTAGTAGTAAAGCCAGGTTTGGGCGTGACAATGCAGTAGGTACCTGATCGAACGCCGGGAAGATGTAGTCAGCGAACTGTATCTCTGCGATGGCGGTGGCGCCGGCCGTGGCCAGCCCGATGCCGAACCCCGCGATGCCCTGCTCGCACAGCGGCGTGTTGAACACGCGCTCCTTGCCGTACTTCTCCTGAAACACGCAAAAAATTTTTTAAGGTCTCTGTGTATTAGTTTATTACTGACATAGCATGCACTTGTAAAACAGGAAATCAGTTTATATAGCAATAAATATCAAACGCGACTGTTGATGACCTTGCAGCTCAACTGAAGGAAATTTGTTTGTGACTGTTTGTTTCCCGAAAAAAAAAAAAAAAAAAAAGGGAAGCGTACAATACGCCAGAATTAAAAAAACAGCGTGGGATCGCTAACTGAACGATTCCAACTCCAATCACGAGGATAGCAGGCATCATAGGATGCCTCCTAGGCATCTCCTCTAATGAACTGACCCCAATCAGATTGTAAAATCAGACACAAGCATAGCTTATTGTTAAAAATGACAGATTGCTACGATGAAAGATATAGAATAGAAAAAAAAACACAACACATAATCTGACTCTTTACAATATGAAAATTCGTTTATTCAAAATTGAAACCTTAGCGGTCTGCCTACGCCTGGGCGCTAGGGCCGTACATCCGCATCGATGCATCTGTGGCGAGTCTGTTGGTGAGCTCGGCCAACACGGCCTTTCGTGCGCCCGAAGTGCCGGCCGCATATCACGACACGCTGCCCTCAACAACATCATCCGAAGGGCCCTCGCCACCGCCAATTTGCCCGCAGTGCTGGAGCCTGCCGGCATCTTGCGCGGTGACGGGAAAAGACCCGACGGCATGACACTAGGGCCCTGGAAACTAGGCAGACCGTTGGTGTGGGACGCGACGTGTGTAGATACAATGGCCCCGTCTCACATACAGGTAACCTCGGCCAATGCCGGAGCCGCGGCTATGGCGGCGGAGAATGCGAAATGCCGCAAATACGCCAACCTCGGCACCACCTACCTTTTTATACCTGTCGGGGTGGAGACACTGGGACCCTGGGGCCCGGAGGCGAGAAAGCTCATCAACGAGCTTTCGTCGCGCCTCATAGAGGCCTCCGGTGACCAGAGGGCTGGCCAGTACCTCGAGCAACGTATAAGTCTTGCCATACAACGAGGGAACGTCGCCAGCCTTCTGGGCACAATGCCCCAGTGTGACCACCTCGACGGCCTTTTTTATTTGTAGTTAGTTAGTTACTTAGTTTTTAATTTATTTTTATTTATTTATGTTAGATACCTACTTAAGTTTTATTACCCTTGTAAAATAACCGATTGAATAAATATAACTCTTAATTACTTACATAAAAAAATATATATTGAAATACACTATTCTCTTTCTGGCGTCAATTCTGTCTGAAATTACTCTGTTCCCACCTGTATAGCCGAGGGGAAGAAACAGCAACAAACCCAACAGCACAGGGCCTTTTGTTCATTACAAATATTTATCTATGTTGAGCCATCAGGCACTCAGAAAAAGTGGAGAGGTCAGCGGGACGATGAAAATCTTCTGTGCGAATGGGATACACTAGCTGCAATGCGAGTGTTCTGGGTACAGCTTCTCCTGAACCCGAGGACTACAGGCTCCCACCCCTCAGTTGCATAATAGCTTTCGGACAGTGAACACTCGGGGAGGAGAGCAACAGGTAAACACAGGGGCTGACACAATAGATCCCATAGGGTCGCAGTCTGCATTCTCACCAGGGACAGACATATTTGTTCTGTCTAGATGATAGTTATATTTGTGAAGTGCTTTATCCTTGTCTTTTTTGCATAGCAGAGGTTTGGCTAAGCTAGTTTGGCATTGTGCAGTGTATGTGGAAATAATTATTTATTTGTTTTCGGACTGCCTTCCAACAAACAAATTAATACTTGTGAGCAAAAGAAATGGAAAAAATCATGAATTGTGGTGCCAAAAAATAGTTTAAATAAGTTGCCAGGATATGCTAGAAGAAATTATAACATTAAATCTCATACTTGCAAACCTAATGCGCATCTGAACACTCCCCCGAACGCAACGTCTTCACCAAACAACACTGCCGTCGGATCTGTCTTGAGTGTGAGGTCCATAGCATTGTTTATGGCTTGCATCATGTTCATTTTGGTTGTTTCTCCTGGAAAATGCAATATATATTTAATATTAGCTAATTTATATTTATTAATAATAATTATTAATTTTATATTAGTTTTAATAAATGAATTGAATTGAAATTGATGCCAGCACTTCTACATTATACAAAGGTACCTAGTCACATTATACAAGATGTGTCAGTGTATATTTTATTTATTGACTTGATGCCGGTCAGTGTGGACAAAAGGAGCGCAATGAAAAAATTACTCGACACATCCCGCTTCCATGTTACCTCCTTCCAGGTACTGTCGCTCGCTCCAAGGGTCACCAGTAACCTAACGAACCTAACCTTAGGGGTGCTCCGACTGCTGTCACACATTTTATTCCTTCGGCACCCCCTTTTCTCCACTTAAACCCATACTACATATTGATAACGCTACATGACCCGTTGGCCTTGTATCTTTGGCAAATGCAACAGTTATTGTGGTAAGTTTCCAGTAGCCTGGGTCAGGCTTATTGAAAACCCAGGTTAACAGGAAGCAAAAGCATGACAGACATTTTTTATTATGGTACAGTTTATATATTCCTCTACAAAATAATTTACCTTCCACCGGTTTTTCATTGTCAGGGAAGTAAACAAAATGGGAGGACAATCTCTTCGCGCCCTGGTTCGCATGTTTTAGCAATTTTGTGAATAGTACACTGTTTTTCATCACTAAACTGGTCATTTTTGTGAGAGACCCACAATGCTCCGCGCGCGTACAAATAGTGAATTGAGTAACACATCTTATCTGCAATTATAATGAGTTACGTCTTGATTACGAATCACTGATAGCGAATGACGAAAGTAAATAGAATTAAAATAGGTTTTTTTTTTGCTGCTTGCTTGCTCTTTTGCGTTCATAAGCTTACGCCTAGTACAATTAGTTTGGTTAAGCTGACGTCATCAATGTAAACTCGGACTACTTGGGTATATTAATAGTATTCTATTCATGACACCGTAGCTAGCACATTTCCCCACCCACGGGCCACGTCTAGGGCGTCTCGCTATGCTTAATACTGTACTGTGCACACATAGAGCACTTTTTGTCAATCAACTAACTTAACTAAACAACACGTTGTGAACTTATGAATGTTCCCTAGAATGACATTGACAAATGAACTTCCGAGAGCAAAACTCGATGAAAAGAAAAGCATGTTACTTAATATTTTTTTAAGCAAAAGTCTAAGTTCGAACTGCCTATTTTATAGTTAAGTGAATTTAAATTGAACTCTCAGTACCTTTTCAACAATATAATTTAGATGATAAGTACGGTAGGTACCTCATTATCATATCAGCCTTTTAACGTCCACTGCTGGACATAGGCCTTCCCCAATGAACGCCACCACAAAGTTTTTACCAAATTAATTTAAAATAGCTACTGCACTGCATTGCTGGCCCTAGACTAGGTGATACATACACTTAACTTAGTATATACAGTGTGTTTTTTTTAACTGGGACACTTAGGCTAAAACCGAAACCATAGGAGATACAGGGAAACTGTCTTAGGAACCATTTGTTCTATTTTTCTGAAAACAATTTTAGCCTAAAAATTTTTTTGGTCAAGCGTGTGTTGTCCATAATAATTAGACATATTGATCAAAATTTTTTTTGATGCGGATCGACTCTCTTTCATGTAAGGATTATTTCATTATATCGGAAGAAAAAAATCTGAGCAGCACAAGTTAGTCAAATTTAATAAAATGTTTTCTCATACAATCCCAGTACAAAGTAATTTTGATGAATTTTTTTTTAATGCATGTCGACTTTGTTTCATATAAGGATAATTTCATTGTATGAGAAGAAAAAAATCTGAGCAGCAGAAGTTAGTCAAATTGTATATTTTTTTGTCTTCTTACACAGAGGAATTAATAGATTCCACTTCTTATCCTCCTTCAAGAGTAAAAATCAGTCTTATTAGAAATAGTAGTAAGTAGGTAGGTAGGTAGTTTACTAAAGACAGCAATGAAATTATGTAACAGTGATTTGAACAATAGATTTTTAATTAAATTAAGTACTAGGTAGGTAGGTAACAAAAGTTTACAAAAAGTAGATTACTTACTTACAAAATAAGTAGGTAATAAATAAATAAATAAATTTGATCATATTTTCAAGCCTTTACTCCTAAAATAAATAGCTAATGCAACAGTAACTATCATGTAACTGCTCAATATTAACAAAGTGCTACTAGTAGACATAAACAAAGTTCTTATTGATAGATTCACAGCTCCAGTCATCAAATTAGCCACTAGAAAATAAATCAAACCATTTTCATTTACTGCCGATAACAACAGCGGAATATTAAAGTACAAATGTTTATCTTTGTCCTGAAACAATGTTTCAAAATAATACATTACCATAAGTACAGTTATTAGAACAGCTGCCAAGTATACACAGTATCCTGCATTTGCTAACGTCCTGGATGTTGGACGATAAATTTCTATGAAAGACAATAGTATCCAAAGAAAAATACTACCCAATATAAGGTTTAACATGACAATATATCTCCGTACAGACTTGTCACATAACATAGCCTTTACGCTTGCAGCAAATAAATATAACGACACATAACCGAGAGATGAAGAAATTCCTTCTCTATTGGCTGTTAAAAAATCGACACGAGGTGCATTACTCAGTACCCAATCTTCCAAACCATAATACAGCATGAACTCATGTATAAAAACTGTAACTATACTTAAAAGTAGCGCACTGTCGGTTATGTATAACATAATGGTTGACATTAATTTGCAAACAGCTAAAGTAAAAAAGAAATTCCAGTGCACTCCGTATTCAGTAACATGTTCCTGATAATCTAGTTTTTTAACAGATATAAACCTGGCAACACCTAGGAATACTAACACAGATATGAACTTGGCATTTGATTGGATAATTGTACCGACATTATGCTTATGCAGGTCCTTATGTACGAGACCACTCATTATAACAAAAAGGCCAACTCCCGTGTCCATCAGACTAAAGCCAAACATTTCTGTTTTAGCTAAATATCTTGGGAATGCTTGAAAATCTACAGCTAGTATACAAAAAACGGTAATCAGATATGTTAAGCCTCTAAGAATAGATATTGAATGAATATGTTCCGTACGAAATTTATTTGGCAACATGAACTTCTTGTAAATCTCTAGTTTTGAATAGTGATATGCAAATTCATACAATAAAAAAGTAAATAAAACTAAGTTTAATACAAGAATATAACTGGACAGAATAGTATGAGCTCCTATTAGAGGCAGTACTATGAGAATAAACTCGTAAACATACTGAATTGTGCCTGTCTTTTGATTTTGAATAGCAGAATATATTGAACATTGTACAGTGAAAAAAATGCAGAAAAATGTATGAACTGCTGTCGACCCGTGGTTATTGAGCATAAAGGATTCGTGGTAGCTCTTGTATTCTGTGAAATTCATGATAATCTTTCAAAAAATCTTGTCTGAATCTTGAGCACTACAAGGAAAACGTCTCTCGTTCTATCTGTTCTTCACAAGGTTTACTGGTTGTAGATTATCACCCAAATTTATGGAATTCGTAAAGAGTTTCTTGATGAATGAATTTATTTGATATTAATACATATCTTGGCCTATTTCAAACAATCAGCGTCCACAATCACGCACATTGGTTTGATAGCAAATCAATAGTCAATTAGTAAACAAATGCATGTCAGTCGTGTCAATGTCAACTGTCAAACGAAATCACATTGACACATACTGTGAATGTCAAACCAGTACCTTTTTATTAAAGTGAAGGCAAAGGTGTGTACAACTTTACAGTCTTGTCTAAATACTGAAATCAACATTATAAACTCAAAAGAATTAATGTAGTTCAAGGCTCATTCTCAGTAGTTCCAGTTTTCCTTTTGCACTAGTTATTTTGGATTGTGATTAAAATGTTTAGGGAAAATATAGCACTAATATAGAAATAGTCGCACGTCGGTGGAAACAAAACCAATATAAACTGCTCTCTCATAGTATTGAAACTCAGGCCAGCTCAAGGTCAAAGTGTTATCACTGACATACTTGACTGACGCTTGCATGATCGTTTAATGTACGCCATAACTGTCATGGTACGGCCAAAGACAAAAAACAGCCTTAGTTTTCTTTCAGACTAGCTGAGCTGCCTACCAACTTCATTTACCAAGAAGCAGTGATTTCACGAAATTATGGATTTCGCCACTTAACTGCACCGACTTAAACGTCCAAGACACTTAATCTGTGACCTATACATTGAAATAGGTATACAGCTATATACCAATACATCTTGCGAAGCGTAAATAATTAAATTATCGCAACTGAACACATTTATTGCCTTCAGAGTTATGTATTATATGTACTATGTAGGTGCAATCCACCTTTATTACACTTTTATTGCCTACTTTACAAATTGTCTTTAACATTTCGACTTAAACAGTCGACCACCCGTAGTGCGCAGAATGGAACCTGAACTTTGGCACAATGACATATAAAAGGTGCGAAGTGGCCTATTTTCCCATTAGGTCGGTAAACGGAAAAAAAACATTTCGTTCACCGCATTAAGTACATCCTTGAATCTAAAAACTTTTTGGTGGGAGCCGGGGCGCGGCGATAAACTAGTGGGTGGGTATTCTGAAATTCGTTCGTAGAAAAGCTTCTAAATTTTGCCGCTAGGGGAGCGCGTAATCTTTGAGTTGCCATTTTAGTCTTACTTCTTACATTTTTACTTTTGTTCCAATGCTTTTGTTGATAAAGTTATTTCTGCGTATCCTTCCTCTGCCAAATATTCATGACCAACAGCTGATCTTGCACCGTATCGAAATATCAATAACGGAGTGCACATTACGAGAGAATGATTAAGTACGAAATGTAATGCGAGTATAATTATTTAAACCGTACATTATTTATTTTAATTACAATATTTTCTACAAGTTTAAGTGAGAATTTGTAAATAATGTACGGTTACGCACAGTTAAAAATAAAATACATTTACTGCAAGAAATCAGATATACCTGGATCACATTTTTTTCGAGCATTTCATAAATCTAGTACCTTGTGATTCACCCACTACCCATGGCATGCATGTCTCCTTATATGTTGAATGCGTAGTAAAATTTAATTAACCAATTACAGGACAATTAATTATAAAAGTAATTGTGCCCAATCTGGGCGACTTACCTCACATTATTATTTATTACACAACAATTGATGAAAACGTAATCTATACTCTATATCTATACTTATAATAAATCTGTAGAAACCGTGTGTCTGTACTTTGAATAAATTTATAAAAAAATGAGTGTGGACGATAAAAAAAGAGTAACAGAACACAAAAAAGCGTTTTTAAATTTTTTTGTCTTTCTGTCTTTCTGTCTGTCTGTCTGTCTGTCTTTCTGTCTTTCTGTCTTTCTGTCTGTCTGTAATCGCTAATCTCCGAAACTACTGAACGGATTTTCTTGCGGTTTTCACAGGTAGATTAAGCACAGCCTGGCGCAACTTATAGGCTTTGTTTCATTGAAATCGGATGACAGCGAAAAAAGTTATCGTCATTTACAGATAAATCATTTAACGTAACAAGACGATGTCATAGACATAGAAGATATCAGTGGTTTTTTTAACTGGGACAGTATAGGCAAGTCCGAAACCATAGGAGATGCAGGGAAAGTGTCTTATGACATAGAAATTTTTTGGTCAAGCGTGTGTTGTCCATAAAAATGAGACAATTTGCACATATTTTTTTTTAATGCGGTTCGACTCAGTTTCATGTAGGGATCACTTCATTATATCGGAAGAAAAAAATCTGAGCAGCAGAAGTTAGTCAAATTCAATAAAATGTTTTCTCATAGAACGCCAGTGAAAAATAATTTTTTTTTTTTTTAAATGCGTATCGACTTAGTTTCATGTTAGAATCATTTTATTGTATCGGAAGAAAAAAATCCAAGCAGCAGAAGTTAGTCAAATTTAATAAAATGTTTTCTTATAAAACAGACTGTGCAATGTACTTAGGAACTTACTACTTATTCATGCATGCCACCCGAACTCCAGCTGCTCCGATTACTATGTCAAAATTGTTATCACGAAAAAATACCTAAAGGTTCCTAAGACAGTTTCCCTGTATCTCCTATGGTTTTGGTTTTGCCCATACTGTATTAGTTAAATAATACACACGTATAATAAAAATTGATATGAGAAGTCTTATGAGCAATAGAAGTGAAAACAACAATTTTTAAAATTTTTATCTGTCTTCACCAAATTGGATACGGTGTTCATAGTTTGTTCCTGAAGGTATGGTATACCTTAAATTATGGTGAAGGTACTTAGAATGATCCATTTTACCATTGGAAAATTATAACTAGACGATGTATGTCTGTACATAGCAGAGATAGGTACCTACTTCCAAAATCCACGCGGACGAAGTCGCGGGCAACAGCTAGTGATTAATAAAAATAAAATTGTTCGCCTTGAATTAATTACAATCTACTTACTATACCGGATTGTACGGTACCACCACCGCACTAACTTTCGCAGTTATTTTAAATTTAATTAAATAATATAGGCCTACGTCCAGCAGTGGACGCTAAAAGGCTGAGATGAGATGATGAAATAATATAATAAATACGTAGAACTGACGGCCGTTGGGACAGAAAGGTTCTCGAGTGGCGACCACGTATGGGAAGACGCAGCGTAGGCCTCCCACAAGGTGGACCGACGATCTGGTGAAGGTCGCCGGACCCCGCTGAGTGAGGTTAGCGCAGGACCGGTCGTCGTGGAGATCCTTGGGGGAGGCCTTTGTCCAGCAGTGGAAGTCTACAGGCTGATATGATGATGATAAAATAAATAATAAAAAATTATTGAAAAAAAAATTGAATTTTGAATTATTCTAATATATTATCAAGTCAAAATAGATTATACAGATGCAAAAGCTACCACACGCGTGATGTAACATTGTATGATCTGTATGATGAATCGATCTCTTTAATTATATTGTGCATGGTTATAATATTTACGCAATTCTTTTGCGGGCGATCAACTTTGAAAGACTTGAGTATTTCCTGTTGCAAAACCTGTCAAATGCAAACTAAGTAGTTCATAAAAATTGCAAAATGATAAACAGTCTAATACTATACGAACGCAACTGATAAATGGTAGATAGAGAAATAAATTGGCCTGACACCCGACTTACTTTCTTACTCAACGGATAATTGTGCACAAAACTTTTATAGCAATTGTAGTTCAGTGTAAGTATAGTCCCCACGGAATTTCTTGATGGCTGAATGAATATAGTCACAAATTGTTTGCTAGCTACATAGAGATGTCCAAAAACTTCAAAGTTTGATTCGGTTGATCGAATCAATGGAACCACCAGCTCCGGCTTTGACACCTTATAGTCATTGCTCAGAAATCAGCCAACTTCAGACAGTTGTCGCCATTAAACTCCGCGGCGAAGGGGCAACTATACTTACTACAATTTTTTTTTGGATAGGTAATGATTTGATCTATGGTGTGGATTTCCCAGGAATTCAATAGACAGTGCGAAGATCTCAAAAAACTATACCATCTTTTACTGAGGTCTTAATTAGATATTCTAATTAGTCATGAGCGGAGAATTGCTATCTGCTGGGGTAGACGAGTTCTCGAGTGGAGACCACGAGTGGGCAAGCGTCGTATGCCCCCCCCCCCCCCCCCGGCTAAATGGAGCGACGAGCTGCGAGTGACTGGATGCGGAGAATATCGGGTACAGTGGAGCGCCTTGGAGGAGGCCTATGTCCAGCAGTGGACTAGTGCAGGCTGATGGTGATGTCCTTCTGAACGTAGTAACCTATAATTTAACCAACCGCGCAGAAGTAAATAGTTAAGTAAGTTGTTTCATAGTTTCTTTGTGAAAACCTGACCCACTGTCACTTTAGGTACACTGTTTCGGCAGCATCACGACGCGTCCCCGCCGACGGGCACTTTTACTTTCGATGAGGAGAGCGGCGCGGGCGATGACACCTGCGCCCGCGCCGGTCGGGTGTGCGCGCCCAGTTATGTGAAGTTGCAGGCGGCCAGGGCTGGCCCCAGGCTTAAAGGGGCCTTTGTACGGTTCGCACGTCCGTGGTAACACTTTGACCTTGAGCTGGCCTATCCTATTAGGCCGTTTCATACTGTGAGATACCAGGGGGCCCAATCGCGCTAATTCTGAACGATATTACCAAAACCAAACCCTAACCAAAATCGTTATGCTGCATGTACACGTTTGGCAAACCTTTACAAACGCAAGCCAAACCCCTGCTCCACACGTTTCCGCTTGTAAAGGTTTGCCAAACGTGTACAAGCAGCGTAACGTTTTTGGTTCAATTCAATACACTTTATTGCACATTTAAAAATTACAGACAAAAAGAAAAAAACCGATACATTAATGTACATCTAGGCGGTCTTGTCGCTAAGAGCGATTTCTTCCAGACAACCAGAAAAAAACCAGGAATATAAACATTTAGTTAAGTATAAGGCCGTTGGGGCAGAAAGGTTCTCGAATGGCGACCACGTATCGGAAGACGCAGTGTAGGCAGGCCTCCTACAGGTGGACCGACGATCTGGTGAAGGTCGCGGGACCCGGGTGGATGAGGTTAGCGCCGTCGTGGAGATCCTCGGGGGAGGCCTGTGGACGTCTACAGGCTGATATGATGATGATGAGTTAAGTATAAGTCAACTAGAATCTTCGTATGTTAGAATTATCGCGGTTGGCCCCCGCGATCACGTCAGTTATTCCATTCAAATATCAGGGCTCCTTCCTGAATGCGGTCCTGTGATGCCGCGAATTTACTTAAGTGCAGGGATTGTTTGTAGAAGCGGCTGACCCCTCGCACCCAGGCTCGTAATTTGCAGTTATTATTCACTCTTGCACCCCGTAAAGTTTCAAAACTTGATTACTGACACTAAGCTATACGTAAACCGCGAATGCAACCAATCGCTGAGCAGATTTACGCAAAATAGTACTTTTAAATCGATTTGCATTTAAATTAATATCCAGCTAATTCAACTTCTACGCTTATAAAGGTTTGGCAGTTTGTTGAAAATAATCTGCGTAAATGCCACCCATATTTTAGATTTTAAAGTTACTCTGTGACGACGGGTTTGATGAGAAGCTACTTTGTGCGTCATGAGGTACGGGTTTGATAAGAAGCTACTCTGAGCTTCATGGGGGACGGGTTTGATAAGAAGCTACTCTGAGCTTCATGGGGGACGGGTTTGATAAGAAGCTACTCTGAGCTTCATGGGGGACGGGTTTGATAAGAAGCTACTCTGAGCTTCATGGGGGACGGGTTTGATAAGAAGCTACTCTGAGCTTCATGGGGGACGGGTTTGATAAGAAGCTACTCTGAGCTTCATGGGGGACGGGTTTGATAAGAAGCTACTCTGAGCTTCATGGGGGACGGGTTTGATAAGAAGCTACTCTGGGCTTTATAGGGGACGGGTTTGATAAATAGCTACTCTGGGCTTAATGGGGGACGAGTTAGATAAGAAGCAATTCTGGGCTTCATGGGGGATGGATTTGATAAGAAGCTATGCTGGGCTACGTGAGAGGAAACTTGGGTGGGGGCCAGGGGGGGTCCGAGGGTAGGTACGTAATATTTCACTTTTTGTATTAGTCTCGGAAGGCAGGCAAGGTGTGATTCAAAACAGGTCAAAATGTAACCACACCTTAGAGTATACATTATGCATACTCTAAGAACCACACTGGTTTTAGAGCGCTCCACAGTGGGGATGGGTTTTTGTCTAATACTTGGTGGGTTGTATTTGACTAACTAGGACTATTAGGCCCGAACAAAAGAAATTATATTTCGGGCAACAAATCGAAAGCGCACAAAAACCTGGCAATAATGCTGACTCATTAATCATAATGTTTCCATCAACAAGACCGGAACAAGGAAATAAATTCTATTTTTCCTTTGGAAAATCTTTTTCAATCAAGCTTAGGCGAGACACGAGACAGGTTGGGATTGGGTCGTCACGGATTATCCGGGAAGCCTTGGCCCATTTCCACTACGCCCACTGCCACTTCTACTTTGTTAGAAGCGCTGCCTTACACCTCGAGGGAAAAAACAGCCAAGTGTGTGTCAGATGACTCTTGGTGTATGGTTCCGATGTATAGTTTTAGATCCTCGAAAGTGTTCATCGCTGGATACCCGAAAGCCAAGTACCTTAACTTGGTTACAAACAAAAAATAACTTTGTTTGTAGCTGGTTACTCGGTTAAAAACACGACTCAAAACGAATTGTATAAGTGATGAAAAGTTTCAGTTTTCGGCCGCTAGGGGCGCTGATGAGAATATTATAACGATTTATATATAGTAGTTAATATTAAAAAGCTTGTCATTTCGGCGCCCCCGCGGTGGCCGCGGCGCGCATTTGCATATGGGATTATCATGTCGCCCCACTAGACAAGGTTTCGCAATCACATCAACAGCCTTAACATGCCCCCACTGCTGGGGCTCAGGCCTATACCCCCCTCACAACGAGGGCGTTCGGGCTATAGTCCACCACGCTAGCCCAGTGCGGGTTAGCGGACTTCACATGCGCCTAAGAATTTCTTCTTCGGCGTATGCAGGTTTCGTCACGATGTTTTCCTTCACCGTTTGAAAGCAGCCAGTAAATGTACTTAAGTTTCGAGAAAAAAAACCATTGGTACCTGGCCCGGCCGGGGATAGAACTCGGACCTCTCGACATGACAGGCCGTGTCTTATCCCGACGCCGCTGAGTACGATCAATAATAACAAAAAGAATTGACGCGATTCGCCCCCAGTTCTGGAGTGGGCCGGTCTGATGGACCGGCGATCTGAAGAACGAACGACCAAAAGCGATTTTTTTATATTAATTAGTGTAGAATATAGTTCAAAGTAACTTCAGGCATTCTCGCCTTCCTACTGTACGTAGGTATATTAACTGAAGAGCGACTTGTTTACTCGGAAAAAAGAGAATTCAACCCACACTCGTAACCTTTCGCAGCGCGGAGAGCTTTTGTCCATTTGGCTAATACATTTCCAATGCCGGGGTACAATGATGTTTGAATCCGCGAGTCGCTTCGTAGATGTGCGCTTTTCTCGTAGAAAACGTGATAAACCGTAAATTTTGATTATTCTTTCATTATTGTTACCTACGAACAACGCCAGATATTATATAAAAATCCTTAACTCTTATTTCCAAGTCTGTGCAGTCTTCGAGGTATGAGAATGCGGTAAGGTAACGTAAAAGGAATCGTCATGATTTCAAATCAAATCAAATCAACAGCCTATTAACATGTCCCCACTGCTGGGGCTCAGGCCTACCCTCTCAACGAGGGCGTTCGGGCTACAGTCCACCACGCTAGCCCAGAGCGGGTTGGTGGACTTAACATGCGCCTAAGAATTTCTTCTTCGGCGTATGCAGGTTTCCTCACGATGTTTTCCTTCACCATTTGAGAGCAGACAGTAAATGTACTTAAGTTGCGAGGAAAACCCATTGTTGCATGGCGCGGCCGGGGATCGAACTTCGGACCTTTCGATATGATAGGCCGCGTCTTATCCCCGACGCCACTGACGCTCATAATTTGGCAGCGTGTAATTTAAAGAAATCTTACTAATATTATAAAGGCGAAAGTTTGTAAGGATGTTTGAATGAATGCTTGGATGTCTGTTACTCTTTCACGCAAAAACTACGCAACAGATTTTGATGAAACTTTACAGTAATATAGATTTTACATCAGAATAACACATAGGCTATAGATACCTACCTCTGGTAAAGCTGTTCTTGTGGGAAAGACTTTTCTACGCAGGCGAAGCCGCGGGAAACAGCTATATTATTCTTATTCTTAGACGGGGGTGGCAGTCCCTGCACCGACTCCACGTAAGCGGGAGTTTTGTGCAATTCTCCCCGGGCCGTCAGTCCAGCCATCCCAGCTCCTTGAAGTAATGGAGTAAGACTTCTGGCCGACGGCAGCACTGTTGCAGGTTGCTCGTTGCCGAGAGGTCGGGATCTATTGCCAGGCCCGTTTCGGATCTGAATTCCTGTGTTACGGGACAGTGAAGCACTGCATGCTCCACCGTCTCGCTCTCCTGCAGACAGCCCCTACACAGGGGGCTGTCTGTGATGCCCAAATTGTGCATGTGTTTGTTCAGGTTGCAGTGTCCTGTTATGAAGGAGTTTAAGGTCGCTTCATTTGCGTTTCATTTAAAATTTGTGAGTTTGCTGAGCGAGCATGAAGCGCGCTTGCTCACAGTGCACTCGGGGGGAAACAGCTAGTGGTTATAATAAATGGCACGTTTTATTTATTAGGCAAACTAACTCCTCGCATGCATAGTACACCAGTGGCAGTAAGCATGGCACTCACGTCGATGCTAGAGCGTTATGTGTTTCGCATAACGCCCGCCATAAGCTTTTATTGTTACGCTCGCGCAAGGTTAATATTCCTCCTAAAACTTATGGCTTCCTTTGCCCTGTAATAAGAACGACATACGCAATGGATATGTACTGAAGGCAGTTAAGTAAAATACCTACACCTACGCCATTATTGAGTACCTCCCACGTGTACAGTAGGATAGGTACCTAAAGGTCAGTCGTAAAAGAATTTTATACAATACAATATTCGGATACGGTCAGTCATGTACTGGTATTGCTACCTATCGTTTCGAGCTACTTACTGTTAACACCACAGAATTCTTTCTTTGTTGACACAACCAGATGTTTTCTTAAACCAGGTAGGTACCTACCGACAAAGTCAGTTCAAGACTAATTCAGTGAGATACCTTCCCACCATAACCGTAATAAATAAGTAGGTAATTATTATCTAATATGGCGAAGCGAGATAGATAAGTAGGCACCTATGTCGAACAGGGGATCGCCTTGAAGAGAAATCAGTAAGTATCCCAAGACCGGTTCTATTAAAAAAACCCGTCGCTAACCAGAAGATTCTCCATAATGACTGTCCCTCGAACTAACCGAGACGGGTAAAATATGGAGCGACTTTTCATTACCACAGAAATGAATATTCATAATTCGATAAGCTGTCAGAATTTTCATTCGCCGTCAACGGACTCATCGTTCGCTTCTACAAAAGCCCTCGACTCCCGAGGAGCGCTCCCGAAATCGTGACGGCGATTCGACGCTCGCGAGCGGCGCGGACAGTAATCGAGTTACGAAACTATAAAATATAGGGGAGTTAAGTTGTGTTACGTAGGTACTGGTAGGTATTCAAGTTGCGAATTGTCCGCTCGCGGCGAGAGCGGGCTCGCGAGTCGCTCGGCGCGGCGCCAGCCCGCCAGTGCCGCGTCCACCGTTGCGGAGACAGCACGCCTCGGCTCCGTCACCCGCGCTACCCCGTGTACCAGTGCCCGTGTGCCGCTGGAAGTACGTAAACACCGCACTGACTGGCCAGTGTTGACAGTGCAGCTTCCACTGAGTTCGGAGCAGAGCCGCGTCACGCGCTCACCGCCATCGCCACCTCCTGGTCTGCGAGCGACAGTTGGACTCCGTTGCATTCTGCAGGTGCTTGCTGGTTCTTTATTAATTGAAAAGTGATTGTAACGCGGTCATGGCCGAGGCACACATGTCCGGCCCAGATTTCACGATCGTTGCCTCCGCCGCTGTCTTGAGAGAATTCCACTGGAGTTGTGATCGCTTTGTTTACACCGTACAGACGCCGGGGGTCGGAGATCTATCTCGCAGCTCTTGCATTGCACTTGTTGCTGCAGTCCGGTTCGCTTCATCGCAATCGGAATGTACATAATATCCTTTCCAATGTATTCTCTACTCCTTTGATCGGCATTTTATGCTATGCACGGTTTCCCCTCAACAATTTCTTTGTGTAACAGCTTTTTAATCGGTATTTTATCTAAGTACCTACCTACCTACCTAAATTCTTCTCGAAAACATTATTTATTTCCATTGAAAAGCGCGCTTACAACCACGCATCATTTCGACCAACGAATCTAATTTCTCAGAATTTGCAGATCAGGCAGTAGACTAGGTATAATTCGAGTTTATAATTGTTGCGAAATATCTACTACCTATAGCAACTGCCGATGCCGGCCTAAATTTTTGCAAAGCTACGAGTATGGCTGTAGGAATTGACATGAACACTTGTTGAATCCAATTTTGCAAGCTGAGTCAATAACAATATTGATGACGAAAAGTGCCTCAAAGATAGCTGAGTAAACACTGACATTGCAGAGCGTGTATGGGTGGTAAGTACGTACCTATATGTAGTCAAACAGAGAAATTTAGTCCGTTCAATCGACACGTTATTTACTGCAAAATACGCAATTTTATGTGGCAATATTATCGCGCAGATTATTATAGCGGCAACGGCACCAATTACGACATTGGCAGCTAAAGAACCTATAGTAAGGAATGCGTGAAACGCAAAAACAATCTAAGAAGTTCGATTTAAGGTTCAATTTAAATGAGGAAAGAATTCGGAAATATCTACATGCCCCAAACAATAAAGCCAACTTTGGCAAAACAAACACAGACAAGACAAGTCAACAAATCAAGATAAACGTTTCTGTGCTTTGGAAAACCGATACCTACCACCAGCTACGGAAAATACAGGATAAAGCGGGATCACATTCAACATGATTCAATGTTATGCAGGAAAATGGTGGAAAATATCCGACGAGAGCGTACACGGATCCGCTTCGCAGTTACAACGGATTTATTAACTTCTCTTGTAATTTCCATTACACAAGTTTAGTGTTCTCCCGTAAGGCTTGGCTGGGAGCTGGGAGAGGTTTCCAAATTATATCGTTTTATTAGCTTTTAAAATTTAAGCACTCTTTAATGTCTTCTCGTTTTTGGTGATTGATGGCGTGTCAGTTAGGAGGGAGGTTGATGAAGGGGGTTTTACTAGTAATTTACGTTTGGAAACTTTATATTTGAAGCTGCATGGATAATATACTTGCCTATCGACTTGTTAGTCTGGAC
This sequence comes from Metalampra italica, assembly GCA_949699065.1. Classification (NCBI taxonomy): domain Eukaryota; kingdom Metazoa; phylum Arthropoda; class Insecta; order Lepidoptera; family Oecophoridae; genus Metalampra; species Metalampra italica. The sequence goes on along the minus strand of OX452979.1, from coordinate 10,726,705 downwards.
TCTGGATCTTGTCTTGATATAGACAGACAGGCATACGACAAAGTTACTCTATTGACGCATTTTGCTTCTCTGAAAATAATTTTAATTTATAATTTCTTTTTTGAATAATCCTTTAGGCGGCTTAGGTCCACAAATTATGAAATGACTTCTTTCAATGGCAACTTATTGATATGACCACTTCTTAAAATTGCCGCAAAGATTATTCTTGAAACCTTAAATGATTTAAAATTACAAATTTGTCATTCAAGGCCCAATAATCCTTGTGTGACTAGTTCCGAGTAATTGAAATCAATTTTTGTCATTTATCTTTTGGTAATTTCAAAAAGTGGTCAATGGTGGTCATTTTTAATTGTGGTCCTAGACCGCCGAAAGCACAGATTCGAGCTTTTTCCGGTGATCTGTGGCCGAAAGGATAACATGCATATTGTAAAGAGAAGTCATGTTTTTTCCGCGTTGCAGTATATCTATTCTTGATGCTGTATTGTTTACACGTTCGAATATAAAAGGATTCAGATTCTATTGAAAGTTGAATCTGCTGACTAGAAAAGCTAGCACCGGAGGTCGTCGAATAAATCTAAGTTAGGTATCTAATCTACGACACACGCCGCGAGTTTCGCAAAAGAATGCGTCAAAGGAATTGCATTGTGATTTGTGTTGTATGCGGCAACATACGCAATCGAGATCTATCTTTATTAACATTGAGAATGTTTATGGGATCGATTTCACGAAATAAACAAAATCTGCGATAACTTGAAAATCGAAAAGTTTGGAAAAATTTGGGGATTTTTTGGGACGAAATTTCGAAAAGATTTTTTTTAACGAATCTATTTGGAATATCGAAAAAATTAGAAAAAAACACCTCTGCGCTTAGATGGACTATCCAAATATATATTTTTGGAAATTTTATCTTTCATAGGTTCAGACATATGTGACTCCAAAGTTGGAACATTTCGACGTTATAGTTCGCCGAAAACTGAGCAAGCAAAGGGTGCTAGGATTAGAATCCTGAGCGTAGCGAGGGTTTCAAGGTACGAGACGCAAAATAACGTACAGTCGCTCATAACTGTCTAGCTACTATGGTACATTTTCAATGGTACTAAGATTCTTGCGTACTGTTACGTCTGTGGATTTTATTACGTAGTTTGTAAAAATGGACCTGTATATAGACTTCGTAAAGCAACATGTACTTTTTACCTTTTTACAGAATCTCATTGTGGTTTGATTTATACGTATACAGTCGACCGCACGTTAGTTGAGCTGGCCTAGCCTTTTAGGGAGTTTCAATACTATGAGAGATCAGTTTATGACGTGACGTGCGGTCGACCGTACAGGATGCCAGCGACTGTCAACAAATTCGTCCATGTCTAATATTTGTCCAAAACTAAAATATATTGCAAAAGTAAATTTCACATTTTGTTCAAGTTTTATTTTTCTGTCACCACCTTGAATAATTCAAAACAGTTCGTATATTAAATTACAAAAGCTCATGTAACATTTGTTCAGTCAGACCACCCCCCTACCGACCCCTAGCGACCCCCCTCTAATTATCGTTACGTGATTTATGGACACCCCCACACTGGTAATATTTGGTGGACCTCGAGACGGGCCTGCCTAGTGAGGACCACCCACACAACATTAGCTTGCTGCGTCTCTTATAATAACTTATTTATTACAGTGTTAAAAAAAAATATATAGTACGTAGTATTATTAGTAGTAGTATTTAGATTAATATACATATATTTGTTATTTTTTCTCAAAGACAATGTTTTCATTACATTTCAAGACTAATTGATACTTTGAGAGTTACTTCCGTCAGCGGCCACATAGACGCATTGAACGATGATGCGATACTTCAACGTTTTCTTTCCCGTCATCATGATTCGCGGCCTTTTCGAATTCAGTTGCAATAGTGATGATGTTGAGTGTTGATGAAAAAAAATAAATTAACAATGAATTAACAATGAAACGGACGCAACATGGCACAGAGAAGCAGAAGATAGAAGAAGATGGAAGTTCTTGGGGGAGGCCTACGCTCGACATAGAGGAGCTGAAATATGAAAACCTACATAGATAATAAATACATATATAGTACGGTGGAGATCGTGTGAACGCGGTGGAGATCCCCGCTCTGGGTCATTCCTGGTGCAAAGGCTGTCCATCGCCATCCAACGCGGGAATGCCGCGAGCGTGATGGGCACCTTTGCACCGGGTTCGGGCGGACTTTTTGATTGATTTTATTATTTACTATTATAATTTAAATATTTTTCTTAGGTATGCTGTTATATTTTTATAGAATTAATTTAGGTATATTTAGTTTATATTTTAAGTTTCTTGTTTGTAGGTTTTTAATTTATTTCAGGTATTTTATACTTACATTAATTTATCGATTAGTATTTAGGTAATTTTAGTTTTATATAGGTTTTAGGTTAATTTAGTTATATATTTACGTTTAGTTTTAGTTATTTCCAAGATAGTACGGTACTATATAATGAATTAATGAAATAATATAATAATGACGAAATAATATGAAGAAATGACATTTAATTTAGATAATAATATAAACTTGAATTAATTTAATGCATGTACATTTAAGAATCAGATTAAAGGCTATTTTTTATTAGTGTTGATGTATGGCATAACATCGCACCTTCAGTACTACAACGTCAAGATTTGTGTCGGAATTTGCAAAATTGAGTTGAGGGCATCCCAGACACGCGCGGCCTGCGGTGGCGGTGGCGGCATGTTGTCTTTCCTATGCAATGTATGTGAGACTTGCGGCCTGCATTTGCATATGGAAGCTGTGTCTGTGATACACTTTAACAATGCCAGAATTAGTCTAAACAACATTAGAATCTTTAAAACGCTCTCTCCTGTAAAATTGACTAAATGTCAGTTCTGAGATTGTAGTACTGGACGGAGGTGCGATATTCTAAATCCATGATAATTACTATAAATAAATGCGACAGTATCTGTTTGTCTGTCTGTTCACGCCTAAACCGCTGCAGTTGGTGCAAATGTCATTGAGAAAAAAATACAGTTCTGTTAATTAAATACTATTTTATATAAATAAATATATACTATATAATATATACTATTTTATATATTTATTTCTTCTTCCCAGTTCGAACACCTTGGAAGCGGTGGTAGATAAAAAAATGACGTTGCTTATATTGACTTCCTGATATTGTTACAGATAGTAATCTTAGTGATAAACAATCTATCGGATAAATCTGTATGACAGACTATATAAAATATATAAGATATAGGCAATCAGATACCTGTAAACCAAATATACAGACTATCTGTCAGATAATCTGCAGATAGGGTATCTGGGACTTTATCAGCAAGCGGTGTGAGAGGCCCTAAGAGAATTCTATCGCTGTGCTTTTCGTATTTAAGATCCAACAGATAATTGAAGAGAGACAATACCTCGATAATGTAGACGTTTACAATCTCCAAATGACATGGACTTCTAAGTACATTACACCATGGTTATTATGTCTAGCCACGTCTTGAAACTTGTGTTAGAGGGCGCTTGCTACTTACGTACAACGAATCTAAACTTTCCTCTCTCTTGTTCCAAACTAATTTAGTTTCAAGTTACACGAATAATTAAGAAGCAAGTGGCTCTTACAGATTTAAGTTGTACGTTCAGAGCTTAGATGAAAGCAAAGAGGGGATGATACCTTACTGAAAATGGTGCTACATAACTGTACATAACCAAGTGTTGCCTAGTGGTCATAATAGTACATTGTTAACCTAGGTGTGAAAGTAACTTATTAACTTAAGTCCCGAGACGTCGGGCCAATAGTTCGAGGGACCTCTAAATAAGTCTTGAACCCGAGGGAAACACTGTACTTTTCATTAAGAATATACTGAAAGTAAAAACAAAAACATAAAATGAGTGTTAATACAAATCTCTGCTATACGGAAGTATAAACAAAACTCTACAACTCGAAAAAACAAAATGAAGATCGGATTGCCGCTTTCCCGTCTACTTTGTTTTTTTTTCTGTGGCCGGCCAGCTATTCAGCCATTATTTTTCACTTCCATCATTGAAAAAATGGTAAATATTTTGCCCAAATCTATGTTATTTTAAAGAAATAGTTGACAGTAATAATTATAATAAAGTCATTTAAAAAAATATATTCTTTAATTATTACTTATCTTTATGTTATTTCAATTTTACATCACGCTGTAATTGAGTGGCTGTATAGACAGTTGGAACATGGTCCAATAGAAATGTCAAAACAGTACTAGTTTTTTTTAATATAATTTGACAGCTGTCAGTTGAAAGCGATTCTCCCCAGGGCTGAGATGTATTACTTTCAACCCGCTACTCAGGCAACTTCAGACCTACTTTCAGAGTATGAGTAATGAAAATACATATACAAAGTCGTTCTAGAGACCCAACTCGCGCAGTTTTAACTTTCCAACTGTTGGAAAAACTATCTTATCGGCAAAAGTAAATGCTTCAACTAAAATGGTTTTGACCTACATTTAGAAATATCAATAGGCAGTTCTAACTTGACGAGGTACTAATTAACGTAAAGTACATAAAAACTGAGCGGCCTGTCACGTCGAGAGGTCCAAATTCGATCCCCGGATCCATGGGGGTTTTCTCGAAACTTAAGTACATTTACTGACTGCTCTCAAACGGTGAAGGAAAACATCGCGAGGAAACCTGCATACGCCGAAGAAGAAATTCTTAGGCGCATGTGAAGTCCGCCAACCCGCACTGGGCTAGCGTGGTGGACTACAGCCCGAACGCCCTCGTTGAGAGGGTAGGCCTGAGCCCCAGCAGTGGGGACATGTTAATAGGCTGTTGATGTTGATATTGAATCTGGACACCGCACGCAATATTTAAAATAAGCTACCTGTCTTAATTTGTGTGAAAAACATCATAAGTTAAGCAACTTTTTGAGGTACTGTCACCAAATAAAAGTCCAGACAATTTCCTGAACTTTGTCTTCTATATCTCCCGTCCCAAGCCCCCCCTTCTCTTAGATCCGTACTGTTATTTGCTTTGTAACCTTTTACAGATATAATAGTAGACCTTTATCATTTCTGTTTGAAGAGGACTCAATGTTGTCGTCATTGTGCAGTGTCGCTATTTTGAGATATTTACCGATAATTGATACAAACGACTGGAAATATTACCTTTTGTACGATAATAAAAAGAAAGAATTCAAATCGAAATAATTTATTTGTGAAACATAGGCGTTGACGTTAGGTAGGACAAGACAGAAACAAGCATCAAATAAAGACAAGAGTGCTTAAAATCACACTCGTCAACAGCCTATTAACATGTCCCCACTGCTGGGGCTCAGGCCTACCCTCTCGACGAGGGCGTTCGGGCTATAGTCCACCACGCTAGCCCAGTGCGGGTTGGTGGACTTCACATGCGCCTAAGAATTTCTTCTTCAGCGTATGCAGGTTTCCTCACGATGTTTTCCTTCACCGTTTGAGAGCAGTCAGTAAATGTACTTAAGTTTCGAGAAAAAACCCATTGGTACATGGCCCAGCTGGGGATCGAACTCCGGACCTTTCGATATGATAGGCCGCGTCTTATCCCCTACGCCACTGATGCTCTTGCTTAATGATTACTTACGTGTAATTTTTTTACACTATAGTGCATTAAATTCTTTAACTTTTACGCACATTAAAAAACCACTTAATTAAACAATAATACAAAAACATAATTTTGTTTTTGTTTGCTGTTGTTCTTAGGATTCAAGAAAATGAAAACAATGCGTCTTCCTGTCGCCATGGTAACTAAAGCACATACCTAGAAAGTAATAGTGACTAAAGCCAGACAATTAATATATTTGACCGAGCGAGCGAAGCGTCTAAGTTTCGAGATTGGCCAAAAATGCTATTGTCCGTCTGTCTTTCTGTCTGTCTGTAATTCTCTACAGGTCGCATTTTTCAACTGATTTTGACGATAATTTGGCATAGGCATAAATTAATTAAGCCGACAAAATGAGTAGAATAAAATTTTGAAAAACATTTTTTTAGAGTACGTACCATACTCGCAAAATTTTTCGCACTTTAGTACTTAATCTGCCTCCAACTTCAAAGTTGACTTCTGTTGGTTTCTTGTAGGTTTGGCTTATATGGGCTGGCGAGGTCTACTGTTCTTACGGAACCACTTATTATATTATTATTATTACTAAGCCATTTATTTATGCTTATTAAATAATAAATACATTTTTCTTAAAATTAATTATTTCATAAGGACCTCTTTTCGAGTAAAGGCCTCCTCCATTTTCAACCGACGAAAAAAAAAGGAGGTTCTCAATTCGACCCGTATATATTTTTTTATTTTTATTTTTATGTATGACCACGCATAACTTTTTACAGAGCAGTCCGATTTTGATAATTCTTTTTCTATTGGATAGGGTCTACTTCGAAGTTGGTCCCATTTAAATTTGAAGAAAAAAATTCTACCCTAAGGGTAGAAAATTAGGGGATGACTGATTAAATTCCTACTAAATTTTCATATTTGAACCAATTCTGTTGAAACTAGGCACAAATAAGTAGTTCTAATGACCCTACAATATGACGGAGACCTGAACTTGATCTGATGACGGAGACGGAAGACAGTTGAGGGAACTCTTCAACGGTGTACAGCAGCTAACTCGTGTTTGGGCTTATTCATTCATCTTAATGAGAACTTTAAACCTAACTTATGATTTTTTCGATTACGACTACCATCTATGGGTGAAGATGGAGACGGAAGGCTGTCGAGGGAATGAATTAGTATATTTTAGTCACAAAAAAGTAAAAAATAAAAACTTTTTAACAAAAAAATTAAACCGTCGAAAAAAAGAAACTGAAAAGCGAAAAATAATAACAAGTTACCTTGTTGGTCTATAACTACGCTCCTACACTAATGTAAACCTAAGTAATTTTGAGTCGGCGCCTAACAAACAAGCAAATTAATTAAAGTTGATACGTAAAATGAAATGATGGCAGCCAAGTTTACGCAAAGTGGAATGATACAAGCAATCAATGAGAAGATCATCAAGTTAAAGTACGAAAAACGTAATAGTAAGTAATAAAAATAAAAGAAATTAATTTGTATGTGTGTTGGGCGCCGACTCAAAATTACTTAGGTTTACATTAGTGTAGGAGCGTAGTTATAGACTAACAAGGTAACTTGTTATTATTTTTCGCTTTTCAGTTTCTTTTTTTCGACGGTTAAATTTTTTTGTTAAAAAGTTTTTATACTCCATAGATTTCTATTCTTGGCTTTTTACGCCCAGTTGTCTCCTGCTGTCTTTTTAATCTCATCCAGCCACCTATCAGGGGGCCTACCCTGTTTTCTTTTCCCTTTCGGGCCTCCCCAGTGTGTTATTATGTTGGTCCATCTATCTGCACTCATACGTGCCACATGGCCTGACCATCTCCATTTTAGTTTTTTACAGTGGCTTAGAGCATCTATTACCTTTGTCCGTTTCCTTATGTCTGAGTTTCTCTGTTTGTCTAGGCGTTTTAGGTTTAAAATGCTTGTTATATAAAATACTTGAAACATCTGCAAAAGGGCGATATATTAGTGACCCGCTCATTCAGTAGACGAACAGCTTTAATGAGCGTAGCGAGCGGGAGCGAAGCGAGCTTTTTCCGGTGTTCTGTGAGTAGACGAGTGACTTGTTCACATGATTAGTCAGTGTACTTATGACTGTTTTGCAAGGGGGCGCAAATGGGAATCGTCATGGAAACGGCCCTGTGTTATCGCGATAATATACGGTATTTAGTACCTACCATGGTTTAATAGCAGCAGTAGGTATTGGGTTAGATAGAACGGGCGGTGCCGATCTGGAATGCCAAGGCCGGCCGTGCGTTTTCTTTGCTAGATTACCTCCTATACTGGGTTATACTGGTCAAGGCTGAGTCTGGTCTGTTAATTAGTGGTCCTTATGGGTTCCGTAGGTATCTATGTAAGTATAATGTTAGCTGACAAAAAGTAATTTTAATTTGTTGTTATTTTTTATACTGCGCAACTAACAGAATCGATAATATTACAATCACAAACACTGGCTCTGATAGGTTTTGGATAGGTATTACTATTACTAATAATATTTTGACTAGCAAACTAAGTCAGTCTTCTAACTTATGTATAACTAATAGTTACTTTAACTTCATACATACATCCAGATACTCAGTATCTTCAATAACATTCTAATTATAATCAAATCTGAAGATCTGTTTTTCCATAGAATTTTTATATATTAGATAGTTTTATTTTTTATTAAGAAAGTCTTTTTTAAGACAGTTATGGGTCAATTTGTCAATAAGTTCCACGCAATCAACACTGTCGAATGCTTTGTTTAAATCGCTAAATCGCCGGCTTTCCTATACATGGCTTATTTCTACTATTTTCTACATCAATCATATCGCGTCTTTAGATAAAACCAGCTTATAAAATTGTTGGAGTTTTGAATGAACTTTCTCAAATGATCTTCATCAGCATCATCATCTAAAGCTTTAGATTATCAGTCTTGTTCCGGTCTAGTGTTTGTTTCCCTCTAGATTTCTGTTTTAGCTTTTTCTCTTCAGACCTATATCACGGTCTAGGTCAAAATTCTGAGCTTAGGGAATACTGCTTTTTTCTGCCATCAGGTTTTTCATCTAGGACTTTCGGTAGTTTAGTGTCGGAAAATTGTCATCGAGTGACACCGCCGGGTACAGCTAGTGGAATTTGCTTAAATTAAGGCAATACATTAGTGAGTGAGCACTTTGAACCTAAGCCCTAGTTCGCTATCTGTTATACTGCGCTGTAAAAACCGCCGTACGCCCACATTGTATCATGTCATGTTATGAAAATATGGATTATGTTTAAATAATATTATTAGATTCCCATACATAAGTCTATTGTAGTATTTTTCTTACTATTCTTTATACTAGAGTGTCTCCTTAATGGGCCTCAGCAATTATTATGTACTTATAGGTATTTTGTTAATTAAGTATAATCAGTTTAAATTTTTTTAAATGTTAGTGCTATCTATTCTCTCTCCACAGCATTACCCGCAGATGCTCAAGTTTCCTCCGGTAACTAGTTTTCCTATGGTAATATAGCTTCTTTCCATCAATTTACTCTTCTGTTCCTAATTAAGCATGTAGTTTACACAACATTTTATTTGGACACGTTTAGTTGGAAAGGCATGAAAGAGAAACAAAAAATACACAGACATACTTTCACATTTGTTTTTAGAGGTTCAATTCGTCTTCTACTTGGTTTAGTTTACCATGGCTGTTCGGCCCTTTGGCATAGCTTATTATAGAATTTCGTTTGCCCCTTTTAGTATTAAGAGACAAGACTTTGAAACCATTCGTATACTTATATTGGGGTCTTACTGCTTGACACTCCCGGTAGTTTTTATCTCCTGTGATATTCTTGGCCCAGTAGGTCTTTTATGATAGTTTTTTGGCTTTCTTTATCATGTAATTGAATCTGAAACGATTGTCTCTCCTGTTTTTGTGATTTATTTATACCGCTTGACTCGACGCCTCTAAATCGACCGGTATTGTTGACATTTTTCCTGTAAACACCCCTATATCTACGTGATTTCCTGAGTCACGTCCACGTGTGACGGACAGACAAAATTGTTATTGCGTTACATTAGACAGAAAGTCAACAGCGTGTAGGCGTTAGCTATCTCTGCTATCTATGGCTAGCCTTGTATTTGGGGCGTCCATTGATTTGTTCCAAAATGAAAGTATTTATGTGCCTTCAATCTCGTTTTTGTGTTCGAGTAGGTTAGATGGTACATGCAGCCGCAGTTTTATCTTGTTTTTCATTATGACACCTCTGTTTAATTAATTGATGTAACAATCAAAACAATATTATCAAATTAGTTTATATGTCGACGACTGCATATCCACTCTGAAGCTTTTCAAAGCTTTTGAAGTATTTCACAATAATTATCTCAAATGTCAGCTGGTACAGAATGCCATTGATATTAAGTTCGCCTTTTCTAAAGTTTTAAATAGACAAATAATAGGATTTTTGGAAACAGTTTCATAGATAACGTACGGCGATCGCGGCGATCGGGAATACTAATAACGTACCTACAAACATATTTTTACGCTATGTTCCTGACGGTCTAGGCAGAACAATGACTTATTACTACAGTGCTTTTTTAATAGAATTAGGAACAGAATCCTTGAATGGTTAAATCCTGTAATATTTTGGGATCCCTCATCGTCATCTGCAACAATTTCTCATCCCATTGCAGAACATTTGAAATAAGCATTCTCCTTTTTGTATTGATCACAATTTTCCGTACCCTGTCTCCTTACCTTCTTCTCTGGCATTGGTGAAACAATACCTGGTGTATTCTTTTGAAAATTTCTCAACTTTTTCTATTTTGGGCACGGCGTATCTATTTTCTGTTCGCTATTTTCCATCTCGTGCAATTTCAGTCTGTATTCTAAGGATGAGATAGTCATGATTCAGACTTCACCTATCCTGTTTCGCTTTGTGCCAGTCTGGTTATTCGTTAGGTATATCCTCAAATCCCATGACTGCAGGATGCTGTTGATCCCCGTTGCTCTTGACTATTAAGCAAGGTTGCGTTTTATAATGACTGCTGTGTACATGGCTCGGCGTTACAATCAATTGTCACGGTCACATTATCGCACGATAACGCAGACCGGTTACTATTTAATTTTGACGGTTAGTTTTACTTGAAATTAAAGTTATTGTATAAGTAATTTTAAGAAAAGTTTCGTAACGACGTACACAGATGGACGGCCGCAACGTGGTTGGATCCTCGCATAAAGATGTGCTGCAGGCGGCTGCAAAGAAATCGGGTCATGGGACCTTTTTCCTACAAACGAGGTCACTTTGGACCTATAGATCTCTGGCAGGGACGATTTGCGTGAGAACCGATGGTGACTGGCCGGAGTGCGGATGGAGGAGGTCCAGAGAACCATACATAATATAACCTAACTGACCCGGCGAGCCGTTTGTATGGCGCTCTGGACCTTGTTCGTCCTTACTCCGGAGCGCCACGCCATTCAAAGGCCCAAAGTGACCTCGTTTGTGGGAAAAAGGTCCCATGACCCGATTTCTTTGCAGCCGGGTTTAGTTTCCTTCCAATATTTTCCTTCAACGTTGGAAACTATACAAGATTTATAGTATGTGCAGTCGCTAACTGTAAGTGGTAATTATAACATGTCTGGGCATCTACGGCATTTAAGGAATGAGGCACGTTGCCCAGTGATGCGTTTTTGCGTTTGATTTCTATACGTTTTCTACGTCTGCACGCTTTCCACTTCATTACCATAGCGGTGGATGTACGCAGATATACGCCGCTGCATCTCATACACATCTTCTATTTAGTTGGTTCTGATTAGTTGACAACAGTTGATTGTATTTGGTTTAAGGCTTCTGGTAGGTACTTAGACGAAGTTTCTTTTCAAATTGGAAATTACCGTTGGACTGCTAAGTCCAGTATTGAAAATAGTGGGAACATTTACAGTAAAACCGTAAGTCCTGACGGTTTATGTGATTACTTAATTTGTATCTTATCTTGCTACGCGACACTTTGACCCTACAGGATCTGTTGTGCCCAACCCCTGTCCACCAACGATGCCGGCCAAAAAGTGGACTTAGCTGTTTCACATGTTTTGGACGTGGAGGAGTTAGGAAGGTATAAACAATAATTAGGCGTATAATGAGTTCTGGAGTGGAGACCGCGGGTGGGTACGCGCAGCGTGGGACGCCCCTCCGCCAGGTGGACCGACGACCTAAAGAAGGTGGCCGGAAGCGGCTGGATGCCGAGGACCGGGTGTGGTGGCATTCATTGGGGAAGGCCTATGTCCAGCAGTGGACATTGAAAGGCTGAGATGATGATGATATAAATACTCGTACCTATAATATCTGCCTTAATTTTCCTGTTGTAGATTTCTTCGTTAAACTAGAATTCACTTAATATTTCGACAATGACAAAATATAGTTTGTTTAAATAAGTAAAAGCAATAGCTATTATGTAGCAAAATAAATATAGGTCAATAAATGTTTACTCTAACATGTTAACAACAATAATTGTTTGCATTCAAATATTACGCTAGAAATAAATGTTACATTTCTTATTACAACATAAACAATTTAACCTACGTACATTTAAGTAGGAATATTTCAATTAAGTTGTTGACACTTTGATTACAACAAAATCACCTCAATAGTGTGGCATGGGCCTATCATTGTAGTTTGTTGAACTCAAGTGCTTCAAGCCTGATAAATTATCAATTATTATCATTGAATGGTTTCCTTCACAGCCCGGTTAGTACAAGAGTTAAGAATAAAAGATATAAGAAGGAATATCAAGGGCGAATGAAGGCGCTTGCTTATTCTGATTCCCCATGTCAGCAACACCCTCTTCGCTTGCTTATTCTCATTCACCATGTCAGCAACACCCTCTTCGCTTGCTTATTCTCATTTCCCATGTCAGCAACACCCTCTTCGCTTGCTTATTCTCATTCCCCAGGTCAGCAACACCCTCTTCGCTTGCTTATTCTCATTCCCCATGTCAGCAACACCCTCTTCCTATTTAAGGCCCCTCTCGCGTACAATCATCATCAGCCTGCACTAGTCGACCGCTGGACTTAGGCCTTCCCCAAAGCGCGCCACTGAACCCGATTTTCCCGCATCCGTCTTTGCCAGCCGCCTTACGCAGATCTTCGCTCCATCTCCCACAGTACTCTTGCCGAAGTCGTGCTCTCCCCTCGAGAACTCGTCTACCCCAGCGGTTATCGGTTCTCCGACGGTTGTGACCAGCCCACTGTCATTTCATCGTACGTACCTATACATTTTGAGCTGGTTTGGTTCTCTGGCGGATCACCTCGTTTCGTATCCTGTCTCTCAGTCGTTGCAACTCGAATCCTTCTTAAATCTTTTATTGTACAGAACCTGCGATCCGGAGCAAGTGGAGCGTGGATGGAAGTGGCACAAAGGGCTGTCACCGACAGGTAGTTGGTACCCGGCGCGCTAGATAAACGCGCGGCCAATCAGCTGTCCGCTTTACTTTCACTCGCGCCGCGTATGCGCTGACGCAACGGCTCGGCCGCGATCGGCCGCGATCGGGTTTTGTCTGGTCACCGCTTTTGTTCATTGAACCCGGGCTAGGAGCCAGGCGTTGCGATGCGAAGGGTGCCTAGGACAGGTATTTATTTCAGGTTCTACTGGTAGCAGGATTTTGTGGAGGGCCAGCCTGTTTGTAGTATCTTCTTTATCTATTTCTGTCGCTGATGCAGTTTTACTGTATTCCGGTTATTAAAGGCACATGACTGCGGTCAAATTATTTTCATTAACGCGATTTTGGCACTGAAGGCTAAGGAGACGATTGTCCGTGGAACTGAGCTTCAATTAAAAACCAGTTCACAGGTAATTATTACAGGTAGCAGTGGGTTTGAGCGTATCCTCTTGATTGCAAAAAAATCTGTAGACTTGAAAACCTTCTGCATTTATTTTATGTCAGACTACGCTTTTTGAAGGCTTTTTTATTTGTATTATTCCTTTTAACATTGTCAGGTTTTCATTCTAGGTCATCTAGGGATATGATTTCCGTTCCTTCTCATAGTGTATCGAGTCGTTGATATTTTCTTGCCTTTGCCTTTTCTATGCCGAGTATTTAGTACTATAAATTATGGTTGTGGCACTTCATTGCTTGGCTTATTCGTGAAGGCAGCGAAACAACGTAAATTGCAGCTTGCAACCTAAAAAAATTTTTTTGTTTTTTTCCAATAACGCTCGTTTTTGGCGGAATATTTTGTCTTTTGTATTGAGTCACTTGTTAAATCATTTGCTCTTTTCCCGTTGAACACACCCTGTGTTTACGTTTTCCGGGAAATTTGTTTGTATTTGCGCTCGAGCGCCGGAAACGTCTTTGAACTTGAATTGCGCCGACGTGGAAATCTTGAAAATCATTGAAGTTTCTCACTTGACAAAATATTTTGTTCTGTCGTATTCCTTCTTTTCGCAGTAACTTTTCAGCCGGTTTTGCACATCACAGTTTGATGGCCAGGAATACCTGGCGACTCTTCGACCCTGCAGGATCTGTTGTGCCGAACCCCAGTCCACCAACAGTGCCTTAATAAAAATTCTCCTCCTAGGCGTACGTAGTTTTCCTCACGATGTTTTCCTTCACCGATAAGCCTGTGGTTAGCCGACGTCAGTCAAATAATCAGTAGTAATCAGTAAGGCAGACATTATCCTAAGGAAACTGACAGAAACCTTTTAAATATATTTTTTCTGTACCCTTCATACTATCTAGTTATTAATTCTCGTTTATATAAAGACTAGAATTTTCTGTTCCATTTTAAAGTTAAAATAAACTAAGACCCGAACCAGCTGATATAAAAAATGCAATTTTATTATCTTGTAAAATACAAATGGCAGATTAAGGTAACAAACAGAGGTAAGCCTTGTTCTATTTTGACTTTCGGAGCATTATATGGCACTACTTAAATTAATTATCAAAACAGTTGTGCATAAAATAAAATAAAGTTAATAAAATAAAACATTTTTATTTCAGACTATAGATCCATAGAGTTAGTAGCACACACTTATCCTATGTTAGTACTTATATCATAATCATAATATATCAATATACATCTTATATCAATATCATAATTAAAGCATAGCCTTTAATTTCTTATCAACGTCTAAAAGATATCGAACAAAATAGTGTTCTACAAATAGTCCATTCACAATAAATAAACGGTTAAATACAAAAGTGAGTGTCCCAAGGCTGACCGGTGCTCACGCCGCTATCGACGTATGCCCAGAGCCGTATTAAGGGACCCTTGATAAAACACAATAAAATTATCTTAAACTAGCGGACCGTCCCGGCTTCGCAAATCGGCACAGTAGTTTTTGAGTATATTCATTACAAAAATACAAATCTTTCCTCTTTATAATATTGGTATGATGATGAAATACAACGTTATCAATACATATGGCTAGAAATAACTCTAAGCAGTATCAACCTAAGTAACACAGTTGTTAGTTGTTCTCGACTGCTAAAGTTTTAGCAGTCGAGAATGTAATTTTTTAAATTGTTTAAAAACTACAAATGACACTGTTTCTTGTTGAATTTGTAGTCTTTTTCTAACTATATTTTTGACGATTTTGTTCATACCCCCACTGATACTGTAGAATTAGTATTGTCCTGCACTGCATCTTAACAGATTAAGTCCGCGTCCAAGGCTTTATTCTTGCATGTGTCGGTGGAAAATATTCTAATCCATATAAAGTATCAAATTAGTATTGAATCACAAGCCTTCGTCGTCAAATTAGGCATATGCATATGTTAAACAGTGGTCGTGTTAGACTGATGATTTTATCTTACTGTATTTATTTTATTTATTTACTTTTTGGAAGATTACAATTTTATCGCTTATCTATGAAAAGAAACATTCAGATTTATATAAGTCTACTACAATCTTCGCCTGTTGAAAAGATTCACCAGTAATTATCAACGGACAATAGCTCTAATGTTTGCGTAGGTGGCGGTTGTATTTCTGGAATATTGAAAGGGGCGCCAGTTAATAAAACCCGGGTCGCATATTTCTCTCGGTACGACCCTGGCTGTACACGACAGTAGAATACCTTTTACGGAAGTGGCTTTCCTTGTCTAGTTTTGTCTGTTAGTAACTTTGTAGTTGATTTATTGCACGCAGTTTTATAAACGTTATCTATCTAGATCTTTTTGCAGCTGTGGTTTACCTGCACAGTTCGGAATTATAAGAACGAGTATTAACTGTTAGTTATAGACACTTTAGTTTAACAAATAACTCATGAATAATAAAATACACTATAAATATTTATATGCATTGATATTTAATGGGAAATGAATACAAACTACCTAGCAGTAGGTATTAGGTAAGTATAACTTTCATATCAGTATTTTATAAGCAATATAAACAAAGATTTTATAAACAAAGATAAAAATGCATGGTCCACACCTAAAATAATAATTTTACCAAAACACAAAAAAAAAAAAACTGGTAATAAATGGACGTGTATAAATATACCCAGTATACTAATAGCACAGGATTATAATAGTTAATATAATAGTTATAATAGATACGCATTAAAATTGACTCTGACGTTGGTTCTTCCTTATAAATATAAATACTATTTGTTATTGGAAAAATATAAAATCACCCGGCCATTAAAAATCAAGGTCGTTTTTCAAATTTAAAAGGCTCTCAATTTAGGGATTGTTTTATTTTATATTTAACAAAACTAGATTGACCTTCATAACGGCTCGCTTTTAAGACTAAGGGCCTCTTACACCGCTTGCTGATAAAGTCCCAGCTACCCTATCTGCAGGTTATCTGACAGATAGCCTTTTTTTGGTTTCATAGGTATTGATTGCTTATATTTTATATAGTCTATCACACAGATTTATCTGATAGATTAGTTTATTACTAAGATTACTATCTGTAACAATATCAGGAAGTGGTGAAAGAAGCCCTTAATGTTTTAAGGAACATAATATTGTTACTGAAATGGTTTCATATTTTTATTGGGTTTCGAGGGTTTGGTATTTTTAGGAATCTGTGACCATGGTACTTCTGGCTAGGTACCTCAGCTGTGTTGACAAAGCAGATATTAAAAATATACTCAAAGCATTATTTTGCAATATATTTTGATTTAATTCGTTTTAAATTTTGTTATTGATTACGGCGACTTTTTATACATAGAGAAAATGAAAATAATATCAAGTGATAATGATAATATGAAGTGATTTGTAGTAGGGAGACCGAGTTGGGAATTTTTAGTAGGTGTAAATCCTGGGCCGAGATGGGAATGGGGCGAAATGGGAATAAACCACTATAACTGGGCCACCCTACCACGAAAGCGTAAATATTTACACTTTAGTGGTACCAGCTTAACATTGAAATGAGTCAGATTCTTTGAACTTTGATAACGTTCAAATGTTATTGTGTAGGTACATGCATTCGTTAGATAAAAATATCAGTTTATTATTTAACCTTTTATGAACTTAGTAACTGTGCATATCACGTCATGACGGGGATCTAACACTTAATATTGTTTCATTTTATGGTTCAAACTAGCTGTGCCCTGCGGCCTCGCCTGCGTTGTATACGCTATTTCTGACTCCTTTTGCTCGGCTCTAAAGCGTGACACACACTGGGCGGCGGCGTTGCGAAAGCGTTGCGGCGGCGAAGGTTTGTATGAAGAACGCGCCGCGCTGCCGCCGCTTTGATGTAAAGGGCTTCATACTATTTCGAACATTACAGAATAAAACCGCAACGCTTTCGCAACGCCGCCGCTCAGTGTGTGTCACGCTTAAGGGTCGTAGCCGCGATATTATATATATATATATATATATAATATACTATATATATATAGCCGCATATGCTTTTTAATTTTAGGTTATATAACCTTACTCAGGAGTTGGGCTATCAAATGCAAAAAGAATTTTTTAAATCCGACTAATAATTCAAGAGATTAACGCGTTCTAACAAACAAACGAACAAACAAACTCTTCAGCTTTATTATAATTAATAGAAGGCATCATGAAGCTAGGATCTCTTTGGTGGGCGAGCGCTATGGAGTAGCAAATTTTTTTCATCAAGGTAGGCATATAGATGGTGTTCCGACTTCCGAGTCTTCGTGTCTCAAATATAAAGTCACGTTTCCACTCGGTCGTCGCGAAGTCACACTTTTCTAAAGTGTTTTTCTTTGGCGAAGAGAGCTCATGAATCAAAAAAAGGAATGGTATTATCTTCAAAAGCACCTTGTGGTTTACATTTTCCTCACGGTAGTATTAACCCAGTTATCTACCTTGTACAGTCTACCGCACATCAGTGGTAACACTTTGACCTTGAGCTGGCCTAGCCTATTAGGGAGTTTCAATACTACGCGAGACCAGTTTATACTGGTTTTGTTACCACTGATGTGCGGTCGACCGTACGTGGACCGGTAGATACCGGGGATGGTTAATACAGAAAGGCACAGGATATATTAATTAAGTATAGGTAGGTACTGTAGTAAATTAATTAAAAAAGTAGACCGTTTGGAAAAGTTGACCGATGAGGAAAGTAGACTGTTTGGACAAGTAGTGGTGGACAAAGGTTCCGGAGGGCACGCCCATACATACACACACACACACACACATATCCACTATTTATCTATTCTCTATTCTAATAATACAGAGGTAAAAACTGGTGGATAATCTGACGCTTAACTTATATATCTTGCGAAGAACCAAATGATAGCGCTGTGTAAAATACACCTAGCGCCATCTATTGACAAACTTTGAAACTAAGAAACTGGCATGATTAGATAGAACGGGTTAAAAAATAATTACAACATTCAATAGTATACTTTATAATCTGGATGAAGTCGGGGGAATCGGCTAGTCTAAAAAGAAATTAGTTTTTTTTTGAAAGAAAGAAAGAAAAATAATTTTTTCATTAAGTTTGTTAGTTGGATCGTTATTTGTTATACGATTTTCATACAAAAACTGCAGAATGCCCTCTGATAAACACATTTTACTCTGCATTGACTTAATAGTAAGTACAATGTACCTACTCGTCCACTGAAATAAATCGCGACACCAAATCCGCAAAGATTTATCAAACGGTCACGTAAATTAATTTGCGCGCCACATTACGTTAATTTGCTGCAAAAAACTTGTGAAAACCAATGTTATCGCGCGGCCGCGTAACTTTTGCCCATGACAGCGATTAGTATAGTTTTAAAATGGCCGCTGATTAAATATGGCGGCGGGCGCGACCGTGACGTGTGGCGAATGGGCACGTGTCCCGCCGCACTCCACTACGTCATGGTTAAGCCTGTACAGTGTAACGTATACAATGTTAACGTAACACTAGGTAATCCAGGCTACGGAGTGCTAAGTATCTACTGGTAGCGTCAAGCATAAGAAACATGAGTATAATGACAAACAAGAAGATAAGATCGGCGATAAAAACAAAGTAGCTGTAACCTAAGGCTCTGCGAGCGAATGGGTTTCCTGGAAGATGTCGCTAAAAACAAAAAAACACGGCCGTAATACGTCACGGTTAAGCCTGTAGACGTTACCGTAACCCTGGAGGCTAGCAGTACGGAGTACTATCTAAGTATCTACTGGTAGCGTCAAACAAGAAACATGAGTATAATCAAGCAAGAAGATAAGATCAGCGACAAAAACAGAGCATCCGTATGTAAGGCCCTACGAGCGAAAAGGTTGCCTGGAGGATGTCGCTAAAAACAAAAAAACATGGCCGCATACCAACCACGTCACGGTTGAGCCTGTATACGTTACGGTAATCCTGGGTAGTCTAGGTTAGCAGTACGGAGTACTATCTAGGTATCTACTGGTAGCGTCAAGCTTAAGAAACATGAGTATAATAACAAGCAGAAAGATAAGACCACTAAGTAGATAAGCCTACTTGCACATTTCGAGTGGCCACAACACAAATCGGACAGATAATGAAACAGTTCAAAGTCCTAAAGATGGAAAATTGAAATAGAACAAACTCAGTTAAAACACCAATAGAGTAGAAATGAATGCTTCTGGTGAAGTTAGGGCGTTTGTAGGCAATTCTTCTAATAGAAATTTGACCTGGTTATCTAGGAGATGGATTGGTGGCAGTCTGATAAAGAATGTGCTAGGAATATATGAAGTTCACATCTTGGATCGGACAAGTTATGCGAATCATACAAATATCAGACATTTTGGTAAACAAAACATCCTATAGGTAGTAGCCTATAGATGGACCATACAAACCATAAAGTGGAAGGGACCAGCAGGCAAACGGAGTGTAGACAGGCCGATCAGACGTCGGACAGACGATATCACAGAACATAAAGGAAGCGATTGGATTCAAACAACAAACAAGCAACAACAGAGAGTTGTGGAAAGAGATGGAGGTGGCCTTCATCGAAGAAGGGGTCCACATTAACAACACAGATAACAATAAAACTTAGCAACTAAACTACCAACTAACACTAGTTACCAACAATTTTGTAATGTAAATATTATGTGGACCAGTTTCATAAGTACCTACTCCCCGTTGACTGGGGTATGAAAGGTAATGAAAAAGCAAGCTAAATAAAATGAGATCAGGCTGAGGCGGTCGTAAAACTTAAATATTCGCAAAAACAAGTCACGTCCAATTAAATGAATAATTTAATTTGTATTCACGCGAAACGAGGTGTAGAATGTAACGAGGAGTATAATAACTTTCATGTCCGATTCACGGTTGACCTGCCGTGACCCGCGTCGCCATAACGTCCTCATGTCAGGACCTCATTTCGTAATGTCATTGCGTTGTTGTTACGTATTCTGTATTCTGCGTTCTGACAGTGTAATGCGTATTTATACGGCATGCCGTAAACACTGGGATGATGCTATAAAAGTACGACGCAGCGATTGGATACCCACCGGCCCAAACAGAGAAACAAGACTTTTTGGGAAAGTGTAAATCAAGAAAATCATACTCAAATCAATGAGAATTGTTGTCTGAAAGAAATTGCATAAGTAACTAGGTATGTATATCCATAAGACTGCATAATACTAAAAATTAAATATTGAAAGACATAAACACAAATGAAGAACATAAACCAGGAATAATCTGCACAAATTGATTGCAAGGAGAGTGAGAAAAATTCGTATCATAGATCTAGTATCAAGATGTCAATAAACCTACAGTAAGAACCAACAAAATAGCTAGCGAAACTGAAACAAATAAAAAATATACTGTGCCCAATTAGCTAGCTGCAGAAAACAACTATTGACCGAAACCAAACAGCAAGGTAATTTACTACGATGTTTACAATAGAAAATGTTTGATCAATGATCTATAGCTACCAATACTACGCAATCTTTTTCAGTAGAACAGAAAATTTGAGAATAAATCCCCGAACAAATGTATTTTTTTCGATATCACAATAGTTATTAGAGAGGTTGATGATCTTTATGCTCAATGTTGCTAGCGCAAGGTAAAGTTTGTTTTAAAAGTGCGGGCAAACTTGAGCTCTTTAAGTTTCCAGACTCGGAACTTTATTAAAAAAAAACTTCAGAAGTTGTTGCAAGTCTCCACAAAGCGAACGTCCAAGCTTGGGGACCATAATACTACCTAACCGCCAAATTAAATTGCTCAGTGTAAACATTTTCTACGCTGGCTACTTTGTTCAAACAGCGGCTGAAGGTTTTTAACTTACACTGTGGAAAGTAATTCGGTTACCTACCTACCTTACTTACCGACGGCGCAATATTAAAAAAGTACGAAGCTTAGCGGAGAGCAAATGAAAATTGTGTTGCAAGTCGTAGGTAGCTTGGTGAGATGGAAATGTATATCTTGTCGACCATAGATACCACTCTCACAGCAAAACGAAGCTAAAAGCCTTATTTGGTTAAATTAGTTGAGAGTCGCAAGGTGTTTTGTGCTGCATTGCTCTTCTTAAAATTCCAATTTCGTATTTTAAGGAATGGGAAAATGGCTCAATAAATTTTCATTGTGTCAATTACAATGAGTGTAAAAAAGAAGGAGAATTAATTAATAATTTCTTCGTAGAGGGAGAAAGCAAATTTCTTGGACGTATGCCTTTCTCATCCACACACCTGTTGAACAACTGTCAAAGTGGCGCTTTGACAGTTGCTCGCATTTAATTTTAATTAAAGAATTCACTTTTGAACATCGAAAGGTCCTCACTTCGAGCATTTTCCGCTACATTGGCGGACTTATTGTGCCTAAAATGCATAGTAACAAGGGTAAAAAAAACTTTCATATTTTGATCTCTCTTCTATAATATTGTCCACCTGTAGAAGTGTCATGCTTTCCGAGTGAACGGAATGTGATGAATGAATGGTATGAACGGGAATGTATCACTGGCGAGCTGCCAAGTGAGTGCAACAAGTGGCGACCTTCGGGTTCGTTCTTATTTTACGTGCAAGTTCACGGTCGTTGTGTGTTTGGAACTATTTTTCTCTTTTAGGTCTCGTAACAGCTTTTTATATTATGTCAGTTGCAGAGTAAGAACATCTTCTAGATGTATTATTGCCAGTAGAAGATCTCTCAAGACGTCCAGAGGTTAAATCTAGAGATTAAATAAGTAGGTAACCATAGATGAAGTCATAAAGAGGATGATTTGTTACTTAATACAGAAAATGGTCGTACAAAACCAAGTCTTCGGTACATGGTCTTTGGTCCAGAACGAAGCGACGACGGCTTGATTGCTGTTTTTCGTCGAAAATATTGTACCTACGTATAATACTGGTGATTGTATGAACACACCTTGGTCTTCAGCTGTGTGAGTCTGAGCTGTATGTGTGCACTGAGCTTAGTTGTCATTTATGCAATCTAGCAGAGTACACTGACCAACGCAGAACATGACTAGGATAGAACATGACTAACGCAGAACATGACTAGGATAGAACATGACCAACGCAGAACATGACTAGGATAGAACATGACCAACGTAGAACATGACTAGGATAGAACATGACCAACGCAGAACATGACTAGGGTAGAACATGACTAGGGTATAACATGAACAACGCAGAACATGACTAGGATAGAACATGACCAACGCAGAACATGACTAGGATAGAACATGACCAACGCAGAACATGACTAGGATAGAACATGACTAGGGTAGAACATGACCAAAGCTAAACGTACCCATTGAGGAACATGGCTAAAGCAGATTATGACTAAAGCCGAACATGACACCCACCTAACAACCCCTGCATCTTCTTATTTTGGGTTCATCGAAAGAGGCGACGATTGCGAAGTTTATTTGAGTATCAAACGCTTTCTCACACTTCATAATAAGTCTATAAAAGTGTCACATTGTATTGGGGCGCTGCGCCTAGCGAATAAACCAGAAAAACTGGATAAAGGTGTTCCAACACCTGTTCTACCAGCAAGCATAGACCGTACGGAAGCGAACGCCTCTCCATTCTACAGCATGGCGAAATGCCAAATAGGTCTGCGTCGTATTTCCACTGCATGAAGTAAACGCCCTTATGCTGTAGGGTGTAAAGCTTCTATTGGTATAAGGTCAGGTGTATCGAGTACTTTGGTGCATTGTTTTCTAAATGACAACGAACTCGCTCTGGCGATCTGCCAAACGTTTACATTACACGCTATAAAACAAACTATTTAGAGTAGATTTTCGTATATTGTGTAACTGTTATTTAACAGTTTCGAAAATCTGGTTTGAATCTGTCTTTTCTTAAACTAGCTGTTTCCCGCGGTTTCATCCACATTTTAGAAAGTTATTTCTGACTTTTTACTTTCTCGCAACTCCACAAGGAACAAATTGTAAATTATAATCGCAAAAAATTTTTTTTTGCTATTTTCGCGAAAATATGTTCTATACAGGGCGTCCCAAGGCCATGCCACATTATATACTGAATAGGATATTTTACTAAAAGAAGACATTCATTTATTTTTAATAATAAGTAGAACTGCATTCTCAGATTTTAAAAAAATCGCCTGCCTCAATCGAGAATCGAACCCGCTAAATGTGTTAACGGCCGGAGATCGAAGTCGGACCTCTCGACATCGGAGGCGTCTTATCCAACACGCCACCGACGCTTTCCTTGACTCGTTTGAATTCTAAATACATTCTTACAATTCATACTTTCTAGTTTTCTAACCTAACCTAACCTAACCGAACCAATCTATTGACATTGACCTATAACAAATGTTTTAACAAATTATGTAAGTACCTATGTATAGGTATCCAGTAGGTAGACAATTATAACTGTGTTTTATCTTAATTAAAAATACTGCGTTATCATGTTCCAGATAGACATACGAGTAAAAACGAGTTACCAACCAACTTACAGTATGGGCATGTGTTTATTACTGTATTTAGGTTATGGCTCACAGAAAAATGCTTTTACAGTGTCAATGAATATATGGACTATAAATAATTCAATTAATTAAATAAACAATTTTTGACATGTACATAATATTATCCTGACATTGTGTATTGTATAGAATGTAACTAATTAATTTGTATTTTTTTTGAATGTTATTAGAATCAATGATTTATAATTTGTATGCTCAGTAAGGGCAAGTCACGGAGGTCTGCATTATAATAATTATAAAATCTATTGTACCCGTTTCTACAAATAAAGATATATTCTATTCTTTAAATATCTAATCTCCCCTACAAAAGTATCAGGCAAAATACGTACAATAGAATGTCAAATATTATTTTCAATATTCATATACAAAGACCGGCGGTTACACCATAGCCGCCACAAAACAAAGTGAGCAAAACAACGTCATTTCCTGTCCATAATTTTCACAACATAGACAGACTAATCCATACTAATAATTATAATGAAAAATAGCTCTGTTACCTTTTCACGACCCTGGGGCAGGTCATAGGCTACTTATCACCGCGACAAACTTATTCCACGCAGGCGAGCCCGCGCGCGATAACTAGTTTGATATTGTTTGACGTTTCAATAAAGCTCAGACGACAAAACCAAAGCGCTAGGAGTTCCCACTTGTTGCTTCTCTCCAGGCCGGTGCCAGCTGACCTTGACTCAGGAAGTGGGTCACTGGGTGAGGGTCGCGACCCACCTGTTGTGCAGCACAAGGGAGCGGAACGGGCCCGCGAGCTCGCGGGAGAAGTTGAGTTGTAAAAATTTATGTTCAGTCTCGAATTGGGAGTTATCGAGACAGTTATCGCATAAATCTGTTTTTGCAACAGCAGTTTGTAGAATTATTAATCGTCTCTATTAAACTTCTGTCACTTTAGGGACTATGTTTCAGTTTCAGTTTCAGTCATTTATTAATAATTTAACATTATACGTGAACAATAGTGACTGTGTTTCTGGTGCAAGTGGAATTTTAAAAATTCCTCTTGGTCCGATGGTCGAACTAAGTGGAATAAAAATATCCTGATAATCCGACATGTCGGACGCCAAGGAATCAAAATTTCACGTCGTATGACATGTCGGACAACGTTGTCGAACCGCGTGGCCGGAGGGCTTTGTTTTTCTTGCAACTTCAATTCAATTCAATACACTTTATTGCACATTTAAAAATTACAGACAAAAAGAACAAACCAGATACAGTAATGTGCATCTATGCGGTCTTATCGCTAAGAGCGATTTCTTCCAGACAACCTTTGGGTAGAAACTTCATCGAATTTTATTGTCGACTAGCTCTAATAAAGCTCCTGTACTCCCCAAGGAGTATGTGAACTGCAGTGACTGTGTGTTACTGGTGCAAGTGGAATTTTAAATATCCTCTTGGTCCGATGGTCGAATTAAGTGGAATAAAAATATCCTGATAGTCCGACATGTCGGACAGCAACGAATCAAAATTCCGTGTCGTCCGACATGTCGGACAACGTTGTCGAACCACGTGGCTGGAGGGGTTTATTTTTCTTGAAACTTCATCGAATTTTATTGTCGACAAAGGGCTTCTTTCACCACTTCCTGATATTGTTACAGATAGTAATGTTAGAGATAAACTAATCTATCTTATAAATCTGTCTGATAAAATATATAATAATAGTTAAGATATAGGCAATCAGATACCTGTGAAACAAAAAAAATAGGCTATCTGTCAGATAACCTGCAGATAGGGTGTCTGGGACTTTATCAGCAAGTGGTGAAAGAAGCCCTAACTCTAGTTATTTAGCTGTGCTTTCTAGCTAATAGCGAAGAAACTTTTCAGCCAACTACCTACTCAATCCGTGGAGTAGTTTCAGAATTATCCGTGGGACAAACAGACAGACGGACAAATACCCATCTTCGCATTTATGGCTAGATATTCGTTTAGTAGATACTTCGTTTTCCTGAAATGTCTCGGATTTTTTTCCCATACTTTGCCTGGATTTTTTTTAATGTTAACTTTGCGGACAATTTTGAACCACCGTCTATTGTTTACTTCATTTCCGAGATGCAAATAAGGTATACGTTTGTTAGAATTAATGTCCACACACTCACTTCCGTATCAGCTAAGATTACGAACTGTATTACGAACTGGGTTCCTTTCTCATCACTTTCCCTTTATTGTTAGCTGCTATGACCTAAACACTTGAATCAATGTACCTACAGTCACGGAATAAAAAGGTTCAACAGTTTTCAAATTCTTTCCTTTACATGTCGCAGGCACATCGAGCTATCTCTACTATTATAAAACTGTAACGGATGTAGATTGAAGGGATTTTCAAAAAACAATTGGATTTGAAACACTTTTCAAAAAATTTCTTTTCTTTTTGTCTGTTTGAACGCTCATCACGCCGAAACTACGGGTCCGATTTGAACAGGGTTTTTTTTGTTTGAGAGCATGTGGTCCGATTTAAAATCTTGTGTACTTGGTTGTTTTAAATTCCAACCCTGAAGGGTTAAAAAGGGATATTAAGGTTTGTATGGGAAAAAAATTTGCAAGATCAAATTAACATGCCACGTATCACCAGCCTTGTATCACTGCGACCATTGCTGATCTATTGTGATCGCCGCCTTACTATAGTTCAGTGCTACCTTTGCATCCGTTAGGAACTTCAGCGTGCTTTTGGCGCTGATCTATTTGCTGATGCTGTGGAAGTAGCTAAAATAGGAGTACTACAGAAGTACCTAAATATAAATAGGAGTATACTGTATAAGGAGTGTTTCTAATTGTAGGGTAAAACTCGGTAATACGCCCCACTTGACAAAACGCCCCACTCACCTAGCACGCACACTAACAAAGCTACGGAGCACACGAATAGAAACGCAAGTAGCCTTACAACGTAGTAGACAAATTGTCGGGCGACTGATGGCTACTTGCGTTTCTATTCGTGTGCTGCGTAGCTTTGTTAGTGTGCGTGCTAGGTGAGTGGGGCGTTTTGTGAATTGGGGCGTATTACCGAGTTTTACCCTAATTAAATTTTACGCATTACGCCATTGTCCGTTTTGAAAGTCCATAAAGGCAATAACTCAACCAGTGGTGCAATTAGAAGTTTTGGACGAAAACTGCATCGACGTGAAAAGCAACTATCACTTATAAGTAGTAGTGATAGTGATTATTCTCCAACACAGGTGTATTTTATTACAAACAGTTACGTACGTACAAAAACGCAATGTGACTCATTGCTGCAACATATTGAATATAACAAGGCCTTGGTTGAAGCTCATGCAAAGCCTTTATCGAAGTAATCTCTTCGATAACGAAGCTTCTGATGACTCCAGCGATGTTGGCGCTGCAAGCGCTGCTTGCAGCGGTCATTTTCATTATTAATTATCCCATTATAAACGCGATAGACTGGCTGTACGGATTTTGATGAAACTTGGTACAGTGATAGCTTATATCTTAGAATAATATATAGAATACATACAACATATCTATTATAATTTTATACTTCATATTATTATGTATATTGATATTATAACGTATCGGAAGACGCAGCGTAGGCAGGCCTCCCACAAGGTGGACCGACGATCTGGTGAAGGTCGCGGGACCCGGCTGGATGAGGTTGGCGCAGGACCGGTCGTCGTGGAGATCCTTGGGGGAGGCCTTTGTCCAGCAGTGGACGTCTACAGGCTGATATGATGATGATGATGATGATATTATAATGATATCGTTATGTTTGTAATAGGTTGAGCATTTTTATTGGCTATAAAAGTTTATTAATTTTATATTGAAATTCAATGTATGTATGTATGTATGTAAACACTTTATTGTACTAAAAACATTACAATAACAGATAGTAAAACCAGTGAAACTAAGTACAAAGGCGGACTTATCCCACTAAGGGATCTCTTCCAGTCAACCTTAGAGTTACTGAGAGGATTAGCTTTTGCGTTTCAAATGTCATTGTATAAAGTTTACTGAATAAAACAAACCAAAATCCCTATTATCCCGCTAATACTTGTTTATACTCCGCCATAAATATGTTTGCGCCGCTGCATATCACTCGGCACTAACGCTGAACTGTTTGTCCGCAGAGCGCAACCAGTGTGCAGCCGCATCGCGACCCAGCATGTAGTGACAGTGGACAGTGAGCATTCCCAACAGTGAACTGAGAACGGACGAAATGGCGGACATAATCGACGCGGAGCCGACCGTCGAGGACGACCTCGGCTTCGATTACGACACGACAAAAATACCCGAGATCGTGACCCCCGACGACATGAACGAGTCGGGGTACCAGGAGGGGTCGGAGAAGAGCTACGGGGATCGGAGGGATTCGAAGGAGGGATTCGGCGGGGAGGGGGATTCTGATAGTGGCGTCGACGGGGTCAGCAGCGGGTGCAGCACCGCTGACGACTGCCCGGTGGTGTCCATCAATGACGTGGTGGCGTACTATGACGACATCCGGCCGCGGCGGCGCTGCGTGCCCCAGCTCAACGTGTACAACGTGGACATCGAGAGGATGACCATGGACGCCATAGCAGCTCAGGTTAGTCTTCTTTGAAAGAAAAAAAAAGAAAGAAAGAAAGAGTACACTTTATTGACACCGTTCATCATCATCATCTCAGCCTTTTAGCGTCCACTGCTGGACATAGGCCTTCCCTAACGAACGCCACCACACCCGGTCCCCCGCTCTCCGCATCCAGCCGCTTCTGGCCACCTTCTTTAGGTCGGCAGTCCACCTGGCGGAGGGGCGTCCCACGCTGCGCGCACCGGTCCGCGGTCTCCGCTCCAGAACCCGTCTGCCCCAACGGCCGTCGGTTCTGCGACAGATGTGACCTGCCCATTGCCACTTCAGCTCGCTAATCCCTTCGGCTATGTCGGTAACCTTGGTTCTCCGTCGGATCCCCTCTTTGACACCATTGCATCATCTAAAACATAAACACATACAACTATTGTTTATACAGGGTGAGCAACAGTGTCAACAGGACGCTGCCTCAGCTTTTTGCCGCAGAGTAATCTGCGGCACTGATTTTCAGGCAGAACCTTAGATTTATTTTGCCAGGGATCACTGGGGCACTGAATCACTGGATACTTTGAGTATAAGTGTTGTTATAAAACGTTGTTATATACAGACAAGTGTTGTTATAAAAACACACCTCAATTTCCTAGCTCTCCACTCAACTTCGAGGAGATTTCCTTCCCGCTCCTGGGTCCTGGCCCAATAGCACGACCTAAAGTTGCGACAGACGATGTCACGACAGGCTGCGACCAGCTCACGACAATTCCAAGTGTTTTCAATTAATCCTTTTCAGGTGTTCAATTATGGGTAATTTTTAACCTGGCTGACTG
Source organism: Metalampra italica (assembly GCA_949699065.1). Lineage (NCBI taxonomy): Eukaryota > Metazoa > Arthropoda > Insecta > Lepidoptera > Oecophoridae > Metalampra > Metalampra italica. The sequence continues at coordinate 10,697,497 of OX452979.1, read as the reverse complement.
ATATTCGTTGATAAAATTCATAGAGTTAAGATCTCTTTGGTGCGTGCTCGCGGCCCCTTAAATGGGCGTAAAAAAAGCATTCTATGGATGTCAAAATTGTATCAAATGTATCACAATACTGTGACTCACTCACACATTCTCATTTTCAAACTCCAAATAAATTTGTATTAGCAACCTCTTCCCGCTACTCCGCTTCCTTTGTCCGCCCCCCCTGTAAGTGGCACCATGGGTTCCCATACTAAATAAGCAAAATGCAGTCTCCATAGGGAGCGCGCGCGCCACCAAAGAAATTCGAACCTTCCCGATAAAATTGATCTGATGCTTTGCTATTGATGTGAAAGTGTTCTATACATTATTCGATCAGTTTACGAGTACATGAGTTGTCTACGATAGTTTATAAAAAGTAAAATCAGAGCTTTGTTGAAACTTTAACTTGTGGGTACAGACAGAGTTGATTGTGTCCGGTCCCAGGTGACTCTTTCAAAACAATGTATTTATGATTGCTTTTCTTTTCATATATAGGGGGTATTCTTTATATTTATGAAGAATGGCATTAGCTACCGTCAATTTAAAGAATTCGAGAAGAGCGTCAGTGGCGTCGGAGATAAGACGCGGCCTATCATATCGAAAGCTCCGAAGTTCGATCCCCGGCTGGGCCATGTACCAATGGGTTTCTCTCAAAACTTAAGTACATTTACTGACTGCTCTCAAACGGTGAAGGAAAACATCGTGAGGACAACTGCATACGCCGAAGAAGGAATTCTTAGGCGCTTGTGAAGTCCACCAACCCGCACTGGGCTAGCGTGGTGGACTATAGCCCGAACGTCCTCGTTGAGGCCTGAGCCCCAGCAGTGGGGCATGATAAAGGCTGTTGATGAATTTAAAGAAAACATAACATTTAGTTTCTCTTCAGATTTACAGAACAGACTCGAAAAGTTCTTAAACTATCTGAAAGGCGATTTATTCCACATGACTAACTATATCCTTACTAACTATGCTATTATAGTACATTGTTTACCTAGGTGTGAAAGTAACTTATTTAAGTCCCGAGACGGGGTTCGTTCGATAGTTCGAGGGACCTCTAAATAAGTCTTGAACCCGAGGGAAACACTGTGCTTTTCATTAAGAATACACTGAAAGCTAAAACAAATACATAAAATGAGTGTTAATACAAATCTCTGCTATACGGAAGTATAAACAAAACTCTACAACTCGAAAAAACAAATGAAGATCGGATTGCCGCTTTCCCGTCTACTTTGTTTTTTTTCTGTGACCGGCCAGCTACTCTGCCATTATTTTTCATTTCCATCTTCGAAAAAATGGTAAATATTTTGCCCAAATCTATGTTATTTTAAAGAAATAGTTAACAGTAATAATTATAATAAAGTCATTTAAAAAAATATATTCTTTAATTATTTAATACATAACTTTATGTTATTTCAATTTTACATCGCGCTGTAATTGAGTGGCTGTATAGACAGTTGGATCAAGGTCCAATAGAAATATCAAAATAGTACTAGTTTTTTTTATATAATTTGACAACTGTCAGTTGAAAGCGATTCTCCCTAGGGCTGAGATGTATTACTTTCAATGCGCTCCTCAGGCAACTTCAGACCTACTTTCAGAGTATGAGTAATGAAAAATAATAGTAATAGACTATACTTTGACTGGCATATACAGGTATTGAGTTATATTTCTGTACAGATTTGAGATTACAACATAAATTAAGCAAACGGCATCTAATTTTGATAGCATCTCTTCCTATAGAGGTGCGTTGTATAATTTTGTATACCACCAATTGACTATTGTATACTGTATTGTATAGTTAGGCTAGTTTGATAGTGAAAGGATGTTACGTGTTAATCTGATATTAGGAACGTTTTTGTACAATCTGTATTCTTAGATAAGGTTGGCAGACACTCCTTTCTCTACTAAACCAGACAACTAGACCAGACCATAATAATGATTCGAGTGAAAATCAGATATCTATAGTAGATAACGTTAGCACATTGAAGTGGCAGTGGGCTGGTCGCATCTACCGGAGAACTGATAACCGCTGGGGTAGACGAGTTCTCGAGGGGAGAGCACGACTTGGCAAGCGTAGTGTGGGACGCCCCCGGCAAGATGGAGCGACGACCTGAGTAAGGCGGCTGGCAGTGACTGGATGCGGAGAACCGAGGATTGGATTCAGTGGCGCGCCTTGGAGGAGGCCTATGTCCAGCAGTATACTAGTGCAGACAAAGTATCATAATCTTCTTATGGGCACAGGAATACCCTGCGACTCGTCGGCCTTACAAGATTTTCTGTGCCCCAACCCATTGTTTGGCGGACTTCTTAGAATTTAGTTTCTATATTTTATTTATTTTATTTTATTTTTATTTTATTTGGAAAACCAACAGCATTCAGAGTTAGGTAATATTTAGAGGTAAAAATAACATTTTGTAAAGCTAATTACAGGTTTTCACTTAAGATTAGAGAAGAACGAATATGTTTCAGTGACAGTAAAAAGGAAAAATAAGTTATAAGTTTAAGTAACAACAGGACATTAACATAAGTAGGTACGTGTGTGCGTGTTTGTATGTGTGTGGGTGTGTACGAGTGTGTGTGTGAAGGGATAGGGAAGTGGGAATGGGATTGGGGGATGTGTTATATACGCAAAATTGTAGATATGTCTGAAGAGAGTGTGTGTGAATATCAATAGTTATCCGCAATAAGTTTCCTAGTAACGCTAAGCTTGAAGTTTGATTTTGATTTAACAAACGGATCAAGATCACCAAATGTTCTATTGTAAGTTCTACTGATACGGCTTATTATAGAGTTTTGTGCATAATTTGTCCTATGAAATGGTACACTGAGCATAACAGTGTGACGAGTGCGCTTTGATGGTGCACGGAGTCCGATTTCGGATACCAGATCTGGGCAATCAATGGTGGAGTTAAGTAAATCATACAAGAGTGACATGTCAAGTAGATCGCGACGATGGTTCAGTGTAAGTAGTTTATATCGTCGACAGCTCTTTACGTAGTCCTTGCAGTAGGTGCGTGTACGATAATTTAAGAATTTTATAAATTTTATTTGTAACTTTTCGATTTTATCTATATATACGCTATATTGAGGAGACCAGACAGCACTACCATACTCCAGAATACTACGCACATATGCGTAGTAAATTGATTTTAAGCAGCCGACGTCTGAAAAAGGTTGGCAGATACGTTTAAGAAAGCCAAGACCTTTGTATGCTTTATTTACCACTGAATTGATGTGAACGTCCATAATAAGTTTATGATCTAAGGTATAACTAATTCTCTTAGAATAAAAATTCTAATCGTCGGCGTATGCAGGTTTCCTCACGATCTATTCCTTCACACTTTTCGGTATAACTATTAGCCAATGGTATTATAATGAACCGTACGTCGGTACCCAGACCTTTAGAACCCACGACCTCATTAACGCGAGACGAGTGCACAACCAACTAGGCTACCACGGCTTTGGACACACGTTTGTTTGTTACCGTGTATGTTACTTTAAAAAATTTCAACTTTGATTTCAAATTAGTACAAAAAAAAAAATACATAGAAAATATTGTTACTTAAAATAGATGGTCCGTTTTGTCGGTACTTCTTAGAATATCATGTAATTCACTTCCAACTTCAAAGAACCCCAAGAAAACCAAACTTTCGACTGGTATTGGTTTACTTCTTAACCGTGAAGTTGGCCGAGCGTGGGCTTGTAACTAGGTGACCTGGTAATTTGAAAAACAAAATGTTTATTAACCGACCGAGCGAAGCGTCTCAGTTTCGAGATTGGCCAAACATGCTTTTGTCCGTCTGTCTTTCTGTCTGTCTGTAATTCTCTACAGGTCGCATTTTTCAACCGATTTTGACGAAAATTTGGCATGGGTATAAATTAATCTTACATCTTGGATTTCTAAGAAGACATACTATATTGTGCTAGGAATTGAATATAGCAGCTAGCTACAGAATAGCCAAGTAGCAAACTCGCCGATATGGCCAAAATCGCTAGATTTCAAAATGCCATAGTTCCTTACATAGTCATAATAGAGATTGCCCACAAGAGAACCGTGATGCGCCTTACCGTAGGAGCGTTCGGTGTGAGGCACCTCCTACGTAAGATGGGACTATCGGAAACCATCGTCTGCAGAGCCTGTGGAGAGTACAGCGAGACGATGAAACACCTGCTGTGCGAATGCAAGCACTAGCTGCTAGGCAGGTCCTGGGTACAGCTCACCCTGCATCCGAGGACTACAGGCTCCTACCCCTTAGCTGCATAACAGCTTTTGTGCAGCGAACACTAGGGGGGGAGAGCGCCAGGTAAACACAGGGGCTGACACAATAGATCCTATAGGGTCGGTGGGTGAACCTGGCCACTGTTATAAGATAAGATAAGCTGGAACATATTAATTAGTATCTAGAATCGAGTCTGTATCATCATCATCAGCCTGTACTAGTCCACTGCTTTACATAGGCCTTACCCAAGGCGCGCCACTGAACCCGATCCTCAGTTCTCCGCATCCAGTTACTGCCAGCCGCCTTACGCAGGTCGTCGCTCCATCTAGCCGGGGGGCGTCCCACACTACGCTTACCAAGCCGTGGTCTCCACTCGAGAACTCGTCTACCCCAGCGGTTATACCCCCACTGCCACTTCAACGTGCTAACCCTTAGAGCTATGTCGAAGGCTTTGGTTCTGTATAATCGGACGGTATTTGAAAGTTATTAGAATAGAATGTTATGAAACACGTCGTACTTTGTTACAAAACTGTTTTCAATATGTGCTCTTGCCTTTCTCCCATGATCTACACTCATAACAAAACCTTTCATTCATTATTATTCTGCTCGTAGTCTAAAATCTATGCTCTATCTATAATCTAGAAACACAAGTTTTTTTTTGTGATGTGAACGTTTAATATACAAGTAAGTTTTTAATAGACTTAAAGTTTCAATGGACAATGCAGTTCTGCATGTATTTTCGCTTCATGGTGTTGTTTTCTTTCTCATTTTACCCAGTGTTTACCCAGGGTTTACCCAGGGTAAAAATGACTATAAAAACAAGCAATTATGAGAACGAAATAAATTTGAAATCGTTTTGGCCGTTTAGACGATATCCCAAGTTTTGCAGTGTAGATTTATAATTATAAAACACACTATAACAACACAATTTTTATTTCTTAAAACTGGCAACCCAGTAAACGTCAGTTTACTCTAGGTAACATTATTTATTCTGTGGCACTAATTAGAAATCTGACTCTTAGCAGTTACTTTCGATTTCTATAGTATCTTAATAAGCTGTGCGGTCAATGCGGACAGATATGGCTGCCCAAAGATTTTTTTATGTCATAAGGTCATGACAACAATATATCGACACGCGATTACAACTCGGACCTATCGACATGCCGCGTCCTCCCCACCGCTCTCAATTTATGGTACGCATCTGATGTTATCAAACAAAGTTTTTTTTATTTTTATGTTTTGACATTTTTGTTTTTGACATATTTTATATTGACATTTTTATTTATTTTTTGACATGTCATTGAATAATTACCAATATAGAATGATTATGATTATGAAGAGCAACCAACTGATTTTCCAAAGACAAGACTTATCTGAAGATTTTTTTATCATCGTTTACAGTCTTTCTGTTTAGCAGAATAATTGATAACAAACAAATTGATTTGTATCCGATAATTTTGCCGATTTTAATTGTTTCCTACGTACCTACCGTGTTTAGTTATTTTTAATTTCTGCAAGGAAAGGTTCACCAAATGATATATATTTTAAGTGCTTTTCAAACTCCTTATCATTAGCGAACCTACAATTAAAAATCACCAGAAACCAGGATGGAATTTTAAAAGTAAACTCAACTCTGCAATATGGTGTTAATAAGTATTGATTTTTAAAAACCCATACAGTCTTCTTATGATATTACCAAATAAGACGCAAAGCAAAAATGATGTAACTATAGTGTTACTTACACCCATGACCCTATGACATTAACAAGTCTTTGAGCCAATCAATCAAACCTTATATGAACTGCACTGGAACACCACTAACCGATTTGATTGACACTTTTACAACGCTAGAGAGGCTGCAGTTATGAAACCAAAAAGACTAGTAGTCGAAGCCGCGTATATTGACCGTAAAAAAACTATCAGAACTGAGTGAAGCATCGAGATTGCTTCTTACGTAATGGGTAACTCACATTCTCTTCACAACACAAACTATTGCCTAAGCAGTAAGCACCGTGCGTTAGGCTAAAATTTAAGTGGCACATTAAATGTAGCAGTTTTAAGCTAAATTAGAATCTGAAACCACTAGCTCCATTGTCATTAAAGTTAACGTAATTTACTTGAAGCCGATAAAATGATCGTCAAGCAACTGAATTCTGATTGATTTTAAGAGTTGCTTAACTGAGAGCGCCTCTAATGAAGTGTTACGAAAAGGCGCTTTTGCTAAAGTTAAGTTTCAGTTTGCTGCAACATATAAAGGTTAAACCTATGTTAGTACCAAAACATGTTTCGTTATTTACGCTTTTTAAAAATTTTGATATAGATTGCTAACAGCAGTGTTATCTATCAACTATGTTATGTTTAGTTCTAAAAGCACTAATGTACGCTTATGCGATTTGTTTCCAACTTTCCATGGTTTTAGTTCAGGGCCGGTGGCATTAGATTCATCAATCACTATCATCAGCTTGTTTACGTCATTGGAGATTATTAAGTCTTTAACTGCGGAAGATTTTTCCTCGACTCAATCATTTACTTGTAGTTGATGCAGTTTTACTAGCAAATGTACTATGCTTAGATATAATTGTTAATTTTTATCCGCAGTGTGTTTATGTTCCTAATGTTTAAATACCTATGTAAATATTAACAGTGACATTAATATTTCATTGTTCTTATTATTATACTTTTTGTCATTCTATTACTCTTTCAATTAAGTAAGAATGATATGTATATTTTTAATGATTTGTAATGAACACTACCAATAAGTTATGCCTATGTTTTATCTTCTATTTTTGTTCAGTTAATGGATCGACTACTTTTGCCCATTTTTCTTTGGAATCTATATGATTATCGTCATTAGTATTAAGTAATCATGACTTTAGTTCTTATAGATGGATCTAATCATTCCGAATATTCCCGTATTTTTCGTTAAGGTGGCCTTTGTCACATGGACGCTTTACATAACAATGAGAAGCTGTCTTTAAACTAAAGTTAAGTTACTTAACCAATGGTATTCCTCGTGAAACTTAAGTTAAACTTGAGTGAACCGTAATTGTTTACTTCGCAACTTTTTGCCTACAAGCGCCACTGTCAAACCGAATATTGTCCAAGGCCGCACCACTACTCACCTAATGCGTATACTTAATTACTTCTAGTAAGCATCTCTTGCCATCTCAGAAGGATTTAACTGTAACATGGTGATGAAGAACTCTGTTATTAAAAAGGCAGTGAGGTAAGGTTTGTTTTTGTTCGCTGGGGTATTGTCGTGAGAGGCTTTGAGCGGCGTGGACAGTGAAGCCTTATTGTAGACGAATCTATGTACTTACCTGCGTGGAAAATCGATATTTCGCGTTGGCGGGTATGTGTCGGTGCGCTCAAGGGCGTTTGGTATTCGCTCAGTACTCTCTTGATGCGACGCGATTTCACGTATAACTCTAAGGCCCCCGTAGACCTTCATGCAAGCGTCAGTCAATTCCATCAGTCGCGACTGATGGTTGCATGATGCAATAAACAAAGTATGCTGTTTTTCCTGTCACCGCTTTAGACGATCAAATTCATCCGTCAGTCACCGACTGACTGTGGTAAAACTGACAGCCAAACCTACCTTGTAATGGGAGCCTATTTGTAACCTATTTGTATTTATAGCATATTAAGTTGATGACATGTAATCTGTAGTTAGTAAGTTGATTCTAATTGTATTATTTGACATTATTGAATTGGGAATTGACCTGTAATGATAATGTCTTGAATATTTTAATTAATAAAGTTTAATGAAGTTAACCCTATTTTTACCCCCTGTAAATGCAACTACAGAGTTTATTTCTAAACAATTCTGATACAGTCGACCGCACGTCAGTGAAAACACTTTGACCTTGAGCAGGCCTAGCCTTTTAGGTAGTTTCAATACTGTGAGAGACCAGCTTATACTGATTTTGTTTGTGCGGTCCACCGTGCGTTTATATAAATAATGAGATGAGGAATGATAATTTTCTCTCTGTTCAGTCACGGATATAAAACTTTGTAGTTGCTTTTACCCCCAGTTGCAAATACGGAGGGGGAGGGAAGAGAAGAAGTGAGGGAAGGAGGGCTGGGGGGGGGGGGGGGAGGGCAGACGGGGGGGGGAATCTGTGTAGTATTTTAACGCGAATGAAGTCGAAGGGCGTTTGCTAGTCTTATATAATATGTTGCGAAGAACCAAATGATAGCGGGGTGTAAAATACACCTAACGCCATCTATTGACAAACTTTATAACAAAAAACTGGCATGATTAGAACGGGTTAAAAACGCGGATGAAGTCGCGGGGCATCGGCTAGTTATTTATAAACGCAAAAGTTTTTAAGGATAGTTGGATGTATGTTTGAATTACACAATTATTCACGCTACAACACTGGTGCGGAACAGATTTTGATGAAACTTTACAGTAATACAGACTGTACAACAGAATAACATAGGCTATAGCGGCGTGTTCCTCGTGGCCAAAATTGATTGCCAAACTAGTTTTGCCATAAGGAAACTTAATTCCGCGTAGCCAAACTCTAACGAAACTGTGACTACGAGTAGAGTTTGACTACGCGGAATTATGTTTCCTTATGGCCAAACTAGCTAGGCAACCAATTTTGGATGTGAGGCATCTTAATTCTACGAGGCATTAAGTTTCCTCATGGCCAAGATGCGATAAAAGGGCATGTACATGCAGTGTGTTATTACTTGTAGTTTGGCTACGAGGAATTAAGTTTCCCTATGGCCAAACTAGTTTGGCAATCAAGTTTGGCCACGAGGAACACGCCGCTATAGATACATCGGGAAAAGCTGTTCTACTTAAACTTTTCTGCGTGGGCGAAGCCGCGGGAAGCAGCTAGTTCAATATAATTATGCGGAACACCTGGGATATGGCGTCTTTGGAAGCCATTAGGATCTTTTGAACCTTCAGTTCGAAGCGGCCTTCAATATTCATAGGCATTATAAGATTGATGGCAGGCCGGCGGCGCAACAAAGCGAAAGTAATATTTTAAATTTGACAAACATTGACGTACTGCGTAGGCAATAGCCGTGATTCACTACCGAAGCCATTGTCTCTACTGGTCATGGTTTTTGTGGACAAATTAGTTGATTTTCAGTGGAACATTAGGACAAAATAGAAATACTTTGCTATCTGACCATACATAACAGCGTCGCGACCATGGATTAGCGAAAATATTGTCAAAACCTAGTGATTAAGTACTAGCTCTGTGATCTCACTGCTGTAATGTTATAGACTTACCAAGTTATCTGTGACCTGAAGGGTGGCTCTGCCATCGTTTCAACGCCCGTCATCATACCAATATTATAAAGAGGAAAGATTAGTATTTTTGTATGTTTGTAATAAATAAATTCAAAAACTACTGTGCCGATTTCAAAAATTCTTTCACCATTGAAAAGCTACATTCCCCCAGAGTAACATAGGCTATATATGTCCACCCGTGCGAAGCCGGGACGGACCTGAAGCTCTATTTTTGAATCGCTCTCCGCGCTTCGAGCGGTCGATTCTACTGATTTTTGTATCGGATGTCGAAGGAAAATCAGTAGAATCTATCGCTCAAAGCGAGTAGAGCTATTCAAAAATAGAGCTCCTGACCTATTTTGTTCTGCGGGCCGAATGATATTATGCGTAGTTCCTGATTCTGCCACTTCACAGATAACTTGGTACATCTATTATAAAGCTTAGATGGGCTTTATTCTATAGCCTTTCCCTTTTTGATTTGGGCTTTACGGCTCTGGATGTAAAGTCCTTGTGAGCGAAAAATTTCTTCCTTTCCTAAAAATCGGGGAGGCCCACCGTGCAATAGAAAAAAGTCATCGAAAGCCGGGCTGTAACCTCCTGATTTTTGTATTATGAATATTAAAACTGCGACTGGCCTAAAATGATAGTTTTCAGAGCCGTAAAACCTTTTAAATACCTATATCATATATACACGATGGCAATAGCTGTAAGGTTATATGTAAATTGACAATAAATAAATAAATATCAATATTATCAATGCATGGGTGTCGGGCGGTGACTGTTCCCAGCATGAAGATACAAACTTTTTGTGGTTTTCTTTCAGCTAAATTTCTTCCTTCAGGGTTCCTCCCAGATAGACCACTATTGGTGTTTGTTTGTAATTCATCGATGACTTAAAGGTCTTGCAACCAAGCCACAAACTCCTATAAAAAATGTAATGCATCGATAGGTATCTATTACATTGCAACTCTAGCAACTAAAATCTCTCATTGTGTTGACTAAAAAATACATAAATCACCGTCATCTTCGGTCGCATATTACGATTTACTAAGGAGTGGATCATAATATTGTAATGTAAACAAAGATAATTAATTTATTTTATTGTAAGTACCTACCTACATTTAAATAAATTAACACGGAAAATGGCAATTAGTTTAATTAATACAAATCAATTGCACAATACCCTATATAAAAATAAATACAATGCAATTTTCATATACCTATACCTAGTAAATACGTACCTAGTAGATATTCACAGACTATTTATTTAGTTTGTCAACTCAGGACTCAGAGATACTTTAACTACCTACCACAAGCTAATGACAAATTCAATGTACGGCAGCCCGCACTAATCTTTCTCGACATTTCTTATATATTTTATTTTTTAAAGAAAGTAAGAGTAAACCCGTACAGATTAGCGCGTTCAAACAAAATAACAAAAATCAAACTCTTCGCCATAATTATTTTAGTATCGGAATTAGTATACCTACAGAAGAACCTACCTACGTCGAAGTGTAGCCAAGCCGACGCGCGCGTGACGTATGCGCATGTAGCCATAGTAACTGTTGTGTGAGTCACGACTGTTGCATTATGTGGCCCGGCTCGTGACCGCGCGGCGGAATAATGGCGGGATCTTTGGGACGTCCTGTGTTTGCGAAAAGCTGACAAGCTGCTTTAATTGTGTGTTATCTATAATAATAAAGAGGTAAAATTCTATAGGTAGGTACTAATAATAAAGAGGTAGAAATCTATAGGTACTAGTAATAAAGAGGTAGAAATCTATAGGTACTAGCAATAAAGAGGTAGAAATCTATAGGTACCAGTAATAAAGAGGTAGAAATCTATAGATACTAATGATAAAGAGGTAGAAATCTATAGATACTAATAATAAAGAGGTAGAAATCTATAGGTAATAGTAATAAAGAGGTAGAAATCTATAGGTACTAATAATAAAGAGGTAGAAATCTATAGGTACTAGTAATAAAGAGGTAGAAATCTATAGGTACTAGTAATAAAGAGGTAGAAATCTATAGGTACTAGTAATAAAGTGGTAGAAATCTATAGGTACTAATAATAAAGAGGTAAAAATCTATAGGTACTAATAATAAAGAGGTAGAAATCTATAGGTAAGTAGTATTATTAAAGAGGTAAAAACTAATGCATAAGTCGCACGCTTATTTTTATATATCTTCGTTATCTTTGGAAGAACTAAATAATAGCGCGGTGTAAAATACCTACACCTAGCGCCAGTTGTGTAGATACCTGTACATTGGATGACTTCATGCCTGGCCGCTTGGAAATATCCATGGTAACATAATTAAAATAAAATAAAAGTTTTATTTTCTGAACATAATTAAAATAAATGTTTTATTTTATATCATAGATATTTCCAAGTGGCCAGGCATGAAATCGTGCAATGTACAGGTACCTACACAACGTTCGGACTTTCTGCGGTGTAGTCATTTTGCGACTTAGGTATTTTGAGATTACGACAGATTTGAGATTTGAACTATAGACTTACCAATCTGTGAACTAAAGGGTGACTCTGCCATCGTTCCATGCTTCCATGCTCGTGGTTCTATATTTTTTGTTCTGACGGCCGAATGACATTCTGCGTAGTTCCTGATTCTGCCACTTCACAGATAACTTGGTATATCTATAGCTCTGTAGTAACTATTTCTATTAGCAAAATCTATAGTCAAACCGACTTGGAGTGACTGATTCTATCTTTGTGTAGGCTATAAATAAAATACCTGAATATATATATCGGCGGATAGACAGGTATGTCACGCGGCCGAAGCAGTCTCCATAAACCACGTAGGCGGTAAAGAGGGTTCTTTAGAAACCTACGTATTTTCAATGTCCTTTAATTACATGAAGTTAAAAACTTTTTAGGGGAGTAGCAAATTTTTTCCTTTATGTTTATTTATCACAGTTACAGAGAACAGAATACACAGTGTTTCTGTATTAATTTCGGAACTTATATATGACACTTGGCAAAACATCGTAAGCGACACTTCATTAGGTAAAGTTAATATTTTGTGGGTCGCTTGCGATATTTTGCCTAAACAGGGTCGACGACACGTGACCTAGCTGCCAATATGCGTATTTGGAACTCTTAAAAACAAAGTTTATAAAGCAAATATCGGTCGTGTTAATCATTAAATTATGATATACCCTAGCATGCTGGCAAGAAATAACGCAATGTAAATTAAAATGTATACTTATTCTAATGGTATGGTACCTTCATAATAGTAGTGTCTGGAGTGTGCGTTAAGGAACATCGTTCTAAAATTTTATTATGCTCCACCAATGGGTCTATCAAGTCAAAAGTCACTGTAGGCTACGTGCGGGGTGGGAGGAGGGGTTGTCAAGAGGTTAAAATGTGACCACGTAGTTTATGGACGGTCCTTACAACACGCGGCAGGGCCACCGCTGGGCGCGAGCCAGAGTTGTGCAAATGTATAGCGCTTCTGAAGCATTCCTCGAACAGGCAATTTCTATTGGCGCAAGGGACAATTTAGCGACCATTAGATGCATACACTGTGTCTACTCAGTTTCATGATTCATTAATAGAATTAAATGTTACTTACGGTAAAATAAACAAGTAAAATTTCCGGTGTCGAAAGCCTCAGCAACAGTTAATGTGGGTATAGTAAGTAGCGAGTTATTTTAGAATTTAAAATGCACTTTGATTCTTATTTATTATCATCAGTAACTCTACTGTACCTACGGATAAAATAAACATAACAAAATTTATACTGCAGCGCGCAACAGAAAATTATTTAAAAATAAAGCTTTGAAAGTAGAAACGCTAGAAAATGCAATGACTTCTGAAAACTGTCGGAAGAACAGCCGGAAGACGTTCACTGTTGGACAAAGGCCCTCCTACATCCTCACAATGCAATGTCTCGATGTCTCAATGCCACTCGAGAAACATTTTACCCGAGCTATGTACTGTCGACCGCACGTCAGTGGAAACAAAACCAGTATAAACTTTTCTCGCATAGTATTGAAACTCCAAATTCAATTTCAAAACAATATTTTACCTCTAAGGTTGGATAATTAAATAAAATTATGGATCAAGTCATTTAAGTACAGTCGACAGTGGAAGCACTTTGACCTTGAGCCACTGACGTGCGGTTTACTGTACGTAAATCACTGGTATAGTTATACCAAGTTCTCTGTGAAGTGGCAGAATCAGAAACTACGCAGAATGTCATTCGGATAGAGTTAAGATCTCTTTGGTGCGTGCTCGCGGCCCCTTAAAGAGGCGTAGAGAAAGCATTCTATGTGTGTCAAAATATTGTCAAATGCATGACAATACTGTGACTCACTCACACATTCTCATTTTCAAACTCCAAATAAATTTGTATTAGCAACCTCCTCCCGCTACTCCGCTTCCTTTGTCCGCACCCCCCCTGTAAGTGGCACCATTGGTTCCCATACTAAAAATGCAAGATGCAGTCTCCATAGGGAGCGCGCGCGCCACCAAAGAGGTTCGAACCTTCCTGGCACAAAATATATAGAATGACGGGCGTGGGACGATGGTAGAGCCACCCTTTAGTTCACAGATAACTTGGTAAGTCTATGAATCAATTTGAATGACAAATGAAATAAGTACAAATGAATTGTGCAAAGAAGAGCGTCAGTGGCGTCGGAGATAAGACGCGGCCTATCATATCGAAAGCTCCGAAGTTCGATCCCCGGCTGGGCCATGTACCAATGGGTTTCTCTCAAAACTTAAGTACATTTACTGACTGCTCTCAAACGGTGAAGGAAAAACATCGTGAGGAAACCTGCATACACCGAAGCATTCTTACGCGCATGTGAAGTCCACCAACCCGCACTGGGCTAGCGTGGTGGACTGTAGCCCGCACGCCCTCGTTGAGAGGGTAGACCTGAGCCCCAGCAGTGGGGACATGTTAATAGGCTGTTGAAGTGTGAGATTGTCAGCACAGCATGGCTGTTTCACATTGGCATGCAATAAGCAAATTACATATAATGCTCTTCGCTGAAGGTTCATTTTATAAAGGTGTTACATTTTGATCGCATCGAGGTCGCACCATCAGAACGTATGGTTAATAGTAAACGCAGTTGTTAATTGCGACACACTATGATACAAACGCAGGAGAACCAAGGTCACCGACATAGCTCAAAGAATTGCGAAGCTGAAGTGGCAGTGGGCTGGGCACATCGCTCGTAGAACTGACGGCCGTTGAGGCAGAAAGGTTCTCGAGTGGCGACCACTTATCGGAAGACGCAGCGCAGGCCTCCCACAAGGTGGACCGACGATCTGGTGAACTTTCGCCTTTATAATATTAGTATGACTATTCTTATGCTTAAACGGGGGTGACCATAGAGTTAGTATCTCTTTGGTTTGCGGCCGCGGCCCCTTATAGAGGCGTAAAAGAAGCATCCTATGGGTGTCAAAATCGTGTCAAATGGATTACAATAATGTAATTCACTCATACATTCTCATTTTCAAACTCCATATAAATTTATATTAGCAACCTCCTCCCGCTACTCCGCTTCCTTTGTCCGCACCCCCCCTGTAAGTGGCACCATAGGTTCCGATACTAAATATGCGAGATTGCGATAGATTCGAAACTTCTTGGGGGTGACAGACCCTGCACCGACTCCAGGAAACAGGAGTTATGTGCATTTCCCCCCGGGCCGTCAGTCCAGCCATCCCAACTCCTTGAAGTAATGGAGTTGACTGGTATAGGGATTTTCTCCCCCCAAATTCCATACGAACGAAGTCGCGGGCACCAGCCAGTGCAGTAATAAAGTTATCAAATGGGTTTGTCCTCTTCAGAAGTGCCCTCTCATTGTGGATCTGTAATGACTGTCATCACATCACGCCGCGCGCTGATGAGCCGACGACCGGCCGGAAGTGACGTCACCCCGCACAATGGGCAAGGACGCTGAAACGAGAGATTTTTTTCGGTTTCACTCGGAATTGCGCAGTGGACATTGAGGAAAACTTCAAATAATTGTCTTTGCGGTTACGTTGTTAGGTGAATAAAATCAAGTGCAATCGAATGACGTGGATTGATATTACTAAAATCCAGGAAGGTTCGAACCTCTTTGGTGGCGCGCGCGCTCCCTATGGAGACTGCATCTTGCATATTTAGTATCGGAACCAATGGTGCCACTTACAGGGGGGGTGCGGACAAAGGAAGCGGAGTAGCGGGAGGAGGTTGCTAATACAAATTTATATGGAGTTTGAAAATGAGAATGTATCACAGTATTGTCATACATTTGACACGATTTTGACACCCGTAGAATGTTTTTCTTATGCCTCTTTAAGGGGCCGCGAGCACGCACCAAAGAGATCTTAACTCTATGCTAAAATCGGACAATCCATGTGTACTTGTACGGTCGACCACGCGTCAGTGGAAACTGGGCTAGGCCAGCTCAAGGTCAAAGTGTTTCCACTGACGTGCGGTCGACTGTACGAGCCGCTGTTGTGTTTTAGCATCGACCCGTAGCTTGAGTTGTTGTTGAGGCGAGTCCAAAGATGGATCAGTTTTAAGCAATGACAAAAGAAACTCCTTACTACGTAAGGAGTACAGGGCATAAGTACAAAAAAGCGTGTATACTTTTACATTTTGAAATCATAAAATGGCCGACACTTGGCGTGGCACTACACTGTTTTATCTGTGACCACGGCCAGTGTAACCTGGTCGAAGCGTCGGGCAAAGGTAAATAAAACTTGTTCGTGTGTAAGACCCGAGATATAATTATTACTAACCACTAGTAACAACCCGTGAGAACAGTAGACCTCGCCAGCCCGTATAAACCAAACCTAAAAGAAACGAACAGAAGTCAACTTTGCAGTTGGAGATTATGTACCTACTATAAAGTGACAAAAATTAGCACTATAAAGCTTAATATTTCGCAAACGGATCCCTAAATCGAAAAATGTTTTTCACACACCCGCGATATTTTTGAAAGACCTATCCAACGATACTCAACACCATGGAATTCACGCGAAAAAAAAATCATTCCCATTTTAGGTACCTATGCAGTTCTATGAACATAATTTAATTTTTCGACTTTCTTAAGTTAATCGACTATTACTCAAAAACTAATAGAACCTTCTTATCTGTTATAGTTTTCCTTTTAACTACGTTATATATGCTACTGCCGTGAATTTTTTCACATTTCCAGAAGCAACCGTTTAGCTGGCAGGGGGGGGGGACACGTGACTCTAACGAAAATTACCGCTTTAAAGCTTAATATTTCGCCAACGGATCCCTAAATCCCGGATCTAAAAATCTAAAAAAAAAATGTTTTTCACACACCAGCAATATTTTTAAAAGACCTATCCAACGATACCCCACACTATGGGATTCACAAGAAAAAAAGTTCACTCCCACTTTGCGAGTATGGTACGTACTCTAAAAAAATGTTTTTCAAGATTTTATTCTACTCATTTTGTCGGCTTGATTAATTTATAACCACGCCAAATTTTCGTCAAAATCGGTTGAAAAATGCGACCTGTAGAGAATTACAGACAGAAAGACAGAAAGACTGAAGGACAGACGGACAATAGCATTTTTGGCCAATCTCGAAACATAGACGCTTCGCTCGCTTGGTCAAAAACAACTACTTACTTACTCCCTCACTTACCTATCTGTCGAGATCTCGCCAATAAGTCCCAGCTGCAGTATGGCAGCGAGAGCCGACGCGGCCTTGCGCGCAGTTCCGTGAAAGGCGAACGGTTAGCGTGCACAGCCGCTTAGGAGGGTACACTCGCCCAATAAAGCGGTCTACCACCCTAAGAGCGAGACGGGAACATGTTACTGCGGACGAGCAGAACAGTATAGAGACGACATGCAATGGGATGCGGACTGTATGTAGGGCAGTAGCTGTATTTGAATTTAGACGGCTGGATTCTTCGTGAGAGCACATTTAGAAAATAAAACTCTGGAGCAAGGATAAATGGTGTACTTCCATTTTTACGAGTCGAGCGGAAGAGGGCGTTTGGTGTTGCCACACTTATTACTAAAATCTAATTTAATGTTGCTATACGTAACACTGTACGGGGAAGAACGCCGCAAGAAGCAGAAAAAGAATAAATCGTGGTCTCCACTCGAGAGCTCGTCTATCCCAGCAGTTAGGACAATTCAAGGAATTATAAATGGAATTTCAACAGCCTATCTTGTAAAGTAATGTCAGCGTAGGTTGACAAGATCCCAATTAGCGAGGTGTGGTTGATCACAATTGCGATCCAATAACCTTAGCGATATTTTTATTCGCTAGGAAGTTATGTCAGAGCTGGTAGTGCGTTTTCTTCGATGACTGTACTTGTTGTGATACTTGTGGTTGATTGTAATAATCGTAATGTATACTTTACAATAATATTTGCCTTTCAATAACTATATATTTTTTGAGTGTTAAGTAAGGCGATCGTTTCTCACGTCAAAATTCTATTGAGTGTTGGAGAGCCGATCGGCTTCTATAAGGTTGGTAAATAGGATGGGGAAACAACAAAACTAAGTAATTTATTAATATGGCTTTGACTTCTACCTAAAGTAATCCCTTGCATTCCAGTAAAACCGGAAAAAAAAGGTCCGCGAAAAAAAATACCAAAAAGACTACATTTCGCAGTAGTGGCGCCATTGAGTTTCACATAAAAAATTATAATACGTACCTAGTTGGTTTTTGATACCAGCCCGACGCTGATGCCCTTGTTTCTAAAGTTAACAATCCCATGTTGGAATGGAAAGCTTTTGAACCCATCATCATCAGCCTGCAGTAGTCCACTGCTGGACACAGGCCTCCCCCAAGGCGCGCCACTGAACCCGATCCTCGGTTCTCCGCATCCAGTTTTTGAACCCGAACTCTATGAAATGGACGAAACTTGGTAGAACAAAGCCACATAATATAAATTTTTCATTTCTTCTGCCATTTTATGCTTTGGTTTTTTCTTTTTTTCTGCTTCGGCTTAGTTTGGGACGAAACAGCGGTGTGTAAATTTGTCCAAACATTATTATTTATTTATTTTTATTATTTATTTTATACGGTTATATTCATCATCATCATAAACAGCCTATTAATATGTTCCCACTGCTGGGGCTCAGGCCTACCCTCTTAACGAGGGCGTTCGGGCTACAGTCCACCACGCTAGCCCAGTGCGGGTTGGTGGACTTCACATGCGCCTAAGAATTTCTTCTTCCGCGTATGCAGGTTTTCTCACGATGTCCTTCACCGTTTGAGTACAGACAGTAAATGTACTTAAGTTTCGAGAAAAAACCCATTGGGATCGAACATCGGACCTTTCGATACGATAGGCCGTGTCTTATCCCAGAAGCCACTGACGCTCTCGGTTATATTATTTTTTAATATTGTTATTTATAAGTTTAAGAATTAGCAAAAAACGACATACTTTAATTAAGTTATTATACTCAGAATTATCCTTTGCGCATTCATACCGAAATTCGTCCATTTTTCGGACAGTTCGAGCACATAATTATGCCGGTGCAGAATAACCCACAGAAAAAAATTACAACCTGTTCACAACCATAACCATTGTGTCGTATTATAATATAAACCGTGGCAACACCTGTTCATCCTGACAACGCGTAAACAAACAAGCAAAAGAATCGTGGCTGTTTGTCGCGCGGCCTTGGCCATGTTACGGTGGCGAGCACGGTAATAACACTGCACTGCGTCATGTGTGCGGCGCCCGCGCATCCATACGCTTACCCATTTGACAATAATAGTCCCCGTAAATCTTTTTGAGCGTCAGTAGCCTCGGGGATAAGACGCGACCTATCATATCGAAAGGTCCGAGGTTCGATCCCCGGTTGGGCCATGTACCAATGGGTTTTTTCTCGAAACTTAAGTACATGTACTGACTGCTCTCAAACGGTGGAGGAAAACATCGTGAGGAAACCTGCATACGCCGAAGAAGAAATTCTTAGGCGCATGTGAAGTCCACCAACCCGCACTGGGCGTGGTGGACTATAGCCCGAACGCCCTCGTTGAGAGAGTAGGCCTGAGCCCCAGCAGTGGGGAGATTAATAGGCTGTTGATGATGATGAATCTTTTTGGCGGTTATGTGAAGTTGCCTGATTCTTGCGCAATGAATAATTTTAGGTGTCTGAGCGGGATTCACTAGAGACGCTCATTCAATTTCAAGAAATATTTAATTGAATCGATCAACCGAATTAGAATTTTCAAGTTTTTGGCCATGCTACGCATCACTTTAAGTCAATTATGCACAAAACACTGTCAGCGATGTGCAAACAATGAAAATGAAAATTCGTTTATTCAAAATTCGACTACAATATTCTATTTTTGAAGTCAATTTTGTCTAAATTTCCACCTGTATTAGCCGAGGGGAAGAAACAGCAATCTGGGACTATATTCACTCAACCGCCAAAAAGATTTACGGGGACTATACATTTATACCACGCTCAGGTTGTTTCATCATCATCATCAACAGCCTATTAATCTCCCCACTGCAGGGGCTCAGGCCTACCCTCTCAACGAGGGCGTGCGGGCTATAGTCCACCACGCTATCCCAGTGCGGGTTGGTGGACTTCACATGCGCCTAAGAATTTCTTCTTCGGCGTATGCAGGTTTCCTCACGATGTTTTCCTTCACCGTTTGAGAGCAGTCAGTACATGTACTTAAGTTTCGAGAAAAAACCCATTGGTACATGGCCCAGTCGGGGATCGAACCTCGGACCTTTCGATATGATAGGTCGCGTCTTATCCCCGAGGCCACTGACGCTCTTGAAGGTTGTTTATCTTAGCGAAATTGTACACTAATTGTGGCAGGTAGAACTCGAAAACACTATATTACTAATCTGTGGGTAGAACTGTAGCTTCGTCTGAGTAGGTTTCCTGGTCAACGAATATCTGGCAACGCGGCCATGATCTGTTGTGCCAAACCCCTGCCCACCAACGATGTCCCAATCCGTTTTTTTGTGGACTGCACAAACGCCTAAGAATAGCATACATCTACCTTTATTACCTTTTCCTTCATCGAAAAGCCTGTGATAGATAATATAAAAAACCGTATTCTTAAAGTCCCAAAAATTTGACGAAAAAATTGGTACGGACGTAATCTAGCCTAATCGTACCTAGTCTCATAACCTTATTGTTCCGAAAATATATTCATTGCGGAACTCAATGGAGAAATAACATTTGCAGTGGAAAAAGCGCGTGATTACACAAATCGTCATCTACACTGCCGGTAAAAAGTTTGACAGACGTATTTTCTTACACTGCTCGTAGAACTGATGGCCGTTGGGGCACAAAGGTTCTCGAGGGGCGACCACGTATCGGAAGACGCAGCGCAGGCCTCCCACAAGGCGGACCGACGATCTGGTGAAGGTCGCGGGACCCGGCTGGATGAGGTTAGCGCGGGACCGGTCGTCGTGGAGATCCCTGGGGAGGCCCTTGTCCAGCTGTGGACGTCTACAGGCTGATGATGATTTTCATACAAACGTGGTAACTTTGAAACCTTGGTACTCCGCCAGGGAACGACCGAGGTGAGATCTGAAATTGGCCATCTAGAGAATGAATGTAAAAGGTAGGTTGTGGCTTGCGTTTGTAAAGGTTTGCCAAACGTGTAGGTACATGCAGCATAACGGTTTTGGTTATGGTTTGGATTTGGTAATATCGTTCAGAATCAGCGCGATCACCTGATCAGATGGGTCGTTCGGCCAGAGACTGTGTGACGTACTTAATTTTCGCTTTTCCATGCCTTCGATGTCTTCTTGCTGTTTTCTTTTATGAACGACCCTGGTCTATGTGGCTTGCTTGATCAGTTGGGAGTGTATAGCGACCTGGACCTCCTCCATATTCACTCTCTGAATGGCCATCATCAGATCACACCCGAGAACCAAGGGTTCAAAGTTACCACGTTTGTATGAAAATGTTGCTGTGAATTCAAACTTTTTACCGGCAGTGTAACCCAATCATCTCAGTGCACTGTGTGTACGCAACACACATGGTGTATTATTTGGAGCTGATGACAATGATTTGTGTAAATAATGATCACAATGGTCGTGACGTGCTAAACGCGGTGTTTGTCGACAGATCATTGTCATAATTGGACCTTTACTCGAGATTTTGTGTTGTGTACATACACCGTGTAGACAGTAGATTTCCATGTAGAATTACAAATGCGAAACTGAAACGGAAAACGTTTTCTAGTTTAAGTTTTTAGTAGAGTACCTAGTTTAGTCCTGCGCTATATATTTCATTTTACAAATGGCATTATCTGTGCATGTAATTTTTATCAAACAAAATATACTAACCTAATTTTGAAGGCAATCTGCAGCATCACAATTATTTTTAACGCTTTCAAAAATATTAGTGCTCTCAAATTTTGTTTATGTGCCTTTACAATTAGCAATAGTATTATAATGTATTATAGGTACCTACTAATCAAAAATCTCAAACTAAGATAACCGTTCAAAGGTGGTCCTTTTCACTAATATATGTATTATTCACCTTGGAAATCGAACCCACACGCTCTCCCCAAATTCCGGTACGACAGGTCCAAATTCTACTCAAAGTATATTGTTGAAGATGACTTCACAATTATATTGCAATTTTCTAACGGTAGCTAGACAGGCCCGGTAGACAGTTCTGCGGCAGTTCGCAAATAAAGTACAATTTTTATTACATCATTGACACCCTCTGTTCTTGTCAACTAATTTGTGATGCTCATCTCGGAGAACTTTAGTTGAACTCGCATTGTTATTTCTCAAGGCAGATGGCGCTGCGATCGATAGAACCTGTTGCTTCAGGGAGGGGGAATGTTCTACTGACCTCAAACGTGAAGCCGCAACGCAAATACAACTTTAGCTACACGGAGTAAAGTTTAGTTTCTTTTGGAAGGACGGGTTGTGGGGTTGATGGGGAATTTTGTGTTTTTCTACGTGCGGCTCAAGGGCTGTTCTTGTGTAGCCGGGTGGATGTAGTAATTTATATAAATTGAAGACGTCTGGCTGATAATGTAGGAATATGGCGCCGGCGGGTGATGTGTTTTCTATTATTTTGTGTTTGTTTGTGACATTGTAGCCTGTCTAGTCGTGGAAGGTTATTGGGTTGAATGGCAGTGGCTCGGGATTGCTGCGGCAACAAGTTGCCGCCGAGTTGCCGACATGTGATTTGGAGCTCTTAACGATTGTTGGTATTGAGAATTTGAGATCTGTTATTTTTTTTTAAAGTAAGTTCTGGCTTGGTTACTAGACGTTTAAAAGCCTTCTTATTTACAGTCATTTCTTACGCGGCGGATAGAGTACATACGGCATCCTCAAAAATAGGGCAGTATGACCAGAGTCTATCGGCGTTTTGCACTTAGGTTCTTATTCTCCATTAAAGCGGGCAATTTTTCTATTTCCATTCTGAAAACTTGAAATTGACCTTAAATTCTGTGTATTAATCGTATCTTTATCGATTATATTTAGCTATTTTTAGTGGTTATGCTGCCATTATCGAGTCAGTAAAACCTTGACTGTCAGCTAAGGCGCCTTTTTGCCTCAGAAAAATTGCATTGCTATTTCTACAAAAGAAAATGTTACTAGGTACCGTAAAAAATATGGAAAAGTTAACGAAAGGATATACTTTCCTGTATGAGGAAGTGTTCAGGTCACAAGAAAGATGGGGGAAAAAGTGTAATTACCGGCAACACGTAACGGACGCACGACGCAATAGACAATTAAATGCAAATCAGGCGACCTCGGCGCCGTCCATGATGTCTCCTTTTTAAATGGGTTCTACGGCCCTGGAAACAAAGTATTTTTAGGCCAGTTATACTTTTAAAATATTTATATCCAATCATATGCCTCCACAAAATAGGGCACAATTAACTAGAGTTAGTCGGCGCTTGGCACTAAAGTCCTCACAAAAGTGAAAAAAAGCTTTATTGAAGATTTACAAGGGACTATTTCCTATTTCGGAATGAATCGGAAACTCGCTCCACATACGCACAACTTACAATCGTAAACACCCTTATTACCATACCTTAAGGCTGAGTTTACCACGATCGACCTTTAACATAACTGAAGACACTTCACTGAAGATACTTCAACCACTTCTCTTTGAACTACCCCACTTCTTCGCCCTCCTTGGCTTGTAAAGGTCAGGTTACGATGGTCGGTTGTATGAGTCATTGTGTATTAAATATTATGGTAGGGCATGTGCATTGAAGACTTACATAATGAGGGTTGAATGGGGGTGATGAGGGGAGAGTGCAGGGGGGGGGGTTCTAACGAGTTTACAGCAGACCTTGGTTAGGTCGCATCACGTGTAGATCTGACTGACGTTTAGTTCTTTGACGTTACGCATTGAGACCTAACCGCCCGCGCCGGTTAGTTAGTAATAGTTGGTAACGTTTCCTAACCTTGCCTTTGGCTAGATAACTTTCGGGTTAAAGCCACAAATTTAAAAAAAAAACAAAAGGGCGCATTTTGTCAAATAATATGCCTGTATTACTTATTTTTTAATTTAAACCCATTAAAACGCGACATTTCGCTCAGGTATATTTTTCACAATTGACTGGTTTAACTGCAGAAAAATAAGATTTATTTTGATTCTTGTATTTTGTTTAGCTAACTTATTACTTGGCTGTTTTTTAGTATGTTTTGTAGTAGGTATACAAATTATACTGGGGTACGTAGACGAGTTCTCGAGTGGAGACCACGCGTGGGTAAGCGTAGTGTGGGACGCCCCCCGGCTAGATGGAGCGACGATCTGCGTGAGGCGGCTGGCAGTGACTGGATGCGGAGAATCGAGGATCCGATTCAGTGGAGCGCCTTGGTGAGGCCTATGTCCAGCAGTGGACTGATGATGATAAAATACAAAATCAGTGCAGTGCCACTATTTGAGCTCTTCTGCGGTATCTAAACAGGTGTCGATCCGGAGTGCGCACGACTTAACTAAATTTAGTCTATTGTGCTCTTTTTCTAACTATAGAAATAAGAAAAAGATGTCATGCATTTTAGAACTGTCAAATTTAGTCCTGTCAGACAGAGGGAATTTTAATCGCTTGCCATAGAAACCCAGTACATTTTCTTGTCTGACAGGACTGAACTAATTTGACAGTTCTAAAATTCATGCCATCTCTTTCTTATTTTTGCAGATAAAAAGGAGCACAATAGACTAAATTTAGTTAAGTCGTGTGCATCTCCGGATCGACACGAGTATGTGGTCGCCGAGCACTAAGCTAAGTTAAATTAAGGTCAGGCGCACATTGTTAATCATCATCAACAGCCTATTAATCTCCCCACTGCTGGGGCTCA
This sequence comes from Metalampra italica, assembly GCA_949699065.1. Classification (NCBI taxonomy): domain Eukaryota; kingdom Metazoa; phylum Arthropoda; class Insecta; order Lepidoptera; family Oecophoridae; genus Metalampra; species Metalampra italica. The sequence continues at coordinate 10,672,723 of OX452979.1, read as the reverse complement.
GGCCTACCCTCTAAACGGGGCGCGTGCGGGCTATAGTCCACCACGCTAGCCCAATGCGGGTTGGTGGACTTCACATGCGCCTAAGAATTTCTTCTTCGGCGTATGCAGGTTTCCTCACGATGTTTTCCTTCACCGTCTGAGAGCAGTCAGTACATGTACTTAAGTATCAAGAAAAAACCCATTGGTACATGGCCCAACCGGGGATCGAACCTCGGACCTTTCGATATCATAGGTCGCGTCTTATCCCCGAGGCCACTGACGCTCTACACACGCACACACATACGCACATTGTTAATAAAGTTGTAACTTGAGACCTCAGAAATTATTTAGTCAATAAGCATATTACAATGTTTCAGATGTGGGTGATAGTTGATACCGCGATGGTGTTAGGTTACAGCAGTTTGCAATATTAATTAAATTGCAACTGTCTTAATAATACACCTACTTAATGGGCCTGTCTCGGATGTTTTATGACAGGATAAGTATATTTATTGTTATGTCAGTCTGTCAGGCCGCCGGATACCTCAAGAACTACTCGACTAATTGAGTCTGAAGTTTCTCCTGGAGCCTCAAGTGGGTTTATGAGCTGATCTGGTGAAGAGCAGACGGCGAGTCGATCAAAATAAATTGAAAATAAGTAACTTAGCTAAGACTTCGTCCTTGCGTAAAAAAATATGACAAACCTGTTCAATGAATCTTCGGGTAAGAATCAATCAAAATGAAAAGAAAAACAGTTCCAAGAACTTTATTTTGAATTTAAAACTATCTGTAAACATGACTAGCGGGAAAAAACCCACTAGCACTAATACCTACGGTTTGTTTGAATTATCAATAACCGCCATTTTTATTATTATTATGAATATTAAAAACTATACGATTGGGTAAAAATTACTTTGTTTCCACGGCCGTAAACCCCATTTAAAAAATGAAGTCTCCAGACAGTCCGTTTTTAATACGATTCGGACCGTTTAATTACCGTGTGAAAGTCCTTACAGCTACTATTTCTAGCTTCTGTCCTTAGGTATATTATACCTACTCGTATTATTGCAAAATCCACTAACCCACTCATAAAATATTGAGAGCCCGTGGTATTTATAGAACGGCGCTTTGCTCAACGTTTTATCGATTCTAGACGCACGCTGCGCCAACATTTCCGACATTAACATAATAAGCCTATTTATGCAAATCCTTCTTAACTTTAGAGGAATTTGTCAAAAACACCAGCGAGCGCCGAAATGTCAGTTGTTTCGTGCATAATTACTAACTGCGAATAAAGCCACACTCTGGTGCAAGCACCCACATAAAAGCTTTAGCCCGCTTTTTAACGGGAATGGGAAATAAATAAATGTGCTCTGGATTCAAATTCCTTTTAGTTACAGCATGACCTCCACAAAAACAAGACACGACTAGTCTTTCGGAGATTTTCACTAAGGTTCACATTCTCACTAAAGCGATATTACCTATCTTTAATGGAGATTTACAAGGGACAATTTTGGTACGAGCTGAAAGAGCACGCTTTATTTTAATTTTCCGCTCAATAAATTAAACACTACACTTTAATGTACTATCACAGATATGCACCAAAACAGTAGTAGGTAGGTACCTACATAGGTGGCCGGATAATTAGAAACGAGCAAGATTTTCATACAATCGAGGTCACTTTGAAGCCATGGGTCTCCGTGAAGCATTGATCGGGGCATGATCTGATGATGGTCATCGAGAGAGTAGACGGAGGACTTTTAGATCGCTATAGATATCCAACTGATCAGATAAGCCGTTTGGAAGCAAATTGACCTCGATTGTATGAAAATCTGGCCCTGTTTCTAATTATCCGTCCACCTATGTTTAAGTATTTGAACAAAACCCACTATATACATTTTAAAGTTAACTAAAAAAATCCCCGGCTACAGCTCTAAGCTTTAAGCGTATACAGACACACAAGGCCTGCGGTGGCGGCCTATCACCGCAGGCCGCTGCCTCGATTATGCAAACGCAGGTCGCGCGTGTCTGAAGTCTCACATACACTGCATAGGGAATTCAACAGGCCGCCGCACCGCTGGCCGCGTGTGTCTGTGCCGCTTTAATAGCCCTCCAATTTGCCACAGACTAAACAAGCCCGCAAATGACACTCAATCAGAGACAATGCCGATTGTCTATGGGGAGGCCTCGTTAGTTCTATCACAAAGCCGTTAGCGGTTCGGATGATCGATGGACCCAATTCTATGTAATGTGTTATTATTGGCAAATTGGTCCACAAATGTTGGTATAAGTCGCTAGGGTTGCGAGCTGCATACACGAGCAAGCATTCATATTATGGAGGTTGGCATTTATAGACGCATGCGATTATTGTAGGTACAGGTGTCTACCAAAAAAAAGGAGTTTTTTTCTTGTTGTTGTTGATTTGTCCTCTATTGAGGGCGGGCAAGGGAGCTTTGTCCATACAGCCCTGTCTTATTTAAATTATTATTTCTTATATTTATTTAAACCGGCGGTTACAGCACGGCCTCCACAAAAACAGAGCACGACTAGAGTTAGTCGGCGATTTTCGATTAAACCGTAGCACGGCCACCACGAGGGCACAACTAGTGCCATTCGGTGATCCACACTGCAGGTTCATGTCCGCATTAAACCGATAGTAGGTTTAATGAAGAATAACAAGGGACATTTTGGAACGATCCGGTAGAGTCGTTATACGCTTTTATTTAACTATCCCGCACAATATACACTTTAATAGGCACTTGTTGCACATTAAACTATCACAAATATACACCAAAACCTACAATATACATTTTTTGGAAAACTAAACAAAAACGACAACCATCTCTGACAAAATCCCGCCAAAAAGTCAGTTTTTTTCTTTTGTCGCCAATGATATATATTTTTATATAGTTTATCGTTAGGTTAGGGTTACTAAGATTATAGTGATAAAAGTCCGAAATTAACCATCTATTCGGACTTTTGATGTAATTGGTCCAAAGGTCGTGGGTTCGATTCCCACCCGGGACCAACATTTGTGTGATGAGCATAACTGTTGGTTTTCGGATTCTGGGTGTTTGTATGTATTAATTTTAAAGTATTTAAGTATGTTTATCAGTTGTCGAGTACCCATATACAAGCTTCGGCTTAGTTGGGACTAAACAGCCGTGTGTAAAATTGTCCAAACATTATTGTATTGTATTGTCCAAATTGGTAAATTTTAAGATTCATCATAGTTCGGGCTTTCACAGCAACACTATATACGAGTATTTTTTTTATTCATTTCACGGCAAACAGGAATATCGAACATTCCCGGGAATAAATCCAATTGGAAGCAGGAAAGTGCAGCTCCGGCTCTTGATTTATGATATTTATTCACATTTACCTGCAAATAAAACGAATAAAAGTTAAATGTAACCGCTTATTCGATTTCCTGGGGCATCGTTTTATGTGTTTGTTTTTATTGAAGGTTTTAACTTTTTGATTTAATTGGAATTTCTCAACGTAGAATTTTTTTGTTTATTATAAAATCTACATTGAGAAAATATTGTTCTAATAATCATGTACAATTTAATTATTGTTATCTAACTTACATAGGTACCTACTTAATAATATTAATACATTATAATAATAAATAATAAAGTATAATGCTAACTGCATCGCCAATCAGATTTTCAATAGTTATTACGGAACCTTACACTGCTCATCTCAGTGTCGCGGCCAAGCGCTTTGTTTACATAATTAGAAACCTCTAAATTCTAATGAAACTAACATTAAGCATAAACTTGTACTGTACAGTAGATTGTGTGTCTGTCTATCACGTCATAAGTGCAAACCGGATCGCGGCAAGTAGCGCGTTGCGGCGCTGCGCCGGCGCCGGCCATTGTGTGTGCTCAGCCACCACGCATGCGTGCATCTGCACTGCAGATGAGATTGCAGGTGCTCCATCTATCTTATCTTGTTAGGGGCCAGGCATACCCGGTGACACTTGGACCCTACAGGATCTGTGGTCCACCAACGGTGCCCCAATCCGTTTATCATGAATTTCACTTCGCCTTAGAATAGAAATTATTTAATCTTTGACGTATGCAGGTTTTCTCACAATGTTTCCCTTCACCGTAAAGCCTGTGGTAAGGTATTGTGGTGGTGTGTGTAGTCGCAGACACGATTTCTTCCGCGATATAAAGGTATTTTAGCTCTGTCATCATCATCATCATTTCAGCCTTTTAAACGTCCACTGCTGGACATAGGCCTCCCCCGGTACTTCGGTCTCCGCATCCAGCTGCTTCCGGCCTCCTTCAGGTTGTCGGTCCACCCGTCCCACGCTGCGTGCGCGTACCGGTCTGCGGTCTCCACGTCTCGCGGTTTTTAAGTACCACGCTCACCCCCTCCCCCCCTTAAAGTTTTCCATAAATCCTTTCTTAGCGCATGCTTACGTTAAAAAAGAAATCTATGTTCCTTTCAACTTTCTAGACTTGTAGTTGTGGCGCTTCCGGTCTGTGCGTTGATTGGTCAGTCAGTAAGTCCACCTATTTTGCAAGTTTAGATAACGTTTTTGTCCGTCCGTTTTCGTCCGTTCACGTCCGCGCACGGAGCCGGGGGATTCGGAAACCACAGATCACTGATTAACCACGACCTTTGTTGTTGTTTGCGCCTGAGTTCTTTTAGTTTCTAGAATTGCCGAGGAAAACGCAAGCCTCGCAGATTTATGGAGTTGCTTAGTTGTAACTAAATGATTACCTGAGGCTATCGCCTTCGCGAAAATTATCGGGCATAGTCTAAAAGAAAAATCGGGTGACTCACGAGCCAGGGCTTGCTTCGTTCGCCGCATCAGTGTGGAGATTCAGAGGGGTAACGCCGCGAGCATTTTAGGCACCATTGGAAATTCGGCGGAGTTGGAGGAGATCTTCTACCTTTAGGAAAGTTTTTTTTTTTAGGTTTAGGTTTAGTTTATTTATTTATTTGTAGATTAGTTTTAGATTTATAATAAGTTATTTTTATTTTTAGTTATACGTTATCAAATAGGCGGATAAAGAAATAAATGATTGCCAATAAATAATGTAAGTTAGCAATGTTCTGAGAAGTCATTGTGTTTAGTTGCTTATCTTTATTTAACTTCACAGGCTATGTAATTATTTACAGATTGTACCTTACTTTAAAAAAAATCAGTTTAATAAAAAAATAGTACCATTTCTGAACAGTTTTTGCTGTTATGTTATTTTTATTTTGGTTCATGCATATTTCCTAATTAATTTATTTTGCATTTATGGTGAATAATGTAGGATTTTTAACTTAATATACACTACTGTTTTATCGTTTTTCTCAAAAACTAGATAATTAAGCGATTTTTTCAATAGGTAGATAGTAAATTTTAATTTTTACACCTGTAAATGTAATCACACAATGGCAGTTACATATAAAGGTTGTTTAAAATTTCAATGCGTCGATAGATAGGGTAATTACATTGTTAACCTAGGTGTGAAAGTAACTTATTTAAGTCCCGAGACGGGGTTTGGCGCCCGACGCGCAGCGAGGGCGCCAATAGTTCGAGGGACCTCTAAATAAGTCTTGAACCCGAGGGAAACACTGTGCTTTTCATTAAGAATACACTGAAAGTAAAAATAAATACATAAAATGAGTGTTAATACAAATCTCTGATAAACGGAAGTATAAACAAAACTTTACAACTCGAAAAAACAAATGAAGATCGGATTGCCGCTTTCCCGTCTACTTTGTTTTTTTTTTCTGTGACCGGCCAGCTATTCTGCCATTATTTTTCATTTCCATCATTGAAAAAATGGTAAATATTTTGCCCAAATCTAAGTTATTTTAAAGAAATAGTTGACAGTAATAATTATAATAAAGTCATTTAAAAAAATATATTCTTTAATTATTACATAACTTTATGTTATTTCAATTTTACATCGCGCTGTAATTGATTGGCTGTATGGACAGTTGGAACATGGTCCAATAGAAATGTCAAAATAGTACTAGTTTTTTTTAATATAATTTGACAGCTGTCAGTTGAAAGCGATTCTCCCTAGGGCTGAGATGTATTACTTTCAACCCGCTCCTCAGGCAACTTCAGACCTACTTTCAGAGTATGAGTAATGAAAAGTTTTATACTGGATTTAACAAAAAAATACCTTCAGCGACCGGGCTCCAATTATTGAATATAACTATTTCATTTGTGTAGCGACTACTGGATTTTTTTTACATGTCATACAAATTGAAAATGACCTTGAAGTGTATATAAAAAAAGTCGGCATATTTTATATTCATCATATTCCATTTTAATTATGATATTCTACAAAAATTGCAAATTGAGTGCTGACAAGTTACGCATTTTTTTACTGACTGTGATTTATCTGCTAATTTGTAATTATAACGTGTTATCTCACTAATTAATAGGTTACCTGTCAAAACAGTTTTTTATGACACATCCGCTGGTTTGAAAAAAAGGTACACTTCTATTGTAAGATGTTAATGAATTTGTACAAAGAATCGGTTAGACAATTCCAGTAGGTTAACTCTTCAAAAAAATAGTACCAAAAAGATAGAAGGGGCTTGATTGAAGATTGAAAGTAACCTCACTGTCTCTGATTTTACTAGTACGGCCTCTTACACCGCTTGCTGATAAAGTCCCAGATACCCTATCTGCAGGTTATCTGACAGATAGCCTATTTTTGGTTTCACAGGTATCTGATTGCCTACATCTAATATATTTTATATAGTCTATCACACAGATTTATCTGATAGATTAGTTTATCACTAAGATTACTATCTGTAACAATATCAGGAAGCGGTGAAAGAAGCCCTTAGTGTTTTTATTTTTACTTTCGAACTACTAGGTAGGTAGGTACTTTATAGGGAAAATCGATTTCATTATGCTTATCTATAAGTGTAATATTAATTCTCTAGAATTATCTTAACTTACACTAAAACGTAGGCACATTTATTTGCATGTATAGTTATAGAAAATACAAACATTTCATAATCAACCACAGAAACTGTGATTGATTTATATTAAAGGTTATTTATACCTGCTGTTATTACGTAAAAGAAACCAAAAGTTCCTGGAAGCTATACTCTTAGAGGATGAGTTCTGAGAAACTTAATAACGTCACTTGTAAGTTAGGTACCAATTAAGTAGCATACAAAAACCGTTCAATTAATTTTTTGTGAGTTCTTTTATAAAATAACATTTACATCTGCGCCCACAAGTGAAAATAAACAAGTTAGTTGCGTAAAGCATGATATATAAAAATGTTCTATAGAAGGCAGTTGCATGAGAGATGACATCGGCCACGTGAGACTAACCTCTTATTGAGCAGCAGCCCCTTGTCAGAAAAGGCAAAAGAGTTGTTTATAAAGTTGTCTCTCAGACTGAGGTGTAACGGTCTGAGTAACATGGCTAACAATGTTTCCTTAAAAGGCTAGCGTTCACTTCTTTGAGTCACAAGCCTCAAAATAAAGATAAAAACTACCTAAACTCGCATTACCAAGCAATTAATTACCAAGTTATCTGTGAACTGAAGGGTGGCTCTGCCATCGTTCCATGCCCGTCATTCTATATATTTTTCATTACTCATACTCTGAAAGTAGGTCTGAAGTTGCCTGAGGAGCGGGTTGAAAGTAAATACATCTCTACGGAGAATCGCTTTCAACTGACAGCTGTCAAATTATATATAAAAAAACTAGTACTATTTTGACATTTCTATTGGACCATGTTCCAACTGTCTATACAGCCACTCAATTACAGCGCGATGTAAAATTGAAATAACAGAAAATTATGTAATAATTAAAGAATATATTTTTTTAAATGACTTTATTATAATTATTACTGTCAACTATTTCTTTGAAATAACATGGATTTGGGCAAAATATTTACAATTTTTTCAATGATGGAAATGAAAATAATGGCAGGATCGCTGGCCGGTCACCGAAAAAAGACAAAGTAGACGGGAAAGGCGGCAATCCGATCTTCATTTGTTTCTTCGAGTTGTAGAGTTTTGTTTATACTTCCGTATAACAGAGATTTGTATTAACACTCATTTTATGTATTTGTTTTTACTTTCAGTGTATTCTTAATGAAAAGCACAGTGTTTCCCTCGGGTTCAAGACTTATTTAGAGGGGCTTAAATAAGTTACTTTCACACCTATTTTAACAATGTACTATTGTTCTGACGGCCGAATGACATTCTGCGTAGTTCCTGATTCTGCCACTTCACAGATAACTTGGTACATCTATAGTACCTAGTAGATGTTTCCATTTAACATAGATACTTAATCAAATATCCATTCCATTGAGTGACACATCCGATAACCACAGACTAAGTAAAATTAAACCTACCAACTGCACATTTGCACCAGCTTCGGCACGGGCGGGATTTTTGAATAACTGAGTTTAAGTTAAGCTTTAAGATAATATTTATAAAAAGTTTTTACGTCTATTTTACGTCTGAATGTTGTTACAATAATAAGGCTTAATAATCGTCGAACTCCATACAGTTTCCGTTGAAGACATGCTGACAAATCGCTAATTATAGACACATCTCTATATTTTTATTAAATTAATCCATCTCAAAGGAACAAAACAACTAATAATAGATACCTATATATGATTGAAAAAGACGATAATAAAAAATACATATGTATTTTTTGTCAACTTTTGTTTTTGTCAGTTTTAGGGGTCAAACAGTTGAGTGTTGTCTATAAATAATGGATGGACTGGTTTGGTTGGGTCATAGCTGGACTGTTGACTATAATGTCAATGCAAATATGCACTTTATAACACATAAAAAATAAACTAATGCCTTCTTCTAACCACATGTTTTTTACACCTGGGAGTTTGTTTGAAATAGGTATTTCTTTTACAAGTGGAAACTAAAAACTCAACTATTTTACTGTGTTTCTTTAATTTAAGATTCTATGTTACTCAGAAGGAATTGATTCTTATGATGTACCCTTCCGATTGGCATCATAAAAAATTACATGTAAAATTTCAAATGCTTACGCCCTGTTTATGACCTAATTATTTATGTACCTAACCAAAGAACTAATTGATCTAATATTCAATATCAAAATTAATAAATTTCTGGTTTTTGTTACAGGTATGTGATATTCCTCATGAACATCAAGCTTGGTATGTAAAAAATGAACGATGCACCTTTTTCAAGAAACCATTTCTCAGACAGAGCGGACGGGAACCAATTTTCCATTCAATATCAATAACAATACATATCTTCACGCTGTGTCCCTGACGGGGTAGGCACATAGAACGGAGCGCCAATATCGCGATCCTGACACACCTCTGCCTCTGTCGCTTCGCTCCACAGAGTTAAGATCTCTTTGGTGCGTGCTCGGGGCGTAAAAGAAGCATTCTATGGGTGCCAAAATCGTGTCAAATGTATCACAAACTGTTACTCACTCACACATTCTCATTTTCAAACTCCATATAAATTTGTATTAGCAACCTACTCCCGCTACACCGCTTCCTTTGTCCGCACCCCCCCTGTAAGTGGCACCATTGGTTCCCGTACTAAATATGCAAGATGCAGTCTCCATAGGGAGCGCGCGCGCCAACAAAGAGATTCGAACCATCCTGTTTCGCTGTCTCACTCATCATTATCTCCACACACGCGGGACTCTCTCGCAAGCCCTCTGCACGCCAGTGAGTACCCCCTCTATCTGATCCTGGTATGTCAGTCTAGTACATCCCCGGTTGTCAACTCACCAAGATCAAACAAAATCAATCAACAAATCAACAGCCTATTAACATGTCCCCACTTCTGGGGCTGAGACCTACCCTAATTATATAATTATTATATTATAATTATTTACGGGTCTTACACACGAAATAGTTTTATTTACCTTGCCCGACGTTGACAAACAATGACAGCTCGCCTCTCCAGTCAGCTCGTGACCACGGCCAGTGTAACCTGGTCGAAACGTCGGGCAAGGTAAATAAAACTATTTCGTGTGTAAGACCCGTAAATAATTATATAATTATGAATGCAAAGCGCGAAAGTCTAAAATGTAATGAGACCTACCCTCTCAACGAGAGCGTTCGGGATATAGTCCTCCACGCTAGCCCAGTGCGGGTTGGTGGACTTCACACGCGCCTAAGAATTAGAACAACCTGCATACGCCGAAGAAGCCTACACTTAGCCGTCCCGGGATATTTCATAAACAAGATGTTTTCGCGAACGACGCCGAGCTGGTAGCCAATCGAGGCTTTGATCAACTTTAATGTGGGACGACAGTTCATTTTTAATACGGTCCGCGTCTTGAATATTTTAGTTATTGTTTGATCTAGAGAGCGTCAGTGGCGTCGGGGATAAGACGCGACCTTTCGATAGAAAGGTCCGAAGTTCGATCCCCGGATAATTTCATGTACCTACCAATGGGTTTTTTCTCGAAACTCAAGTACATTTACTGACTGCCATCAAACGGTGCAGGAAACCTGCAAACGCCGAAGAAGAAATTCTTAGGCGCATGCACAGAGGACTATAATAGTGCGCATGTGAAGTCCACCAATCCGCACTGGGCTAGCGTGGTGGACTGTAGCCCGAACGTCCTCGTGGAGAGGGTAGGCATAAGCCCGTGCAGTGGGGATATGTTAATAGGCTGTTGATGATACGATACAAAAATAAGCAGAATCGACCGCTCAAAGCGAGATTTTTTTTATATACGAAAACGTCTTCTGGCCAAAAATAGGGCTTCTGGCAGTTGGACCAGTTGTGTAGTCATAGATGCTCCATCGCCTACGCCAGCCCGCTTCGAACTGCGATGGTAAACAAAGTGAGGAAGCCGGGACGTGTTTCCGTTGATAAGTATGCCAGGGTGTCACGGCGTCACGTCATTAATTACGTGACGCTCGGCACGCTCAGGACGCTCAGGACGCTCGGGACGCTCGTCACGCGCCGCCGACTGACAAATGACCATAAGAAGCCCGGATGAAATGTAATTATTTGACAACAACAGTCGGGCCAATAGGTTAGCGTTTCAGTAGCGAATTGAGGGCGTCAATACAGTCATAAAGTCACGATGTCATAAAATGATCAATGATCATTGATCATCACATTAATGAAAAGTTCATTCTTGAAAGTATGGGTTTTGGTTTTATTTAGTGTAAGTACAGTAATTTAAAAAACCTGACAAGTGCGAGTAGGACTGGCGCCCTGAGGGTTCCGTACAAACTTAATTAAAGAAATAATTAGAAAATCGTCACGCGCGTTGTTGTTTTTTTTGTAGGTATATGAGTGATTTTTCAAAAATCAAAACTGACAGCATCACTAGGATTTTTTGGATTTTTGACAGCGACACTACATTGGTTATTTAATTTTGTAGTTATATCACAATGACATGGTAAGTCCTTTAAAACCTAGGTTTGACTAGTCAAAGGTCGAAATCTGTGATCGAAATCGAATCACTGGGTTAGGTTAGACTTTATGAATCCAAAACAATGCGCAAACAATTATCTCCCGCTGAATTTATAAGGGTAGCCACAAATTGAAAGTACGCACTAAGCTTATGTCCCGCATTCCTGTCCGCCTATTCCCTGGCCCGAATGCAACACCCACGGGACATCACACGTCACTCACTCGCGGAGGTTTTCGGGACACGTCATCTTTTTGTAGACGTAATCTCGGCACGTGAGTTATTGCTGCAAACTTTCAATGACGGGCATCCGGCGCGACGTGACGTCATACGCGGTTGGATTTTATTTCTCAGCAGTAAGGTTCAAGTTTGATTTTGGTAAGGAACCTTAAAAACCGCGAGCACAGGGCTTGATCCTGCGATCGAGCTATCTGGGGTAACGCTCTACCACAACCAGGAAGGTTCGAATCTCTTTGGTCAGAATTGTGTGAATGAGTTGTGTTTGGTGTGAATGAGTTTGTTTTAATGAATTGATCAATGTATTATAATATTATTGACGTGTAAAATCTTTTTTATTAATAAATGATTGTATTGTATTGGTGGCGCGCGCGCTCCCCGAGACTGCATCTTGCATATTTAGTATGGGAACCAATGGTGCCACTTACATGGGGGGTGCGGACAAAGGAAGCGGAGTAGCGGGAGGAGGTTGCTAATATAAATTTATATGGAGCTTGAAAATGAGAATGTGTGAATGAGTCACAGTATTTTCATACATTTGACACGATTTTGACACCCATAGAATGCTTCTTTTACGCCTCTTTAAGGGGCCGCGAGCACGCACCAAAGAGATCTTAACTCTATGACCACAACTGAGCCATCGCACGCATATTCTATGCACATGGATCTATGCATCATCTACGCATGGATCTATGGTCTGAAATAAAAATGTTTTATTTAATTTTATTTTTATTTTATATTGCTTACATCGAATTACCCCAACATGCATACCTCGCGGTTTTTTTTCGCGATTACAATACTTCCTCTACTATGAGGTCATCATCAGCCTGTACTTGTCCACTGCTGGACAAGTACACGCATCCAGTCACTACCAGCCGCCTTACGCAGGTCGTCTCTCCATCTAGCCGGGGGCGTCCCACACTACGCTTGCCAAGTCGTGGTCTGGTACTGAGGTGCGAGAAAGTAAAGGTCAAATTCCTTTAAAAACACGGGTGAGGCCGCGGGAAACAGATAGTCAGCGATACTTCGTGCGGTGCATTGAATGAAACGAAATACTTAGGTAGGTATCTTAATTTAATTTTGCTGTTAATTAAATTCACGGAACAAAACAATGATCAAGGCCGACCTAGCCGTTCCGTGAATTACATATTTTGGAATGAAATAGGTATACAGGGTGTCTCAAACGTCGGGCTTCTAGAGCAGGTACCTATTGATTCTGCTCCGCAAACGGACCAACTTTTGTTCTGCGACTTCCAGAATAATGTATTTTCTTGACATTAATTAATGTTCAAACTTTATTGGTGAAATCAGTATGTCGTGAATTCGTGACTTTAGCGAAATTTTCTTGTCTTGTTACAAAGCAAATTAGGCGACTGGACGACGTATATTGAAAGCATTATTAAATTGTTTGTTTGGAACAATGGATACTCCGTATTGAAACACTATTTGTTTGTAACAATTAAATCATGAAACTAATTTTTTTTTATAAGTTGTAGAACTAAAACGTAAGTTTGCTTGTAGAAATGATCCATTTGAGGAGTAGAGCGATAGATACCCTGCTCTAGAAACCGGACGGTGATAGACACCCTGTATCAACCGAATCAAACTTTCAAGTTTTTGACATCTCTATGTATCAATCTCACCGTCTCGCTTACGCACACATAGGCTATAAACACTGTCAGCGATGTGCAACCTGTGACTTCATTCAGCCGCCAAAAAATTCTACGGGGAATATACCATGGGACAGTGTAACTCCACAGCAATCGAGACAACGTGTTCAATCAATTTGTGTGTCTGTCTGTCTGTCTGTGTGTGTGTGTGTGTGTGTGTGTGTATGTGTGTGTGTGTGTGTGTGTGTGCAAGGGTGGGTGTATAACATGAGGACTTTCAATACTGGAGTAGGTTAAAGGTCATTTACCAACGGAAACGCACACCCAAACAAATTTGCGCCTTTGTATTCGAAAGTCTTTAAGATTTTCTAGAAATAACCTGAAAAGCTAATCTCGCTGTAGGCGGGCGTCTGAAGCGTTCGCCACCCACTCGTTCCTGGCTGCCGTTCATTCATTCATTCATTCCTTCATTCATCGCTCCTGACATTGAAATCTCATTATACTCGCCAAGAGATGATAAATTACATTCAAAATGATAGGTTTTGTGACGCGCCCGCCCTTTATGGTCTAAAATAGAATACAAATTATTAGGTAAATACACTTATACCGTACATCCTATACTAGTCCTAGTAATATTATAAAGGCGAAAGTTTGTAAGGATGTTTGTTACCTACTCTTTCACGCTGTATAACTTACAGGATACTTTTTATATGGATAAAAAATTTATAAGGACACGCGGGAAAGCATCATGCCGCATGATCGTGTAGGGACCGCTTTACATCCGCATCTGTTTTCTTTGCCGTCGATGGGTGGTCTCCTGGCACCCGGAACCGAACCGTACCACAATAGTGAATGTAACGCGACACGTGGCGGGCTGTATCGCGTTACTTACGGTGCGTTACATTTCGCATTGGTTGCTATGTCACAAGAAAACCAGCACCAACCCTCCGGGTGTTGCAGGTGTCTGTGGGCGGCGGTGACCTCTTAACATCAGCCTGCCTGCTTGTGGCCCCCGTAGCAACAAAAAAAAGAAAAAAAGAAAAAGGATTAATGTCATTATTTTCACTCATATCACCCACGAATATTAGTATTTTTGTATCAACTGCCCAAAATACCCAGTTTCTCTCTATGATGTACTGCCCTCTAAAATCCCCCGCCCCCTTAATATAAACTATTTATTAACTCTAACTTCTTCTCCTTATATAAAATATTTATGCAATTATATTTTAACAAATAATATAAAATTATAACCATACCTCCTCGCTTTATATTCTTTATTAAGTAAAGTTTTTTGGCCTTTGTTTTGTGATGTCTCAAACGTGACGTTCTTGGTTTAGATGGTGCATGGTAAAAACTCAAGGAAGAAAATATATCAAAAACCACCGATCATCAAGCCATCTCCACCGTGTCTCTCTAAACACTTGACATTGGCAGAACCAGTCGTCATCGTAAAGACGATTGAAGCCACAACCAGCAAAATAAATAAAAAGTATTTTTGTATTGTAGTGTACAACTTTGTACGTTTGAATAAGTAAATAAGTAGGTCGTTTGTCAAAAAATTGCTGTTGTTAGCTCAAAACAACAATTTCTTGACAAACAACCTACTACATTAGTTTGAGTCAATCAATGCCATGCAATCCTGAATAACCCGCTACTGACCACAGCCCAAAACAAATCTAAAAGTGTACCTAAACGATCATGCTTGCATGACATGCGTTACGTTTACGTGATTGTCATGCTGCATGATAGACCATCATGCTTGCTATCAATCAGTACAGTGAAGCAACGCCCAGCACGTAGTTCGCATGTCATGCACGTCAATCACTACAGCTAGATGGGCATGCATGAGTGACAGCACGTAATTGCATGTCATGCAGATTGATCGTGTAGTTACTTAGTAAGGCCTCACTTTATGAAAAAAAAAACATTTCAAGTCATGAATCTAAAAAAATCTAAGTGATAATCTCGTGGGCTTCGCATGAACTTCTGTTTATTCTACTACATTCATTTTATTTTCAAGCTATTATTTATTCCCTTACGAAGCTGAATAAATCTAGTGTACACTAATATGGGGGACACGAGTTGATTCTTTGTATTAACGTGTCTGGGGGAAAATACATTTATTTTCATTTAGCTGCCAGCGATGTAGGCTTATTCTGTAGTACACAGGGCGTCCCACGGCGATGCCACACGGAGGGAAAGTACATTATATATTGAAGATAGGATATTTCACTGAAAGAAGACACCGTTTTATTTTTAATTATAACTAGAACTGCATTCACAGATTATTTAAAAATCGCCTGCCTCAACCGCGAATCGAACCCACCAAATTTGAAAAAAAAAACGTGTATTTTATGATAACGGTTAATCATAAGGATATTTTTTCCTAAATAATAATAAATATTTTTTTCTTACAATGAAAGGACTCTAGACCAAATTGGATAGAAATAAACATGAAATTTGATAATCTCTATATGTTTGTTGCTAGAACTATATAATGTACTCAACTAATAGACCAGAATATAAATAGCAGCTCGGTGGGAAAAATGTAATGTCATTACTTTTTTTATATAAACAATAATAAACGAATATGAAAATTTAATTTTCATTACTCATACTCTGAAAGTAGGTCTGAAGTTGCCTGAGGAGCGGGTTGAAAGTAATACATCTCAGCCCTAGGGAGAATCGCTTTCAACTGACAGCTGTCAAATTATATTAAAAAAAAACTAGTACTATTTTGACATTTCTATTGGACCATGTTCCAACTGTCTATACAGCCACTCAATTACAGCGCGATGTAAATATGAAATAAATAAAGAATATTTTTTTTTAAATGACTTTATTATAATTATTACTGTCAACTATTTCTTTAAAATAACATAGATTTGGGCAAAATATTTACCATTTTTTCAATGATGGAAATGAAAAATAATGGCAGAATAGCTGGCCGGCCACAGAAAAAAAAACAAAGTAGACGGGAAAGCGGCAATCTTCATTTGTTTTTTCGAGTTGTAGAGTTTTGTTTATACTTCCGTATAGCAGAGATTTTTATTAACACTCATTTTATGTATTGGTTTTTACTTTCAGTGTATTCTTAATGAAAAGCACAGTGTTTCCCTCGGGTTCAAGACTTATTTAGAGGCCCCTCGAACTATTGGCCAAACCCCGTCTCGGGACTTAAATAAGTTACTTTCACACCTAGGTTAACAATGTACTATTTGTAACTCAGTAAATATTAAGTACCTACAGCGAACTTTACTGAGTACCTACTATACAACCCCCTCGACATGGTGGGTATCAAATGAAAGGGTAAAATGCTACAAAGAGTAGAATTATATATAAGCTGTGTGACGTCATTTGAAATTCAAGATGGCGGTCCACACAAAAACGGTTTTTTTCAAATTTACAACCCTTATTTTTGTCTCGCCCCATGAGCTCAATTTTTGAATCTCTCTCCTCGCTTCAAGCGATCGATTCTACTAGATTCCTTCGACATCAAACAAATAATACAAAAATACAAAAATTAGTAGAATCGACCGCTCGAAGCGAGGAGATCGATTCGAAAATAGGGCTCCAGAGCTTTCACTGCTTAAATGTACGATCAGTGGAAACAAAACCAGTATAAACTGGTCCCTCATAGTATTGAAACTCCTTAATAGGCTAGGCCAGCGTAAGATCAAAGAGTATCCACTGACGTGTGGTCGACTGTACAAGGCGCTGTTACAGCGACACAAGGAACACAAAGGTATCAGCAGATTATGTGCCCATTGAATATATTTAAAGCTCTCCTTTCATACCAGAGTATGTAGTAAGCCCACTTGTAAGAAAATTGTATTTTTAGTATGTATAGGTTATTCATTTCTTACTTTCGAACAAGTGAAGGAGGTATTGTGACCGGACAAAATAAAACGGTTTAGTCCCATCTCGCCCCCTTCCCATCTCGGCCCCCAAGAATTTATATCCACTAAAAATTCCCAACTCGGCCGCCTGATCACTTCATGGTACAGTCACAGACGGATCGACAATCTTTTTTAAATCGCGTTTTTATGAAAATCGATTGTTATTATACATTAGTACCTACCTAAAAAGTCTATACTTGAAAATGTCTATGTAAATGTATGACCCTCATGACGGAGTCGTCATGAGGGTCATACATGAGTATTTAGTATACCAGTGCAGTGAAATGAATTAATTTTTGGATTTGATTAAGGATTTGAGTCTAAAAATATTCAAAGCACTTTCCGATTGGCCTCAAACCGCTAAATCCCGGCATCGTTCCGTTCCAACTCCCTAATTCCTATTAAGTGTGGACCTTTATTATCATCAATCAACAGCCTATTAACATGTCCCCACTGCTGGGGCTCAGGCCTACCCTCTCAACGAGGGTGTTCGGGCTATAGTCCACCACGCTAGCCCAGTGCGGGTTGGTGGACTTCACATGCGCCTAAGAATTTCTTCTTCGGCGTATGCAGGTTTCCTCACGATGTTTTCCTTCACCGTTTGAGAGCAGTCAGTAAATGTACTTAAGTTTCGAGAAAAAACCCATTGGTACATGGCCCAGCTGGGGATCGAACTCCTTTCGATATGATAGGCCGCGTCTTATCCCCTACGCCACTGACGCTCACGGACCTTTATTATAATGAAGTGAAATCCAATACTTATCAGATCGTTGCCAATATGAGGTTTTAAGTCCATTTCACGTCATCATTTCAGCACGCCTTCCCCATTGAGGTTATACCGGGTATACCAGTGAGAGAACCTGAGACCTACGTTAAACAACAACTTTGTAAGAAAGCTTATTATAGGACAGTCGATTATCTAAATGACAAAGATGCATGGTGTTAATGTTACTTCAGCCTCGCACAATCTTTACAAAATAATGTTATGTACAAACTTGATTTTAAAAGATGTGTTGCGGAAGTTTGTTGCGCCGCTTCTTCTTCCCAGCTCTATATAACACCTTGGAGGCGGTGGTAGATAAAAAATTGACGTTGTATAAATGTACCCAGTGTACTTACATGCAATAAAATACTTTTGAATTTGAACGAACTGTACTCAAAAGTGTCATAATATTGTGGTTGGTGCCACACTAGGTTCGTCTTCCTCTTCATCCAGGTCCATCTGGTAGGACGTCCATGCCGGGATTACTGGTGCGCGGTCCTCAGAACTCGTCTGGTTAGCTATAGGTCCAGCATCAGATGTGATTCATGTACCCTACCTCTACTACCTAACTCTTACACCTTCTAGTACCTAGGTACTACCTAATAAATTGCAGGGTAGAAAGCCTTAGCTCATGGAAGTGAATGGAAATTCAAATATTTAGTTTTAATTTTCTTATTTGAATTCATTTGTGACAGTGTCCCCAGCTCGGCAGCGGGTGTTTGCAGACTTCTTGAAGGGTTCTCCGAATGTCTGGTGTCAGGTTCTTTATTATCTGAAGGCAGGTTGAACTGCTGTTTAAAATAAAATAAAGGTTTTCTGTATCTTCCTGGTTCAATGAGTCCCACAAGCCTAGCTAGGCTAGTACACTTGTAGTTTTCACCATGTGCCGAGTGCAGTTTATATTCGTCTCTTATTCTAATACTAGCTGGTGCCCGCGGGTTCGCCCGCATGGGATAAGTACCTATAAACCATCCGGAAGAAATTATCTGATGTGAAAACCGCATCGAAATCCGTTGCGTAATTTAAAAGATCTAAGCTTACAGTAAAAATTTGTATACCACAGAATGGATCACATTTTGAGCATTTTTCAAATAAAATGTTAAATTTCATGGTCTTCCTTTCATTTAAGATCCTATGTTATTTAGGAAAAAAAAATCTTTATGATTAACCCTTTCGACCGTTATCATAAAATACATGGTGTTTATTTTTTTACATTTGGCGGGTTCGATTCCCGGTAGAGGCAGGCGATTTTTTAAAAATCTGTGAATGCAGTTCTACTTAATATTAAAAATAAAACGATGTCTTCTTTTAGTAAAATATCCTATCTTCAATATTTATTGTACTTTCCCTCCGTGTGGCATCGCCGTGGGACACCCTGTATATCGTATAACTAATAGTAGGTATAACTAGGTGCACAAACCCAAAGTTACATGCATTTGCCCTATGCATTTAATTGAATTATAATTTCATATTGTTGTTTTAGTATTCGGATCGCAATAAATAACCCATAAACCGCCTGGCTGTGTGAATTGTCCACTTGTGCAAATATTGGTCGGCAATTGCGCACTTCGGTAATCCAAGGTGACTTTTTGTGGAGTTTTTTTTATATAATAATACCTATCTTACAAATACATTTTGAATGGGATACTTAGGTCTATTTTAAAATCCATACTTTAATATAATAAAAGGGAATGTAACCCAGACAGCGTTCGTAACCTTAACGCCATTTGATGAATTTTGGTGTGGAGATACATAGAACTTTTTACCCCGATGTATAGGTACTTAGGTAAGTAGGCTATTCCCACGAAAAGAAAGAGAAAGACAGAAAGAAAGAGCACACTTTATTGACACCATTGCATCATCTACTAAAACATAAACACATACAACTATTGTTTATACAGGGTGAGCAACAGTGTCAAAAGGACGCTGCCTCAGCTTTTTGCCGCAGAGTAATCTGCGGCACTGATTTTCAGGCAGAACCTTAGATTTATTTTGCCAGGGATCACTGGGGCCACTTGTCACTGACGCTTAAAATAATATAATGTTATTGATAGAGTAGTATAGAGAGAGATATATATATAAGTGTATTTATAGGTGCGTAAACGTATGTGCTTGTAAAGATAAACTGTCAAAGATTTGAGGAGAGGTGAACAGTTACATATGTAAATATTGAAAAAAATAAATAATAATAATAGATATAAAAATAAAACAACATTAAGGCAACTATGGCAACCACTTTTGCATTTCAATTAAATATATTTTTAGTTTATTTTTATAGGAACTCTTAGTTTTGGCATCTCTGACCGGTGGTGGTAGGTTATTCCAGCATTTTGTTGCCAAGTACCTGAAACTTCCACGGAATGCTGCAGTATTGTGCCTAGGAACTACTAAAAGATACGCGCTGGCTCTCGTCTTGTACGCGTGCTGTGACCGACTCCAAGACAATTTGTCGTGTAAATACTTTGGGATATCTTTGTTTACAATATCAAACAGAAGGCTTGCAAAATGTAGTTCTCTACGAGCTGAAATCTTAAGCAAATTTGCGTTGTTTATAAAAGGAGTAACATGAGATCTAGGAGGTACATTAAAACAGAAACGTGTACAAGCATTTTGTATGTATAAAAATACTTATACCACGCGGGAGAAGCCGGTGGAAACCGCTAGTAGAACATAAATCTGTGTCGCTCACCGCCACCTCGCACGGTGTGAAAGGATTTTGTGTAAAACTAAATTTTTGTTCCTAATGTTTATTAATAAGTTAACTAAGCTGACTATAAAGTACTTTATTAATAACTAGCTGTTGCCCGCAACTTCGTATGCGTGGATTTTGGAAGTAGGTATAGCTGTCTCTCCTATACTCAGACAGCGTCTAGTTACAACAAACGCGCGAAACGCGCGAACAAACCACCTAACCTACCAAGCGATCAAACGCGCGAAACGTGTAAACAAACGCGCGAAACGCGCGAACAAACGCGCAATCAAAAGCGCAAAACGCGCGAACAAACGCGCGAAACGCGCGAACAAACGCGAAACGCGCGAACAAACTAACCAAATAACCAACCAACAAACCAAAGGCGCACACAAACGCGCGCACAAACGCGCGAAACGCGCGAACAAACGCGCGAAACGCGCGAACAAACGCGCGAAACGCGCGAACAAACGCGCGAAACGCGCGAACAAACGCGCGATCAAACGCGCAAAACGCGCGAACAAACGCGCGAAACGCGCGAACAAACGCGAAACGCGCGAACAAACTAACCAAATAACCAACCAACAAACCAAAGGCGCACACAAACGCGCGCACAAACGCGCGAAACGCGCGAAACGCGCGAACAAACGCGCGAAACGCGCGAACAAACGCGCGAACAAACACGAAACCCGCGAACAAACCAACCAAATAACCAACCAACAAACCAAAGGCGCAAACAAACGCGCGAAACGCGCGAACAAACCAACTAACCTACCAAGCGATCAAACGCGCGATACGCGCGAACAAACGCACGAAACGCGCGCACAAACCAACCAAATAACCAACCAACAAACCAAAGGCGCACACAAACGCGCGAACAAACGCGCGAACAAACCAACTAACCTACCAAGCGATTAAACGCGCATAACGCACGAATAAACGCGCGAAATGCGCAAAGAAACGCGCGATCAAACGCGCAAAACGCGCGAACAAACGCGCGAAACGCGCGAACAAACGCGAAACGCGCGAACAAACGCGCGAAACGCGCGAACAAACGCGCGAAACGCGCGAACAAACGCGCGAACAAACGCGAAACCCGCGAACAAACCAACCAAATAACCAACCAACAAACCAAAGGCGCACACAAACGCGCGCACTAACGCGCGAAACGCGCGAACAAACGCGAAACCCGCGAACAAACCAACCAAATAACCAAAACCAACCAAACGCGCAAACAAATGCGCGAACAAACGCGCGAAACGCGCGAACAAACCAACCAAATAACCAACCAACCAAACGCGCGAACAACCCGCAACCAACAAACGCGCAAAACGCGCGAACAACGAACCAACCAACCAAACGCGCGAACACAAATGTTGGCCCCGGGTGGGAATGAACCCAAAACCTTTAGCTCAGTAGGCAGGGTCACCACTCGTGGTTACCACTCACCATCAACTAAGCCAACGGCCAGTCACTGTAGAAAACAAATCAGTAGGTATTCGATACCGAGAGCCCCTGTAACCGGTCAATATAAGGATTTTGTTACATTCTGTATGTCAGTCAGTCAGGGTTTATAATAAAAAACCTATGGTAGTTTGCAGAGTAGCCCTATACTTTGAACTGGGCTCACTTGTAACACTTTCTATAATAACCAGGCTACTCTGACCTGTAAGTTCATACAAATTTTAGCAAATGAGAGTTTTTTATTGCTGGTTGTTATTTCTCGGCAAATTTTCGAGATTTTTGTGATTTATAATGTTATTCCGGGATATACACTGTCACTATACAAAGTTTCGTCAAAATCCGTTCAGCGGTTTAGGCGTGATGCGCGTTCAAACAAACAGACAGACAGACAAAAATTTTAAAAACTGTTCTAACATGTTCAGTTACTCATTTTAAGTCGCCCTGGTTGGTTTTTTTTCGAATATATTCAATGTACAGACTTTTTGGCCTTTACGATTTTATTATATGTATAGATTCCCCTGAATCTGCCAGAACAGAAGAGAGGAAAAGGCCGCCCCCCATCGACCTGGTGGTCAAACATAAGTGAGAGACCTCAAGAAAGCCCATTGCTAGAACCGACAACGAAAGATAGAAAGACTTGGCGCAGAAATATGAGGAGACCCGACCCTAAATAACGGGAAAAGGGAAGGACAATGATGAATCTTGGCTGGGCACATCGCTCGTAGAACTGACGGCCGTTGGGACGGAAAGGTTCTCGAGTGGCGACCACGTATCGGAAGACGCAGTGTAGTCAGGCCTCCCACAAGGTGGACCGACGATCTGGTGAAGGTCGCGGGACCCGGCTGGATGAGGTTAGCGCAGGACCGGCCGTCGTGGAGATCCTTGGGGGCCTTTGTCCAGCAGTGGACGTCTACGGGCTGATATGATGATGAATCTTTATTGCTTATTTTAGTGATTTCCGCGTAGTGCCAGTTGTACCATTGAGTAGCTAGTGACACTAGTTTAGGATCTGTAGTACCATTATGAATAGTTGTTATGCTCGCTAGTACCATCAATGGTACCAGTGACACTATGGTTCAATGTACAACTCATCATCATATCAGCCTGCACACGTCCACTGCTGGACAAAGGCCTGCCCCAGGGATCTCCACGACGACCGGTCCTGCGCTAACCTCATCCAGCTGGGTCCCGCGACCTTCACCAGATCGCAGTCGTAGGTCCACCTTGTGGGAGGCCTGCCTACGCTGCGTCATTCATTATTCTACTCGTCAATAAAAGAAACGCAAACGAAGAGTCGCTACTTCATATAATTACTCACTTACGACGCTGCTGGTTACTTACCTGACAAAAAGCTAAGTGCACATTGTAATCTGAAGTGCACGTTGGGACAATTAACGCGGTTAGCTCAATAACAATGAATTGATCCCACACTAGACTGCAGCGTCATCTCAGCCAGGGCCGCAGCCAGGACCCCTCCGCCCGGGGGCACAGAAGAGATTTTTATTTTTGTTTATTTATTGATCATTGCATAATAGGTAATACATGAATTGTACATACAGTCCTCTAGCGGAAACCTAGATAGGTTTATCTGTAGACGGCGAGTTCGCGTTACTAATATTCACTTAGAATTTAAGACAATCCTATTTCGTACAGGTCCATTTTATCATCATGTTATTATACAATACAAAAAGATAATATTAAATTTAAAGAGACAACCTACACATAATTGATATCCTCACTACCCAACAAATGTTGCTTTAGCCGCTATATAATAGCTATCAACAAACTTCTCGCCTTACCAGTTTTTAAATCTTTGTTGCTTGCATGTGGCGATCGAGGCTAAGCCCTTTTCGCTCGCTATTCTATTGTTTGGCGACGACAATGGCCTTAGCAGACGGTCACTCGGAGCTTAGTAGCCGCACGCGTTAATAAACCTTAAGGTGGTAAGGCGGGAAGTTTGGCGGAGGTACTAACATACAGAAAGGACACTCCCTTCCCCGCGCTCATATCAAATACCGCACCTTCGTAGTATAATCCCCGTCCCCCTAGAGTTTTTTGGCGGCTGTGTGAAGTTAGCTGATTTCCCACGGAAATTCTTGACGGTGAATGAATATAGTCGTAAATTGTTTGCACATCGCTGACAGTGTTTATAGTCTATGTACTACATAGGGATGTCCAAAAACTTGAAAGTTTGATTCGGTTGATCGAATCAATGAACCATTTCCTGAAATCGAACAGCTCCCCCTTTGACACCTAACATTAGTCATTGCGCAGAAATCAGCCAACTTCACACAGCCGCCATTAAACTCCGCGGGGACTGTATTATTATTTATTTTGTGACGTTTAAAGTTTACTGATATGTTAAACCGATTTTGACTGGAACTTTGACACTATAATAAACCACGCAACTGTAATAATCTAAATAACCCTCTCAGATGAGCATAACTGTTGGTTTTCGGATTCTGGGTGTTTATTTAAGTATTTATTTAAAATAATTTAAGTGTGTTTATCAGTTGTTGAGTACCCATTTACAAGCTTCGGCTTAGTTTGGCACTAAAGCCGTGTGTCAATTTGTCCAATAGTACATTGTGCAATAAGGGAATTAAGTAGGATATTACTAACGAGAGTGTTAGAAGCCCGACGCCGAAGGCGGAGGGATTTTAATGACTCGAGTTTGTAATACTCTTACTGCCCGTGATGCACACAATGTTTTTCATCATATTTGCGTGGAAATTAATACCTACGACACAAGGGAACAAATCTATTTATACTTTGCTGGTAACAAATTTTCACTAAGCAACTGAGCCGCATTCACTCTATCCGGAGGTGTTAATAGTGTGGAATGTCATACTTGTTTGCTATAAAGTTCTTTGCCTTCGAGTGAACGCCATTTTTAAAACTACACATCATAGTCCCTAGGGGTATAATATTGTACAGATTTTCATTACTCCTGCTGGTTTATATAGGCCATTGTGTTTCTGTATGCATGCATATAATAATCCACATAACGAGCAAGTGTGATGAAAACATTATTAATATTTATTAGATAATCCTGAGTACACCCCTGACCCATCGAGCGTGGGTGTCCCACGCATGTGAAATTGATTGTTTCACACGTAAACAAGTGATATCGTGCTGTGATGACGTCACGCGACCACTCCAGCCGCCACAAGTGACGTCACGTCACATGGCGCTCACGGCTGGTGATCCGCCGATATGGCTTTTAAACAAATAGGGGGATATTTCGTGGGTGTATTTCCGGAATTGATGATTTTCATTCATGCGTGCCTGAAGCACTTATGCCTCGCGCAATCTTTACAAAATTGTATACAAACTGGACTTAAGAGAGGTGATAAAATATGTAGAATCAAGTTTTACTGAAACTAGGATAACGGTTTACGTGTTTGAGGGAAACAACTCTTGAATGCAGTTTTACTTATTTGTTAAAAATGCGGAATAATTCCTTTATGACTATCTGTTTTGCCCGCGGCTTCGCCCGCGTGGGGCAGTTTTTTCCCGCGGGAACGTTTTATCGCTATTAAAAGTAGCCTATGTCCTGCCCCAAGGTTTCCTGTATCTCCATCAAACTTAAAATTTTACGAATTGAACTTTTTGAGAAAATGACATTTTGGGAAATGACATTTTTGGAAAATGACATTTTGGGAAAATGACATTTTGGGAAAATTACATTTTGGGAAAGTACATTTTGGGAAATTACATTTTGGGAAAGTACATTTTGGGAAAATGACATTTTGGGAAAGTACATTTTGGAAAATGACATTTTGGGAAAGTACATTTTGGGAAATTACATTTTGGGAAAATGACATTTTAGGAAAGGACATTTCGGGAAAAGTACATTTCGAGAAAAGGACATTTTGAACCGAGACGGTTTAGCAGTTTAGGCGTGAACATGTAACAAACAGAGTTTTTTCCCGTTTGAAGGTACTTTTCCCCCACCGACGGTTTTTTTTCCATCCTGTATACGGTACGTAGTTAGAAGCCGGCGGCGGGCGCCTCGCCGGCGCGCGTCTGATTACAGGCTGCGACCCACTCGGCGACAATTAACTACGCGACACACCCTGTATATCCATTGTCGATACAAGTCGACATGGCAACTGGAGATAGGTCGGGGGTAGCCTTCAACACGAAAGAATTCCTTTTCTATTTATTACCTACGAATTTTCTGTTTTAGGAATAGCTGAGAAAAATGAGAAAATAAAACAAAAAAACTTGAAATTGGTAACTGAATTTTTGAAAGAATTTGACTGGCTGGCCTGTTGGCGGAGTTGGTAGTGACCATGCCTACTGCGCCACAGGTCGTGGGTTGTTTGTATGGATTCAGGTTGTTTGTATGTATTTAAGTATTTATTTAAAAGTATATAAGTATGTTTATCAGTTGTTGAGTACCCATTTACAAGCTTCGGCTTAGTTTCGGACAAAACAGTCGTGTGTAAATTTGTTATTATTATTATTACCTATATTATTATAATCCAAGATCCAGGACCATTTGTACCCCTGTAAAAGTACCCCCAGGGGTACACGTGGCACGTTAGTTCCTGTAGTATCCTAAACAATTTTTTTTTTAATTTAATATTTTTAAATCACAGAAAGACCGTTACAATTTAAGAGAATATAAAAGCTCTAGCAATTATAATAATAATAATAATGTTTGGACAAATTTACACACGGCTGTTAAGACCTAACTAAGCCGAAGCTTGTACATGGGTACTCGACAACTGATAAACATACTTAAATACTTTTAAATAAATACTTAAATACATACAAACACCCAGAATCCGGTAACCAACAGTTATGCTCATCACACAAATGTCGGTCCCGGGTGGGAATCGAACCCACGACCTTTGGCGCAGTAGGCAGGGTTACTACCACTACGCCAACAGGCCAGTCTAAAATTAAATTAGTAATTAATGCAGTATCTACGTGGCACTGACGGTGGTACTGTTTCGCAAGCCTAAGGTCGCTCAGCGAGCTGTGGAGAGGGCTATGCTCCGAGTTTCTTTGAAGGACATGATCCGTAATGAGGAGATCCCACGTGAACTAAGATCATCGTCTAAGTATCAGCGAGCTGAACTGGCAGACGAGGCCTGGAGTGAAGACTGCGGATCCGTGCAGTGTTGCCCACCCGCTTGGATGTCTGCGCCCTAAACAAATCTCAAAAAGCACCAGATTTACTGGATTTTCAGTAAACATGAGTTCCTCTAGAATTTCATGGTTAAATGCTTGAATCAAAAAATTTTGCCACTCCCATATGGATGAGTAACAAAAGCATTTTAGGGGGTGCCAAAATCGTGTCAAGTGTATATCAAAAGGGACACTCACTCACGCATTCTCATTTTCAAACTCCATATAAATTAGTATTAGCAATCTCCTCCCGCTAATCCGCTTCCTTTGTCCGCACCCCCCCTGAAATGGACACCGAATTTTTCTTCGTTTCCCATACTAAATATGGGGAGCGCGCGCGCGACGAAAGAGGGTTGAAACTTCTTGGTTAAATGCGGCTAAAAATAGCACTAAACATCTATAAAAGTGCACTAGATTTAGTGCCGAAAGCACTAAGTTGGCCACACTGGGTGCGCGCAGCGTGGGAC
Source organism: Metalampra italica (assembly GCA_949699065.1). Lineage (NCBI taxonomy): Eukaryota > Metazoa > Arthropoda > Insecta > Lepidoptera > Oecophoridae > Metalampra > Metalampra italica. The sequence continues at coordinate 10,645,094 of OX452979.1, read as the reverse complement.
TCCCCAATGCCAGATGGGAGTTTGCGAAGGACTGGGTATAGCCACGTATAGTCGCGTTCATAGAGGCCTATTAACAGGTCGTGCTTGAATTTTGCCGTCCGAACAACCCTGCCGCCTGGACTGCCCCCAATTAGTACAAATCTTCGACCATATTTATTACCCGGATACCACGTATCAGTGGAATAGTGGACGACAATAGTGCTTAAATACACTCTAAGCATTGTTTTGTTACGTGCGGCGTAAGTACGTGTTTTTTCATACATACATACATATCTTCGCCCTATGTCCCTGATGGAGTGGGCAGAAAGAACTCGCGATCCTGTACATTTCGCTTCGCTCGGTCTCATCATTCTCTTCAGACACGCTCGCCGCGGGACGCGAGTGCTTTTCACGTATCTGTCTGTGAGCACATTATGCTAATCTGGCATTTTGCCATCTGACATTGTGTCATCTGACATTATGCTAATCTGGCATTTTGCTAATCTGACATACTGCAAAACTGACATTATGCTAATCTGACATTGTGCTTTTCTGGCATAAAGCGTACATACCGCTCTATCTGATCCTGGTGTTTTGTTTCATTGCAATATAATCCTAATCAGAACTACGTCTAGATGTACAAAATAAATCATAACGCTTTAGATTTCGGTAGTTTTATAAGAGCAATTTTATAAGTTCGAGTTGAATTTGTTTGAAGTGATTTATCTAGATGATCTACTACTTCTATGATCGAAGGCCCATATGGTAAATACGCCTAGCAATAGTCATGTGCACTATACAGGTTGTCCCAAAATTCAACGCCAACGTTTCAAGAGGTAAAAGGAGCTATCCTATTGAAACATTGGCGTTGAAATTTTGGATATATATCTTTTTTGGATAATTTAATAATTTTTGGATATATTATAGCTATATAATTATGATTGTTTATTGGTCATTATGTGTAGAGACGTTTTGGTTATTCATTTAACTCATTAAACTTTATTAATTAAATAGCCAGGCATTATCATAACGTACTTATCTATGTAATGACTCTCTGGACATCAAATTTTTCATAAATTTTCATTATTTTAAATAAAAAATATTATCAAATACCTAAAGCAGAGAACTTGTTTATTAAATGAACAGTTGAATATTGGCTTTTAACTCGACTCCTTAGTGACCCCCTACTACGCCACAGGTCGTGGGTTCGATTCCCACCCGGGACCAACATTTGTGTGATGCGGATATCTGTTGGTTTTCGGATTTTGGGTGTTTGTATGTGTTTATTAAAAAGTATATTTTCAGTTGTCGAGTACCCATCCACAAGCTTCGGCTTAATTTGCGACTAAACAGTGTGGGGGTTTGTTCAAAACATTATTATTGGGACATCCTGTATAACGATATGTAGGTACGAACTGGAGCGCGAGGCGTGGGCGGGTGTAATCGGTGGCGCCTGGCGTAGGATGGACGCGGAATAAATTTCCTTCCATCATCACCGCGGCCTCGGCCCACTCTAATTGGTGACAAGTTTAGGTCTGTTATTTTCTCTCGTAAATCTGTATACATGAGTCGTCATCGTCCAAAAAAGATGTGAGAAACGACAAAGGAAAATGAGATTTATTTAATAACATGTTCCTTTTTGCTCGGCTCCTAATGGGTCGTAGTTTGATTTTAAATAGCCCATAAACTTCCTTTTTAAGAATTCGGCTGTCGAATGCAAAAATAATTTTTCAAATCCGACTGGTAGTTCCACAGATTAACGCGTCCAAACAAACAAACAAACAAACAAACAAACAAACAAACAAACAAACAAACAAACAAACAAACAAACAAACAACCTCTTCAATTTTATTATGTTTACTCTACGCCCGCTCGGCTACGTCTAGTTTCAAACTGTTACGAATGCTACGCCGTAGCACCCGCGTAGCACCGGTATACCCCCACCCCGCACGCCGCGCCCCCGCCGATGTACAGTTGATAAACTGTGAAGGACACTTAATAACTAACAATAACATTCAATAATAATCACAGTAAAAAGCAACTTTGTAAGTATCAAGTATCAACTGTACAGTTGATAAACTGTACATTTTAGCTTAGCAGAGGATAGCTTGAATGTGAAGGACAGATAACTTTTAATAATCACAGTAAAAAGCAACTTTGTAAGTTTTAAGTATCAACTGTACAGTTGATAAACTGTACATATATGTTAGCTTAGCAGAGGATAGTTTGAATGTGAAGGACAGATAACTTTTAATAATCACAGTTAAAAGAAACTTTGTAAGTATCAAGTATCAACTGTACAGTTGATAAACTGTACATTTTAGCTTAGCAGAGAATAGCTTGAACGTGAAGGACAGTTAACTTTTAATAATCACAGTAAAAACAACTTTGTAAGTATCAAGTATCAACTGTAGAGTTGATGAACTGTACATTTTAGCTTAGCAGAGGATAGCTTGAATGTGAAGGACAGATAACTTTTAATAATCACAGTTCAAACCAACTTTGTAAGTATCAAGTATCAACTGTAGAGTTGATAAACTGTACATTTTAGCTTAGCAGAGGATAGCTTGAATGTGAAGGACAGATAACTTTTAATAATCACAGTTCAAACCAACTTTGTAAGTATCAAGTATCAACTGTAGAGTTGATAAACTGTACATTTTAGCTTAGCAGAGGATAGCTTGAATGTGAAGGACAGATAACTTTTAATAATCACAGTTAAAAGCAACTTTGTAAGAAAGTTTTATCTACTAACTTCTAAATATCAACAAGTTAATAACATTAATTGAGTATTCAGACAACGTTGTTCTATATATCCAGTTGTAATAAGTATCTCTATTAGATAACCGTTCTATTTACATTTTAATTACGTTACAAACTCACATAATATATGTTAATACATCAATAATTAACAAGATTAAATACACATAACATTAAACTGGTTTTCTTTGATACAGGTGACATAATTAGTAGTCAAATTCTCTATTGCCTTGGGTTATAGGCATAATTACGATAGATTTTATTTAAAAAAACTTTTTATTTATCTTGGTATTTCGATAAGAAATTATGAAGTCGCGGTTATTTCGATACTATTGTAGTACCCGAGGATGTTATATCGACAGTGGATAAGAATAACACCAGTGTACTGTTGTAATTATAACACTGTATGATTTCCTTCAGAAGAATATTGAGCCAACTGTGACAGGACAATTGAACAACTACATGCCTTTTTACACGAATCTATAACAATTTCTAAGAATAAGAACTATTTTAAAACAATTTTGAGCAGTTTACTATCAAATATACCATGTGGCAATAAAAAAAATACCGAGGGAAACTAGAAAATAACCGGACAAGTGCGAGTATGACTCGCGCCCTGAGGATTCCGTACAAGCTTAATTAAAAGAAAATTCGAAAATCGAGTACCTACTTATACATGGGTCCGATTTGGACACGTACAATTAAGGTTGTTGGTAATAGAAAATTTTCTTTTTTTGTGATGTAACTACAAATTTTCGATGTTTTTCCATTACTTGTGCTTTATGACATTGCTTCTTGCCAAATTTCAAGATTCTAGGTCAACCGGAAGTACCCCATAGGTTTTGATTACCAAAATACTCAAACATGCGGCAAAAACGGCCACACCTTTTCACTGCGTTGACTTAGAAGTTTCATTTTTTCACAGCTGCAAGGGATTGCAGACCTCAGTATTTGGTATTAATTTCATCTTGATACCTCCACGCGAACCTTACAAAAAGGGTCTTGACAGACAGACGGACAACGAAGTGATCCTATAAGCGTGACACACACTAGGCGGCGGCGTTGCGATAGCGTTGCGGCGAAGGTTTGTGTAAAGAACGCGCCGCGCCGCCGCCGCTTTGATGTAAAGGGCTTCATACTGTTTCGAACATTACAGAAAAAAACCGTAACGCTTTCGCAACGCCGCCGCTCAGTGTGTGTTACGCTTTAAGGGTTCCTTTTCTTTTGAGGTACGGAACCCTAAAAACGCGGTGAAGGAAGTCACGCTGCACAAAGTCGTCGTCGTATCTAAAATGAAAGATACATTTTGGGTTATCATTAAAATGTAAATTTCCCGCATTTACATATTAATAAAGCTGTCCCCAGTAGAGTTAGGTGTATCAGATAGTACACAGTATACGCGTGTACGGTGAAGTCAGTGAGGCGGATGGTCGGTGGGCGGAGCGCGTGCGTCAATACATTTTACGATGGCTAATCAGCATACATCGGGGTTCTAGGGGCGGGAATGATTTGAGAAAAAAAAAAGAAAAAAAAACAAATACACGGGTCGAATTGAGAACCTCCTTTTTTTTTCGTCGGTTGAAGAGTAGATTCAAATTCAAATTCAAAAGTATTTTATTGCATGTAAGTACACTAGGTACATTTATACAACGTCAATTTTTTATCTACCACCGCCTCCAAGGTGTTATATAGAGCTGGGAAGAAGAAGCGCAACAAACTTCCGCAACACATCTTTTAAAATCAAGTTTGTACATAACATTATTTTGTAAAGATTGTGCGAGGCTGAAGTAACATTAACACCAGGCATCTTTGTCATTTAGATAATCGACTGTCCTATAATAAGCTTTCTTACAAAGAGTAGTAGAGATAAACAGATACGTTAGTGTGCGAAAATAGCCTAATGAATAACTACCTCTATGCGAAATGTATTATATACTTAGTATTTTGAGAATGCAATTGCATATAAGTAATTTATCGACTAGACAAGGGTACGGTGTCTAATATAATGTCAATCTTGACGTCCGATATCTATGAACTATTTACTGATAAATGAGTAGGGACTTAACTGAAGAGGTTGATAATGACTTTATAATATATGTACCTATATTTATGATTATTATTTTATATTTTTCAATTTATTATTCATGTGACGTAGAAATCTGCATGAAGTACATTCTGTTTTTCAAGTCAATAGCTACTCTTTGACTAATGTCAAACGTTCCCGCTCCCAAAACCCCGATGTATGTTAATCAGGAGTTTCCGTACTCAACCATGAAGTGTCTTACTTTAAATAGCCTACATTATACTTAACATAATATAAAGGTGTCAGTGGCGTCGGGGATCAGACGCGGCATATCATATCGAAAGGTCCGGAGTACGATCCCCGGCTGGGCCGTGTACCAATGGGTTTTTTCTCGAAACATAAGTACATTTACTGACTGCTCTTAAACGGTGAAGAAAAACATCGTGAGGAAAACTGCATACGCCGCGCATGTGAAGCCCACCAACCCGCACTGGGCTAGCGTGGTGGACTACAGCCCGAACACCCTCGTCGAGAGGGTAGGCCTGAGCCCCAGCAGTGGGGACATGTTAATAGGCTGTTGAGAATATGAAGGTTCCTTCATTTGATTTGAAGGCTTCTTCTACACTATTCTAGAAACGACGAGAAAACTTCAACGATAAAGGTCAAGACACACATGTTGGTTGTTACAAAACCGGTGAAATGCGTTAGATCGCGCATAGTGGAAGGTTCCGTATTATAAAGTTTTCCTTCTGTAACTCGTATCTGAAGTATACTCACTGTGGGCTGAACAAGCACAATGTTTAACCTCGAGCTCATGCAGGCCTACCCTCTCAACGAGGGCGCACGGGCTATAGTCCACCACGCTAGCTCACTGTGGGTTCATGCGCCTGGTTTCCTTCACCGTTTGAGAGCAGTCAGTAAATGTACTTAAGTTTCGAGGAAAAACCCATTGGTACATCATCATAAATCCATCATTCCTCTTTACAAACTAGTAGTCTAGGATCACTAGTCTCCGAGTTACAGCGGTCTTAAGTTTGACAGCTGTCATCCGAGGGGGGTGGTTAGGAATATTTGTTGAGCACCTGAGCTGTCCACCTGGGTGGGCAGTTAGGAAGCAGGGGTCCAGCCGGGGATCGAGCTCGGACCTCTCGGCATGATAGGCCGCGTCTTCCCCGCGACGCCTACGAACCACTACTAGTGTGATACTTTTGGGGGCAAAATTGCGAAAGGCCGACGATGAGTGTGTCTTGACCTTATGCCCTGAATATTTGTAGGTAGAGGGCAGCGGGCGTTTATCTAAAGCTTCGACCTTAATTCGTAGACCACACTCAAACTGACTTAGTTACATGTTAATTTGATTATTCTAGACATATCCAGTCGCGTAAATTACATACTATAGGACGATTATGTCGCCCAAGTGTGTCACAGCCATTAGAAATGTTTTAGTTCGTTTATTTACGCTGTTATTTGACATTTAGATTATAATATTAATAGAATAACAATTAAAAACTTATTATAAAACAAACTTACAAATAAATTATAAATAAAAAAAACCCTCGAGGCTCCGCACCGCTGGGAGCGTGCCCAGAAGGCTGGCGGCATTACCCCGCTGGATTGTGAGACTGATCCTCTGAGCGAGGTAATGCCCAGCCCTCTGGTCGTTGGCAGCCTCTTTGACATTTTAAATTATATTGATTATAGTAGTTAGTTATAGTGGTTGAAGTCATAACGATTTAAAACTGAGTTAGTTCAATAAAGACTTTCGCGCTTTGTATTCATTATCATATAATTATTTACGGGTCTTACACACGAACAAGTTTTATTTACCTTTGCCCGACGTTTCGACCAGGTTACACAGGCCGTGGTCACGAGCTGACTGGAGAGGCGAGCTGTCAGTGTTGATCGCTGTGAGTAGTTTCTGAAACTACCCTCTGCTGGTCTTGTATTATTGGAAAGTCTCGGCACACAACACTCACGGTATCCGCGGGTGACAACTAGAAAACCAATTAATTACATATAACCTTATCACCCAACGCATACCGTGTTTTAAACCTCATTGTCATTACAAGTCATCAATTCATCGTAATATCCAGGAATGTGGGTACAGATAAAAGAAAGTCGTAAGTGAAACTGATCTCCCAATCTATTGAGGTGTGAAACTGTTACTGCACTTATATGAACCTTGACTGTATGTAGATTAAGGTCAATGCCCTTTTATACAGATTAAAACTTACAAGTACCTGCTATAGTTTCACTTCTTAACTTAATTCAATTCCATAACAATCAACGAATAGGCTATATTGGCGCTCGTGTTTTTTTTATAAGTTCATTAGCCCGTATTCTATTGATAACGTCCGTTACCTGCCTGTACTGTTTAAAGATAATTTCGACATAAAAGACGAAAACATTCGTACAGGACAAGACAATAATTTACATACATATAGCTAGCGCCAGTGGCGTCGGGGATAAGATGCGGCCTATCATATCGAAAGGTCCGAAGTTAGATCCCCGGCTGGGCCATGTACCAATAGGTTTATTTTTTCGAAACTTACATACATTTGCTGGCTGCTCTCAAACGGTGAAGGAAAACATCGTGAGGAAACCTGCATACGCCGAAGAAGAAATTCTTAGGCGCATGTGAAGTCCACCAACCCGCACTGGGCTAGCGTGGTGGACTATTAGCCCTAACGCCCTCATATACAACACGCAAATCCTACGGAACAGATTTCGATAAAACTTTAGAGTAACATAGATTATATATTAGACAGATGGGCTATAGAAACGGCTAGTAGGTATAAGTCAGTGCCATTATCTTAGAGGGTAATAATGTGCTCCAGTTTAGGCGAACATCCCCTGCAGGGCTCTAGGGATGCCAGCTCCATTTACCCCCGCCCAGCGGGGTAAATAATACGGGTTGTGTGTTATATTAATTATACCGGCTTTACAAGCTCGCTCCAGTAATTTTTGAATATCATTAACCTTCAGAGTGTTAAAACACCCGATCGGGTTTTATTAATATTGTCAGCAGAATGTGACGCGACCCGATCGGGTGTCGTCGCTGTAGGCTATTATCACGTATATATATAGGTATGAGTGATTTCTCGAAAATCAAAAAATGACGTCCACATTCTGCGGAGTTTTCAAATTTTGACAGCCACATTCTAAACAATCTCAAATCGCATAGTATAATGTCTAAAATTATTAATAAAAATTGTAAAAAAAAAAAAAACTAAACATTTCATATCATCAAATTATTTACTTTTGTCAACATTTATAAATACATAAATATTCCGTTATTATATTTTAAAGTGGCACAAAATGTAGTCTATTGCCATCAAATTCAAATGAAATAGTACATTGTTAACCTAGGTGTGAAAGTAACTTATTTAAGTCCCGAGACGGGGTTTGGCGCCCGACGCGTAGCGAGGGCGCCAATAGTTCGAGGGACCTCTAAATAAGTCTTGAACCCGAGGGAAACACTGTGCTTTTCATTAAGAATACACTGAAAGTAAAAACAAATACATAAAATGAGTGTTAATACAAATCTCTGCTATACGGAAGTATAAACAAAACTCAACAACTCGAAAAAACAAATGAAGGTCGGATTGCCGCTTTCCCGTCTACTTTGTTTTTTTTTTCTGTGACCGGCCAGATATTCTGCCATTATTTTTCATTTCCATCATTGAAAAAATGGTAAATATTTTGCCTAAATCTATGTTGTTTTAAAGAAATAGTTGACAGTAATAATTATAATAAAGTCATTAAAAACATATATCTTCTTTAATTATTACATAACTTTATGTTATTTCAATTTTACATCGCGCTGTAATTGAGTGGCTGTATAGACAGTTGGATCATGGTCCAATAGAAATGTCAAAATAGTACTAGTTTTTTTTAATATAATTTGACAGCTGTCAGTTGAAAGCGATTCTCCCTAGGGCTGAGATGTACTACTTTCAACCCGCTCCTCAGGCAACTTCAGACCTACTTTCAGAGTATGAGTAATGAAAATAAATTTATGACATTTTATTTATTTATTTCTCGCAAAGTGTGTTGAAATACGTCGTATGAAACGTGTGAGCATAGGTCATTACGCATCTCGGCTTCATTACGCACTCGCTTTCCGCTCGTGCTGTGTAATCCAGCCTCGAGACGTAGCTCATTTGCATCTCTTAAATGACTTAAATACCTTTCTTATCTACATTCTTTACAAATAGAGCACCCTGTAAACTAATCGTTAGTTAACCCACTAATCCCTGCGATGCGACGTAGCTTCATTGAATGGCTGTTTTTCCGATGGAGATTATTTTTTCATCATGTAGCCTGTCACTGCTGATAACAACAAAACAACGATAATGGCTTTATAATTGCAACATTTATACCTTAAACCTCCATATACTTGCAGAGTATAGAGTAAATAAACTCATCTACTTCAACTGTTTACCATTACCCTTTTACCTATAAGGTAAGTTTTTCAGATTGTACGTTCTTCAGATTGGACACTTTTCAGATTGGACACTTTTCAGAGTGGACGTTCTTTCAGATTGGACACTTCAGATTGGACGTTCTTCAGATTGGACACTTTTCAGATTGGACGTTCTTCAGATTGGACACTTTTCAGATTTAACGTACTTCAGATTGGACACTTTTCAGATTGAACTTTCTATAGATTGGACACTTTTCAGATTGTACGTTCTTCAGATTGGACACTATTCAGATTGAACGTTCAACAGATTGGACACTTTTCAGATTGTACGTTCTTCAGATTTGACATTTTCAGATTGTACGTTCTTCAGATTGGACACTTTTCAGATTGAACGTTCTTCAGATTGAACGTTCTTCAGATTGAACGTTCTTCAGATTGAACGTTCTTCAGATTGGACGTTTTTCAGATTGGACGTTCTTCAGATTGGACACTTTTCAGATTGAACGTTCTTTAGATTGGACGTTTTTCAGATTGGACGTTCTTCAGATTGGACACTTTTCAGATTGAACGTTCTTCAGATTGGACGTTCTTCAGATTGAACACTTTTCAGATTGGACGTTCTCCAGATTGGACACTTTTCAGTTTGAACGTTCTTTCAGATTGGACACTTTTCAGATTGGACATTATTACAGTTAATCATCCTAACGTCGTCGGATAAATGTGTAAGACTGTCATGCTTAGCCGACGCTATCATGCATACCTACTTAAAGTGACAATTATACGCTTAATTACTTAAAATTTGAAGTAATTCACCGCCAAATTTCAACGATCCTACTGCAAAAACCCAGAAAAGACAAAATTGAGGCACAAGGAGGTACCTTACTTATTTAATGCACTGCTAATTAACAGACAATTAAGTTTTTGCTCAAGTCCTTACAACTGTCATTCTATAGCATAACCTCACCTTAATGAGAGTGCAATCATTCTATCAACAAACAATAGCTAGCACGTGGACATACAGAGTGTGATAAAAACTAGAGATGTTGTAGCTAATAGGAACCCACATCAACAGCCTATATACATGTCCCCACTGTTGAGGCTCAGGCCTACCCTCTCGATGCGTTCGTGCTATAGTCCGCCACGCTAGCCCAGTGCGGGTCGGTGGACTTCACATGCGCCTAAGAATTTCTTCTTCGGCGTATGCAGGTTTCCTCACGATGTTTTCCTTCACCGTTTGAGAGTAGTCAGTAAATGTGCTGAAGTTTCGAGAAAAACTCATGGCTCGGCCGGGGATCGAACTCGGAACTCTCGGCGTGACAGGCCGCGTCTTCACCACTACCGCCACAGACACTCTTTTAAGCTATACTTCTATACTAATATAATAAAACTGGAGGATTTGTTTTTTGAAAAAATCTGAAACAAAAAAAAGCAGGCGAAGCGACAGGAAACCGATCAGAGAATCAGGAAGATTCTCAGTAGATCCATTGACCAGATCCGTTATGGATTATGGATCTATTATGGATCCATTATTGACTAGGTTTTTTAAATTAAATAAATATTTGTATTTGTACGTATTAATTCCGTCCTCGCCACCAACGGTATCGTATCGCACGACATGTCGGGTTACCGTCGAATTGCGACCAATAAATCCGCGTCGCGAGTCAGATTGTATGCCCCATGCGCTTGACACGTGCCCCCGTCGGTTTTCACCAATTTGTGAAAAGTAAACGAGATGGATTTCGAGCGACATTTTCTTAGTTCATGTCGAGTTTGTTACAAGTCGTAACAAACTCGCAACTTTCGACTGTTACGAGTTATGAGGACTCGAGTTTTCTCTTTTCTGTACACGCTGTATTTATTTCCCTGCAAAGTAAAATTTAGCCGACACACAAAAAATGCAAAAAAAGAGAAAAAATATCTCCCTTATTGTAATTCTGGTTGACCTGTAGTCTTATAAAAGTACAACCAGCGTAAGAAGTCAAGACCACCCAGATGTCCTAATGTAAACTGCGGTACTTATTATTGTATCTGTAATTTTTTATTGTGCAATAAAGAGTAATGAAATTAAGCTAGTCTGTAACTGAACCGCTTTCGAAATTATTTCACTGTTGGATCGGTGGTATTACCTGTTCAGACGATGACATTGTGCGAATTTTGTCGTAAATTATTCCCAACTTGAAGGCAAAGCCGCGAGGCAGGCGCTAGGCGTTATCAAGCTAAGAACTGCATAATAATGGTTAAGACGATCACAATGTGGGTGCAACAAAAAGCACTTTAGTGTCAATGGCACCTGGTCAAAAACCAGTTATCGATCGAAGTCATTAATCAGTTATATCAGGGCTGTAAGGGTCACTGCACGTCCGATGCCTTCGATTAACTGCGAAAAAGTTTATTTATTTACTTCTTGGCGGGGTCTTTGTACCACACAACTTTTAATACGGCGTCGAGTGACAAGAAAAGTTGTAATTTTCATTTAAAAAATTCGGTATTATGTGTCAAATCTTTTAACACAAGGTCTAGTAGGTCTATACCAATTCGTCAGTCAGACTCATTCTGTCCAAACCCAAAAGTTGCATTTTGTTCAGGTCTTATTTTATCTAAGTAGCATTTTGTTCAGGTCTTTTTTTAACTATGTAGCATTTTGTCCAGGTCTTATTATGTCCAAGTCGCATTTTGTCCAGGTCTTATTTTTATCTAAGTCTCATTGTGTCTAGGTCTTATTTTGTCCAAGTTGTATTTTTTCTCCAAGTCGCATCTTATTTCCTCCAAGTTGCATTTTGTTCATATCTTATCTTCTCAAAGTCGCATTTTTTTCAGGTATCATTTCGCATTTTGTTTTATGCTTATTGTTCTTATTTTAAGGCCTTCTATACACAATTGTTACTCAATCCCGCTGAGAGATTTTTACCGCAAGAAAAATAAAACGGTTTTAGAATTCGTTTCATTTCCACTTGTTACGCGTACAACAGCGTCTAATTATGCACATTGTTACAAATTTGCGTAAATTTAAACTTCTCTTGCGCACAATATTTCTCCCTGAGGACATTTTGGCGGAAATGAGGCGGGTTTCACTCGTTTTATGACTGGCACGGAGTAATTATTATAACGTGGAACAAGTTTATTTCGACTCTACGCCATCATCATATCAGCTATTCAACGCCTATTGCTGGACATAGGCCTTCCCCGGTGAGCGCCACCACATCTAGTCCTCCACCTTTCGCATTTAATCGCTTCCGGCCACCTTCTTTAGGCCGTCGGTCCACCTGGCGGAGGGGTGTCTCACCAGACCTCGTCTGCCCCAACGGCCGTCGGTTCTGCGACAGGTGTGACCTGCCCACTGCCACTGCAACTAATTACACCATATTAATCTTAAAATTTTCACTTGTTTTACATCAAGTTAAATGCAGTAAAAAAATGAATTGACAAATCACGTATTGACGAGTATCTGAGAAATTGTTACAAATGGTAAATGATCCAAGCAATGTATAATACACAAACAAAAAAGTTTACGTTGTGTAGGATGACTTACTTCTATACGCCTACAACGTTTCAGATTAGTAACTTTCTCCTGTAACTAGTCAAAGTCAAAACTATTTTATTGCATGTAAGTATACTGGGTACATTTATGCAACGTCAATTTTTTATCTACCACCGCTGAGAAGAAGAACCAACACATCATTCAAAATGGAGTTTATACATACCATTATTTTTGTAAAGGTTGTGCGAGGCTGAAGTAACATTAACACCAGGCATCTTTGTCATTTAAATCGACTGTTTTAAAATAAGCTTTCTTACAAAGTTGTTGTTTAATGTGAGATTTAAATTTTCTGTCATAAGATTTTTTCTGGTAGTTGTAGAAGCGAACTAGTACCCTTCAAACCCGCACACAGAGCAATGCATTTTCCTTATTCCATAATCTATGATATTGGTCCCAAGATTTCCTGAAAATTGGCATGAACAGTCAACAAGTAGGCTAATAGCATCGACACCCCATTCCCCGGTGACATCGCTGCGTACTCATTGAGCTACCTACTGAGATGTATTCCAATCAACTACACACGGCCAGTGTTGCGCCGCGGTCGATTATCGACTTCGATAAAAACAGCGTGTCGATAAACAGCGGCGGCGCCGTCTCTGTACGAGATTGCATGAGTTTGTATATGACGAATTATTTTATCCCGTACAAATTTCGCGCGGCGGCGCCGCCTATTGAAAATGAAATGAATAATGATGACCATGAATCAAAAAATTTAGCCACTTCCATATGGATGAGTAATAAAAGCATTCTATGGGTGTCAAAATCGTGTCAAACTAATCACAAAATTATGACTCATTCACACATTCTCATTTTTAAACTCCATATAAATTTGTATTAGCGACTTCCTCCCGCTACTCCGCTTTCTTTGTCCGGTAAATGGCATCATAGGTTTCGATACTAAATATGCAAGATGCGATCTCCACAGGGAGCGCGCGCGGGACCAAAGAGATTTGAAACTTCTTGATGATGATGAACTCCATGAAGCCGCTAACAGTGATTTCTTTTTGGTTTTAAAAAGCTTGCTGCATTCTACCTTTCTTTCTTTTCACACCACCCACATCTTTAATTCAAAGAACTAGCTTAAATGAAACTTTATTCTGCGACTGAATAATGGAACGGGTGGAAATGAAAATAAATATTTCATAGGTACGTATTATATGTGGGGAGTCTGGTCTCCAACAAGTATAAAACGGATTAGGATTTCTATTGGAGTGAAGTAAAATTTAATATAGATTTAGGCATGAGATGGGACAGTATGGGGAAGTCCGAAACCATAAGAGATAGAAAAATAAGGAACCATGTCATTGATTTTAGAGATAAAAAACTGCATTCATAGATTTAACAAAAACTCATACAGTACCAGGAATCAAACCCGTACATATTGAGAAAAAAACTTACATTATTTTATTATGGATATTGTTCTGAGAAGTCTAAAAAGTATATCTAAAGGTATCTGTAATTTGAATATCCAAATGATCAAAACGCATACCTACCAATATTGCCTGAAATTGTTTTTGAAGCAAATTAGCCTTCTTTGAATCGGCAACGAGATGTTATAAGTGCAGACAACCACATTTTTCTTTGAACTTAAAGTGAATATTTCTATCGACAATGTCATTTTTAAATAGTTCCATTCCTAGGGCACTGCAGGACGCTTAACACAGCCCTAGCCCGTATATCCGGTCAATGAACTCCGATGCCCCCCTATACCTACCAACTTACATACACACCGACCACCATAACGAAGCCTATAAGGTCCATTGAACTCGCTGGATTTCCAAAGAGATAAGGTAAAAATGGGAGATCAGATTAACCTGGTCAAAGGCTTTGCTTGAACCGTTGTTTATTACGGTCATATTTCGAAAGGAACACACGCTGTATGCATATTTCTTTATTCAAAATAAGACTTATAAAGCAGGACACATAAGAATCTTCTGAAAGTAAAACTAATTTCCCGTGGTAAAAAGGTGCTTAAATCATTCCCTCAGCCATGGACAACGAAGACAATACATTTTATATAGATTAAAAATTCGAATATGTTGAGTTGAATTTTCTTAATACAGGCAATTTTCATGTAGATAAACATGATTCTGTAGAAATTGTTTTAAGAATCAAATGGAATGTAGTTACTCCTGCTATGAATTGTGTTTGACATAAACTTTAATTATTTTTCTTCTAAGCGACAGGCGAGATACAGGGTAATCTAATTGCGAGTTGCTGGGATGTCTCGTGTCCGAGACAATCTGCGCCCCCGCTGCGTTACTTCGCAACGGGATGTTTCAGAACATAGTATACAGTGGGTAGCTTTAATTGTAAAAAGGAGTAGTATATATTATTGTATCTAAATTGTTTTAGATACTTTTATAAAACTGAATTTTTTATTCCTTGTTCTTAAGATAAGATTATTTGTTCATCATTTCATAAGACACTGAAATCTTATTTGGTTAGAGCTGTCATATTTTCAATTGTGCGTGGATGTGTGTTTATGATTTTTGTATCTTTATCTAAGGACTGCCTTATTGAGGATTTCTTAAAAGTTTACCCTCTGTTTTAATAGACTGTTCGCCAGCAAAGGCAGGTATTGTTTTAGATCCCTATTTATCACGTGGTCTGTAAACTCTATAGCTAGCTAATTGCTGTTATTTCGCAGTGTTTACTGGTAAGGGGGAGCACTTTGTAAGGCAGCTTGTGTCAATACCACGATAATCTAGTTATTACTACCGCCTTAGGCATCGCCAGCGTGACCGCGTCAACTTCAGGAGCCGTGCCTTTCGCAGTTGACTGGCGTCCCGCTGGGATTCAAACTCGGCCCACTTCTGTTCCTAACCGCTTGCTTTAACATTATGTCTTTACATAACTTACTATTATTTATTGGTATTTATTAAACAAATCGTGAACTTTATTGGATCATTTTGTTCTCTCCGTTCTATTATGTAAGATCGTAACTGTTGTTTAGTATTTTGGAATACCTATTATTATCGTGTCTATTCCGAAATATATCGTTTTTTTAATGATACTGCATAATGACTAATTTAATTAGTACCTACGAATAGATTGTCATATACACTAAATATATTGTCGGGTACCACATTCGTATCAGCTTCGGCTTTTGTTATTCCTCGACTAATTCCAAAGAACATGTTTAGTTGTCTATTCACGTTTGACCCGGATGGTGATAAAACTAAAGCCTAAACCAAGTTTAATGCGGGCTCCTACATTATAAAAACATTAAGGGCCTCTTACACCGCTTGCTGATAAAGTCCCAGATACCCTATATGAAAGTTATCTACCAGATATTCGTTTTTTTCGGTTTCACAGGTATCTGATTGCCTATATCTTACATATTTTATATAGTCTATCACACAGATTTATCTGATAGATTAGTTTATCACTAAGATTACTATCTGTAACAATATCAGGAAGTGGTGAAAGAAGCCCTAAATGTTTAGTAGTTAGTGTCGAGAACTTGGTCTCTTTATAGCACCTGTACTTAGCAATTTTGGGTATATTGAGTTTACTGACCAGTTTTGTCGTTTCCAGGCCCGAAAAATTTATAAAAAAAAACTCGAGTACAAAGATGTATAGATCCAGTAAAGCTTCTCTAAGCCTATTGGCGGTTCACCTGCTTAAATAAATAAATTACTTCCATTGGCACATCATGCGCCTTTCCAACCGCGAAATTGGTTTTCAGGTTATTAAATAACAAAAATAATATTTTCGGCTGCTCATTTACCGGTGTAAAAATAAACTTGTTTGTTTTCTTTACCTTCGGATCTCTTTTTAGTTATTCATTTTCATCTTGCTTATGGAAAAAGGCAAAAGTATCTGAGGCTATACAGTTTCGGGTTACGTATATTGCAAAATGATGGATTCTTTTCTTAAGTTTTCATCGAGATTAAAATTTGGTCTATTCATAATCTACATGCGAATAACTGGAAAAGTCACACTATCAGTAAATCTAACAAATCTAATTAAACAGCATACTTTTAAAACATTAAAATAATAATTTATGAATGATATTACCATAAGGTAGAGGTACACTAACTATGGACATTACATAATTAATATCCATAATTAAATTTTGTCTTTATCCTCGTAGGACAAGGCAAACTTATTTAAAGTAATAAAGTTTTGGAAACTTTAATACTAGTGGTTCTGTGAGAACAGTAGACCTCGCCAGCCCTTATAAACCAAACCTAAAAGAAACGAACAAAAGTCAATTTTGCAGCAGGAGAAGGTGTTGGTACTAAAGTGACAAAAATTAGCACTTTAAAGCTTAATATTTCGCAAACGGATCCCTGAATCGAAAAATGTTTTTCACACACCCGCGATATTTTTGAAAGACCTATCCAACGATACCCCACACTATGGGATTCATAAGAAAAAAAAAGTTCACCCCACTTTGCGAGTATGGTAGGTACTCTAAAAAAAGTTTTTCAAAATTTTATTCTACTCATTTTGTCGGCTTAATTAATTTATACCCCATGCCAAATTATCGTCAAAATCGGTTGAAAAATGCGACCTGTAGAGAATTACAGACAGAAAGACAGAAGGACAGACGGAAAATAGCATTTTTGGCCAATCTCGAAACTTAGACGCTTCGCTCGCTTTGCTCGCTCGGTCAATTAATGCAATAATTATCCACAGTGAAATATTGTTTTCAAATTTGAATGGGGCCATTGGACTATTGCCTATTCAATAAAAAAAGAATCATTCCAATCGGTTTACCATTGACGTAACATACACTAAAACAGTCAAATTGAGAACCTCATCCTTTTTTTCAGTCGATTGAAAAGTCAATGGCAGTAGACGGTAAAACCTAAACTAGCCTACTAATATTATAAAGACGAAAGTTTGTAAGGATGTGAGGATGTTTGTTACTCTTTCACGCAAAAACTACCGAATAGATTTTGATGAAACTTTGTACAGTGATAGCTTATATCATGGAATAACAAAAATACTACTTTTTAACGTAGACGATGTCGCGGGGCCTCCGCTAATACCCCCTAAGTAACAAAACGCCTACATAGAGGGCGCTGTTTCACAATGTACACGGGTAAAACTTTTCTACGCGGGCGAAGCCGCGGGAAAAAGCTAGTAAGTATATATAATTATCTCAGTATTAGTCGACGAAGTAGAAAATTACTATAGTAACAAGATTAGAGATGGCGTCACATCTAATAGCTAAACAATACAGAACACGGGGCGGCTTTATAACGAGATTTGTGGACTTGTTACTTAACTACTGCTTAGCGTGGAGTCAGGCGTTCGGTGCCAGGAAGTGACAAGTTTCACGGAAGTTATAATTATGAACAAGTAAAATTTTCCGAAGGCCAGATTCGTCGGTGGCGACATGACGATTAATAGTACACTCGAGTCATTAAAAGCCTTTTAACACTCTCGTTAGTAATAACCTACTTACTACCTTTGATGCACACAATGTTTTTCATCACATTTGCGAGAAAATAAAAGTTTTAATATTGTCAACTTCTTCAATGGAGCTTCCAGTACCTATACTTCCACAGATAATGATAAAAAAGCGTTTAGAAACTCCAAAGGCGAAAGCTCAGACTGCGAGTTTTTATCATTTTCAAATATAATTCATTGAAATAATTGTAAAGTAAACTGAAAAATTTTTTAAACACAAAAATAATGCAGATCAATTTACCGTAAATGTTTAAATTACTATTTGTAAACGAAGACGTAAAAAACCATGTTTGATTTAAAACCTCCTTAGTGTGAAATTTCATACCTACGAGTGAACGCCATTTCTTAAAACTAAACATTACTGCCCTAGAGAAAACTACATTATCATTACCTTCCGCGGGAATAATTTAGGCCATTGTGCTTCTGTATGCCTGCATATAATAAGACCCATAACTAGCAAGTGTGATGAAAAATACCTATTTTCGTACCTACTTTACACAGTGGATCCATCCAGCAGTGGACGGACGTAGAATACTGATATGATGATGATGAAACCAGTCACTGGATTAAAGCCTGTAAATTAAACTAGACGCCATAACTTCAGCGCGTCGTAATTACGCGCGAATAACAATTACAACTCTTGTTACAGGTAATGCCGCTGTTGACAGTACGCGTGATTACCCACAGTATACCGAGGTACAGTAGCGACCAGCATTTTAAAGTCCACTGCTGGACATAGGCTTTCCCCAACGAACGCCGCCACCACCTTCTTTAGGTCGTCGGAAATGTTGTAAAGTTACACTTTTGTCAACAAAAAATACTTAACCGCATGTAAGGTACCATGGGGGTACCAATTGAAAATCCAATTGTAAACGCACGCGCGCCGCGCTGCTCGGCGACAGAAATCTGGCCGTGTGTCAGACGTCTGTAGCCTGCAGGGTCGCCGCCAGGGCCCCCCGATTATTCATTTATCCGCCAATAAATTATATGGGGGACTATACTACTCGGCAACTATAATGAGTCACTCCGCGTCTCCCGCTTCCCCCTACCTCGCCCCGCCGTGATACGTACAGAGTGCAAAAACGATTGAGAAAGTATTGGGCGAAGATATGGGAATAAATTATTATATATTTATATTTTCAATAAAAAATAAAACATTTTGAAAGAGCAGTTAGATACATAAAGGAATCTACATCTTTATCATCATTTGCTAATGGCACGAGGTCATTTATGCCCGACCTCTCACATTTATGCGAACGGTACTGTAGCGCCATGACGAGAACGGGCGGGCGAGGTGGGGAAGCGGGATGCGGAGGGAGGCCAAGGCCGAGTGACTTGTTTCAGTTGTCGGGTAGTACCATGAATCAAAAAATTTAGCCACTCCCATATGGATGAGTAATAAAAGCATTCTATGGGTGTCAAAATCGTGTCAAATGTATCAGAAAATTGTGACTCATTCACACATTATAATTTTCATGCTCCATATAAATTTGTATTAGCAACTTCCTCCCGCTACTCCGCTTCCTTTGTCCGCACCCCCCCGGTAAATGGCAGCATAGGTTCTGATACTAAATATTTGAAACTTCATGGGTAGTACCTTCATGCTCCTGCCACCTGCACAATCTCTCGCTCGCAACTGCGCACTGCCACGAGTACAGCATACTCTTCATCATATCAGCCTGTAGACGTCCACTGCTGGACAAAGGCCTCCCCCAAGGATCTCCACGACGACCGGGGCCGCGCTAACCTCATCCAGCCGCGTCCCGCGACCTTCACCAGATCGTCGGTCCACCTTGTGCGAGGCCTGCTTACGCTGCGTCTTCCGATACGTGGCCGCCACTCGAGAACCTTTCTGCCCCGACTAGACTCTCTCTCTCTCTCTAGAGCATACTCTTACTGCCTCGTAAATGTGAGTGGCCCTTCCTGGATGCGGCCCTGGCCGGCGGCCGACCGCCGCCGCCGGTTCGCTGTCGTCACGTACGCGCTCTGATTTCCCCCAGGGTCGTAGCCACATTAAATATATGTAACTCGAGCGCCGAGGGGCGCGTGATATGAGATCTGCCTGATACGTAAGTGATGGAAAGTGAAATTACTTACGTGAAAAATGGCGCGTAGTTTCCGAATACGCACTGCTTTGCTTCAGCGGAACGCAAAATAAAGTAAATTGAGTCTAATTTCTTGTCACAAGAGATAACTCTAGGCGTGGGTGTCTTTACTTCTTGTCTCGTCTTTTTAATAAGGTAGGAGAATGCCTTTTTGTGTAGGTGTCAGGGTGGAAAAAAAACCCTTATTGTATATTGTAGACAAGCTGATTATCGGCTTCGCCCACGTTGAAAAGTTCGGGAATATTTTCTCCCGAGGAATCTATAGCTAAGTGTTATTCTGATGTATGTTACATTAAAATCGGTTCCGTAGTTTTTGCGTGAAAGAGTACCTAACAAACATCGTAACAAAATTTCATGTTTAAAACATTAAGTTGTAGGATACCAAATTTTACTGAATGGAATTATTTATTTTAAATTTTTAAATAATAAACTGAACTTAATATATATAATCTACATTCATAGATTTATAAAAATAAGTATTATTAGTATTAGTAAAAAAAGCGTAAGTAAGTACATTTTTACACGTAAAAAATACAAAATTGATTTATTTAAACCTTGCTTTACTTATAATAAAATTTTGCCAAGGTCAAGCATAAGAATATAACTGTGTTTGAGGACCTCAATAGATTACTATACGAATACATAGGTACACTTAGTTCTTACACGCGAAAGAGCAGTGTATAAATGTACTTAATAATTTCTTTAAGTAGAACTTCAATTTCGAAAGGAGCGTCATCGATGCAGTAACACTAAAGAATTCCAAGGTTGCTATAATTGTACTGCAGACTGAAAGGAGGCTCCTAAAATTGCACTCAAGGCCGGGTGCAAATACCAAGAGAGCTGTGCAACCAACCCGGCCTCGGTACGCGATGAAAGATGCCTTTCTTCTCGCTAAAGTCCCTGTTCTATAACTAGCGATGCTGCATTCTAGACAAGCTATGGAACACAAATACATAACTAATAACATTAAAATCATACAATTATTATAAAAAGATAAATTGAAGATTGTACCTACCGAGAGAAGTAATCGTTGCTCGAAAGATATAGCATTAAGATATAGAACAATTTAGAGTTGAATTGTTCCTAGTCTAGTTTTTTTTAGGAACGACCAATTTTTTAGGAAAGAACAATCTAAAGATGAATTGTTCCTAAAAAAAACTAGACTAGGAACAATTCAACTCTAAATTGTTCTATATCTTAATGCTATATCTTTCGAGCAACGATTACTTCTCTCGGTAGGTACAATCTTCAATTTATCTTTGTATAATAATTTTATGATTTTAATGTTATTAGTTATGTATTTTTGTATTTATTTATTAATCACAACATAATATATTAGGGTGCATCAAAAACCAGACTCGATTTGTATGTGCACCGCGAGTTAATTATTTGATAGTTATCTATGATTAGTTTATATATTTATTAGGTTAAGTTTATTTAGATTTGTACGTTATATCTTAAAAGTTATTTACTTAAGTAAATAAATAAATATGTTACTAAAAATTAAGACGTGCTTTCGTTTAGTTTTGTACTTACTTACTTTACTGTTATTATTAATGTTTGGACAAAACACACGGCTGTTTAGTCCCAAACTAAGCTTGTAAATGGGTACTCGACAACTGATAAACATACTTAAATACTTTTAAATAAATACTTAAATACATACAAACACCCAGAATCCGGTAACCAACAGTTATGCTCATTACACTTAACTTAATTATACTTACTACGATTAATATACTACGAGTAATAAGTACTGCGACAAAGTGAACTCTATTGCCCGCGCTAAATCCTTTATCCTGTCATGAGAAGTTATGACGTTCTGAAGTAAATATAAACATGAGTTTTCCGCATCATTGACCTAAACGTATTGCTTGTCATAAAG
This sequence comes from Metalampra italica, assembly GCA_949699065.1. Lineage (NCBI taxonomy): Eukaryota > Metazoa > Arthropoda > Insecta > Lepidoptera > Oecophoridae > Metalampra > Metalampra italica. Next base: position 10,622,951 of record OX452979.1, on the reverse strand, counting down.
TTCGTTCATTCTTTAACACTGAGTTGCGTCAAACCTACGATTATGTTATGTTTACTTGTGTCACACAGGGCTCTAGACCGTCCGATCTATTTAATTCAAAAATCCAAATAGAATTACATATTGCTGTATAATCCTATACAGGATCTGCTGTGTCTAACCTCTGTCCACCAACGGTGCCCCAATCCGTTTTTTGGTGGACTTAGTATTCTTATCTTTGGCGTATGCAGGTTTCCTTCATCGAGAAACATGTGGTGTTACAATAAGGGTTGGACCGTATCTGTCAGCACGGAATCGCACTTTTGCAGTCAGTGCTGCGGCGTGTTATAGCATGCTATAGCACGCTCTAGCATGCTGTCGCGTTTCCGTGCTGACAGAACGTCATTTGCTAGAGCGAAAAACATAGCGCGGTAGCACGCGTCAGCATTCCATCGCCCCCGCCGGCGCTGTGCGGTGCTGCCGCGCGCTATAGCACACCCGCTTTGTTTCTCACTCTAGCAAATGACGTTCCTGAACGACAGAAAAGGATAGAGATATGAAAAATTGCCATGTGACAGATGTGGTCCAACCCTAAAACGTACTTTGAAGTTTCGAAGTTAGTACGGCCATGAACGCTAGGCAATCACGCTACCACGGTGTGAACTCACGAGAAGTAGGTAAACAAACCAGTGTTCAATTTTTTTATTATTGCTACGGGGGCAACAAGCAGGCGGGCCTCCTGATGTTATGAGGTCACCGCCGCCCATAGACATCTGCAACACCCGGGGGGTGCGGGTGCGGCGCCGGCCAAGGTTGACTCTCTTCTTGAAGGACCCCATATCGTAGCGCTGTAGAAAAGCGTCAGAGGGAAGGTCATTCCACATTTTGCACGTGCGCAGCAAAAGAGAACGCGAGAAGCGCACAGTGCTGGTCCGCCAGGGGTCTGTGTAATGTGGTCAATAGTTTTTAGATTTATAGCCTCGCTTGCACTCGCTGTTGATACACTCTTGCCGTATCGCCGTTGGGTGCAATTTTAGCAAATAGACCACATAATTTCTTAAATCCGAGACGTTTCGACTAACAGCCGTGATGTCTGCCACGACGGTCCATTGTCCACTCCACAAAGCACTGTTGAAATTCGCTAGGATCTAACACCATTTACTATCTTAGTCAGGTTTTACACTCTGAACTTTTGCTAATACCTTGAGTTTGAGATAAAGGGTCAAAGTCAAGATACTTAAAATTATTGCATATGAATCTGGATACTACACGTTAATTTGTTACATTTCATAGGTGAGGAACTGACGAGCTGGACTGGGCACATTGCCGTTGTGGCAGAAAGGTTCTCGAGTGGCGACCACGTATCGGAAGACGCAGCGTAGGCCTCCCACAAGGTGGACAGACTCTGGTTAAGGTTGCGGGATCCGACTGGATGAGGGTATCGGAGGACCGGTCGTTGTGGAGATCCTTGGGGGAGGCCTTGGTCCAGCAGTGGACGTCTATAGGCTGATATGATAGCGTTGAGATGAACACATCTTTTAACATCAAGTTTGTATAACAATTTCTTTGTGAAGATTATGCGAGGCTGATACTTATTTAACCAGTCATCTTTGTCATTCTATTATTCATCTATTTTATAATAAGTTATCTTACAAGGTGGTTTTTTAATGTGATTCTTCAATTCTCTGTCATTTCATACTAATATTTGTACCTACATACGTACCCGCAACTGATTGCAGGCCTAAGATTACACCTAATCCCCGCATCGGCTCCGCCAACCGGTTTCCTCTGGGTTGTTGCACTCTGCCGTAGAGCCAAAGGTTTCTGAATGAGGAAGGAGGACTATAGGCATAGACTATAGGTATAAATAAATGCACATTGAGGATAAAGTATGACGTAGTGTGAAAAAAATGTGTAAATATTTTGCCTGTTCTGTTATATAAAATAACAGAACAGGCAAACTGTGTTGTCTAGCCATGTATCTTAGATGCACTTACTGAAATAGTTTAAGACGTAACCATGTACTCCGTAGGTAAGATACCTAATGGTTTTAATAAACAGTATGGAGTGGATGAAAGCTAAGGATATGCAGATGGCGTTACAAATATCTGACATTGTCAAAAATGCATTGTAAAGATATAGAATGCAATATTGTAATTGCAATGTAAAAGTTTGAATAAAATGCTGTATAAAATGAATAATATTTATTACAAGCCGATGCTCCGCGACGTTATATACCTTTATTTAGTACTAGCTGTTGCCCGCGACTTCGTCCGCGTGGATTTTGGAAGTAGGTACCTATCTCTGCTATGTACAGACATACATCGTCTAGTTATAATTTTCCAATGGTAAAATGGATCATTCTAAGTATATATTATTCACCATAATTTAAGGTATACCATACCTTCAGGAACAAACTATGAACACCGTATCCAATTTGGTGAAGACAGATAAAAATTTTAAAAATTGTTGTTTTCACTTCTATTGCTCATAAGACTTCTCATATCAATTTTTATTATACGTGTGTATTTTTTAACTAATACAGTATGGGCAAAACCAAAACCATAGGAGATACAGGGAAACTGTCTTAGGAACCTTTAGGTATTTTTTCGTGATAACAATTTTGACATAGTAATCGGAGCAGCTGGAGTTCGGGTGGCATGCATGAATAAGTAGTAAGTTCCTAAGTACATTGCACAGTCTGTTTTATAAGAAAACATTTTATTAAATTTGACTAACTTCTGCTGCTTGGATTTTTTTCTTCCGATACAATAAAATGATTCTAACATGAAACTAAGTCGATACGCATTTTTCAAAAATAATAAAAATTATTTTTCACTGGCGTTCTATGAGAAAACATTTTATTGAATTTGACTAACTTCTGCTGCTCAGATTTTTTTATTCCGATATAATGAAGTGATCCCTACATGAAACTGAGTCGAACCGCATTAAAAAAAATATGTGCAAATTGTCTCATTTTTATGGACAACACACGCTTGACCAAAAAATTTCTATGTCATAAGACACTTTCCCTGCATCTCCTATGGTTTCGGACTTGCCTATACTGTCCCAGTTAAAAAAAACACTGATATCTCCTATGTATATGACATCGTCTTGTTACGTTAAATGATTTATCTGTAAATGACGATAACTTTTTTCGCTGTCATCCGATTTCAATGAAACAAAGCCTATAAGTTGCGCCAGGCTGTGCTTAATCTACCTGTGAAAACCGCAAGAAAATCCGTTCAGTAGTTTCGGAGATTAGCGATTACAGACAGACAGAAAGACAGAAAGACAGAAAGACAGACAGACAGAAAGACAGAAAGACAAAAAAATTTAAAAATGCTTTTTTGTGTTCTGTTACTCTTTTTTTATCGTCCACACTCATTTTTTTATAAATTTATTCAAAGTACAGACACACGGTTTCTACAGATTTATTATAAGTATAGATTTTCCAGGAAGGTTGGAATCTCTTTGGTGGCGCGCGTAGCAAATTTTTTTGATTCATGGTATTTTCCTACAGTTAAAACCCGATACTCCCATACAAATTTGGGAACGGGTCCCTTCTGCTCTTAAAATATGAAAGGTCAATAGATGGCGCTAGGTGTATTTTACACCGTTTTTATTTATCTACCCTACCAGATTTTACCTCTTTATTGTTAGTATAGAATAGAATAATAAATATTGCTATTGGTGCTGCGCGAGTACCTGCGCAGTATTAGGGTCAGAACGCGCTCGAAGCGCCGGCGCATTGTTGCAAACTGATATATTGGCATTTGCGCACAATCCACCGCCGCCATCTAGACGCTCTACAATTACCACGATTCGATGCAACAACGAGTTCTGGACCGGTACGCGCAGCCAGGTGGACCGACGACCTGAAGAAGGTGGCCGGAAGCGGCTGGATGCGGAGGACCGGGTTTGGTGGCGTTTGTTGGCCTATGTTCAGTCGACGATATAAGGCTGAAATGATGCTGATGACATAGATATACCTACATACACTTGTAGGCTACTTACATATTTACATAATATTGATATACTTACATATTTATTTACAAACACACACTCTTCCATAAATACATTCTCACCTTATACTAAACACTTACCTTAGACGTACGTCAAACTTGATTTAGTGTAGTGGAAACGCGCAATTTTTGCTAAATTCAGTTAAATCGAAGCTTAGCCGAGACAATGTTTACGTCGCTCATGGCCTATCTTTCAAATAATTAGTATTTTCTCGTCAACAATCATTATTTGTGTAGTGACTGTATGTGCCTTACTTAAATAACGCCTGTTACACCTTCTGTTTGTGAACTGTGTCGTCGGAAAATACAAATAAACCGCAAGTATAGAGGCCGAGTTATTTTTCTACCCACTTGCATTCACTAACGACCTACACACTTATTATGTATTTTTTTAACCATGTCGACTTTAAAGCCTAATATTTCAGTCTCTTGATAAATATAAGCAATAAGCACCTATACCTATACCTTTACACGTTTTAGCAATATTAGTTTTGCTCACAGCTTAGATTTACAATATGAACGTGCTTCCATCTTCAATAATAATCTGATTATAAATTCAAGATTTATCCGCTGACTGTACCCTACTACGGGACCACGAAGTATGTAATTTAATTACATTTTCTTTTTGATCGTCATTGATCATTTATTAATTTTAGAGTGAACTTACAGCGCAGGTCTGAAACAATCACCTTCACCATTTTTATCTTTTAAACTCAGATTACGATTTTTACATTCGAATTGATATGAAAAGGTCGTTAAATGAAAATCAATCGTAAATATTACACTTAAAAAGTCGAAAAAAGTCGATACCACTGTTTTACCAAGTCTAGCGCCTAAACCAGTGAAGCGATTTACTACATAGAATCATTATGACTTCATTTAGTTTTATGTCGATTTAAATTTCCTTTTTGAACGTACGAATTAAATTAATTTTCATTACTCATACTCTGAAAGTAGGTCTGAAGTTGCCTGAGTAGCGGGTTGAAAGTAATACATCTCAGCCCTAGGGAGAATCGTTTTCAACTGACAGCTGTCAAATTATATATAAAAAAACTAGTACTATTTTGACATTTCTATTGGACCATGTTCCAACTGTCTATACAGCCTCTCAATTACAGCGCGATGTAAAATTGAAATAACATGAATTTATGTAATAATTAAAGATTTTTTTTTTAATGTCTTTATTATAATTTTTACTGTCTACTATTTCTTTATAATAACATAGATTTAGGCAAAATATTTATAATTATTTCAATTATGGAAATGAAAAATAATGACAGAATAGCCGGCCGGCCAGCCACAAAAAAAAAACAAAATTGTCGGGAAAGCGGCAATCCGATCTTCATTTGTTTTTCAAGTTGTAGAGTTTTGTTTATACTTCCGTATAGCAGAGATTTGTAATAACACTCATTTTATGTTTTTGTTTTTACTTTCAGTGTATTCTTAATGAAAAGCACAGTGTTTCCCTCGGGTTCAAGACTTATTTAGAGGTCCCTCGAACTATTGGCGCCCTCGCTACGCGTCGGGCGCCAAACCCCGTCTCGGGACTTAAATAAGTTACTTTCACCCCTGGGGTAACAATGTACTATTACAATTTCGCCAGTTGCATTAAGTTTTTGTATGTAGACATTTCCTTCGATTAAATGGGTTTCTATAAATTAATGAGCTATTTTAGGACTCGTTTTTCTATCCGTAATGAGTTTAAGTACAACATTAAGCCACTGAGCCCTTGATAACAGAACTCACTATTATCTCGGCGTATGATCTTAGAGCTTGTAGCAATATAGGTAAGGATGGGAAAGTCATGCAAATGGTAGAGGCGTCTTCGTTTGCGATGATATTCTGGGCTAATTACTAGATGTGATATCTATACGCGGGTTTCTCAACCGTATGCCGTTGGGAACCTTATTGGCATAGGATTAATAAATAATACATATTTAATATACCTAAGTACCTTTCACTGACAGTGGTATATGTGCGGAGGTTCACTAGAGACGCTCATTCAATTTAAAGAAATAGTTCATGGATTCGATCAACCGAATCAAACTTTCAAGTTTCTGGACATCTCTATGTATGACACTATCTCGCTTCGCTCAACGGGCTGTGGAAAGAGCCATGCTCGGAGACAGTATCCGATACGAGGTGATCCGCCAGAGAACCAAAGCATTCGACATAGCTTTTTTTTAATTTTACATACGGCTGTGTAGTCCCAAACTAAACCGAGGCTTGTAAATGGGTACTCAACAACTGATGAACATGCATAAATACTTTTTGAATAAATACATACAAACACCCAGAATCCGAAAACCAACCGTTATGCTCATCACACAAATGTTGGTCCCGGATGGGAATCGAACCGCACCTTTGCCGCAGTAGGCAGGGTCTCTACCAATACGCCAACAGGCCAGCTTAAAAAGTTAGTACGTAAAACAATTGAACTATTGATGCTACATGTTCTGTACCATTGATGGTACTAGCGAGCATAACAACTATTCATAATGGTACTACTGACCTAAAATTAGTGTCACTAGTACCATTGATGGTACTGCTCAATGGTACAACTGACACTACGCGGTTCTAACTACGTGTTACAATTTTTTTCTCAATGTAAAAATCTAATTATGTAGAATAGGAGTTGTTGTTTCCTCTCGTAAGATGAAGGGATTACTCCTGGTTATTTTAGTTCCCACGCTCGTGTATCCCTTTCATGAGGTGCCGGGTGCCGCTACAGCGCCGGCCTAAGTCGGGGATCAAAGTGTAACCGGAGGAATTATGCCCTAACTAAACACACGAGTGACGGCTTGTATAAATAATACCAGCTAACAATTTCCACCCCTTATAAGAAATAGAATACAATAGTACATTATTGGATAAGACGCGGCCTATCATATCGAAAGGTCCGAAGCTCGATCCCCGCCTGAGCCATGTACCAATGGGTTTTTTCTCGAAACTTAATTACATTTACTGACTGTTCTCAAACGGTAAAGGGAAACATCGTGAGGAAACCTGCATACGCCGAAGAAGAAATTCTTAGGCGCATGTGAAGTCCACCAACCCGCACTGGGCTAGCGTGGTGGACTATAGCCCGAACGCCCTCGTTGAGAGGGTAGGCCTGAGCCCCAGCAGTGGGGACATGTTAATAGGCTGTTGATGAAGTACATTAATGTAGTACTATTCGTTATCGTATTAATTATTGCTGTAGGTACTCGGAAAGTAGGGAATTGGACATACTTCCATATTGAACTTATGCGTTGAGACCTTCCTGACGAGGTGAGTTAGCAGCCAGGCTTTGGCGAGGCCTACTATAATAGATATAGAACAAGTCAAGCAATCTCCGTTTCCGCCGACGCATGTATAGTGCTTTCTCAAACAATGCGAGGAAATCGACTACTTATTGTCCCGTTGTGTCAGTTGTACCATTGACTAGTACCATTAATGGTACTAGTGACACTAATTTAGGATCTGTAGTACCATTAGGAATAATTGTCATACCATCAATGATACTAGGTCGCTCAGTTTGAGCTATAGATATATTATCATCATCAACAGCCTATTAACATGTCCCCACTGCTGGGGCGAAGGCCTACCCTCTCAAGAGCCGTGGTAGCCTAGTTGGTTGTGCACTCGCCTCACGTTCATGAGGTCGTGGGCTCGATCCTGGCCCGTACCAATGTGTTTTTCGAAAACTTAAGTACGGTTTATTATAATACCACAGGTTTTTCGGTGAATTAAAACATCGTGAGAAAACCTGCATACGCCAAAGACTGGTATTTAACTATTCTAAGGCGTATGTGAAGTCCACCAAAAACTGATTGTGGCACCGTTTGGCGGACAGGGGTTTGGCACAACAGATCCCATAGGGTCGAAGTGTCGCCAGGTATTCCTGGCCCCCTCAGAAGATAAGATACCCTCTCAACGAGGGCGTTCGGCGTTCTATAATATTATTCGATTTAACTGCCACGTGTAGATCAACACTAAAGAGATGCAGGTACACGTATATTATGAAACGTGTATTAAGAATGTAACAGTACACTTCGCGCTGGTCTCACCTTGCAAGGCCGCGACGGGTGAAAGGTATTTTTTATCGCGCCGCGTGTCTCGGGCGCGCTCGCGAACTAGCATAGTATACTTGTTGCTACTGTAGCCAGCATCTTATCATCATACCAGCCCTTTAACGTCCACTGCCGGACATAGGCCTTCCCCAGTGAACACCACCACCCTCCTATTTCGGTCACCTTCTTTAGGTCATCGTGACTAGGGGGGTCCCAAGTCCGGCGTAGCAAGCGGAACATGCTAATGACAAAAGAGATGACTTCTTACGCCTTCTCGGTAGATTTTGACGAAACTTTGTATAGTGGTCGATAGTCTGTGGTAAGTAATATTGACGTATACATGTTTTGGGACTATGGAAATTGACGGGCTTAGTGCGTTTTAGAGTTCACATACGCCTAAGAATTCCTCCATTGTCGTATGCAGGTTTCCTTACGATGTTTTCCTTCACCGCTTGAGAAGTAAGTAGAAAAACCTATATTGTTACATGGCTCGGCCCGGGATCAAACTCGGACCTCTCGACTCTCCACTACCCCACCGACGCTCTATGATGGGTAAAAAATTACAACTCTAAGGACCTCTTTCACCGCTTGCTAATATTGTTACACATAGTACGATGAGTGATAAACTACCCTATCAGATAAGTCTGTCTGATAATATTTTCGTGTTTCACACCTCAAGTCTCTGATAAAATATATGACAGATAAAAAATAGCATCTCGATCTTGCTGTTAGTTTATCAGACAGATAAGGGAATCAGATACTTCCGAAACAAAAAAAGGCTATCTGTCAGATAAGCTGCAGATAGGGTATCTGGGATTTTATCAGCAAGCGGTAAAAGAAGCCCTAAATCATTTGTTTTTTGCTTATTTATGTACCAACAGTATACTTGTTATGCCACTATCTGCAATTTTGCAATACACTATGACTATATCTCTCCTAAGCGGTCCATTTCTCGCGTGCATGAATATTCAGATGTTGGGAGTGGGCGTGGGAGTGGGAGGCAATGCAACATGCATGTGACACCGGCGGCCGGTGTAATTACGTTGTTACATTGAGTTATTGCTGTACGCACTACTGCACGGCGCTTTATGAGGTGGATTGATTTGTTGCATTTCCACTAATGCAGTCTACGGTTCATTAACTAAATCTCAATTTTAATATTTCTAGTTTCGGTCGGTAGTAAGTATTAGATTAGATTCTTTTAAATCACACGTTTACTTAATTAAAAATTAAATTCATTCATTATTCATGACGTTAGTGACTATTATTTCCCCATAAACATGTCATTATATTCTTTTATGGGAACGTGATGAAACATGAAAAATAAATTACAATGTCAAAAATTAAATTAATTTTATATCAGATTGTACTCGTTAAAATAAAATAATTATGCAAAAGTACGTAGGTATGTTAGTGTCTGATGCATAAATACAAGAAGCTTCGAATCTCCCTACCCTAATATATAATTTGAGTAATTTTTATAGTACATTTTAGACTTTCGCGCTTTGTATTCATAATTATATAATTATTTACGGGTCTTACACACGAATAAGTTTTATTTACATTGCCCGACGTTTCGACCAGGTTACTTATTCGTGTGTAAGACCCGTAAATAATTATATAATTATAATTTTTATAGCCTTTCAAGTGCTGGTGTGCTATATATAGCACAGTGACGTCACGCGCATGTTCTTTTTTTTTTTTTTGTTAAGAGTGATTTTTCAAAAACCACAACTGACAGCCACACTTTAGGTACCTATTTTCTTTTTTGACAGCAGCACTAGATTAGATAGATAAAGGAATGCCAAAAACAAAATGTGGTAGTATATAAAATCATTTTATCTTACCTAAGTATTCAATATGATTTTTAGTTATAGATTTAACATAATATTTAGCCGCGTATATTTCCCGCAGTACTAATGCCTACTAACCTTCGCTTTCCCATCCGGCCCCGATGCGTCCATAATATAGCAATTACCAATACCTAAGGCGGATAATTAGCCACTATGCGAGATGCCAAAGACTAGGAACAGAACAGAAAGTATTTTAAACTTCCGTTTTGCTTCCCCGCACGGGGTCCCTCGGCCGGCCACATGCACGCCCAAGTGTCTGATGAAGGTATAGTCCCCGTAGAAATTTTTGGCGGTTGAGTGAATATAGTCCCAGATTTTTTTTACATCGCTGACATTACAGCTGTGTGCGTAAGCGACATAAAGTGATATGAATAAAGATGTTCAAAAACTTGAAAAGTTTGAAGAACTATTTCTTAAAATTGTATGAGCGATCTAGTGAACCCCCGAACAGCTCCCACTTTGACACCTAAAATTAGTCATTGCGCAAAAATCAGCCAACATCACACAACAGCCAAAATATTCTACCTATCTGACCTAGAAAATAACAACGTAACTCGACAATGAACTCTTTTAGGGCTGTCGCTTGATAAAAACTTTTCGAGTTTCGGGGATTTTTTATAACACGGAACCCTGCGCCAAATTCGACACGCTTTACTTAAAACTTGATAGAAGATCGCGTCAATATCCTGACACAGCCCTAATGCATTCTGATGCTATTTTTAGACTGTTTTAAATATTTTTTGTTGCGTCACTAATGAGGTTAGAAAACTCTAGTTTACGTGCTACTTTTTAACTTGCATATAAGCGTTATTATATAACCATATCTCTGTTGGGATGACTTGACGATTAATATAACTCGCTTATTGATTTAGAAAATGACATTTCGTCATTATCATAAGCGGATATTCACAATTCGGTTGCTACTTGTGTAATGAACTAATGCTTTGCATATGCAAAAATTATATTTGCAATCATAATGACGTCATTAGCTAATCGTTCGTAAAGTACATCCCGTTGACTGAATTTACAAATATAATTGTTGCTAAACGTCTATTTCCGATCTCCATATTCATGATTGATCAAATGATTACCAATTAATGTACTTTTCTAAGACTAGTTTCTTATTTGGGAGTCTACCACTGATCACACACTTATTTGATACTGTGTTTGTTTAATAAAACTTAAAGAAAAGTATTATTAAATTCTACCTGGGATGTCTTTAGGTGAGGTACCGCAAACTAGTATCTCCCGGAGGACTACAACGCGTAGGCATACAATGAAATGTACCTGGCGTTAACTAATCCCACTATTTACTGTGGTCGCAATCGAATGCCCAATCGTGGATAAGGGTCACGTATTGGGGGTAATCAGGCTATTTGGTTACAATGTGCATCTTAATCGAAATGGATTTTATTCTTTTGTCTATGGCAATGCAAATTGGGAAGCTGCGCTGCATCTTTTTGTCCCAAATACCGCAGGATCTTACGACAAAAGTCTTTCACCGGTGTGTTGAGGCCAGTGATGACATACTGTTCACTATGGGCCTCATAAAACCTCAAGGTCACCGAAAGGGTAATGGAGAGAGCTATTAAGTGGTCCCTACACGATCATGCTGCATGACATGCATTACGTGCTGTCACTCATGCATGACCGTCTAGTTGTAGTGATTGACGCGAATGAACTACGTGCTGGCCGGTGCTTCACTGTACTAAGTGATTGATAGCAAGCATGAGGATCCATCATGCAGCATAATAATTCACGTAAACGTAACGCATAAGTAGCCGACATAGCTCGAAGAATTGGCGAATAAGTGGCAGTGTACAGACAGGCTGATAGTTCAGGCAGTTGTTGAGGATTAGACAAATGTTTATTTTTATCTCAGAGAACGGCGTCGCATACGTTGACATTATGTCACAAATTATTTCCTTGCAATGTTTAATTTATACAACGCGATCTGCTAATCTTCGATGTGCCACCAGTGATCTGAATAAACAAGCGTGTGTCAACCGAGACGCGCGGGTCAACGTTGGCCATACATGCGGCTCTGGCCAGAGGCAGCTCCGGCTATTTAGACTACTACAAAAAACATACATACAGCCGAACATAGTACCTCCTCCTTTTTTGGAAGTCGGTAATAGGGGTCAGGGGTCTTTTTCATACATTCGAGGTCGCTTTGAGCCCTTGGATCTTCGTCAGGGAACGGTTTACGTCGTGGCTGTCCGAGGAGGTCCAGAGGTCCGTAGTCACCATCGATTAGTCAGAATAAAAAAAGATCTAAAATCGCATAAATGTATGGAAAACCGCATACCCTGGATTCTGACTAGTCTATGATGAAAACGGTTTGATACCTGATCAGTGAGGTGTATACAGCACTCTGGACCTCTCCATCCGTAATCCGGACAGCCGCACCATATACTGAGACTGGACTGGACTATGCCTGAGACTATCTCAAATCAGGTCCAATTTGTACTTTGTATGTCCCTAGAGTGGGAATCATGTCTTAGACCTCTAGAGTCACTTACATCAGGTAAATACCCAAGAGGGCTCAGTATACCGGACAAAACAACCAAACTAATACCACACTATACTGAGACTGGACTGTACTAGGCTGAGACTATCTCTACTTTGACTATTTGTACTTTGTATGTCCCTAGAGTGGGAATCATGTCTTAGACCTCTAGAGTCACTTACATCAGGTAAATACCCAAGAGGGCTCAGTATACCGGACAAAACAACCAAACTAATACCACACTATACTGAGACTGGACTGTACTAGGCTGAGACTATCTCTACTTTGACTATTTGTACTTTGTATGTCCCTAGAGTGGGAATCGTGTCTTAGACCTCTAGAGTCACTTACATCAGGTAAATACCCAAGAGGGCTCAGTATACCGGACAAAACAACCAAACTAATACCACACTATACTGAGACTGGACTGTACTAGGCTGAGACTATCTCTACTTTGACTATTTGTACTTTGTATGTCCCTAGAGTGGGAATCGTGTCTTAGACCTCTAGAGTCACTTACATCAGGTAAATACCCAAGAGGGCTCAGTATACCGGACAAAACAACCAAACTAATACCACACTATACTGAGACTGGACTGTACTAGGCTGAGACTATCTCTACTTTGACTATTTGTACTTTGTATGTCCCTAGAGTGGGAATCATGTCTTAGACCTCTAGAGTCACTTACATCAGGTAAATACCCAAGAGGGCTCAGTATAGCGGACAAAACAAACAAACTAATACCACACTATACTGAGACTGGACTGTACTAGGCTGAGACTATCTCTACTTTGACTATTTGTACTTTGTATGTCCATATAGAGTGGGAATCATGTCTTCGACCTCTAGAGTCACTTACATCGGGTAAATACTAAAGAGGGCTCAGTATACCTGACAAAACAACCAAACTAATACCATACTATACTGAGACTGTACTATACTAGGCTGAGACTATCTCTACTTTGACTATTTGTACTTTGTATGTCCCTAGAGTGGGAATCATGTCTTCGACCTCTAGAGTCACTTACACCAGGTAAATACTCAAGAGGGCTCAGTATACGGGACAAAACAACCAAACTAATACCACACTATACTGAGACTGGACTGTACTAAGCTGAGACTATCTCTACTGTGACTATTTGTACTTTGTATGTCCCTAGAGTGGGAACCATGTCTTAGGACCTCTAGAGTTACCTTTTATCGGGTAAAAAGGTATAAAAATCGATCCAATTGATAATTTATTTATAGAGGCAAAAAGGACTGAAAAGATACAAGATTGTAAGGTTCAAAGAGATGCAAATAGCGGCGAGGGCCGAGGTGCGAACTGGAATACTCAATGATCTACTGAAGTACTTTTCCCAACCTTTACACTGTGTTCGTTATTCTATTCAAACTTTTACCACTATATTTATAAAGAAAAGTGTACGAGCTTATGGGCGGATTTCTAGGAAGGTATAAGGAATTTCTAGGAGGGATTTGAGGATTTATTTTCCGTCGACAACTCTTTAATTATACCACGGAGAAGTAGAATTCCCTGTGGTACAAACAGTTGGACCATGGGGAGAAACCTATTTCCAGTTAGTATTTGTTTCGTAATACAAAGCGGATCTACTATATTTACTTGCGTATCTGCTACTGAAGTTAGGTATGTCTTACTAAATCGAGTCTCGAATCAATAAAATAAACATTACATTTGCATGAGGTAGGGTTGTCACTCGGGGGTTTTCCCAGAAAAACCTGAAGAATTTTCGTGGTAAAAATTTTGTTGTTGAAAGGACATTAAGTTGAAAGGACACTTTCATTATCCATTCGTTGTAGTCGACTCCAACGGCCATCGGTTCTGCCACGACAGGTGTGCTTGCCCACTGCCATGCAGCTTCATAACTTTTCGGCTGTGGTATTGATTTCAGTTCTTCATTGTTATCTGTTATACATTATTTTTATGTATAGGCTCTATTGATAGGGTTTTGTGCAAAATTTCTAGGTAGGTATTTCATGCAAAAAGTATTATTAACCAAATGTGTTTTTAATGAATGACTCAGTAACTTTTCGAGCTGGTAACCCTACGAAGTGTGAACAAGATGTTACTTTAAGTTTTGCGAACACGCAATGAAACTTTTAAGATCATGGCCGCGTTCTTCGAAAATATGTGGAAAATATGCACTTTGCGGTTTCACCATATTTTTCACACGTCTTTTTTATTACAAGGGAATCCACAAGGGCAGTGAAGGCAAGAGGACATTTTAGTAATAAAGTTAACTGTACTAATTGTGTATTCTGATAGGCACCCCAGATTTAAAATGCTCAACAATTGATTTTATATAATTTTATTTGTAATTTATCTGATTTAGATTAAATTTTATTCATAAATAAACTAATCATATTTATTGCGGAAACAAAAAAGAACAAATAAATATAAAAACAACTAAAATTTAAAAATAAAATTTATCTTATTAATTATCTTTAACTTATAATATTATCTTTTGTAATAAAAAAAAACAGTTTAAAAATGCTAAGCTTTCGACAATAAATTACCTACACAGTCAACTTCGACTCACGACCGGTATAAGGTTCGGTACCTAGTGCCTAAAATTTACAACAACATTGCCTGGCTTAGACAGGGGGAGAAAATGAGCTTAAAAAGAAACTAAAAAATACATTTTTGAAAAAGTTCGAATATTTGTTTAGATTAGGTTATATATATTAGCTTAAGAGCGTTTTCTCGCCAACAAACTGTTTAGCAGTTTGGCGAGTAATTATTATATTGTACAAATTGTGTAATAATAAAGAATAAAGTATTTAAAAAAAAACCAGAACCTAGGTATTTTGCTACACCTATAGTTACATATCTTTAATATCAAATTTCAAAATGAAACCAGAGATAGAGAGTATTTGATCGGAAAAATTCCCATTGCCCTAAATATGTCACCCAATTGGTTGGAAATTCAACATTCACTAGGGACGGATCCGAGTGATTTATGGTAAGATTTATATGCAACGTACTTAATGAAGTAAAAAATATTGGATTTATGAGTGCGTGTATAGATTCCGAATTTACTTATTTACTGCTATTTGCCATCGTACTAGGTTTAACTCAGTTGTCGCTGCTGCCAGTCGCGATCTGCGACTGGGCTAGTCTTTTTCAAGCATTAAACAGAATAAATATTTTAATTCTATAAATTATCCCAAAATAGTATTTTCTCCTGTGCTACGCGAACTAAATTTGAAGCCTTATTGAGCCAGGCCTGCCCTCTCAACGAAGGTGTATGGGCTATATAGTCCACCACGCTAGCCCAGTATTCCTGCTTCGGCGTATGCAGGTTTCCCCGAGTTTTCCTTCACCTTTTGAGAGCAGTCGGTAAAGGTACTTAAGTTTCGAGAAAAACCCATTGGTACATGGCCCGACCGGGGAACGAACTCGGACCTCTCGACAAGATAGGTCGTATCTTCCCCACCACGCCACCGACCGACGCCTTGATTCTAATTTTTTTGATATAAATCCTCATTTATTAGAGGTTTTATGAATTGACCCTTGGTTATAGCCCAAGAAAATGGTAATTATTAAATGGAGAATTTATTGTTCACAGGTAACAGAACATGGCGACTAAGTGTAAAGCAACACAGATAAGCAGGTAATCACTTAGATAATGTGCACTTATGTATGTGTAAGTGAGCTTATCGCAGGTGTGCTATACTGTGAGTACACTGAACAGGATAATTGCATTGCTGATGTTATCTGGCAGGGAATCCCTACATGCAGTGAGACACGTTACAATAAAATACCTGCGCAACGAGGCGTAGATCCTCCCTGTTTATCGACCTGCCAGGTCATAATCCTTTGGATCTGGCAAAACAAACCCCTTGCTAAGCTCATTCTCCATGTACACTGAGTTTTACAATTGAGTTTTGCGCGACTTTCACCTGGCAACCTCATCTAGTTTTACTTAATCTTTGAGAGCGTCAGTGGCCTCGGGGATAAGACGCGACCTATCATATCGAAAGGTCGGAGGTTCGATCCCCGGTTGGGCCATGTGCCAATGGGTTTTTTTCTCGAAACTTAAGTACATGTACTGACTGCTCTCAAACGGTGAAGGAAAACATCGTGAGGACACCTGCATACGCCGAAGAAGAAATTCTTAGGCGCATGTGAAGTCCGCCAACCCGCACTGGGCTAGCGTGGTGGACTATAGCCCGCACGCCCTCGTTGTGAGGGTAGGCCTGAGCCCCCGCAGTGGGGAGATTAATAGGCTGTTGATGATTGTTTCTTTTTGTTATGTTTTATTCCTGTGTGCCTTTCTCGTTTGTTTTTTTGGTAACTCTCTCGCCGTAAGCAAAGAAATTGAGCTAATTATTTAGATTAAGCTAAAGCATAGAAGCCATACTAAAATAAGAATTCAGTAACCTGCTTTGGTTTCGTTCTATCTAATTGTATTATAAGAATGTGAGAATGAGATAAATAATGCACTCTTTGTTTTAATTTTTCCGCATGTCACCAGATGAACTGTCACTTGGTTGTATTGGTTACAATTCATACCCAGTAAAATTCGGTAACACTTTCATTTGTACATCTGGCAGCTGTAAGTGTGTTGTCATTGTGTGCGTCAAATAAACTCTATTCTATTCTACAACCGATTGTCAAAACTACAAAAATCTTTTTGGACAACTCGCAGTCTCTCACCCGCACCTCCGGTACTCAGTCTGAACAACATTAAAATCTTTAAAACGCTCTGTAAAATGTACAAAATGGCAGTACTGACGTTGTAATGGGAACTGGTTTCCTAATGGGAAATATTTAAAACTTCACTGCGTTGCAAGGCTCTTGTATAACTTGAACTGCAGGTCACAGGAGCTTAGCAACTAATTCGTACCTAGAGTGCAGTGCTAATTGCATATTATATTGTGGTTGCAAGAGGCAGGGCGTGGCAAGGCCGCCCGCCGGCCGCTCTAGTCTGCTGTGTAACACGTAGTGCGACCAACTGATAACTGATATTGGGACAAGTTCTCCCCTTCTGGCCCCAACTGGCAGTACTACGATATGGGGGTCTTAACATCAGGAGGCCCGCCTGCTTGTTGCCCCCGTAGCAATAAATAAAAAAAACTTTTTAACAAAAAAAGAAACTGAAAAGCGAAAAATAATAACAAGTTACCTTGTTAGTCTATAACTACGCTCCTACACTAATGTAAACCTAAGTAATTTTGAGTCGGCGCCCAACACACATACAAATTAATTTCTTTTATTTTTATTACTTACCATTACGTTTTTCATACTTTAATTTGATGATCTTCTCATTGATTGCTTGTATCATTCCACTTTACGTAAACTTGGCTGCCATCATTTCACTTTACGTATCAACTTTAATTAATTTGCTTGTTTGTTAGGCGCCGACTCAAAATTACTTAGGTTTACATTAGTGTAGGAGCGTAGTTATAGACTAACAAGGTAACTTGTTATTATTTTTCGCTTTTCAGTTTCTTTTTTTCGACGGTTTAATTTTTTTTGTTAAAAAGTTTTTATTTTTTACTTTTTTGTGACTAAAATATACTAATTCATTCCCTCGACAGCCTTCCGTCTCCATCTTCACCCATAGATGGTAGTCGTAATCGAATAAACCATAAGTTAGGTTTAAAGTTCTCATTAAGATGAATGAATAAGCCCAAACACGAGTTAGCTGCTGTACACCGTTGAAGAGTTCCCTCAACTGTCTTCCGTCTCCGTCATCAGATCAAGTTCAGGTCTCCGTCATATTGTAGGGTCATTAGAACTACTTATTTGTGCCTAGTTTCAACAGAATTGGTTCAAATATGAAAATTTAGTAGGAATTTAATCAGTCATCCCCTAATTTTCTACCCTTAGGGTAGAATTTTTTCTTCAAATTTAAATGGGACCAACTTCGAAGTAGACCCTATCCAATAGAAAAAGAATTATCAAAATCGGACTGCTCTGTAAAAAGTTATGCGTGGTCATACATAAAAAAAATAAAATATATACGGGTCGAATTGAGAACCTCCTTTTTTTTCGTCGGTTGAAAAAAGGATGAAGTTTGGCGATATGTATTTATTTATATATCTGACAGTACTTTGACTTGACTAGATCCGCTCCAGAGAAGCCCGATGAGGAAGGCGTAATTGTGGCGTCTTGCCCCTAAATGGGGGAGATATACGCCCCCGACGCTCTCTTCATCTGAATGTTTCAACTGTATTTATGAAAGCCTTGTCTCAAAATATATGTTTAAATGTCTTATGTTATCCTGTTACCATGTTAATAGTGATAACGTGGTGACACAGCGACACGTAGATAATGATAATGCATTATGGAACGGTGAAGGATTGATTCGGTGCCACGTGGGTGCAGCGCGATAATAACCCTGTCAGACGCCAGAGTTGCACCAATGCCAATGTATTGCACCACAGGACACTTTTTGTTATTAATAACCAACCTGGCTTTAGCCGCACCATTCTAAGGATCTTTTTTGAGGCTTGTGACTCAAAGAAGCCAATGCCAGCCTCGTAAAGAAACACGGTTTGACATTTTACTCAGACCTTTCTATGAACCCTTGAAAAATGAAGGGAGCAAAGAAAGACGCAGTTTTGTCTTCGACAGCCTCAGTAGCCTCTGGATACCCGCCGGATACCCAAGGAGCCAACAAGGTAAACCATTGATACCGACGCTTATCAATGGTTTACCTTGTTTTTTATATTCTCATATTACTCATTGTGTCAGTCAGATAACTGACATAGTCACTCGAAAAATATGGACGAACTCCGAAGTATTTGTATATAGACACTAGAAGAACCACTTAAAGGGCGAGCTACGATTTTGACCAATTGCGTATTATTGGACTTACGGCTAACAAATCTTTTAACTGCAAGACTTATGACTGACGCGAAATACGACCAAGTTTCAAAGGTTGCTCTGGGCATTCAAAAGATTAAAACCTTCACTGTTCGACTTCTTTTCACCATAGCTTCGATGTTTATACACTAAAACTTTCCGCGATACATCATTTATGCAATAGTGAAACTGCATTGTATTATCTTTAGCGATTCTCGAGTTATATACGAACATACATACAGGTTGCGTTTACTAAATATATGGATGAGTATATGTTGACACTTGAATATCTGTTTGATTTCGTCGAACTTCCAGGCTGTTGTTAATTTTTTATTCAAGTATACTTATGTCATAAAGGACTATTTTAAGGCTGGGGAAGCCCGCTTACTCATCGATATTAACATACAATTGGATTCAGAGCAACTTAAGTTATACTTACATTAAGTAGGTGTCAAATACAACTCACTTAAATAGGTAAGTTACTTATAATGTGCGTGTAATGTTTTGACATCGAGTGTCGGCATTTGAAGTTCCTTCATCAAATAATTTAAAGAACTTTAAAGAATCTTAAGGTTGTCTGGAAGAAATCGCTCTTAGCGATAAGACCGCCTAGATGTTTACAGACAAAAAACAAAAAGCAGATACAGTAATACAGTAATGTACATTACTGTATCTGCTTTTTGTTTTTTGTCTGTAATTTTTAAACGTGCAATAAAGTGTATTGAATTGAATTGAATCTATCTAATTACTATTATTTATATGTACTAATATTATAAACTAGCTTACGCCTTGCGACTTCGTCTGCCTTAAAAAGTATCGTATATGCTTTGCTCGGGTGGGATAAGTTGATTTCCCGTGGGCACAGTTTATCCCGACAAATAGCAACCCCCAGCATGCGCGGGCGCCCACTAAAAAGTTTTTAGCTTCATGGGCTTAGGCGTGGGTGGGGCGGGACGGTCGTTTGGAGAGGCCTATGCCCAGCAGTGGACGTCTAAATCCTCATATAAGCGATCGGTAACAAAAGGATAGCGTACAGTCGACCGCGCGTCAGTGGAATCACTTACTTTGAGCCTAGCCTAGCCAGGAGTTTTAATTCTATTAAAGACCACGAGCTCAATTTTTGAATAGCTCGTCCCGCTTCGAGCGGTTTCCTTCGAAATTAGTAGAATCGACCGCTCGAAGCGAGGCGAGCGATTGAGGAATAGGCCTCCAGTTTAACTATACCTACTGGTTTTATTTCTACTTACGTGCTGTCGACCGTACCTGTTACAAATCTAATAAAAGGAATCGATACGGAACTCCAATTCGATTCAACTTTTTTTTTTCTTGTCCTTTAAAATGTCAATTAGCATACGACCTTGATATTACGTAGTATCTGATACGTACATACCTTATCAAGAACTGGACTATAAATAGGCGGAAGGTATCTATTGGCATTTATGCGCGTTGGTGTAGGTATATACAATGGTCTATATTTTATTACTAGCAAACGCCCCGCGACTTCATTCGCGTTAAACTACTACACTGACTCGACAAAAATTTCCCTTCCCCCTCCCCTCCCCTCCCCCTTCCCTTCCCCTATCCACTCCCCTTCCCCTCCACTTCTCCCCATTCCCTCCCCCTTCCCCTCCCTTTCCCAACCCTCCCCTTCAACCTCCTTTTCCCCTTCCCAATTATTGAGATCGGTTCTGTAGTTACAAAGATTACTGCCATCATCCAAACAAACTATACCTCTTTATTATTAGTATAGATGTAGGTAAGTCCATTAACCTTAAATTGGAAATTTAAAATGTCGTATTTAAATTAGAAACGGCCTTACACATTTTACCAATCGACCAGACCAGGGTTATCCAAAAATAATCAACCGAAAATTTTGCGTTTGATAGAAAAACGTCGAAATAATTATTTCGGAAACACGGTCATACAAATTTTCCTCGCGATGTTTTCCCTTCACCATTTGAGGACAATCGGTAAACGAAGCTCTCGAGCTGGGCGTTCCCGCTGATAAACGGCCAGCCGAGCTGATAGCGCAGGCGCAGGTACAGTCGACCACACGGAGGAAACAAAACCATGGAAGCCGATGGAAGCGAAACCAGTGTAAAATGGTTTCTCATAGTATTGATACTTCATAATATTCTACAGCGCACGGTCAAAGAGTTTATACCGACGTGCGGTCGACTGTACACCGCCACCCGTCGGCCCTGGTCGCGCGAATGGAAAGGCGGTCGCAGCGCGCATTTTTCCAAGCGCACGCGCATAGTTCTATATTTGGGTTAATGTGTCCCTTTTGTATTTTACCTGGGCGTAATGGTACTTAAATTAAGCTATGAACACACGTGTGCGGTTTCGTAATGATATTTATTGTAACTGAAATAAATTATTAACATTGCTTGTAAGTAATGCAACTATAAATAAATATGACATGACATGAAATGCTGTTCTCGCGAGAAAACTTATGTCCGTTTACATTAAAAATAACTCAGCATTATCACGATTTTTTCAATTCAAATTTTAAAAAGACCATCCAAATTTGAACACCCATAGTTAGATCAGACTTAGCCGTGGTAGCCTAGTTGGTTGTGCACTCGCCTCACGTTCATGAGGTCGTGGGTTCGATCCTGGCCCGTACCAATGAGTTTTTTTAATTCGTTACCAATGAGTTGTTTTTTTTACCGTTCAATTATAAGAAATTTAAGTACGGTTTATTATAATACCACAGGTATTTCGGTGAACGAAAACATCGTGAGGAAACCTGCATACTCCAAAAGACTGGTATTTACTATTCTAAAGCGTATGTGAAGTCCACCAAAATAACGGATTGGGGCACCGTTTGTCGGACAGGGGTTTGGCACAACAGATCCCATAGGGTCGAAGTGTCGCCAGGTATTCCTAGCCCCCTAAGAATATAAGATAAGATAGATCAGACTTGCAACAAACTTCATCTCTAACTCGCTAGTTAAGTTACAACTTGTAACATATCTCGGTTCACCCACTACTGGGTCAAACTAGCTATAGTTGTTACAAGTTACAAGACAGCTGATTTCCCGCAGGAACGCGGCTTAATTGCTTATGTGAACAGTGGAGACTTCCATATGGATTATATTGGGGTTAAATAGTTAGGTACCTACCTAATAGTAGGTACATCCTACTATCCTATTAATATTATAAGTTACTAGCTTATGCCCCGCGACTTCGTTCGCATTAAAAAATAAATTGCCCGCGGCATGTAAATTTGATCTGTAAATTTTTGCTCCCGTACAAACTCTATCATCCCTTTTCACCCCGTTAGGGTTGGAATTTGAAATAACCAAGTACACCAGATTTTAAGTCAGACCACAAGCTTTTAAACGAAAAAGTCCCGGTTCAAATCGGACCAGTAGTTTAAGCGTGATGCTGGTTCAAACAGACAAGAAATTTTTTGAAGTGTTTTGGGCTCAGATTAGCCTAAGTAATGTATTCTAATTGTATTTTTTAAATCCCTTCAATGTTGTACAGAAATACTTCCGTTACAATTTTATAATAGTGCCTATAGAAGACATCCTACTAATGTTATATCGGCGAGACAACAAAAAAGATTTAGGTAGGTTTTGCAGTCAGAAAACAATATAGTAAATGCAATACTTTATCTACAAGTAAATCTTTGGCCGTGGCTGTAATGTGTCGGTAATAACAGCTGAGGTAAACGGAGCTCAATTACACCAGGTGATTGATGGAGTGGCTTTGTAGACATACACACAGGCGTGTTGAGCCTTAAATACATGCTGAGCATTAAATACATGCTGAGCATTAAATACATGCTGAACATTAAATACATGCTAAGCCTTAATTAAATACATGTTGACTGGAAGAGATCCCTTAGTGGGATAAGTCCGCCTTTGTACTTAGTTTTATTCATAACTGTCTGTATCTGTAAATTTTTGGTACAATAAAGTGTTTACATACATACATGCTGAACATTAAATACTTGCTGAGCATTTAATTTAATATGCTAAACATTAAATACATGCTCAGCATTAAATACATGCTGAGCATTAAATACATGCTAAACATTAAATACATGCTGAGCATTAAATACATGCTGAGCATTAAATACATGCTGAGCATTAAGTACATGAGCAATGAGTAATTATTAATATTATTAATGACTTTTAGAGCATGATCAGTGAAAACCTAATTCAAACACAAGTGTCTCATCACGAGAAAAACCAACGACAAAAACTTCACAACGGCGTAGGCTCTTACCCTTGACATTACTACACCCAAACACTAGAACATCCTAACATCCATGATTCAGATCCCGCATTTAAAAACTTTAAAGTCTAAGCATTAAGCTCTAAATTAGCTTGAAGCGGCCAGGTACGGCTGTATCCGGATTCTCTGGTGGTCTGCTGTGACATTTAATAGGGCCAGTGGACACGTCGCTGGATGATGTATTGTTTCTCCAGTGCAAGTAGGTACAGTAAAGAAAGAGAGAAACATTCTCATTCTTTTTAATCATCATCATCATCAACAGCCTATTAAGATGTCCCCACTGCTGGGGCTCAGGCCTACCCTCTCAACGAGGGTGGTCGGACTATAGTCCACCACGCTAGCCCAGTGCGGGTTGGTGAACTTCATATGCGCCTAAGAATTTCTTCTTCGGCGTATGCAGGTTTCCTCACGATGTTTTCCTTCACCGTTAAAGAGCAGTCAGTAAATGTAGTTAAGTTTCGAGAAAAAAACCATTGGTACATGGCCCAGCTGGGGATCGAACTCCGGATCTTTCGATATGATAGGCCGTGTCTTATCCCCGACGCCACTGACGCTTTTACTGCACTGATTTTAATAAAATAAAATGAAGTAAAAAGTAAAGGTTCTCGAGTGGCGACCACGTATCGGAAGACGCAGTGTAGCAAGCCTCCCACAAGGTGGACCGACGATCTGGTGAAGGTCGCGGGACCCGGCTGGATGAGGTCGTGGAGATCCTTGGGGGAGGCCTTTGTCCAGCAGTGGACGTCTACAGGCTGATATGATGATGGTGAGTAAAATGTAGCTATTTCAGTAATTAGATTACAATTAGAAGTCTCATTTCTTCCCGCAGTTAGATTTTCATTTTACAATAAAATGAATTGGTGGTGATTCAGTGGTTGGAAAACACGTGAAATTATTGTCTGAACGGGAAAATAGATCCAGATATAATATCGGTTCTCAAACGTTAATGGAAACAAAATTGAACGCAATCGAAACAATGAAGCCTGAACCAAACAAATGATTTCGCTGAAGTTGGAAATGCTGTTCATACGCGTGAATTATAAACTTGTAGTAACCCTACTGTGTCATAAAAATTCTAATCTATTACAGTTCAAATATAAATTAATTATGCTCAAGTCTTTTTTGGAGATACATGTTGGAACATGAATGAAGATTTGTTTGTCTTGAATAGTAAATTGAAAGTTGAATAAATTTATGATTATTTCCTCGTTTATGTCATCTTCTTAGTTCGGTGCGACTGACTTTACATAATTATGTCTCGTAATTTGTACGAATGGTAGATAAAAAAAATTACATGTATAAATGTACCCAGTGTATTCAAGCAAATAAGTATTTTGACTTGGTAGTAATAGTATGCCACAACATATCCGTGCTTGCTTACCACTAATTAATATTTACCTAACCGAGAATACTACTCAAAATAGACATTCTAAACATTAAAATGTAATGCCATAACATTAACATTATTGTAATGATAAATTGCTAAACCATGTTCTGTTCGATTTGCAAAATTACTTGCTGACATTTCTACTTACTTATACCAATCATTTATTATTAAATGTCGCTCAATTTAGCGCGAGTTTCAAACCTGCCTAATGTAATGAATTGCCGAACCGAGCAGTTGACATTTCGCTGATTTCGAACTGACCTTTGAAATATGCTTGTCACTTGTCAATTTTACATCACAAGCGTTAGGCAGTGACGATACTGTACATTGTGATTATACTGGGCACGGGTTAATTTATTGTCGTAACAATTCAATATTGTGTTTTTCTATAAGGTAAGTACATATTATTTAATGTTGATGTCAGTAATATTGTTTATTGTTGCTTACAAATTTGATGAACAATTTTACACAAAATCTTATTGTAACACAAAAGAGAGCCGAGAAAAGCGTAACGCATCGACAGATAGTGTGTGTCCAGATGACCGATGTCCAGGCTAGTTCTTGCTAGGTACTGACTTAGGAATACTTTTCTACATCTATAAAGTATATTAATGAACTGTTTCTTCCGAACAAAATATAATAAGGAAAGCCTGAGGCCGGATTGCAAGACCGGGTTAAGAGCGCATCGGCCTTAGAGGCTCATGAACTGTGACTTTGATTTTCCTTGTTAAGTTTACCTTTACGATAAATAACAATGACGGACGAAGTTACCTTTTTACGATACAGAAATAAAAAGAAGCGACAGACAACTTAGTAAAGTTAATCAAAGTTCAAAATGTTTTTTTTATAAAAATACTGGACATTTAAAGTTCGCTGTCTGATATTGATATCCGTTATGTACCAAATCACACAGTCAGTCATTCATTCATTCGTTCGTTGGTTCGTTCCTTCTTTCACCATTCCCCTTTCAGTAACTGTTGTAATATTTCCTGTAGAGCTTTTCCCTGCATCTAACTAGATTCAGCTCCAACTGGATTTTAAGACTTTTTTTCTTTTTTTATTGCCCTATTTCTTGCTTATCTTTTGTGGAAAGGAAACAACTGAGGTAGCTAAGTCCATCTCCGGGTTTATCGGTAATTGCATTGTGTTGAAACAGCCTTAATTATTTATTTAGATGATCTCTTAACTCTTAACTTCTTAGGCGCCAGGAAAACATGGCCACACTTTTTTTGGGATATTTTGTGCCAAACCCCTGTCCACCAAACGGTGTCCCAAAAAATTTAAAAAAAAACTCCAAGTAATCATCATATCTTAGGTATTAAATCAAAAGTAAAACCAAACTTATTAATTCTCAAAAATAACTTCAATTAATTATCCAATATTCTGGATAGGTTATAAAATTTATGGGGTAATCAATCTTAAAGTTTGCCTTCACTTTTAGGTAGGTAATGGTAATTTGTTATGCTGGTAAATTAAATGGAAAAATATATCTGGGCGAAAAGCACAAGCTGCAGGTCTCGGTAAGCTCTCCCAAGCTCTTAAGCTAATTGTGAAACTCTGTCGAGCAAAGCATGGAAAGTAAAACCGTGTTTTTCTTTGTTTCATTCCCGCAGCGGTAGTTTTTCATTGTGTCGACTTTTAATACTTTTTAATGGTAAAAAGGAGAGCTTAAAATCCATTTATAGATACTTGGTTGTTAAAAAGAAAATTATGCGTAAAATAAAATAAGTTCGACCGATGAGAGGATTGACAGTTCTAAACATTTCATTTTCAACCATCGAAATTTTTTGAAAAGTCCAGGTAAAAAATTTCAAAAAAAACTTTGTATGGAAATAATCTGAATCTCAGGCAGTCTCAGGCCAACCTCGAAAGATCTCGAGAATTTACCGAGAAATAGCGACCAGCAATTAATGTCTCTCATTTTGACATATTAGTCCCAGTGTCGTTGGAGTTACTCCCACATTTTGATTTCCATCTGATTTCAGTAGCAAAGCTTCTTCACTGTACCTATTTTATAATTATAATAATAATAACTCATTTATACAAACACATACATAGGTGGACGGATAATTAGAAACGGGGCAAGATTTTCATACAATCGAGGTCACTTCGAAGCCATGGTTCTCCGTGAAGACTTGATCAGTTGGATATCTACAACGACCTAAAAGTCCTCCATCTACTCTCTCGATGACCGTTATCAGATCATGCCCCGATCAAGTCTTCACGGAGAGCCATGGCTTCGAAGTGACCTCGATTGTATGAAAATCTTGCCTTGTTTCTAATTATCCGTCCACCTATGTATATCTACACAAACACTGTAATAACATTTTTATATATCATTACCACCTTATATTAGTAGTCTCGTTCCCACTACCCTCCAACACAACACCCCATGGAGAAGGGCAGGACTGGAAACCAGCGCTGCCACAGTCAGTCCCACTGACTGTGGCAGCATTGCTGAGCCCTGACCTTTTGCCAATCTGTAGGTAGGTACTTTTTTATTTATTTATTAATCTATATTTTTTCGTTCTGGTACACATGTTTAATGGTTGTTAAGACAAAGTTTTTAATTCTCGTTTTAATGAATGAGTAACCACTTTGTGTACCATTTTCATATTTTTGATTATTATTATTTTTTGTTTGTTATACTCGTGTGGCAATAAATTTTATTTCTTTCTTGGGACAATCTTGGACATGGCTGTTTAGTCCCAAATTAAGCCGAAGCTTGTCCTATGGGCACTCTACAACTGATAAACATACGTAATACTTTTAAATGAATACCTAAATACATAAAAACACCCAGAATCCGAAACCAACCGATATGCTCATCAGTCATCACACAAATGTTAGTCCCGGGTGGGAATCTAATCCCTTTGGCGTAGAAGGCACTCACTACCAACAAAGCCAACAGGCCAGTCGAATGATTCAAACAGTTGACAGTAAGTATTATTCCCTGTTCAAAGGTATTCGCTCGACAATTCACAGGCTGTGAGTTTTAAAGGTCACTTTGACTTGAATTGTTGGACGTTTATTAAAGTGGGACTCTCGGAATCTTGGCGTGGCATCGTTCGTCGAGTATCGCTCCAATTATGTGTTGAGCTCTGGAAGCTCGTCCTACGGGTATAACTTCATTTTCTTTGCGGCTTCAGTGAAGAGACGGAATTTATAATAAATTGTGTTTAGGTTCGAGGCTTGAATTTAGAAGTTAAATTATTAAAGGAACACTTTAAATCAAAGTGAAAGTCAAAATATTTTATATATTACCCATGGTGGTTGGTACAAACCGGTGGTACCAACCGGTGGTACCAACTGGTGGTTACAACTGGTGGTTAAAACTGGTGGTTAAAACTGGTGGTTACAACTGGTGGTTACAACTGGTGGTTACAACTGGTGGTACCAACTGGTGGTTACAACTGGTGGTTACAACTGGTGGTTACAACTGGTGGTTACAACTGGTGGTACCAACTGGTGGTTACAACTGGTGGTATCACCAGTCCATTAATCTTTTGTTTGTATTGTGCGTGGCTAAAGTAACATTAGGCATCATTGTCATTCAAATAATCGTCTATTTTATAAGCTTTCTTATAAATTATTTTTTAATGTGACTCTTAAGTTCACTGATTTTCATTTTGATTAGTTTATTTTATTTCCTGTAACCTTGTGTTATAGTTGGATAAGATATCTTATGTTATTATGTACAACGTACTCAAATTTTGTATATTTCTCTTCATATAGGTATGTTTTAAGTGCAATAACTGTACCTATTTGAGCCAAATCCTTAGTTGCATTCAAGCAACAAGTCAAGGGACTTTTTCTCACTGACTGTGTCGGATCACTTCACTTCCCTCTTTCCTTCACCTGCTTAGAACTTTGTTGTTATCGATTACACTGTATGTATGTATATTGTATGCATGTATGTGTGTCTGTATATATATATTTTTGTACACCTATGTATTGAGTGTATGTAGATTTATAAAATATGCCTATAATTGCACAACCTACCTTTAATCTTATACCCAAAGGTTGTCTGGAAGAAATCGCTCTTAGCGATAAGACCGCCTAGATGTACATTACTATATATGTTTTTTTTTTGTCTGTAATTTTTAAACGTGCAATAAAGTGTATTGAATTGAATTGAATTGAACTGTTTGAGAAAGTCCCGAGGAAAGTACCTCCACCGCGATCCCAAACTTCCCTAAAATCAAAATAAACAGCATATAACATGTCTCCTCTGCTGGGGCTCAGGCCTACCTCTCAACGAGGGCGTTCGGGCTATAGTCCACCACGCTAGCCCCGTGCGGGTTGGTAGACTTCACATGCGCCTAAGAATTTCTTCTTCGGCGTATGCAGGTTTCCTCACGATGTTTTCCTTCTCCGTTTGAGAGCAGTCAGTAAATGTACTTAAGTTCGAGAAAAACCCATTGGTACATGGCCCATGCGGGGATCTAACTTCGGACCTTTCGATATGATAGGCCGCGTCTTATCCCCGACGCCACTGACGCTCTCAAATGTTGCTCAGAACTTCCCTGACTGCTTAATTAAACGACTCGGCTTTCGGCCCAGAAGTTACCCTTTGACCCGATCCGCCCGCCCGAATTCGACAGATGACATTTCAGCCACGGCGATTTTATGCCTAAGTTCACTCACGAGGTAAAAATTGACTTAATACCTTGAAGGGTCAAAGGTCGCGACCTAAATTGTTTTATGCGTGAATTGGTACGGGATTCGCCAATTGCTTTTCGGCTTGTCTGCGTAGGCAAGGTCGTACGGTCGACCGCACGTGAGTGGAAACAAAACCAGTATAAACTGGTCTCTCATTGTATTGTAACTCCCTAGGCTGAGGTTAACTCAAGGTCAAGGGGTTGGGAGAACCGATAACCGTTGGGGTGGACGAGTTCTAGAGTGGTGACCACGCGTGGACATACGTATATGTATGTACATTTATGATTTGATGACCTTTGACAATAATGTACCTTAGGCTAAGTTTATAATCAGGCTATGATTGTGTACTGTAACAAGCCCCAATAAATACCAATAAACAGATTCATTATCATCATGTATATCAGCCTGTAGACGTCCACTGCTGGACAAAGGCCTCCCCCAGGGATCTCCACGACGACCGGTCCTGCGCTAACCTCATCCAGCCGGGTCCCGCGACCTTCACCAGATCGTCGGTCCACCTTGTGGGAGGCCTACGCTGCGTCTTCCGATACGTGGTCGCCACTCGTGATAAACAGATTATAATAAGTAAAAAAACATCCGCTAAGAAAGGATTTTTAGAAATAAATTGGGGGAATATATACTCATTTATATACTTTTTAACGCGGAAGAAGTCACGGGGCGTTCTCTAGTCATTACATATACACGATTCTCGCAATGATAGCACCGTATCTTTCTACTTGGTTTCATTAGGTCGTCTCCGTATGCTTAGGGGAAAGTTATTAATTCTACTCAGTGCCACCGCGCGGAATAAAGCCTATGCATTACTCCACTGTTGGTATTAAGGCTTTATTTGTTACGTAGATACACAAGACTTCAGAGCACATGAAAGGACTATGGAAATATTGTAACTTCGAAGATTCGACGCAGTTAAATGTGTATTAGATACTTACTACAGTACTTGGTTGTAGCCTGTTACTCATGCTGTATATTAAAAAAATCTTGAACGTACAAGAGGTGAACTTAATGCCAATGGCATTCTCTATCAGCTGATCTTCGAGCCGTGTAGATAATTATATAACTATTAAATAGGTTATATACTCGTAGGTATATACGCTTTACGTGAAATATAAGTTTTAAGAAAAAAATATTTAAATATGGCTACATATAGGTGTTTTTACTGTATTGTCCAAAACTTAAACTAATTTACAGTTTAATTTTTTTTTTTCGAACTAAATAATCCAAACTTTATTGATAAAGTACTTAGGTATTAAACAATAATTATAAAAACTTAAAACTACTTATTACTACATATTTACAGATGGTGGACGCAGGATTTAATATATTAAAAGTCTAGTATAGGTATATTTACTTAACGTATTCTAATAATGACATTAATATATAAAAACAATTTAAAATAAACAAAAATGTAATATAATATATAATACTAACTTTAAAATAAACTTACCTAAATACACTAAAACATAAATAAATTGAATTAAAACAAAAAAAGGGGTTATACTTTTTATAAACAATTAAATATCTCATTCATCGGCACCCCGGGTTCACTGAGCATCGTTCTATAAGATACCATACTTTTCTGGTTTTACTAGGGTTCTCTGGCGGATCACCTCGTTTCTGACCCTGTCAGAGAAACTCCTAACATGGTTCTTTCCATTGCCCATTGATATGTGCCTTTCGTGGACTAGGCAAGCTGCCATTTATAGCAAATCACTGCGTATAGCGTCGGTTTCACAAAATACTAACTTTTGACCATCTTATATATACAATGTATCTATACTTGCAATACTTACATTGTCTACAATGTACTATGCTACGACCACCACAGGTACAACCTGCGTAGCGCCGCTAAACTCTGTTCGGTCCCGCACACCCTGGAGAAGGCGTGCCGCACCGTCCGCGCCGGGTCCCTATAATGCACGACATTGTTATGCACATACCAGTTATGCACGACATCAGCAATGCACGGCACGAGAATGCGCGACACGTATTTAGAATTCCAATGACGCGCATTGTTATGTCGTGCATTCTCGGACCGGACCAAGAGTGCCCGTCATAGTATTGTACAGCATAACAATTGGAATCAAAACAAAGAGTGACGTCACAATAAAAAAGTAAAAAGCCACTAGGGATGGGTGATTTACTGATTTGATTGATTTTTCTTATTTGACGATGGTTGATGGTTCACGTTGCCTAACGTTCTAACTACTGTCGCTCGCTTCGCTCGCTCCAAAAGGGTTTACATTGAACCTAACAGCTCGTCGCTTCGCTCCTCGCACCTAACCTTTGGGGTGGGCTGACTACATTTCTGGATCAATCGACGAAATCACTCAATGCAATCAATCGTCTTTCGGAACAGCACTACCTAGTATCCAAGCCTCAAAATTCCGAGTCACCTGATTGGTCAACCAATCAGCCAATCACGCGATGTCGCCAAATACGGTGCTGTACACTCTCGGCTCGGACGAGCAAGGTACAGCGGCGTATTGGGAGACATCCCGTGTTGTGCAATCCATTGTCGCGCTCTGCTGGTATGTACATTCTCGTGTCGTGCGCTCTCGTGCCGTGCATTGTTGATGTTGTGCATTACTGGCTCCCGTAATGGGCCCCGCGGTATATAACAAGCTCCCAGGGACCATAACAGAGGCGTCCAGTGACGCCATTTTTAAGACATTAAAAAAGTGGCTTGGAGCAGGCATTCTACACATATAATAAATTTTTAGCTTATTTTTAGCTAGTAAGTAAATATCACTGTGACATTTAGATTAAGATTATTTTATTTTATTTGACATTTTATTAATTTGACATTATTACAATTACAATTAAGTAAGAATGTTTATAAAGTTTATGACCTGTAATGAATATTACCAATAAATTATGTCTATGTCTTATGTGAAGTCCACCAACCCGCACTGGGCTAGCGTGGTGGACTATAGCCCATCCGCCCTCGCTGAGAGGGTTGTGCCCAGCAGTGGGGACTTAATAGGCTGTTGATGATGATACCTTGAAGGTGATTTCTGTCACCTGCAGGATATTTAGACCGTGTATAGGTATTCAAAAGGTAGCAAATTTGTCAATTAGGTCCCTCCGAATCCTCTTTCACAAACGCAGATACGTACGTAGGCTGAAGGTAGGATACTAGAACGCCCCCAATCTGGGAGGGAAGGGAGGTCCGCCTACGCGCGCTCCGAGAATAGAACCTCACACCACCGGCCGCTGCGTCATACATCTGATGCGGAGGAACGTGCCTTTCCAACCGACTTTAAAATAAAACGAAGTCGGTTAAAAATGAGGTTCTCAATAAAAGGCATGATGACAGGTATGTTAAAAACACTAAAATTATGTATTTATCTAATGAAACCTGAGTCATGGATTACAAAACATGTATTTATTTATTTTAGAATTATTTTAATAGAATTAAACTACAAATTACGACAGTTGATGTTGAACCTCAATCACAGGAAATTACGTCACGTTTGAGTAAACAAAGTCAAACGAATACGAGTTTTTCAAACGTGACGTCACAAGCGACGCCATGACACCGGAAGCGTTTTGGTGTGGATTTTGAATTTGAAAATTAAAATGTTTTTAACAAAACTTAATTTTTTGCAGAAAAAATAAATATATATATATATTCAGAAATATTATATTCTCTGAACAAAAAACAACCGTTTTTCAAAATCTGTCATCATGCCTATTCAACTGTATGGTTTTTAAGTGCGTTACATCCATAAAATCTGGATTTTTACAAAATAAAAACTGTGCGGGATTTAGGGGATCTGGGCTTCGATATGAAGCGCCAATGGACCCCGTTGTAACGAAGCGAAGATGGTGACAGGAGATTTTGGAGTAAATGACAGCAGCAATTAGAGCAAATGTTTCTATTTTCAATAACGAAGTTCAGTATTGTGCATAAATTTTCTCCGCCCCTCGCCTATTTATATCCCCTTTATTTGGTTCGCAACTAGCGGCGTCTGTGACGAGCGAACACTCGAGAGAGTGAGAGGGACGCCGCTAGTTGCGAAAGGGATGGGTATAGGCGAGGAGCGGGAAAGGGAGAGGCATTTTCTCCCTCTTTTTAACAAAACACGTATACTATTTTTATTTCTATACAAACTTAAAACTATACATAATTTAAATACTATTCTGTCGCGTACATTCTCCCGCCGTGTAGCAGCGCGGCTCGGGGCTACACTCTGCTTCCGGGAGCGACGGCTGTCTAGAAGTCCCGTTCTGGCGATGGTGTCACGTCGGCTGGCTCGGAGTGACGCGTGACGGGCAGTATTACAAGACGTTTCGTGGGTCGTCTCAGGACGCCGGTTTTCGTTTGCACGTCGGCCGTCCTCACGATGTTGTCCGGCCCGGGGTACATTCGGATGACTCTACCCCTGGGCCAGGTGTTGCGGGGCAGGTTCGGGTCCGCGACCAGCACCAAGTCGTCCACTCGCAGGGGGTTTCCGTGGCCGTGGGGCTCCCGCCGGTTTTGTAGGTCCGGCAGGTACTCCCTGAGCCACCTCACCCAGAATCGGTCTGCGAGGAGCTGGGCGCGGCGCCACTGCTGTCGGCTAGTGGCATCTTCCTCGGTGAATCTGCCAGGCGTCCGTACGAGGCCGGAGCCCCCCAGCAGGAAGTGGTTGGGGGTGAGCGCCTCGTCGTCGTCGGCTTCTACGGAGACGTGGGTGAGCGGCCTGCTGTTCACGGTGTATTCGGCTTCGCACAGCAGGGTGGCTAGGACCTCTTCGTTTGGGTGCAGGTCCCGCAGTGTAGCAGCGAGGGCGGTTTTGACAGACCGCACCAGGCGCTCCCAGGCCCCCCCCATGAAGGGTGCTGACGGCGGTATGTAGCGCCAGCGCACGGAGCGGTTGACGGCTTCCTCGCGGCTGGCTTCTAGGGCGGCGCGCTGCAGTTCGACGTCTGCGCCTCGGAGGTTGGTCCCGTTGTCGGACCATATCTCCGTCGGTGTTCCTCGGCGGGCCATCATGCGACGCAGCGCGAGTATCGCTGAGTCGGTGGAGAGTGAGGCGGCGATCTCTAGGTGCACTGCTCGCGTCGTTAGGCACGTGAACAGTGCTACGTAGCGCTTCTGATGCTGGCGGCCCACGGTGACGCTGAGCGGCCCGAAGTAATCGAGGCCCGTGTGTGTGAAGGGGCGCTTGTGGTGGGCGAGCCGGGCTTCTGGATGGTTGCCGGTAGGCGGCACTGTAGCGGCGGCTCGTCGTAGTCGGCAGGGCTGGCAACGCTTCACGACGCTGCGTATTGACGGTCGCGCTCGTACGATCCAGAAGTGCTGCCGTAGCTCGTTCAGCACCATCTCCACACCGCCGTGATGCAAATGTCTGTGAACCCAGGCCGTGAAGAGGGCGGTGTATGGATGACCGCCGTCCAGTACGGCCGGGCTCTTCTGTTCTTCCGTTATTGATACGGCGGCTGCGATTCTTGACTTGATTTTCACGATGTTGTCGGTGTCGTCTAAAACTATAGACAGCTGATGTAGTCGGCTGTCCTTCGGTACGTGCGCTTGCGTCGTGAGCGCCTCTATTTCGGCGGCGAACGAGTCGAGTTGGGAGCCTTGCACCCACAGTCGTTCGGCGCGCACGACGTAATCCGCTTCCAGCTGTATCGAATTTTCTTGCGCGGAGGGGGTGTGTCTCGGCAGCGGACACGCCCCTTTTCGTGTCTTCTCCCTCTGGCGCCATGCTGGGTCCTTTTCTGCGTTGCGAGCTGTCCGTTTGTAACTGACAGTGTTCGTACGCAACCGGAATCGGTCTACGGCTTGCAGCACGCGTGCGGTGGCCCGCACGAGTCGTAGCCACGATGAAAATCGCTGAATGTCGGGAAGCGCCGCTCTTACATCTGGTTTGTTGGTGCGCGCGGCCGCGGTGTGTGTGCGCTCTTCGCCGGTGTTTTCTATCTTCTCGGTAGGCGTGTCGCTCGGCCAGGTCGTGGGGTCTTCGTACAAGAAGCGGGGTCCCACGAACCATCGATGATACTGGTCGAAGTCGACTGGCACGTCGCGAGTAGCGTCGTCGGCTGCGTTGAGATGCGTCGGTAGCCATCTCCATTCGCTGGCGTTTGTGTGTTCTTCTATCTCAGCGACTCGGTGTGCGACGAAAGGTTTGAATGCGCGTGGTCCGGCGTGGAGCCACGCGAGCACTGTCTTCGAGTCGCTCCAATAAAACCTTCGGTCTGGTTTCAGCTGGTATTCTTCGGTGATCGTAGCGGCGAGCCGACTTCCCAATACTGCGGCTTGCAGCTCGAGGCGAGGTATTGAGACGATTTTCAGTGGCGCGACCCGCGCTTTGGCTGCGGCGAGGGTCACGCTCACCTGGCCTTCTGACGTGGTGGTAAGCCAGTACACTGCGGCGACGTATGCAGTCTCACTGGCGTCGACGAAGGTGTGCAGCTCTCTTCTGACGGCGGCGCGGAAGTGCGGATGGCATCGCGGTAGGTTGATGCCTCGCAGCCCGCTCAGCTGAGCGAGCCATCGGAGCCACGTTGCGGCCAGCGGTGGTGGAAGCTCGTCGTCCCACCCTGTGCCGAGCCTCCAGGTCTCCTGCAGTAGTTTCTTGGCCTGTATGGTCACAGGCGAGACCAGGCCCAGCGGATCGAAGAGCGACATGACTGTGCGCAGGGCTTCTCTTTTCGTAGGCGTGCGGCTGCCGTCCATGACGGCCACAGCTACCCGCGCGAAGTCGAGGTTGAAACTGAGAGTGTCTTCGACTGGTTTCCAGATGAGCCCCAGTATTTTCTCGTCGCTTGCTTCATGGTCGAGCGTGACGTCTCTCGCAGACGACTGTTCGGTTGCGTGCGCGCGGAGTACTTCGATGCTGTTAGACGCCCATTTCCTCAGGTGGAAGTTAGCCTTCTCGTGGACGGCGCGCACCTCTTCAGTTATGCGGAGAGCTTCCGGGACGGTATCGAAACTCTGGAGGTAATCATCCATGTAATGGTGGTGAATGATTGCCTCCGCCGCCTCCGGGTGTTCTTGCCGATGCTTCTCCGCGTTAAAGTTCTTCACGTGTAGTGCTGTGCAAGGTGAAGATGCGGCGCCGAATATGACGGATTTCATTCGGTATTCGACGGGTGTGCCCTCCCGCCGGTGCGATCGCCACAGGAAGCGCAGCGCGTCTCTGTCTTCTTCGTTGATCGCGATGCGCAGGAACATTTCTTGTATGTCGGCAGCGACGGCCACAGGATGCTGTCGGAACCGCATGAGGACCCCTGGCAGAGATTGCAGCAGGTCTGGTCCCGACAGTAGGTGGTCGTTGAGCGAAGTTCCTCTGTAGCGTGCGGCGGCATCGAAGACGGGACGCACTTTCCCCGGTTTGGCTGGGTGCGTGACGGGGAAGTGCGGCAGGTACCATGTCTTGCCTGGCGTGCTTGGACTCTTCGCAGGTTCGGCGTAGTCTTTGTCCAGCAGATTTTCTATTTGTTCTTCATATTTCTCACGGAGCGCTGGTTGTTTGTCGATATTCTTCTCCGTGCTGTACAGACGCTTCAAGGCACTGTCGTAGTTATTAGGCAGTGTGACTACGTCGGTTTTCCATAACAGACCCGTGCTGTAGCCCCCCGACGATGATTCTGTGGTTTTTTCTTGAAGTATTTTCATAGCTCGGTCGTCAGGGTCTGAGCGCGTCGTCTTCGGTTGTACGCCCAGCGATTCCAGAGCGAAGTGTTTTTTCACGGCTTCGTCCAGACGGTCGTCGTTGGTCGTTATTCTGTAGATGTGATGGACTTGGGACCCCAGGCTCCTAGTGATAGAGCCGTGGAGTACCCAGCCAAGCGGAGTGTGCGACGCTACAGGTTGGTCGGAAGGTCCTCTACGGACGTCGTGTGCGAGCAGCAATTCCCAATTGTCTTGACCAATGAGAATCTTCGGTTGGGCTTCCTCGTAGCTGACGTACTCGAGAATGTCCGCCAGGTGGCGACACTCGCGCAGGCGGTTTCGATCGACGGCTTGCGGCGCTAGGTTCATCTGCTGCATGGTGCGCGCCCCGACGGTGAATTCTTGTTTGTTGCCGCGGAGCCGGAGCGCCACGCGGCGCGACGCTGTCCTCTCTACTGTGGTGCCGGCGATCGCTGTGATGTGCAGAGGGTCGATGTTTCCCTCCGCACCGACGTGTGTAGCGACGCTCTCGTCCACCAGCGTCACGGTGGAGCCATCGTCCAGCAGGGCGAATGTATCGATATGGCCCTGCGGCCCGGTGACTCGTACTGGCAGAATCTTCAAGTAGGTTGTCGATGAATGGTGGCGTGGCGTGAAACTATTAGCCACTGTTTCGGATTCTTTCTTCTCAGCGACATTTTCGAAGTGGAGTAGCGGGTGGTGGCTGCGCTGGCAGCCGTCTTCTCCACACGCGTTCAACTTGCAACGGTGGCTGTATGTCCGCACACGAAGGCAACGGAAACATAGGCGCTGGGCTTTAGCGATCGCCCAGCGCTCGCTGTTCTCGGCGGCCTTGAACTTCTTGCATTCGTATGCTTCGGTGTGTTCGGTCTGCTGGCACACGGGACATGTCGCTGCTTTGCGGGTGTCGTTATTTGCTGTGTTCGTGCGCTGCGGTCTAGGTTTGCCCGCAGCGCGAGGCGACGGTGGCGCCCTCTGTTTGTTCGCTGCGTTGTGCGACGGTGGCGTCCCGTCGAGGCTTGCTATATCTTCGGGTTTGGCGTGTCTTCCACAGGATTTGACCTCCCGCTCCATGAATTGGTACAGTAGCGAGAGGTCTTCTTCTTCTGGCGTATATCGTTCTGTGAAGTCGTACCATCGGTAACGTTGCGTCGGGGTCATCTTCTCGACTATCTGTGACAGTATCTCTGGGTTATCGAGATAGCGTTTCTTGCTGAGCGCCCGAAGTGCCGCAATGCCCGAAGTCACGCGACCAGCGAACTGGCAGAAGTCACGTGGCACGTCGGTAGTGCGTGGCAAACTTCTTAGTCGGTCCAGTTCGGCGAATGCTATGGTTTCTGGTCTTCCGAAGCGCGCTTCTAGCTCGTTCATTACCTCAGCGGGCAGGGCGTTCGTGATGAACTGCCCGCTGACGGCATCCTTCGCTGGTCCCCGCAGTGCTCGTCGTAGCCGGGCCGAGTTCTCTACTTGTGTGAAGTAAGCAGAGGACTCGTTGTAGGCAGCCCGGAATGCGAGCCAGTCGGTGTGGGCGCCGTTGAACGGGGTCAGCTCCCCGATGTACTTCGGCACTGTAGTGTGCCCACTGGAGCGGGCGGCGAGTGCGATGGCCGACGCTAGTTGTGAGAGATCGAACTGTTCTGTTTTCGTCCCCACGGCGTCGGTTTTCGGTAGAGGCGCAGGCGGAGGCAGCAGAGGGGCGGGGGGAACGACTTTAGACGGATATTCGTTCCCCGAAGCGACCCGTTGCGGATTATCGTTCTCTGGAACCACCTGCTTCTGTTCTGTTGGCTGCTTGTCGAGCCAACGTAAGACCCGGTCATGGTCTTCTTGGGCAT
Source organism: Metalampra italica (assembly GCA_949699065.1). NCBI lineage: Eukaryota > Metazoa > Arthropoda > Insecta > Lepidoptera > Oecophoridae > Metalampra > Metalampra italica. Next base: position 10,583,923 of record OX452979.1, on the reverse strand, counting down.
CCGTGGTCATCTCGGAGCTTGTGTCTTCGTCGTCTGCAGCTGCGATGGTTCGATTGGCCCTGGCCAGCTCGGCCTTGGCCAACTCGAACTTGAGACGGGCGATTTCTTGATCTTCTAGAGCGAGACGGCGAGACTTTTCGGATTTCGACGCGACTGACTTCGTCTTCTTTTTTGCGCTCATCGGTGGAACTGGGACGGCGGCGGCTTGAACGGCTGACGGAGACTTGGGCGGTACCTCGTGAATTAAGGGGTACGGCCCACTGTGGCCTGCTAAGGCGGCTGGAGCGCTGTCGGCTTGCAGGTCAGTCGGCGGACGGTCCTGCAGCTCCATTCCTTGCTGGTCTTCAGCTTCGTCGTTTTCTTGCCGCTCGACGTCTTTCGGCTGTTCGCTTGGCTGCTGATTCCTCGTGGTAGATCTGGTTATCGGCATGGTAGATCTTCGATTCTGTATCTTCTGGATCCGGCTCGAAGGACCAAAATGTGCGGGATTTAGGGGATCTGGGCTTCGATATGAAGCGCCAATGGACCCCGTTGTAACGAAGCGAAGATGGTGACAGGAGATTTTGGAGTAAATGACAGCAGCAATTAGAGCAAATGTTTCTATTTTCAATAACGAAGTTCAGTATTGTGCATAAATTTTCTCCGCCCCTCGCCTATTTATATCCCCTTTATTTGGTTCGCAACTAGCGGCGTCTGTGACGAGCGAACACTCGAGAGAGTGAGAGGGACGCCGCTAGTTGCGAAAGGGATGGGTATAGGCGAGGAGCGGGAAAGGGAGAGGCATTTTCTCCCTCTTTTTAACAAAACACGTATACTATTTTTATTTCTATACAAACTTAAAACTATACATAATTTAAATACTATTCTGTCGCGTACAAAAACAACTTCTTCGTTAAGAAATGTTTTTTGTACCTTGACGACCTACTAAAATTATCTACCCTTAGAGCCGATATATTGTTTTCAATTTGAATTGGGACCACCCTCGAAATATAGCCTTAACAACAATTTTTATTTATTCAAATCCGGTCACAATTGGCGAAGATATCGCGATACACAAAAACACTACACAGTCGAACCTTCTTAATTGAAGTCGGTTGAAAACGAAGTTCACTTTGTGTAACATGTCCATTACCATGTTTCCGCTCGTTGCACCAGTCACAAACCATTACAATGACTTCCAAGATTTCCCTTAAATTATGAAGTTAGAATTAGAAGTCTTCTCGTCCCAAATACCGCAGTGTCTCAAGACGAAAGTCTTCGACCAGTGTGTGTTGCCAGTGATGACATACGGTACCGAGACGGGTCGTAAGAAGGCTCAAGGTCACCCAGAGGGCAATGGAGAGAGCTATGCTCGGAGTTTCCCTGCGAGATCGAATCAGAAATGAGGAGATCCGCAGGAGAACCAAGGTCACCGACATAGCTCAAAGAATTGCGAAGCTTAGCTTAGCTTTTTTTTTTTAGGCAGTGGGCTGGGCACATCGCTCGTAGAACTGACGGCCGTTCTCGAGTGGCGACCACGTATCGGAAGACGCAGTGTAGGCCTCCCACAAGGTGGACCGACGATCTGGTGAAGGTCGCGGACCTGGCTGGATGAGGTTAGCGCAGGACCGGTCTTCGTGGAGATCCTTGGGGAAGGCCTTTGTCCAGCAGTGGACGTCTACAGGCTGATATGATGATGATGATGAAGTTACACAAAAACTTTTTTCGAAAGGAAACAACATTCTCAAGTGGTCGTTATCAAAGCGCTGGAAATATGACGCGGGGGGCGGAGAGCAGCGGGACGGGGGAGGGGCGGAGGGCCCCCCAACCTTAAAATAGAACCCCACACCCCCGCACTAGAGACGTAACGGCATTGACCCGTGGGAAATATCGATAGCACCTAATAATTGCGTGTTTATATTTGGCGAATCGGTTATATATAATACTCGGGCAGGAATCGGCGATTATTAGCAGCGGTTGTTACTGAATAATCGAATCAATAGCTATGGCAATAAAGTTGGATTCAGCGGGAACTCCACCGTGGCTGTTACGACGTTGTTCGCGGAAGTGGGGAGAACGTTTTATTTACTTTTCGGGAGCAAAAACCCTCATTTAAAATGTTCTTTGACAAGGAGTTGCGTGTATGAAATAAAGGATATCTACTCGTACATTTCTTATAGAGAATGTAATTTTAGCTTTACGTATAAGACCTGTAGGTATATATGTGTCAAACACTTAGCCGACGCCAACCATTGGGCCAATCGCGCTAATTCTGAACGATATTACCAAATCCAAACCATAACCAAAAACGTTATGCTGCATGTACACGTTTGGCAAACCTTTACAAACGCAAACCAAACCCCTGCTCCACACGTTTGCGTTTGCTGAGGTTTGTTAAACGTAATATCGTTCGGAATTAGCGCGATTGGCCCGATGTACTCACAGTTGGCAGTAATATTACTGGAATGCAACGCACGCTTGTACGAAGTATCGTTCGTGCGAAATACGAGTGTGTGATGTACGATTGTGCGACATGTCATTTAAGCGAAGTATCGTTCGTGTGAAATACGAGTGTACGATTGTGCGACATGTCATTTAAGCGAAGTATCGTTCGTATGAAATACGAGTGTACGATTGTGCGACATGTGATTTGTGCGAAGCATCGTTCGTGCGAAATACGAGTGTACGATTGTGCGACATGTGATTTGTGCGAAGCATCGTTCGTGCGAAATACGAGTGTGCGATGCACAATTATGCGACATGTGATTTGTGCGAAGCATCGTTCGTGCGAAATACGAGTGTGCGATGTACGATTGTGCGACATGTCATTTGTGCGAAGTATCGTTCGTGCGAAATGATATTTAAAAGTCAGTTTGGACTAATAGGAAAACAACGAAATTATGAGAAGTTTTATGCACTGCCAGGAATTATTGTAACGCATTATTTTGACATTTTTGAAATTTATTACAGTAATATGTACAAGGTTATATACAAATATATAATATAAATTATATACAAATAAAAATTATAAAAACGAATATACCTTTTATAATTAATTATAAAAGTTGACATTTTGAATTTTAATTTGAATTGAATGTATTGTTTATGTTTAACCCACTTGCATGTTGGATTTAGTTTATAAGTAAGCTGGTGTTATTAAATGAATAAATATAAAATATAAAGTTATTAATAGGGCTGATCTAACTTGAGGAGACTTAAGTGTCCGTTAACATTGATGATCTTTCCAGCATCCGGGAGTGGTCTCGTGGAGTTATTTGAAAAGGGTAGCGCAGTATTTAGACGTGACGGATGCTTCATTAGACGAGAGTTTTAACTCGAAACGGGCCGGCCATTTGTTTTAATTAACGCTGTTTAATTTTGGCGGCTTTATCAGCGGCCGATCTAGCGCAACGGAGATTTTGTGCCATTGATTTTGAAAGTTGATTTTGAGGAGATCCGCTGGAGAACCAAGGTCACCGACATAGCTCATAGAATTGCGAAGCTGAAGTGGCAGTGGGCTGGGCACATCGCTCGTAGAACTGACGGCCGTTGGGGCAGAAAGGTTCTCGAGTGGCGACCACGTATCGGAAGACGCAGCGCAGGCCTCCCACAAGGTGGACCGACGATCTGGTGAAGGTCGCGGGACCCGGCTGGATGAGGTTAGCGCAGGACCAGTCGTCGTGGAGATCCTTGGGGGAGGCCTATGTCTAGCAGTGGACGTCTACATGCTGATATGATGATTTTGAAAGAATTAGATGCTATTGCAAACGTCCTGTACCTTGAAGGAAATGGACCTTCCAAGAAATGGACATCCGAGGAAACGGTTCCATGGAGGCCAGAACCGATTATTCATTTACCATTTACAAGCGCACGTAGTTTTTATTGGCGAGTATCGCTTCAACGTCGCCGAGTAAACAGGGCCGTTGTGATGGAGGGACCGCAAATATTGGGCACCGGCAATCACAGCGCGCTGGCGCTAGGGACGGGGCATGTCGGGCGGTAGTCGAGCGGCGGGACATTGTCGGGACAACAAAGTTTTATCGACTAAATTTCAGGGCGAAATCAAATATGTTACTTTCAGATTGGACATTATTTATTTATTTTATTTTAAATAGAAAGGCAGCTTATAGCTGATGCTTCCATATCAGCAGTGACTTGCTTTCATTATTTATATTAATTTTTTGCGTCTTTTTAGATTTGAGGAAGTTGTCTTGTCTGTTCTTGAACATGTTTACAGTACAGAATTTTATTATATTATTCACATTGGACGATTTTCAGTTAGGACATTTTTTAGATTGGACGTTTTTCAGTTTGGACATTTTTCAGATTGGACATTATTACAGTAAATCATTTAAGCGCGTCAATTTTTATGTAGACACCGCTTCCTGGGTGTTAGCGCTGAGAAGAAGCGGCGCAAGAAGCTTCTGCAACACATCTTTTAAAATCAAGTTTGTAAATAATTGTTTGTAAAGATTGTGAGAGGCTGTCGAAGTTTTAGTGTACAGTTTAGTTTTTTTAGTTTTAGTGTGTGGGTTGGGTCCCGCTGAGTATTAACTTTCTCAAATAAAATGTGTCTAGTTGTTTGCAGTCGTCGTTAAAATTAGCAACAAAACATATTTTTTTATAGTACCTAATCAATTTACGGTATTTGAATTTCTTTATTTACGTGAAAGTTGTTATGAGATGAAAGAAATGAAAAAAAAACAGTGAGCTTTTAGCAATTGAAGAAGAAATGTCGTAGCACCTAAAATATAGGTGGTAGATAACAAACTGACGTGTAAAATGTACCCAGTGTACTCTTGCAATAAAATATTTTGGCTTTGTCCCGTTATTTCCGGGACAAATTGGCGACTCTAAGGACAGGATACGACAGGTGCCGCCGGCAATTCGCAACGCAAATACACCCACTGCTGGAAATTACGGTGTACATTGTACAATGTACATTACGCTTGACTGTACAATCATAAAATGGGGATTTCGGATCGGAAACGGGAGGAAAGTTTAATTTTCAGCTTTTGTTCCGTATGTTCGAGGTAAACACAGGCGTTTGTGTTGAGATTACAAGCAACGCTTTTATTTTGATAATTATGGGCATATTTATCGGGATATAAGGCGTTACGTTTATTCAATTATGTACAAAAAAATTTATTCCGTATCTTAAGAGAGCGTCAGTGGCCTAAGATAAGCGTCAGTGGGATAAGACGCGACCTATCATATCGAAAGGTCCGAGGTTCGATCCCCGGTTGGGTCATGTACCAATGGGTTTTTTCTCGAAACTTAAGTACATTTACTGACTGCTCTCAAACGGTGAAGGAAAACATCGTGAGGACACCTGCATACGCCGATGAAGAAATTCTTAGGCGCATGTGAAGTCCGCCAATCCGCACTGGGCTAGCGTGGTGGACTATAGCCCGCACGCCCTCGTTAAGAGGGTAGGCCTGAGCCCCAGCAGTGGGGACATTAATAGGCTGTTGATGATGATGATATGTATCTTAGTTTTTGTTGAAAATGTTTTTGTTAGAAAAGATTTTTCGTATGCTTATTTAATAAGCGCTTTTAATTGTTGTATTATTTTGTTAGTGCGAAAAATACATGCCTACTCGTATATACAAGCTGTTGCCCACGGCTTCACCCGCGTTAAATTTGGATTGACCAATTTACATTAAAATCTTTATTCACAAATGAATTAGAGCCTAGTGTTATTCTGATGTAGGTATAGTCTACGAGTATTGTAAAGTTTCATCAAAATCTGTTCCGTAGTTTTTGCGTGACAGAGGAAAGAAAGACAAAGCAGAACAAGCAAAACTTTTGCGTTTATAATAATTAGTAGGATTTCTATGGATATTTAGCTCATATCGTGAAATTTCTCAACTTTATATAATTTCATGTAATTTTCTAGCAACGACACGGAATGATGCGTATAAGCGATAAGCAATATAGGCTCAACGCAGACGCTGGCGTGACGTCACAAGGCGCGTCTCTGACGTCACCACCCTCCCCCCCCCCCTCCCCTCCCCCCCCCCTCCTCCCCCTCGCCCCCCTGGGTGCGGGGGAGGGCCGCGTACTGCGTAAATCGAGTGTATTGCGATGCTGAAAGTTCCAGTACAATCTTTCACCAGTTCAGGGGAAAACAGATTCTCGAGCTAAGTAAATAGGTGTGGATTTAGCGTGATACAGATGTAGCTGATTTATGTTTAAAGACATAAGTACAGTTGGTTAGGTAAGGTCCGTAGGTAGGGCTGCCACCTTACAGAATTAATCTGCTTGACGTCATTGGGCCATTGTGACGTACGCTACTACGCTTTTGTTGTAAGGATGTGCATTTGCCCAACTGTGTGACCAATTTCAACTAATTCTAGGCTGTTGATTCAGGCATTCTGTACGGGTAGCTGGTAGTTTATTGTAAAGTTGTATAGTCGCTGTGACCTTTGGCTAAAAGAGACTAAACAAAAAACAAAGAAACAAAATTAAACTGAAAATAAATTTCAAGTTCAATATTTCAGACAATATCCATATTATAATGTTAGTAATGCTTAAAAACTTTCAAACTATGTTAACTAAAATTATACAATAAATGAAAGTTTCAAATTGAAACATTTTTATTGAAATACATTTTAATTAAATTAAAATTATTTCTTGATAGATTTGGCACTGAAGAGGTAAAATTCTTAAATTATTCCTATTCTTAAATTTTTAATAAATGCTATTTCTAATTCATTATCTGTTGATTACACGGCAACATTGGAGTGTGCTATTGGGCGGAGCTGTATATTTTCATTTTCATTTATTATTCGGTAACAATATTAAATTGTGTTCGAAATTCGTAACTAAAAATAAAATTAATACAATCTGCGTAATTAATCAAAAATAAAATAAAAATATATAAGTAAATAATTACATTCAATGTCACGTGTAGAAAAAAATAATGAACCACAATGTCAAAATAAAAAACAATATTAAAATCAAAAATATATTGTGTTGAGCGTTATTTACGACTGTTGTGAGACAACCCTGCCCGTCCCGAGACGTAGTGCCTTGTCAATGATTAGGGGGTGGTCCACACATCACGGCTGAGGGGCGAGCGATAAAGGACGGACGTTACGACACAAATTACTTATGACTAGTCTATTGTTGTGGTGAAATGGAAGAGAGAGAGCTGATGATAGATGGAGGGGGTCCGAGCATCTGTATTGTTTTTATTACGTTTGTGAGCCAATATGTTTCGGTTAGAGTATATTTAGGAGACGTTTTTATTTGATTTATTTGTATCTTTGTACACTCTTTGTTAGATTTTTGAAACTAAAATACACGTTTTTACATGTAGATGTTGTGTTACAATTCATTGCGTAGATACATTTAGGCTATTTTATTCATTAACCAGCATTGAACATCGACTCAAGGTGATGAAAAGCGGTTTTCAAGTATCTACCAAGTATTTTTAATGGTAGGTAGATCAAATTTTTTACAAAAAACAAACGACCTCTTTGTAACACCCCTAGTTGTAAATACAATAAAATAAAAATAAATAAATTCTAATAAATATTAGAATTGAGAACCTTCTCCTTTTTTAAAGCCGTTTAAAAATAGCTAGTTTTTTAAAAGACTTGCAAAAATTTTCTTTAGGTAAAAATTTGTCAAGTTATATTAATTAACAAACATGCAAAATTTATCTTTGGGTAGAATTTGACAAAAGGGAATGTTGTGTATTCAAGATTTATTTTCATGTAAAAGGGTCTCTTTTGGGACTAGAAGAAAATATGTGCGAAATTAAAGCGAAACAAGTCGTAAATTAAATACCAAGGGTAAAACATTGGGCACAACTTTACCCGTTATACCGTCAGGGTAAAACGTTGGTTAATTTATATGTATTTACGTACCTATATAAGATTTTTTTACGGCTCTGGAAACCAAACAACAACAAAAAAATTTAGAACCATCATAGTTTTATAAACCGGGCGGTTACAGCACGGCCTCTGCAAAACAAGGCACGACTAGGAGCTAGCGGCGATTTTCACTAAAGTTCACATCCTCACTAAAGCGATAAAATACATAAATTAAATACATAAATAATACAGTACATAAATTTAATGCGGATTACAACGGACCATTTTGTAACGAAACTGAAAGAGTTTTAATTTCCCGCACAATATACACACATAACCAGGTACATTAAGGGCCTCTTACACCGCTTGCTGATAAAGTACCAGATACCCTATCTGCATGTTATCTGACAGATAGCCTGTTTTTTTGGTTTCACAGGTATCTGACTGCCTATATCTTATATATTTTATATAGTCTATCACACAGATTTATCTGATAGATTAGTTTATCTCTAAGATTACTATCTGTAACAATATCAGGAAGTGGTGAAAGAAGCCCTAAAACTCGCAAAATACATCGTTTACTTTTTAATAAAAGCGTGTTTAAAATTTTTTTTTTTTTTTCTTAACTATTTTAGTAAATGTCGTAATTTTATACAATTGACTAAGTATTTATTTTTGATCGTCAGCACAGAATACATAATTGTCGTCAGTGTATTTTGCTTCAATCTTACTTAACGCCTTTTTATAAGGTTTCTCCGTCCAACTCATCCACGTCGATCCATAAAAAATGAAAGCCATAAACCATTTTGTTAATCCCACCAAACAATTTGCTACGAAAAGCTACGCGTCGTAGCCCGAAGCGAAGCAACAGTTCCTGCGTCTCCCATTCACCCTTCATTGAGAGAGTCGCGTAGGCGTTCGCCCCCTCTCCTCCCCCCCCGGGTCTTCCGTCCTTCTCTGCCTCGAGGCTACGCGTATGCTTCCGCCTCTGTCCCGCCGCCTACGCGTCCATTGACGCCCACGCTTGGCCCCATTCAGCGATTGCGGCCCGATAGGGCTGTGCCTCGACGCTTAATCGAATGACGTATGATTAATAATGTGTTTTTTCGATTTTTGCGCGGAAAATAACAGAGTTTAAATGGAATTTGTTATTTCCATTTAATTATTTGGTGTGAACTTTTACGTAGATAGCAGTGAAATTCGATTGTTTTTACAAAATACATAGGTGGACGGATAATTAGAAACATGGCAAGATTTTCATACAATCGAGGTCACTTTGAAGCCATGGGTCTCCGTGAAGAATTGATCAGGGCATGATCTGATGACGGTCATCGATAGAGTACATGGAGGACTTTCAGATCGCTATAGATATCCAACTGATCAGATGAGCCGTTTGGTAGCAGCATCGTCATGTAGAAAAAAACCTGCAAAATGGCATAAAAATGTATGAAAATCTTAAAGTTAAGGAATCATGACGATGCTGCTCCCTAACGGCTGATCTGATCAGTTGGATATCTACGGTCATCTAAAAGTCCTCCATCTACTCTCTCGATGACGGTCATCAGATCATGCCCCGATCAATCCTACACGGAGACCCATGGCTTCAAAGTGACCTCGATTGTATGAAAATCTTGCCCTGTTTCTAATTATCCGTCCACCTATGTATATGCCGTATAATTATGTATTGAAACAAGATTTACATAAATATACCAGTTTGTACTGGTTTTGTTTCCACTGTCGTGCGGTCGACCGCACACACACGCCCAAACAATCAAGACAAGGATTAAATAATTGACAATTGACAAATAACATCCCGACTGGGACCAAATTGTACAAAGTGTGTCCCTAACTCCCTAATGGCAATCGAACCCACGTCCTATAGCGCTTGAGTTCAGCGACAAATACCTGCACATCTTTTCAATTTACATGAAAAAAAATAGCTGAGTTCATTATAACTCTATATAGGTACTTATATAAAATATTATTTACATTATAATAAGTTATATTCATCAACAGCCTATTAATCTCCCCACTGCTGGGGCTCAGGCCTACCCTCTTGACGAGGGCGTTCGGGCTATAGTCCACCACGCTAGCCCAGTGCGGGTTGGTGGACTTCACATGCGCCTAATAATTTCTTCTTCGGCGTATGCAGGTTTCCTCACGATGTTTTTCCTTCACCGTTTGAGAGCAGTCAGTAAATGTACTTAAGTTTCGAGAAAAAACCCACTGCTACATGGCATAGCCGGGGATCGAACTCCGGACTTTTCGATATGATAGGCCGCGTCTTATCCCCGACGCCACTGACGCTCGCTAATATTTATCTGTAACTAGCTGTAGATTTCAGAATAAATTGAAACTAAATAAAATCAACATTCCAGTATACAAGGCACTGCACTGTAATAACACTCTACGTACCACAGAATATGACTTAAATTTGAATAGCAGAGCAGACAGTTTCCGTGCGTTTTGCTACGCCGTCGTAGCACATCTCGTTGCCAGGGTTTTCCTGACAACCCTCGTAGCAGCATACGAAGTTGGTTTTTTCTTCTGATACGACTATAATAGCCTTGAATCAAAAAATGTTGCCTCTCCCATATGGATGAGTAATAAAAGCATTCTATGTGTGTCAAAATCGTGTCAAATGTATGACAATACTGTGACTCACTCACACATTCTCATTTTCAAACTCCATATAAATTTGTGTTAGCAACCTCCTCCCGCTACTCCGCTTCCTTTGTCCGCACCTCCCCGGTAAATGGCATCATAGGTTCCGATACTAAATATGCAAGATGCAGTCTCCATAGGGAGCGCGCGCGCCACCACGCGCTATAACCGTTGGGGTAGACGTGTTCTCTAGTGGAGATGTGGGCAAGCGTATTGTGGGACGCCCCCCGGCTAGATGGAGAGACGATCTGCTTAAGGCGGCTGGCAGTGACTGGATGCGGAGAACCGAGGATCGGGTTCAGTAGCGCGCCTTGGAGTCGGTTCAGACCAAGCGGAAATTTGCCCAAACACTTTTTGACGTCATTGACTGGCCTGTTGGCGTAGTGGTAGTGACCCTGCCTACTGCGCTAAAGGTCGTGGGTTCGATTCCCACCCGGGACCAACATTTGTGTGATGAGCATAACTGTTGGTTTTCGGATTCTGGGTGTTTGTATGTATTTATGTATTTATTTAAATGTATTTAAGTATGTATCAGTTGTCGAGTACCCATGTACAAGCTTCGGCTTAGTTGGGACTAAACAGCCGTGTGTAAAATTTTCCAAACATTATTATTATTATAATAACGAAAAGAAAGTATTTTTACTTTTTTAATAGGTAAGTGAATTAATTTGTATTTTTTTCTTGAGTTTGTTAACTTAATTAATTTGTTAACATAATTATGCTAAATATAAAACAGTTCCCAACTTGTAGTAAAATAAGTACCTACAGAAAATTCCTTCACTCTGTATTAAATAAATGAACAAGACGATACGGTACTGAAATGAAAAGTCTAGATGTGACTTATTTTGGATGAAAAAGAAATTATTGTATGATCGTAGAAAAATCACTGTTAGCGTAAAATGAATACAAAGAATTGCAGCTAAATATACTTGCAGGGACATAAAACACCTGCGGCTATACCGAGTACAGCCTGCCCATTTTTGTTACTAACTGTTACCTTGAAAAAAGGGATGGATTGTCTCGTATACCTGTAGGACATGTTTATACATATTAAAATACCTACCACCCTCACCAAAGTTACTTAATGGCCGTATAGCCGTAATGCGGCTTCGCTCCTCTCGTAAAGGGCAAAGGTACAAATCTGTAGAGCCACACGAACTCCCAAATTAATCGTAATTCCAAACAGGACTGCTAACGATACGCCATCTAGACGCACCGAACTTTAGGGTGTGGTTACATTGGCGCGGAGATGAGCGGAGCGGAGAAGTAGCGCTTTTAAAAAAGAAATAGTCATAAAACGTCGATAGGGTGGCTCTGACAGCAGCATCTAATGTCAAATACGGCGAAAAGGTTGGCAAAAGTTTGTGACGCTGTATTTTTTTTAAAAGTAGATTTTGGCTTGGTAACGAGACCTTTAAGCCATATCTTATTTTGTGACGCTGTACCATAAAATGCATTCTTAGAGACGCTACTTCGCTCGTCCAACCTTCTTCTATCACTCTATCAGCCACCGGCCATTTTAAAAGCATTATTTTAATTCAAAATCTAAGTGTTCGTTAAATTGCAATTTATATATATTTTTTATCAATGTTCTCCTATTTTGGACGATGCTTTAAAATAAACTAAATTGTTGTTTTGTACGCGTTCTTTGAAACCTACCACTTCGCCTTCCGCTCCGCTTTCCGCTGTGCTCTCCGCTCCGCCTTTGAATGTAACCGCAGTCGGCCATTTGCATAATAACATAGGGTATAATTTATTCGGGGTGTTTCGTCTAATACTCCCTTAAATATGGATATTATTTAATTTATTTTTGTCGAGAAACATTTGTTAGGCGGCCGTGAAGGTTGCGGCGTAGATATTTCTCTGTTTATATTGAGCCTATGTGAACATAATACATTTTAAAGGCAATGAGTTCTAATCTTATGGCTCTGGAAATTGCCTTCGAGTGAACGCCATTTTTTAAAACTACACATTATAGTCCCTAGGGGTATAATATTGTACTGATTTTCATTACTCCCGCGGGTGTATATAGGCCATTGTGTTTCTGTATGCATGCATATAATAATCCACATAACGAGCAAGTGTGATGAAAATTATAATATGGGTTTCGAACGTTATAAACAAGGTTCAGAATTTTCATGGCGAAAATCAAAATGCGTAAGCATTGGACGTAGAAAATCATGATTTTTAACTTGTAAATTTAAAAAAGTTAATTCATTCATTTCATTCATTCAACAGCCACTGTCAGTCGCTCGCTGCCATGGCAATACGACGCAGCGTGATCCATTTCTATTAGTAGGATACAAAGGTGACATTGTGAAACAGCGCCATATGTTTCATCAACAGCCTACTAATCTCCCCACTGCAGGGGCTCAGGCCTACCCTCTCAACGAGGGCGTGCGGGCTATAGTCCACCACGCTAGCCCAGTGCGGGTTGGTGCACTTCACATGCGCCTAAGAATTTCTTCTTCGGCGTATGCAGGTTTCCTCACGATGTTTTCCTTCACCGTTTGAGAGCAGTCAGTACATGTACTTAAGTTTCGAGAAAAAACCCATTGGTACATGGCCCAGCCGGGGATCGAACCTCGGGCCTTTCGATATGATAGGTCGCGTCTTATCCCCGAGGCCACTGGCGCTCTCTGCCATTTGTTTAATGAAGTTTAATCTATGTATTTTATGTATTCAGCGCCACCTGTGGCAAGCTGCTCTAACTATTTGGTTCGTAGGTTTACATGAAATCATGACTTCACCCGCATATTTGGATTTATATGGCCAATTTGCACAATATCTTTTTGAATTATAGCCTTATGTGGTATTCTAATGTATGATCTGCATTACTGTAAAGTTTCATCAAAATGTAATGCTCAGTTTTTGCGTGAAAGACTAACAAACATCCATCCCCACAAACATCCTTACAAACTTTCGCCTTTATAATATTAGTAGGATTAGTTTTTCATCATATCAGCCTGTAGACGTCCACTGCTGGACAAAGGCCTGCTGGACAAAGGATTAGTTCTTAATTGTAGGTTGTTTAACTTCTTGGCTCAGATGTGGTCATTGCACTTTTATGCAGATGCGATACTTCTAACCTGTGCCTCCCGACCTACACGGGCTATGACGTAAAAGTGAGAAATCGATACGTCCCACCCACTGCACTAGAGGGAAGCAGTTGCGCAATTGCAATGACCTTCACCTCTCACCTTGACCTCCCGCACCGCCTACGGCCGCACCAAAATACCAAGGGTCGTACCGTTCCCCGCACTACGCTTAAACACTTTCACTCTTAATTTTACCGAAAATTTTCTCATTTTTCCTACCATTACCTGCTCATTTCAAGTAATATAACAGTGAGTTGTGCTGAAAACCGCAATGGATATCGTCGGAATACGTATCATGGATTTGTGATTAAATTTCTGGTACGAGGTAAGGAGGTACCACCCTCTGAATTTTCCGTCCCAATTTCAGCGATTTACATATCAACAAAACGATGGCTTATATGCAAATTGGACTGTATTACAGAAAGGCTACGGTGGGTTTTGAATAGCAAATGGAAATGGAAAATTATTCCTGGTTTATACATCTGTGCGACGTCATTTGTGATGAGGTTATAGACGCTTTATATGTGTCGTTATTTGGCGCTTTTCAGGTTTAGTGCGACATGAAATTTCATACAGTATTTCGTACTGGCAAGAGGGTCATTTCGCATCAGGAAAGTTCGATTTTCGGAACTGATTTCGAGTATGAAATGGAACTTTTTACTCAAGGTAGTAGAAAAACCCTTTAAATCGGCGGAATTTTCTCGCATTTTCCACAACTGTTAACCACCATCTTGTTTCCTTCACCATCTGGCGAAACGCGACGCAATTTCTTACTTGAAAACAAAATTAAGCCCCCGCTGAACAATGTGCAAAGGTTCTATTTTTAGCGCAATTTAACTTTGCAAAGTCCTGGGTGAAGGCATGGCACGTAAATGCTTGAGTAATTCGCTTAGTTGTTCTAAATGGAGAAACTTTTAGGCTATCCCACCGAATAATAGTACCAGAGCGAACACTGATCTGGGTCATAGGCCTTCTTTAACATTCACCAGTGTCACAGACTACATAGTAGGTACTACAGAAGCGTCACTCCCTGATAGTGCTCTAAAACCCCTAAAATGTGGTCAGCGCTTGCGAAATTGAGCTATATTGTGCGTTCGGGCGCTTATACATTTCGGTTTTGTGCGCTGCGTCGTGAAAAGCTTATTACGTAGGCTGTTTGGTTGAGATTAGCGCGAATTTTCATACCTAGACTGTAGTGGCACAGGGTCCGGTCCAGTATTCCGTCTCATCAACCGCTTTTGGTTACTTTTTCCGGTTGTCGGTCCATTTGGCTTATGAACATCATGTTTCATTTGTCTGTCTGTTCACGTCCACCGCTGGACATAGGTTTTTGTTACAATATAAAGCGGCCTTGCGGCAAAATTGCAGCCTTTATAACTCATGCCACCAAAAGCATGTAAGGTCTAATTATTATTATTAATATTAATTAATTATGACTACCAGTCTTTAAGCTTTAAAGTTTGTAATTGATGATTTTTTAAATTGATTTTTCGCAATAAAATGTTTACCTAGTACTTATCAATATGTCTATTTCAGTCGTCAAATATTTTTTTGTAGTTAATTACTTATATTTTAAATTCCTCAAAACAACAAGAGAATTGAAGGTCCGACTAATTAGACGTTTGAGAGCTGAACAAACCATCGTTGTTATAAAGAAAAATAATTAACTGAACTTCTCTGCCGGCTCAGTGACTCCAAAAAGAAATCATAAATTGTAGTAGGTATTTTACTTTTTACTTTTAATACGGTCCGGCGGATTTCGGGGAAAATTACACAGGTCTTGAGCGTCCAAATTGCTTTCCAGACCCGGAGAGATTCCACCTTATTCCACATTGAGGTTTTCCAGACGCGAAGAGATCTGTACTGTGTTATCTACTGACAAATTACGCATTTTTACTAATTAATACAAGAGCAAGAAGACATCTTCCTTGAAAGTCTTCCTTGAAAGCTTTTTACGTATATTTTAAAATAAATATAAACCCCTCAATCCCGTTTGGTCTTATTACGGGAATGTCCACTCGGTGCTTTACGTCTATTTCTAGGAACGTCCATTTTCCCCGAATGTCCACTTCCCCGAACGTCAGGATAAGTCGACCATAAAATTTCTTTTTACTTTATTTAACTTTCTTGTTGTGTTTATTAAAATACTATCATTTTTCCGCGGCTTCGCCCGCGTATATAGAAAAGTTTTTTTCGTGTACATTGTGAAACAGCGCCCTCTATGTAGGCGTTTTATTACTTAGGGAATATTAGCGGACGCCCCGTGACTTCATCCGCGTTGAAAACTATCCTATATGTTATTCCAGAATATGACTATCACTGTACCAAGTTTCATCAAAATCTGTTCGATAGTTTTTGCGTGAAAGAGTAACAAACATCCTCACATCCAAACATCCTTAGAAACTTTTGCCTTTATAATATTAGTAGGATTAGTAGGATACCGTTCAATCTTGTTTGGATACCGTTCAATGTCTTTGGTCCAGCTGTCAGGGGCATGCGATGCGTCTATATACCGGTATACCGATACACAGTCCGTAGCTGTATTCTATTTAATATTTACAGTATAATATTAACTTCCGCAAAACTAATAAGTTGGTAACACTGGGTATTAGGGACAATTTATTCGATTTAAATTGTTAATTCTATTACAAGGGTCGAACTCGTTTCGTTTAATATTCATATCGTATCAACTCAATGTGCCTTTGAGGGTTACACCACCGCCACACGTAACTAATTGACACAGAAACGTCTAGATTAGGGTAAACAAGAAACAAGCAATCGTTAACATAGGTAGACGTAATTAGTATTTTATTTATTAGTGAAGTAATGAAGTCAAGTCAAATTCTAAATATTTTATTCCACTATTATATTATAGTCCGGCTCCAGTTAGGTAGGTCCAACTTCGAGAAATAGGTCAATCGTCGAATCCAACTCGGCTGGGCAGCGTTCGGGAAGCTACGCTACATCTTCTCGTCCCAAATACCGCAGTGTCTCAAGACGAAAGTCTTCGACCAGTGTGTGTTGCCAGTGATGACATATGGTACCGAGACGTGGTCGCTCACTATGGGCCTCATAAGAAGGCTCAAGGTCACGCAGAGGGCAATGGAGAGAGCTATGCTCGGAGTTTCCCTGCGAGATCGAATCAGAAATGAGGAGATCCGCAGGAGAACCAAGGTCACCGACATAGCTCAAAGAATTGCAAAGCTGAAGTGGCAGTGGGCTGGGCACATCGCTCGTAGAACTGACGGCCGTTGGGGCAGAAAGGTTCTCGAGTGGCGACCACGTATCGGAAGACGCAGTGTAGGCAGGCCTCCCACAAGGTGGACCGACGATCTGGTGAAGGTCGCGGGACCCAGCTGGATGAGGTTAGCGCAGGACCGGTCGTCGTGGAGATCCTTGGGGGAGGCCTTTGTCCAGCAGTGGACGTCTACAGGCTGTGATAATGATGATGATGATTATATTATAGTACACTAACATTTATACACGTCAATTTCGATCTACCACCGCTTGGTGTTGTTTAGGAATCTGTGGTTAGAGTAAGGAACTCAAGAAATTCTTAATCTAAGAGCGTTTTAGGATAAGGAACAGAAATCCTTATTGTAAGATACCTTGTATGGACCTGAAGAAATCCCTCCAAAAAGCCTTTCGATTTTTAAAATTTTTCTTTAGTTCTTAATCAAAGGTTCCGTCTAAATAACAAGAATAAATGAACTTTAGTCTAATCTGTGGTATTGAAAAAGCGGCGCAACAAACTTCCGCGCATCTTTTAAAATCAAGTTTGTACAGATAACAATTTGTTTGTAAAGATTGCGCAAGGCTGAAGGCATTTTTGCAAGAACATTCGAACCTCTTTTGGTCGCGCGCGCGCTCCTGGGAGTAGCTTTTTTTTTAAATTCATGCATTTTTGTCATTCAAATAATCGTCTATTTCACAATATGCTATCTTACAGTTGTTTTTTAATGTAATTCTTAAATTCTCTGCCTTTCATATTAGTCCAGTAGACACAAGATAGTGCCCTTCGATAATTCTAAAGTTTTTTTTATTTTAAGTAACTTATTTTTGCAGTGGATAACCTAGGTGAATTCCTTGCTATGTTAAAAATGCTAACAGTTTAGAGTTATGCAATAGGTATAAAGTAATATCCACTGGTAGTTTAATGTACAAGCAAATCTCCTCAGGTTATATAGTCTGAATATGAACAAACCGTACTAAAAAGTAAATGTTTTTGTTCCAGGTACTGTCCTAGGTGTCGATCGAAGTAAACCCAATTTGCTGGTAGTTAACGAGCCTCCGGGGATGTAAGAGCAAGGTTGGCTAATTATAAATTAGATAACGACTCCCTAACTGACCTTTTAGCTCAAGAGATGGTGGGGGCGTAACACGATTAGAATTGGATCTAATTGGAAAGAAATACAGAAGAATGGCAGCTACCTACAACTAGGTAACTACTATTTTGAATGGGGCCCACTATGTATCTGAGTTTGTAACTAGCTACAAAGTGGAAAATGGTGTCGATTCGCAGGTGCACACGACTGAACTAAATTTAGTCTATTATGCTCTTTTTTATCTGTAGAAATAAGAAAAAGATGGCATGTATTTTAGAACTGTCAAATTAGTTTAGTCCTGTCAGACACAAGAAAATAACCATGGTTTGTATTGCAACTTAGAACATATGTTTGTAGGTAGTTTATATTATTTACAGTACAACTTTGGGCATTGGTTTAGAACTCGTGGTCTAGTTTAAATTCTAATGATAGACTTAATTTTCTACAAACCGACTAAATGCTTCTACTTATTAATTCATATTTCATTGTTTACTCAATTGTAAACTGACCTCGACCTGTTTTTATTGTCTACATGCAACTTATCTCATTTTTCATGGCAATTTACTGTCAATAACGTTGGCGGCTTATCACGAAAGACGGTAGACATAACCATTTTCAATACATTGTATGGCAAAAGTCAAAATATTTTATTGCATATGGGTACACTGGGTACATTTTTACACGTCAGAAGGAGCGGCGCAACAAACTTCCACACCTTCTAACGTCAGTTTATATAAAAATTATTGTTTGTAAAGATTGTGCGAAGCTGAAGTAACATTAACACCAGCCATCTTTGTCAATCAAATAGCTGACTATTTTATAATAAGCTTTCTTACAAAGTGGTTGTTTCAATTCAATTCAATACTCTTTATTGCACAAAAAATAAAACAGAACACAACAATACAGTAGATTTAGAAAATACAACTAGGCGGTCTTATCGCTAAGAGTAACCTGTTTAATGTGAGTCTTAAATTTTCTGTTCATCTTAATAAAATTTTCTTCTGGTAGTTTGTTGTTGAAGCGTATACATTGCCCCGTGAACGATTTACTGACCTTACTAAGCCTTAACTGCGGTGGTACAAGTTTAGTTTTATTTCTTGTACTTACATAAGTTTCGTGTTAATGTCCAGCTCAAAAAGTTAGCACGTTGAAGTGGCAGTGGGCTGGTCACGTCTGTCGGAGTACCGATAACCGCTGGCGTAGACGAGTCTTATCTATACGATAACGATGGGGGAGACGAGTTATCGGTGGTCCCACACTTCGCTTGCCCAGTCGTGGTCTCCACTCGTCTAGCCCAGCGGTTATCGGTTCTCCGGCAAATGTGACCAGCCTACTGCCATTTCAACGCGCTAACCATTTGAGCTATGTCGAAGGCTTTGGTTCTCTGGCGGATCACCTCGTTTCGGATCCTATTTCTCAGAGAAACTGATGATAGAGGGATGATTCAATGAATGAGTTTGATTCAAATGACATAGGCATACCCGATAAGTGTTACCGAACCGTGCTATCAGCCCCGGTCAACGCACATCGTCTCAAAGGTGGCAATGAAAATTATCAGTTAAAAATAATAGCCGGTTAAGTTCACGGCACGTTTTGTTGTTAAGCGATAATTGCACTGTTTACGTCATCGTTCGTAGTCGTATATTTCATGTGTTGCCCGTGGACTACAGAGCACAGAATGCGCATGCTCGGGCATTGCCGCGAGGGGCGCCGCGGCGGTCGGTGATATAAATTTCCCACATCCTTGCCGTGGACCTACCGCGTGGCACTAACAGTAGTAAATATACAAAAAAAAATTGTGGTGTTTGGACAATGTCAAATTAATTTAGAACAATAAAATAAATCGTTGAATTTAACACTGGATAGATTTTATTTTTCCTAGACTAATATTTATTTGGCTAACATTACTCACGGACTGTTTCATTATAGATACTCGTACCTATATTATATAATTAGAATTTCATATCAATATGTTATTATTATCAATGTAAGATGTTTATTTCTGCATCACTCACGCTGCAGCATGAGTAGCGGTGGTGGTCGTGACATTTATTTTTATTTTATTTATTATCTGTGACATTATGCCCCGATGATTTAATGTCTTGTTTAGATCCGCAGTTAATTGGTGTGGCAAATAATCTTGTGAAAATAAATTCTTACTTATAATAAAACAATTTATTCTTGGTTACTTTATGATAAAATAGTAACTAGCTCGATGGGCTGAACCTTTGAGTAAAGAACTACAGAATAAACTAAAGAAATCCTTATTCAAAGGGCTTTCCTGGAAGGATTTTCTTAGTTCCGTACTCAAGGATGTTAAACCGACTTCCAAAAAGGGGGAGGTTCTTAATTCGACTGGTTTTTTTTGTAAAAGTTACACGACATCTACGCCGATAGGTTCTTAAACTATTTGAATGATTTTTTATTATTATTAAATAGGCTGTATTTCGAGGGTGGGCCCCTTTTTAGTTTGAAAACAATATTTCACCTCTAAGGGTGGATACTTTAGAAAAATTAGGGGATCAATAAGTCATCGACGTACAGCCAACACGTCAAGCTAGTGGTAGCCATAGCATGATCACAATAAAGTTGACATTGCCACAAAGGTGCATAGCTTGAAGTGAGCTTGACTGTATCGAAATAATATTTTTTACGAAGTCGGTTTTATTTTTTGTAAAAATCTGATTATTTTTTGCCAAAAACAAAAACAGATAGAGAATACAGAGATACAGAGGCATATCTCAGACACTGCGGTGGCGGCCTACCGCAGGCCGCAGCCTCAATATTCAAACGCAGGCCGCGCGTGTATGAAGTCTCACATACATTGCATAGCGAATACAACAGGCCGCCACCGCCACCGTAGGCCGCGTGTGTCTGGGATACGCTTTATGGGCAGTAGATTTTTTTTTAAAGTTAAATAAAAGGCACGGCAAATTTTCGCGTCCAGTCTTTTCCGCTTTTGATGTGACAGAAAGGCATGGGTCCAGTTTCAAAGCGAGACCCAAAAAGGCCGGGTCTCGCCGTATCGGTTTACCATTGTCCGTTTTCCAGTTACTTCGGCTTAGATCAACTTTCATGTAACTCGGCTCGGTGTTCAAGGTGTCCACTGTCACTTTTAGGACAGGAGAAACTGCTTTTTGGGGTTCCCTTGATAAAATATTCCCCTACTGAGTCCTGTAAATAAATAGAATGAGAACAATGCAGTAAAATAAATGTAAAACTATTAGTTTTTATTATTTTGGAAAATTTTATGATTCTTTAAAATATCTATAACTTTAAAATTTGGACACATATGTGGTTCTCCATACAATTTCTGTGAAACCTGTTTTTTTTCTAGAAAACTATAAAAACTATTTTCCCTGGAATATGTTTTTATACGTGTCAGAAAACGTGACTTAATTTTTTTTTTCAATTTTCCCATGTTTTTTTTTTATTATGAAAATTTTATTATTTTCCTGGCGATTCTTAGTGTTTTCTTTTCAGGACAGAACCCTCTACATTAAGTACGAATTACACTTTGCTGGCTTTACTTGTATTGTGACAGAGGTGTAGGTTTGCATGTGAATGTGTGACAGAAAAGTCCCAAGGCTGCCGCGGGGCGCAGATTGTTTAATGATTGGGCCTGACTTCTGTGCGTAGATTTAAGTAACGAAATCGATTTAAATAATTAACCCAATTCCATTCTGTCATTTTACTTTCGCTGTCCTTTTAAATATCTCGGAAACAATTGCAATAATTTGAGAATCATTTTTCACGCTTACCGCTTATTAATCTTCAAAGGTCAGTGAAAGTGAATAACCGCGATGAGACGTAAATTAATGTAATACATACATATCTTTACGCTATGTCCCTGGCGGGGTAGGCAGACAGAACGGAGCGCCAAGTATCTCGATCCTGACACACTTGTGTCGCTTCGCTCAGTCTCATCATTCTCTTCATACACGCTCGCCGCAAGACGAGAGATGCTCTTTACGTGACATTATAGTCGAAATTATTAACAAATTAAGGCTCTTTAACACTCTAAGGGTGTTAATTCTCTAAAACTCTTAGAGTGTTAAAGAGCCCGATCGGGCCTAAATGTAGTTTAAATACTAGACTTATATAAGTCTAGATAGAATACTTTTTTTTAAACCAAAATCTGACAGCCACACTCTAACTTACCTAGTAGTCGAAATTCGCCATTGTATTTGATGGTCACTTCGAGTGGGGTCTCGGATTTCGTATGATCATAATAGTACCACACTTAGGGCTTCTTACACCAGTTGCTGATATTGTTACAGATAGAAAACGGATAGATAACGTAATCTATCGGATAAAGCTGTCGGATAATATTTTCCGTTTTCACCACTCAAGTCTCTGTTAAAATAACGGGCAGCTAAACTGTCAGCGATTTACCGGGGAGTCGGAACATTCCGTTCATTCAGTTCATTCTTCAGTTCAGTTCATTTGTTGCGTTTCTATTTATGCATTTTTGGGAATCGAAAAGTATCATGTTTATAAATTAATATCTTAAATTTTATTTTAAAAAAGTATTCATAAATACTCATAAATTATGTATTTATGTATAAAATACAGAAAGTACATTATTGAGTCCGTTTTTTTGTAATTATTCTTGAGAATAAAATAAAAAATACCTACGTTTATTGCGTATAACGAAGCGAAGCAGACTTCTGTATATATAGTCTGTGGTTCATGTTTATTGTTTTTGTGGTGTATAGCGAAGCTTTTTTATGGATTTTTGTGGTTCTATAACTAAAGATACGATACGAATTACGTGTACAAGTATTTGAAGTGTTTTATAAAAATACTGGGGACATTCGCAGGCAGGATGGCTTATTATGACGGTCATTGGTGTCCATATCGGAAGTCAAGTTTCGGAGCCAGATGCCTGGTCGGTGGAGCAGTCCTCATATACCCACCCCTCTCTCTTCGTGCTGATTGATGATCTAGTGGTGGATGGTCAGGGACATGTGGCATTCCCATTTAGACAAAGTGATTGGGAGAATAGAAAAATACGGTGAAAAAATAAATTTCGCATCATGCGATTGTTTCCCTATCAAAAGTAACAAACAATAAGATAATAATTATGTAGGACGGCGGGTACAAACTGGCATAGGTAGGTATTTAATTTCAGTTTCTACAGAGCTTCAAGCTTGCCAGGGGTTCTGGGTTCTATCGATAGCACCCATGTAATCAATGTTTTTTTGTATTCACAATTCAAATGTAGGTATGACATGTAATTAATAAATTTACCATGTTTTTGTTTTTGTAGATGTGCAAATTTGATTTAAATATCATGTGCGAGTAGTCAAGTCTGTTAACCGGGTCAACACATGATAGTAAAGTGTGGAGACAACCTGTTGAAAGGTGTCATTGAGATGCTGTATAAAGAGAACCAAAGAAGATCCGAGTCTGGTGCCAGTGAAATATTCTACATGGGATGGGTACCTAATATTGAAATAAAGAAAAATAACAAAACGCATTTAAAAACATTTTCATTTATATTATTGTATGTACTAATTCTATTTCACATTTTCCCTGAGAAACTACTGCTTGGCACAGCATTTTAATAATGTTCGTCCTCTGAAAACGATGGCTGTAATGAAATAATAGTAATATAGTATTAAAATAGGATTAGGTATTAGAGGACTGGGTGTGGTGATGTTCATTGGGGAAGGCCTATGTCCAACAGGCGATGTTAAAGGGCTGGCATGATGAAGTATTGGAGTGGGAAGATTGTGTTAAAGAGAACCAAAGCCTTTGACATAGCTCAAAAAGTTAGTATATTGAAATGGCAACGGGCTGGTCATATTTGTCAGAGAACCGATAACCGCTGGTAGGTGAGTCCTACTACTGGGCAAGTGTAGTGTGGGACGCCCCCCGGTTTGATAGAGCGACGATCTGCATAAGACGACTGGCAGCAGTGACTGTAACATGTAAATAAAATATTAGTATGGTACGATCATTTTATCAATTTACCAGTTAATATGGCCGCACTGTTGGTGCACAGGCCCACCATTAGACAAGGGTGTAGGGCTCATAGTCCACCAAGCAGACCCAGAGTGGGTTGGTGGACCATATGCATGTTTCCTCATTAAGTTTTCCTTCACATCAAAGCCAAATACAGATAGGTACTAACTTTGGCCCTATCTTTAAGGAATCTGGCGAAAAGTGGTCTCAGATTTTGCTATGCTTCGGACACTTGATATGATTCTAGATTCTGACGCTGTGCCTACACCACTCAGATCTCTCTTAGGCGGGTTGGTGGACTTCACCACCAACCCGCACTGGGCTAGCGTGGTGGACTATAGCCCGAACGCCCTCGTTGAGAGGGTAGGCCTGAGCCCCAGCAGTGGGGACATGTTGCGGGGAGGCTGTTGATGATGATGATTGCAGCGTTACTGAAACAATGAAGTCACAATATAACTTTAAAAAAATCGCTAGTGTGGGCCCATTACTTGATCAAAGTATATGTGATTGGTACTTACATATTGGTACAGTATTGGTTGTTGTTTTTATGCTATCTTCTGTGTAAGAAAGTAGATAATGAACTGCTTTTTTTGTTAGCCTATATCTGTCCCTAATCGCCCCATCACTATATTTTGTAAAATTATCTTCTCTGTCCCTGACTGCGGGACGTGTCCGTGGGCGCGATAAACGGTCATGAAATTCTTCGAATTCGTCTTCTAAATAGTCAAATAAGTCCATTTTAAAAAGAAACAGTGATAAATCCATAAAAAATTAACACAAAACTGAAGTATTACCGCGTTAAATTCGAAAAAAAATAATCCATATCCGACAGATAAAGAAATAACAGCCCCTTGATCTGGCTGTAAGTTTATAAGGCGGTTTACCGGACAGATAACGCAATCAGATACCTGTGAAAAAGAAAAAAAACGGATATCTGGTAGATAACCTTCATATAGGGTATCTGGGACTTTATCAGCAACTGGTGTAAGAAGCCCTTAGTCTTTTACGTCATAATAATGGGATGAATCCAGATCTATAATGGGCAGCTATGAACCTCCCCCATTTTCTTGCGAGAGGCTGGCCCAGTAGCAAGCTAATTATAGACTATTTTTGACTGAAGCTTTTCTGCAGTTAACTGCAAAGGTTCATAATAAATATTTCACGATCAAAAGTAGATGGTATGTTGACGCCTTAGCAATAGTTTTGTTAAAAATAAAACTATCGATAAGGGTTCGTTGACCCGCGTGTTTGTCGCTTCTATTTATTACGCTATAAGCACGTGTAGACCAAGATAGTGACATTGTGACATAAATGCTCTTATTTACAATTAGAAAATCAACTACGTACATTATAAACAAGCTGGTTGTTGCGCGTCATCGACTTCAGACTAAGCCCGATACAATCTGTGGGCACACTACATAGTGGTATCTCTGTCTAGCACTAAGTCACTTCACTTACCAGTCACCAGTTGCGAACCCAATTTTTAAACACTAGTAGTTCCGTGAGAACAGTAGACCTCGCCAGCCCTTATAAACCAAACCTAAAAGAAACCAACAAAAGTCAACTTTGGAAACAGAAAAAGTACCTACTAAAGTGACAAAAATTAGCACTTTAAAGCTTAATATTTCGCAAACGGATCCCTGAATCGAAAAATGTTTATCACACACCCGCGATATTTTTGAAAGACCCATCCAACGATACCCCACACCATGGATATCACGCGGAAAAAAATAATTTTCCATTTTACGTATGCAGTTCTATGAACATAATTTATTTTTTCAACTTTCTTAAGTCGATCCACTATTACTCAAAAACTAATAGAACCTACTTAGCCGTAATAGTTTTCCTTGTAACTACGTTATATATGCTACTGCCATGAATTTTTTCACATTTCCAGAAGCAACCGTTTAGCTGGCAGGGGGGGGGGACACGTGACTCTAACAAAAATTACCGCTTTAAAGCTTAATATTTCGCCAACGGATCCCTAAATCGAAAAAATGGTATTCACACACCAGCAATATTTTTGAAAGACCTATCCAACGATATCCCACACTATGGGATTCACAAGAAAAAAAAAGTTCACTCCCACTTTGCGAGTATGGTAGGTACTCGAAAAAAAATGTTTTTCAAAATTTTATTCTACTCATTTTGTAGGTTTAATTAATTTATACATATGCCAAATTTTCGTCAAAATCGGTTGAAAAATGCGACCTGTAGAGAATTACAGACAGACAGACAGACAGACAGACAGACAGCCGGACAAGAGCATTTTTGGCCAGTCTCGAAACGTAGACGCTTCGCTCGCTTCGCTCGCTCGGTCAATAAATACGATCTATTTGTAAATGAAACACAGATCTTCAGGACAACACCATTATTTCATTTATACCTCCAACCAGCAGACTACAAAGTGGTGACCATGTCGTGATAGCAGCTGATTGAAAATACTATCCTGGAACAAGTAGTTCTGTCAAAGTGCTGAGGGTTGCGGGCGTAGGGGACTGCCCCACGATTGGTTGGAAATGTGCCTTGCTTTTTGCCCTACCATTTGCCAGGAGTTCGTTTTCCATGTGAAGCACAGATCTTTTACTCTAGAGCGGTGTTTGCAAAGAAAGAAAGTCACGTTCACATCATTAAATTGTTCTCTTTATTTTGCATTGAAAATGCACCGTTGCTGACTCAAAGCATACATAGACGATATCCTTTTTCACAAAATGTTGCTAGTTATTAAAATTCTTGTTGGTGTTGCCAACTCTAACAAATCGAACATAGCTGTTGAACTCGTCTGTCCAAAGGACCATTTGTTCTGAGATGATTTTAATTCTAAAAGTAAATAACACTCTATGGTTCAAACATTCGCACCATCAAATGCGTATTTACTGTGATACCTCTCGCTGCATCGCTTGCAACACCTACGTATCCGTGGACGCAATTGGAAAATTATTTATTTATACAGTCATGAATCAAACCCTAAGTGTAATTGCGGACCGCTGGCATGTCAGAGCGTACAGCCGTAATTAACATGCCTCTCGCAACAGTCGAAATGGTCCAAGTTACAGCTGACAGGACGTACAAACGGCAAAGAGTCACCATCAACAGCCTATTAATATGTCCCCACTGCTGGGGCTCAGGCCTACCCTCTCAACGAGGGTGTTCGGGCTGTAGTCCACCACGCTAGCCCAGTGCGGGTTGGTGAACTTCACATGCGCCTAAGAATTTCTTCTTCGGCGTATGCAGGTTTCCTCACGATGTTTTCCATCACCGTTTGAGAGCAGTCAGTAAATGTACTTAAGTTTCGAGAAAAAACCCATTGGTACATGGCCCAGCCGGGGATCGAACTCCGGACCTTTCGATATGATAGGCCGCTTCTTAACCCCGACGCCATTGACGCTCTATCATCATCATCATCATATCAGACCTTTATCGTCCACAGCTGGACTTAGGCCTCCCCAATGAACGCCAACACACCCGGTCCTCCGCATCCAGCCGCTTCCGGCCACCTTCTTTAGATCGCATGTCATTGATATTCATCTTCATATGCAGATGGCAATGTTATATTACAATAGGCATCTCGTCATAACCATTCACGAAACGTAATGATGTGTACTTATTTAGAGATATTATGTCATCAAAGTTGCCATCTTTGACCTTATCTAGGTGGAGTACGAACCAATGAGCCATTTCACATTGGACGATAACCGTAACTACACGATATCGTTGGATTGGTAGTTTCATACATTACGACTAAACCCTTTCACACTGAGTCGTTGTAGTCAACGGTATCGTCTGTCGTGCCGATATCGGCGGACGACAGAGTGCGGGGTAAGACACCGATATCGTTGTCGTCCGAGCTGACGATTCCTATTCTTAGATGGGGGTGACAGTCCCTGCACCGACTCCGCGAAACGGGAGTTTTGTGCAATTCTCCCCAGGCCGTCAGTCCAGCCATCCCAGCTCCTTGAAATAATGGAGTAGGGCTTCTGGCTGACGGCAGCACTGTCGCAGGTTGCTCGTTGCCGAGAGGTCGGGATCTATTGCCAGGCCCGTTTCGTTCGGGTCTGAATTCCTGTGTTGCGAGACAGTATAGCACTGCATGCTCCACCGTCTCGCTCTCCTGCAGACAGCCTCTACACAGTGGGCTGTCTGTGATGCCCAAATTGTGCATGTGTTTGAGAGTTTAGAGCTGACGATATACCAGTGTCGTGTCGTTGTCGTCGCAGTGTGAAAGAGCCGAAGGTGTTATCTCACGTAAAGCAAATAGGTGCCGTATCTTTCTCAGGTCATGCTCATTACACGAGGTGAAAACAAATTGGTCACTATTATCGCCGTGTTTTGCTACAAACAGGTTAAACTTATGTTTTGAACTTAAGATGTCACTGAACCCGGATTGCAGACCGCGATTGCGTATACGGATAAATAATTTCTTGTTCGAAACTGAAGCGGCCGGAGCACGATTATCAGGCTATGAGCCTGTCAATATCGTCATTTTTCATCACCATATCTGCCTATCCAGGGTCCTCTGCTCCGTCCATCTTCAGGTCGTCGGTACAATCCGGAGGCTTCTCCAGAACTCGTCTGCCTCACCGGGCTTTCTTTCTGCGGCAGATGTGATGACCTGCCCGCTGCCACTTCAACTTGATAATTCTTTCGGCTCAGTGACTTTCGCTCAGCAACCCAAAACTTGAAAATTCATAAGAATTTATCGGGAGTCAAGAGTTAGTATGTAAGTAATCATAAGTTGATAACATTGCGTTTCGTTCCTACCTACAATTTCAGTGTAACGAAGCTACATCTGTTGTTACCCAGCAAGTTAACATAGAGTACCCAGCTAGCAAAAAGTAATTAGGTGTAGTTGTATATCAGTGGTATAATCAGTGGTATATCAGTGATATAAGCAGGAATATATCCGTGATATATCAGTGATATTAGCAGTGGTATATCAGTGATATAAGCAGTTGTATATCAGTGATATTAGCAGTGGTATATCAGTGATATAAGAAGTGGTATATCAGTGATATAGGCAGTGGTATATCAGTGATATAATCAGTGGTATATCAGTGATATAAGCAGTTGTATATCAGTGATAGAAACGTTTCTATCACTGGAAAAGGGCCCCAACTTTACAGCTACCTATTTGATGATATACCTATATTATAGTGTATATTTTAGCACCGCCTATCACTATTTCGATACATAACTGTGATATTTCGGTGTTCATTAAAGCTGTTTGATGTTGTATCAATGATGTTGTGATCACAATATCACTAAATGATGATATAATAGCTACCACAACGCTGATGCTAAGCTATTTGTTGCTATTTTGGTGATTGTGATTCTGTGTTGGGTGTAGTCAAATTCATTTACCAGATGAAACGACCCTGATGTTTTCCCTTATACATTGCTGAAATTAATAGTACATTGTTAACCTAGGTGTGAAAGTAACTAATTTAAGTCCCGAGACGGGGTTTGGCGCCCGACGCGTAGCGAGGGCGCCAATAGTTCGAGGGACCTCTAAATAAGTCTTTAACCCGAGGGAAACACTGTGCTTTTCATTAAGAATACACTGAAAGTAAAAACAAATACATAAAATGAGTGTTAAAACAAATCTCTGCTATACGGGAGTATAAACAAAACTCTACAACTCGAAAAAACAAATGAAGATCGGATTGCCGCCTTTCCCGTCTACTTTGTTTTTTTTTTCTGTGACCGGCCAGATATTCTGCCATTATTTTTCATTTCCATCATTGAAAAAATTGTAAATATTTTGCCCAAATCCATGTTATTTTAAAGAAATAGTTGACAGTAATAATTATAATAAAGTCATTTTAAAAAATATATTCTTTAATTATTACATAACTTTATGTTATTACAATTTTACATCGCGCTGTAATTGAGTGGCTGTATAGACAGTTGGAACATGGTCCAATAGAAATGTCAAAATAGTACTAGTTTTTTATATATAATTTGACAGCTGTCAGTTGAAAGCGATTCTCCCTAGGGCTGAGATGTATTGCTTTCAACCCGCTCATCAGGCAACTTCAGACCTACTTTCAGAGTATGAATAATGAAAAGTAGCTTTGTTTACCAAATAACGCATTATCTTCCACTCGAGTGGGTGTTTCTATATCAGTGTTATGTGTTTTTATATCAGCCCACCTTATCTAATTCACGCTTCAAAGTCATGGCCGATTTTATTGTGTTTATCGTTTGCAAGCCCGATATAGACAGATCCAAGTGCGTACGGTTCAATGTAATTATGTTTTCGAATAAATACCAAAGAGCTATCTTGTTTTAACATGTTCTTGGATTTCTAAATTGATTTTTTTGCGTGGAATTGAAGCCAGAAGCAATTGACTGAGTATATGTACGTACAGTCAAGGTTCTTATGTGCAGTAGCAGTTTCGCATCTCAATAGATTGAGAGACCAGTTTCACTTGCGACTTTCTTTTATATCTGTACCCACCAGAGAGTTGTTAGTATACATAGAGCGCGCGTTAGCAAGTCTGAACTGTAAGCACGGGTCTGAACAGTCTCGAAATTTTCTGGGCGACGCTACTAGTCGCAACACGTCAGTAGCGCTGATTGTTGCTCTCGCCGATATTTATTTAGATTTGGAGTAATCATGGTGAAATGTGCAGTGCCAAGCTGTAAACACGATTCACGGAAACAAACGATCTATAAAAAATCGATATTGAAGCGTCCATAGAACACATGCTTACACTTAGCACAATGGGCAATGAGCGATGCGCGCACTCTATAGCCTAGTATACTAACTCTATGGTACCCACACACGCACATATCCACTAATGCATTACTGGATATTACGATGAATTGACGACTTATTGCTGTGACAATAAGGTTTAAAACACCATATTGACTTGGGTGGTCAGTTATGTCTAATTGGTTTTCGTGTTGTCGTGGGCACCGTTGTACAGAAGAATGACTCTTAGCGTGCTACTGCACTTATGAACCTTACTGTACATAATCACATTCTTTACGCTATGTCCCTGACAGGGTAGGCAGAGAGAATGGAGCGCCAAGTATCGAACCCACGACCTCTTGAAGCGAGTGCACAATCAACTAGGCTACCACGGC
The DNA here is from genome assembly GCA_949699065.1 of Metalampra italica. Lineage (NCBI taxonomy): Eukaryota > Metazoa > Arthropoda > Insecta > Lepidoptera > Oecophoridae > Metalampra > Metalampra italica. The sequence goes on along the minus strand of OX452979.1, from coordinate 10,552,972 downwards.
TTTTCTAAACGAGTTTAATATTTTCCTTATATTAATCTAAACTTCATTTGACCGAATCATCGAATGAGGTTAGCGCGGGACCGGTCGTCGTGGAGAACACTGGGAGGCCTTTGTCCAGCAGTGGACGTCTACAGGCTGATAAGATGATGATGATGAATGAATCTAAACCTTAGATTCAATAACACAGTCTTGGACCGGTTTAATTCAGAACTAAATTCGTTATCGGGAGTGGAAAAGGGTTCACGTGATAAACTTTCCGTATTCTTGGACTCCAGACCTGTTATTCTAAATTACTAGATAATCTCAAGCAAGGAAGGATTTCCTACTAATATTATAAAGGCTGTTTTTGTTGTTAGGATGTTTGTGAGGATGTTTATTACTCTTTCACGCTGTAACGGCTGCACGGAATGAAACTTCAAACACTCATACACACATAGCTATTACATACACGTTCATTCATACCTTTATTATTTGTCAATAGGTACTCTCCTAAATTTTTTACATTCTATTGATAAACGGAAGAACACTGACCCCCAAGTTGCAGGCTGACCTAGTTTTGGGAGTCAGGGGTATGCTACATAAAATACTGTAGGTATTCAATTGTCAACAATTGTTCAGTATTGTTTTTGATGAATAAATTGTTATTATTAATTTAGAAAAAAACTTGGTACAGTGATAGTTTAAATCCTGGAATAACATAAATAGGCTGCTTTTTACCGTGGTACATCTTATTTCACGCGGGCGAAGCCGCGTTCAAGAGCTAGTCTTGACACACATCTGCATGTGTTTGTTGTGTAACCTTCTATTATGACATCGACTGATAACCGACATTTCTGCGTGACAGCCATGCAGAAAATGTGTTTTATCAACTCGTAGCAACCTAAATATTCCGCTACTAAGTGGTCCGCCTTATCGGAGCGGCCGGAAAACTTGACACTGCGGTGACGGGTTATTATCGAGCTCTTCGAAATGTAGTTCAAAGTTACCCTATCAGTAGCATAAACACATGTTTACTATGTTGTATCTTGTTGTCGGGTGTTGGATATGCGTCCATGCCACCCGCGACACAGGGAGGAGGGAATCCCACCTAATGCAGAGGGAAGTCGTGTGTCGCAGATCGCATTTATTTATTTACTAGCTGTTCCCGCGTGAAATAAGTTTTTCCCGCGGGAACAGTTTACCCCGGTAGACAGCAGCCTATATGTTAGGTACTCCGCAAAACTCGATTGCACAATTTGTCTTCACATTTTATATTGTAATAATCTAATAATGCTGTAAAATGAAATTCTGTGCGCGACTCTAAAGCGTAACACAGACAGGGCGGCGGCTGCGGCGCGATAGCGTTGCGGTTTTTTTCTGTAATGTTCGAAATAGTATGAAGCCGTTCACATCAAACGGCGCCGGCGTCATCTGCGGCGGCGGCGGCGGTGCGAAGGCGAAAGCGATAAAACCGCGCGCACAGATGGATACGCCCTACGCGACGCGGCGGCGGTGCGGAGTGGCGGCGGCGCGTTGTATTCCTTTGTAGCATATGAGAGCGGCGGCGGCGCGGCGCAGTGCGGAGCGTTCTTCATAAAAACCGCTTCATACGATTCCTGTCTGAATATGAGGTCCGCTATAGATTCGTTTTCCGCAGATTCGCCGCCGCAACGCTTTAGCAACGCCGCCGCCCTATCTGTATTGCGCTTTAACGTAAAGCATTTCATCACCATCACCACTTCATTCGCATTAAAAGACAACACAGACTCCCCACCCTCGCCCCTATCTCCTCTCCCTGCCCTCTATCCCCCCTCTCTCTGCCCTATTTCCTCCCCTCTCCCTGACCCCCTCCCCCCCAACCCCTCCCACACCCTCCCCTCCCCCTCCCCCCCTTCCCTTCTCCTCCTATGCCCTCCACCTACTATGCCGTAACTCGAACTATGTATGTAAATTTGAGGATTTTCCTCGATTTCCATGGGATCCCTTCATCAGATCCTAAGTTAGTGACAATGGGACCACCTCGGGATCGGACCCTCTCGAACAAAAAAAAAATTTTGAAATCGGTGCACAATTGACGGATAAATCAGTGAACATACATAAAAGGAAAAAAATAATAAATAAATACATACAGCCGAACATAGTACCTCCTCCTTTTTTGGAAGTCGGTAAAAATGGTAAATATTTTGCCCAAAGCTATGTTATTTCAAAGAAATAGTTGACAGTAATAATTATAATAAAGTCATTTAAAAACATATATTCTTTAATTATTACATAACTTTATGTTATTTCAATTTTACATCGCGCTGTAATTGAGTGGCTGTATAGACAGTTGGAACATGGTCCAATAGAAATGTCAAAATAGTACTAGTTTTTTAAAAATAATTTGACAGCTGTCAGTTGAAAGCGATTCTCCCTAGGGCTGAGATGTATTACTTTCAACCCGCTACTCAGGCAACTTCAGACCTACTTTCAGAGTCTGAGTAATGAAAAGTATGTCATTTGTTATAAAGCAAACAGACCTTAGCTAATGTTGTTTTTAATCCAGTACTCAAGTAGGTACCATAGTGATCAATTGCTTTGATCAATAGTATGTTTCTAAGTACCTACACCCTATATGACATTGGCATTTATTTTGTTAACGATCATTCACTCACATAGCACTCAATAAACACAAGTACATACATGTATGTATATACCTCTATAATAAATAAGTGACGTGACATTCTCGCCCAAGGATTCTGACAATTATACAGAACTAATACGCGGCCGGTGGTTTTTATGACAGTGACATTTGGGAAGTGTCACTTTGATACGTAATAAACACAATGTATTGACTAATCATTGATTAGTAATCAATTGATTTATGCAACCAGAAGGTTGCCCACTTTCAATCTAGTCTTAAAAGTCTTTTTTCCAGTTTCAGTTTTTATGATTTCCAGTTTTTTTCCAGTTCCAATCATTTGATTTCCAGTTATTCAAGAAGAGAAGAAACAGAGTGTAGACGTCACTATACCAGATCACCCTTTAGTTCTCTTTTGCAAAATAAAAGTGGTATCAATATCAGCTGCTTGGCCTCACAGTAGGATGCTATAATTCTATGATACTGTGGAAGTAGCTGAAATACATATGGGTGGAAACAAAAGAATTTCCAGTTATTGAAGAAGAGAAAAACAGAGTGTACACGTCACTATACCAGATCACCCTTTTGGTCTCTTTTGCATAATAAAAGTGGTATCCATATCAGCTGCTTGACCCCGCCACAGTAGGATGCTATAATTCTAAGATACTGTGGAAGTAGCTGAAATACATAGGTGGACTATTAACTACCCAAGTAAGTAGTTAATAGTCCATAGTAGTCGAGATCCGCAATACAACAATAATAGTTGCAAATGTCGGCGCCCGCGCAGGGCCCGCCGTCGGCCGCGGCCCTGCAAGGGCGAGCCACATCCGTGAGCGAGACCGGACCGCCAACCAATTACTGGTACCTACAGAACAGGCCGCCAAAAAAGCGCTCTACCACTTTAAGGTTGAAATTCGTTGAACATCGGAAAATAATGTCTATTTTCGCTTTCAAATTAATTTTTTTGGACAATTTTTTATTTTGGATATACCTACCACAACATTAAATCGCTAGATTACTCCCGGACAGTCAAGCAAACAGGTAAAAAAAACGTGAAATAATCTGACAGTTGTGTCGCTTAATATCAAAGACTATACGTCATTTTGACAAAATTGTTGGTGCAGTGAGAAGAAAGTTGAAAATTCTATGACAGTAATCAGATGGGCTTTGTTTCGATTTAATTTTACTCAAGCTAATGTTGCCCTTATCAATAATTGTGGTGACGTCATGCTTTGTTGCGAGTTTCTCGTGCGTTCCTAGTTTGAATTGACGCAACTGATAACGGAATACGGTGTTACTCCAATCGTAGATAAAAAACTGACGTATATAAAATGTACCCAGTGTACTCATAAGAAATACCTTTGATTTAAATCTAAGATAAAACAGACAATTTTAGGTACATCATACTGACGTCATAATTTTGAAAAACCTTAGCGAAATATTTTTTCGCTAGAAATTTTTGTTAAAACTGACAGTCCACATTCTTGTCCGACTGTACGAACCGGGCGTAGTTGTATGTCGCAATAAATTCGGCGTGTATTAAATAAATTGATAAGCCGCCGCATGCTAAAAATATCCTGGCGCGACCGGGCGATTATTGAAGTAACTGTCCCAACAATGAAAACAAACGCGTTATTGCGTATCGGAAACTTAACCAGCAATAGATGGTGCTTCGAAATGGACTGCAAAGTTACCGTGGTAATATAATAACGCATTTTGCTACCAGTGTCCCTTTTATTGTTTCTGTAAAGCCCGAACTCCGGTAATTCCTAGTATTTCATGTCCGCTTTCATCGTTAATTTCGGACGTTTACCGGCAAAGTAATCTAAACCTCAGCCTTTTAGCATCCACTACTGGACATAGGCCCAATGAACGCGACCACACCCGGTCCTCTGCCCGCTGCATACAGCCGCTTCCCGCCACCTTCTTTAGGTCTAACAACCTGACAAAGACCAAATTGTTCTTTATTATTATGTTAGGTTAGATTTTGTCTCTACTCTATTTGTTATCTTACTCATCATTTCTATTTCTTCTTTCATCATTCCATTATACTCTATGCCATCATCTCTGTTCAATCTTAGGTTTTACCGGAAATTTAAAGATTTGCGTGCTTCGGTCTGTTGGGGTCACGAGCCAGTGGACTGTTATTTTGATGAATAAACCAAATTGTATGAAAAACTTTCTTTTATTTGCGCGTTGGTACAGCGGGCGGGTTGAGATGGAATAGACAGAACAGAACAATGACTTATCTGTGGTAAGGTTTTTGACACTTGTATACGGTGTTGCCATATAAATATTAATGTTTCCAACACGGTCTTGTATGCAGTAACCAAATTATACAAATCATCACTGTAAACCATTGAGGTAATATAAAGTAGCTACTTCAAACAAAAGTAAAATAGATGAAGGCGGGGCACGAGGGGTGCGCATGGGGGTGTCTCCGTTTTCATAGATGACATTCAATGTGCACACATGCGACGCATTGCTTATTCTGCCTACTTGATTGATACTGTGTATGTAACATATCTAAAGTTTTATTTAAATTTCGAACTGTTTAAACTGAACGATTACGAGCTAGGGTTGTAACGATACTGTATAATTTAAATAAAATAAAGCTGTATAAAAAGTTTTGGCCTTGTGGTAGTTTAATTTAGCCTGCTCAATCAATAATGGTGTCCGTGGACTCCAATGCGTGTTGCAAACAGTCAAGTTGGGGCGTCTTCTCTGGTACGTAGTACACATTACCTCGTTTTGTTAATCGCACTTTCCACTTACCGACTGACCCGTATTGTTCGCACCTCCGTGCTCTATCATTATTACCCAAGTATTCTGTTACAATTTAAACTATGACTTCAAACTAGTTGATTGAATATTAAAATACCAATAGTATTGCGACAGATTCTTACCAAATGTGCATAGGTGACGTGGGTTTAAAGTAAAATAACTGCCCAGGTGCGATGCTACCACTGTCGTCAGTATTTTATCTGTTTAGGGACCCGGAACACCAGCTGTCGTCGACATTTCCAACCTTTTGGGGTACCCCCGGTCCACAAACTGAGCCCCAATCCGTTTTTTGGTGGACTTCACATAATTAGTCAAAGTCAAAAAGTCAAAACTATTTTATTGCATGTAAGTACACTGTGTACATTTATACAGCGTCAATTTTTTATCTACCACCGCTTCCAAGGTGTTAGAACTGGTTGAATTGAAGTTCTGTCAACACTGCTATGCACAAGTAAAGGTCTGTGTCAAATCTGTAGTTAAAATGCAATTGAAATTCAAACCAAGTTTTAATTTTATATTCCTTTATTTTGTTTACACCTTCCTTGAAAATAGTAAATTGATTTAAACTCGATCATTGGCAGCAATCATCATTAGATGCGCTTAGAAATTATAATGCGACTAAGTATTACAGAAGACGCAGTTATTATATACCCTGGCATGTTTCTCTGATCGCGTCACGTTTTTTCCATCAAGTTTTATAACGCGTCAAATCAAGAGTATATCATCAGAATAGGTCTACATGTCGCCTTGACTTGGCACTGACCCACTTTTTAATCCATCGATATTACTTTCGATTTATCTCGGTTGTGCTGCGAGTTTGTTATTACGACTTTTAAACAAGTTGGCGATTGGCATGTCAATGGTATAAAGCATACAATGTCGAGAACCACTTAGACAAGTGCGTGGATGTGTGTCCATAATAATGTTTATCGAACTACTACCTAACTTAATCTAAGTTTTACAAAAAGTAAAACCGAATTCTTTGTAAAAAATACGACTTTAATATGTAAATCGACGAATTGTTTATCCCCTAATTTTTTTACATACATAAAATATTTCCAGGTGAAATATTGTTTTCAAATTGAAATGGGACCAGCCTTGGAGTATAGCCTATTTAATAAGACATGGATAATTTCTATCGCGTAACATACACAAAAACATTCAGTCGAATAGAGAGCCTCCTCTTTTTTTTGAAGTCGGTTAAATATAACCTCACACAAATATTTGACAGTCTTGTTGTTGATTAAGGAGCATAGAGTCTAAAAATACCTAAGGCCTAAGACATAAGAAAACCATAAGGTAAAGCGGAGGCACACCGGAGAAAGAGAATTCCAGAAAATATGAGTTTCTCGCTAGAATCTTGGAAGATTAATTTAGTAATTAAGTCAGTTATTATAACAAATATCGTAGACCAACGACAGACGAAACCGGATCTCAGTCCTGTTCTGTGCGTCCTTGTGGTGCTCTACGTTGAAATATGTCGTTTTTACAAGTTATACAACTTGGCTACTGTGCGTCATAGAAAATGGAGCAGTTTCTTTTAATCTCGAGCAGCTATACAGCATGTAATTAAATACCTGTGGTATAAACTGTTGCTAAAGTGTAATTATTATTTGTGATGGGGCTCTTTCAATGCTCACGCAGCCTTGTATCAGTGCGACCATTGCTGATCTATTGCGATCGCCAACTCACTGTTATAATATAGTTCAGTGCTAAGCGTTGCGTTAGTTAGGAACTTCACCACGCTTTTGGCACTGATTTGTTTTACATTGAATTGTGTTGTTGTTCCGATGGGTGTTTCTTTTACGCATCAGTTTCTCTGTCAATGGGCCACATACTAAAGGTGTTAGTTACTTTATGATCAAATTTTGTTTAACGACTTCAAAAAGTTTGATCTTCGTAGACACTGAATCGTTGGACGAATGATTTTTTAATATAGTTTTTTTTTAATTGCCAATTCCGAGGCCTATTGTTTTAGCTAAAAGCTGATTTGTCATTTGAATCCTTTATGTTCTTGCTCCTTACATTACTCCCTTTCACCTTACAATGTATTTCGTTACACCATATCGCCTGCATATCTCTTTGTCCAACATTGGTTTTTTTTTCGGTCTATTTTTCGTCCTCGCCGCCAAGGTCGAGATTCCATTCGACCTTGGCGGGATGTTCCGGCTCGAGCGATCTGCGCCGACCTGTTCCGTCGACAGATCTGTTTCTATTTTTTTTTCAACGCCATTTTACCTTTGTTCTACAATCTACACTTGTGTGGCGAGTAGACCAGTGGTACTATATACATAGTCTACATAACAGTCAAAATACGTTAGTGGATTGAGGACACAGGGTACATTTATTGCACGTCAATTTTTATCTACCATCGCTTCCTAGGTGCTCAGCGCTGAGAAAAAGCGGTGCTATAATGGCATAAGAAACATACTAGCTGATGCCCGCGGCTTTTCTCGTGTGTTTACTGCGGTATAAAGTAGCCTATATGTTATTCCAGGATATAAGCTATCAAGTTTCATCAAAATCTGTTGAGCCATTACAGTGTGAAAGAGTAACAAACATCTTCACAAACTTTTGTCTGTATAATATTAGTAGGATTATGAATTTATACAAATAACGATCTCTGTAGACGTCTCAATCTCGCCCAGAGTTTAAACTATTTATGTAATATGTGGGTAGAGCTAATTCTCTAGTTTGATTCGAGAACCATTTTCGCGTAGTGTCAAGGCAGCAAAAAATCCCAATTACCTAATATTTGTTTTCAAAATCGTAGCTCATTACGCTACAAAGTGCGGCGAAACAGCCCATCAATCATCGAAGTAAAGAGAGCCTGCCATCGGCGCGGCAAGCAGCGCCCGACGTTGCGCCACTCGACGCTGGAACGTTGGTGTGCGCACACGGCGGCGCACGCGCCCGCGTGACCTCGCGATAAGGTGAAGGTCACAATGTGACGCCCGTGGGTCGCATGGACGCGCTTTTGAAATCTATCACTACTGTATTTAATGCACTCGGCTGCAATTAACTCGGGCGAGGAGGCAAACAAGATCACTTTGTGCCCTTAGACCTCCGCCATGGAACGGTTTTGGGTGAGACGTGTTGATGGCTGTCCGCAGTACGGATGGAGGAGGTCCAGAGAGCCATACACTCCTCACTGATCAGGCAAGCCGTTTTCACCATAAATAAATCGGAATAAAAAAGATCTAAAATGGCATAGGAATGTATGGAAAACCGCATACGCAGGATTCTGATTAGTCTATGGTGAAAACGGCTTGCCTGATCAGTGAGGTGTGCACGGCACTCTGGACCTCCTCCACCCGTACTGCGGACAGCCACCATCAGATCTCATGCAATCGTTCAATGACGGAGATCTAAAGCGTAACACACACTGAGCGGCGGCGTTGCGAAAGCGTTGCGGTTTTTTTCTGTAATGTTCGAAATAGTATGAAGCCCTTTACATCAAAGCGGCGCGGCGGCGGTGCGGCACGGCGGCGAAAGCGACAAAACCGCGCGCACAGATTTGACGTTTTGATTTGACAGATTTGCGCAGACAGGCGTTGCGGAGCGGCGGCGGCGCGTTGTATTCCTTTGTAGTGTATGAGAACCCTTACACAGAGCGGCGGTGGCGCGGCGCGGTGCGGAGCGTTCTTCATACAAACCGCCGCCGCGCCGCCGCCGCTAGCGGTATTCCTGTCTGAATGGTTCCGCTTTTTATTCGCTTTCCGCAGATTCGCCGCCGCAACGCTTTCGCAACGCCGCCGCGCTGTCTGTGTTACGCTTAAGGGCTCAAAGTTTATATGAAAAAGCCCTTCTGACCCGAATTCATTGCGAAAGGGTGTATTTTGCCTACGTTATCAAGGAATTGTATGACCACTCAGCACACTACAAGTATCATAATACTTACATAAGTGACAACGCGAAAAACTTTTATTTGATATTCTTCTCCATGACTATTTCGCAAGAAGTTTCAAATCTCTTTGGTCGCGCGCGCGCTCCCTGTGGAGATCGCATCTCGCATATTTAGTATCGGAACCTATGGTGTCACTTACAGGGGGGGTGCGGACAAAGGAAGCGGAGTAGCGGGAGGAGGTTGCTAATACAAATTTATATGTATGGAGTTTTTTAAATTAGAATGTGTGAGTCATAATTTTGTGATTAGTTTGACCCGATTTTCACACCCATAGAATGCTTTTATTACTCGTCCATATGGGAGTGGCAAAATTTTTTGATTCATGCTATTTCGCCTCAGTGTTCTGTTCGATATTGGGCGTAGCCCTTACCTTACATTAAAATTAAATATACACACAAGTTCAATGGTGCAGTCCTAGTTTACGAAATAAATCGTTTGTGGCGCTTCGTATCGTCGTATACAGACAACGCACACATAGTTTATTTCTTGCAAGCCAAATGTATACTAAGGTAGGACTGCACTTTAGAACTCGACTGTACCTACGTATTTAGGATCCCGTCGCGTAGCAACGTACCCTCTACGCGTGTAGCGCCCCGCGGGACAAGGGGGCGAAGGGGGTGGGGGCGCGCGTCGTAGGGGCGCTACGGGTACGTCATTCGTAGATACTTTCTACGAATGTGTAGGCGTAGGGCAATTCAAACTTTCTGCGTAGGCATTTAAAACTTATATTTGCATTGATGTATTTTCGTGGTGAAAATGAAAACAGCTCGAGGTTCTGATTGAACTTTGCTGGTAAAATTAAGTAGGTATAATCAGAGTTCGTAATGTTGCTATCACTTATAATGATAATAATCGCTTCTGTTTAGTAAACACATACATAATAATAAATAAATACATTGGTATTTATTGACTAAAACAAGGATTTTCGAGTAAAACTGCGGCAATGCTCAATGGTAAAGTTTGCATATAAATTTTTGATACCTAGTAACATTTTAGTACTTCGCGTTGTAACTGTTTAAGAAAAGGAACCGTGCCTGTAATGTATAATAAATAGCATATTTTCAACATCGCAATTAATTTCCCTACAATACACCAAATACTAACCGCATTTGAAAACACCAAACGCATTTGAACGAGTAGTCAACTCTAAAACTAGTCTTTGTTCCGACCAAAACTTGAAATCGTGTTGTCTGCAAAACGATAACGCAAACCTAGCGCATTCGGGGGCACGAATACGCTTAATCAAGCTCGGTGTCATGCCATTGGCGAGCGGGACGGAGGATACGTTCGGCAACGGGTCGGACAGACACGGGAGATGTAGCAACAAGTCGACGGGTGGGGGGAGAGGAGGGGGAGACGTTATCGCGTCCGTGACGTCACCAAGACCCTTTCACTCAGTGGTCGCGCTCACGAAGTCAGTCCGCGCGGCTCGGTCACGGAGTGAGGACGTCCCGCGCTCAGTGTTCCTAAAATACTCCGAATCACGCGTCACTCGCACCAAGAACTGAAAGAGACGCCCGAAGCCAACTCTCCTCGGGGAATCGGTCACGCGCAAACGGCCCGCTGGTCCTCCGTGTGCTAACGTACTCCTGACTCCAGAGAAACTCCTGTGCAGCGGTCCAAGAAGCAAACACCGCGATGGGTGTCATTAAACTGACACCGGACCCCATGACCCTCATCTCCGCCTGCGACATGCTCGACGACATGAAGGTGAGTGCCCTGGAAGCCGCCACCAGGAACGGCAGCCGCCCCACCTGTACCAGTTCCGTATTTAGTGAAAAAAATCTCGATTTATTTTAGTTGGCGTGGGCGGCTCACTATTTATTCTTGCAGTTGCTAAGCCGTCCTCGTATCTAGACGCAATGCGCTTTTACGCGATGGCATCCGCGTCGCATTCCACTCGTGGCGTCGCCGTGCATATTTCGAGCGCAGTTTCTATGCCGTGCGGTGAAAACGCTGGTATCACGCCTCGGTCAACGGAAGCGGTGGCCTTATCAGTTGTTTGTGACACGATTGCGATGCCACGAGCGAGGCGCTACGTGAGAACCCACATATCAATACAATTGGTGATAATGCAATCGGAAAACTCATTCGCGACCAAGATTCTACCTGTGACTTTGAGCTATTGCGAGTCAACTACTACCGTCTGAAATAACGTTGTCGTCATTGATCGCATTGCATTCAGTAGTTTGAACGACCGACACGTCTAAGATTGCAATAAATCCACTCACGGTACACGTACTGATCGGAATGTGGACATGCACAACAATGATAAAGTATCTCTGGTAGTGCTAATCGGTCCGCTCGATATCTTTATAGCGGCACAGAAAATTCTGGATCGTAACACTGTTGTAACAATAACAAGAGTGCTCGCGGTCCCCACGCAGCTCACAAAGTGATTCACAACAATAAAACTATTACATCTCATTGTGGGACGCCACCGCCGCATAAGATTTGCGCTGCGACCGATGCGATGACGCAACGTCGTTAAACGTTAAATTTGTTTTGATTGTAATAGCGTGAGCCGCCCGTGTGGTGTGACGCGCTTGTGTGCTTCGCTGTCACGTGATCTTTATATTTATAAAGGGTTCGGTGAGATCGCGATTGTCAGGAATTCAAAATCCTTCTTCATTCATTTATTTGACTTTTCGTTTAGTTCTTCCGTAGAGGGTCTTGTGTTGTTTGTTTACTGAAAACCATTATTCTTGGTATTAGTCTTAGCCGCGTTCTTTTTTCCTTCTCCTTGTCAGGTTTTAATCTTTATTCGTGCAGTGTAGTGAATCCAAATGGTTTTTGTCAATTATTCCGTTGATTCTTTTAATAAATTCGTTAATGCTTTTACCCAGTCTTTAATGTAACTACTGCTTCAAATTTTATGCAACTTATTTAGTTGCATAATATAATAATATTCCATTTAGCCGTGAATTGAAGGATATTTTCGACACGATAGTGCCTTCGATATCCTTTCATTGAAAACTTCAAGGTCACACAAGAAAACATGCAAGGTCACCCACAATTTAGGCTGATCATTCTCGAGTAGGTAGTAGGTACCTCGACGATTGGAATGTAAATGCAAAATGCAACATTTCTAACTTTATATTGGTCGTGACTTTGAAATCAGCAATTTACACGATACGAACGAAGCAAACGTACATGGCAACAGTGTTTATAATATGCGTAGACTCGAAGAATTCATAGTGAATAAATGCCAGTTGAGTTGCGCACACGCAACCTTTTCGCTACAACGAGCACGCGCGGCGCGCTTGCGTTATTGGACTAAGGATTCCTCGTATAACTTTGGACATTGCTTCCAAATAAACCAGGAAATCCTATTAAATCAGAATCTGCAGATTCAAATTTGTATTAACAAAAATCAGATAGATACCAGATATTCGTAGAATGTCACGACCATGAGACAGTAACATCATAATAGCGTTTTTCGACATACTAATAATGAAGAACTAGAGAATTAAGAACTAAATAGTGCCAATCTTGTTATCTTTCCAGCTCCAATGAATATAAGCGAAGATTTTCTTTCTATGTTACCATTGTGAACCAAAGATAAGCAAAGAGAGCAGGAGTGGCTACATCCATCAGTGGACGCAGACTACAAAAGTAAATTACTTTATTTAGTCAAAAAAGATAAACTATTAAACAATATTGCATAACGATTATTACAGGAATGTATTAGTTTACCATTTATCAAGACCAGACTATACGTAAAACTGATTTTTCTCCATACAAGCGTTTGCTTCGCGATTAATATAAATAATAACTAATTATTGTAAATAGATAATAATTATTTTAGTAATACTTTGTTCGACTTTTAATTAGATTGCTGTTTCTAGTCCGAAATCTGGTAACGAAGCAAGTTTGTCGGTGAATTTGTTAAAATCAAAATTTGCTATAAGATAACACGTTGTGCTTTGTACCGTTTTACAAAGTTAAGTTCTTGCTTCCTGTCGTTTATCAGCAGTAGCACAAAACTGACAATAAATCCATCTCTATACCAAGTACCATTGTTATTAGCACTTTCTTCTCTCAAACAAAAATGAAACAAAATCATCATCGACTATAAATTACATTTCACGTTCTTTATTTATATTAAATCACCCAAGACATTTTTAAATATTTTATGTTATCAACCACATGAACGATTCCTCCGTTTAATGTAATAATATTCTCCACGGTTCTTTTAATTTCTTAGATTTTTCAATTTAGTTTATTAAATTGCCATATCGATAATTTATTTAATAATACAGGTTTATTTTCTTCACGACTTCGATAACATCATTCGTTTTGTTGGTCTTATTGTTTTTAAGTCCAGTCGTAATAAGTTCGCTACACATTTTAGTTGTAATGTATGAAGTGTATTATTATATTAAGTGCCTTTTGATAAACTCTTAAATTACGGTCCAATATTTAATGAAAACGTTCCGCCGTTGATGGAAGCCGTCTGCGCAGGTCGTGAGCCTTGCATCCTTGATGTTAACAAGTGTAGTATTTTCTAGCGGCGCGGATGCGCGCGCGCCGGTATGTGGGTCGCGCGGTGCGTTTTGTAACGCACCAATGTCGCCAGCAGCGGCCTCGTGTGCAGGAGGCCTTACATGTTTAATTGCTGCCATTAACTTAGATAAACTGTTACACTTTATTTGATAATTTTGCTCATTATCATCTATTTCTTTTATCGGTTTATAGAAATTTCTAGTATTTTGTCTTTGGTGCTTATTTCTTTATCACCTGCTTTTAAATTTATTCTCACTGTTACTTAATTGTTTTTGAGTATTATTTTTAACATACAATATGTTTTAAAAAGATTATCTTAAACTATATAATTCATACTTTATGTTTCAAAGAGTCGTTAGTTCTGTTGTTTGCATTGGAGTTGCGATATGGAGAGTAGGTATTACATTATCATCTATCTTTCAATTTTGAAAAACAATGTCTTATGGCTTATAGTATTATCGGAAAATCCAAATCTTACCTTTTATTTATAGGTAATATATAATTATAAGTACTTTAAATCCTGATACAATCAATGTGACTCAGAGGGTTTTCCTTGAACTTAACAATCACAATTCTATGGCAATTAAATTTATCCGTATTAATTGATATCAGCTTTTTTTTTTATCTAGGGTAGCATAATGTACATACCCAAAGTGCTTTAAACGGACTTTATTAATCATCATCATCATTTATATCTTCGCTTGATCTATGAGTTTGTTTCAATTATAATCATGTATTCTACTTACGTTTAGATCATCAGCAACTATGAAAACAAAATTATAAACATTACAATACTGTCAAGAACTTTGACCCTTTCTCAGCCGGATAAGATTTGCTTAGGCTACTTATATATTCACACAATTAGAATAAGTAGCTTAATTGATATCAAATCGTTTTGATAATATAATTTATTATTAAACAAACACGAGTATAATCGATTTTATTATAACTCGATTTTGTGTACGTTTGGTTTGCGATAAGCATTCTATATTGAAAATAATTGGCTAACCAATATAGATAATTATAGAACTGCAGACCAAACGAAAATGATTAGATTTAATGAAACACACCAATGTTTGTTTGAGGCTGGTTGTGTGATTAAGTAAATAAAGTATAAAAAAAGCTATCGATCACTGCATTGAATGAAATGTGAGAGAAGTAGTAGGTAGATGTCAATGCAATGCTCATGCTTGCACCTGTACATGTATTCTGTGCTTAAACGACGCTTCAATGAGGGCCTGTCAAGCAGCTCTTTAATAGTACATTGTTAACCTAGGGGTGAAAGTAACTTATTTAAGTCCCGAGACGGGGTTTGGCGCCCGACGCGTAGCGAGTAGTTCGAGGGACCTCTAAATAAGTCTTGAACCCGAGGGAAACACTGTGCTTTTCATTAAGAATACACTGAAAGTAAAAACAAAAACATAAAGTGAGTGTTATTACAAATCTCTGCTATACGGATGTATAAACAAAACTCTACAGCTCGAAAAAACAAATGAAGATCGGATTGTCGCTTTCCAGTCTACTTTGTTTTTTTTTCTGTGACCGGCCAGCTATTCTGCCATTATTTTTCATTTCCATCATTGAAAAAATGGTAAATATTTTGCCCAAATCTATGTTATTTTAAAGAAATAGTTGACAGTAATAATTATAATACAGTAATTTAAAAATATATATTCTTCAATTGTTACATAACTTTATGTTAATTCAATTTTACATCGCGCTGTAATTGAGTGGCTGTATAGACAGTTGGAACGTGGTCCAATAGAAATGTCAAAATAGTACTAGTTTTTTTTTAATATAATTTGACAGTTGTCAGTTGAAAGCGATTCTCCCTAGTGCTGAGATGTATTACTTTCAACCCGCTACTCGGGCAACTTCAGACCTACTTTCAGAGTATGAGTAATGAAAAAAAATATTAAAATACCACGGTAGATGACATTGACTACAGATTGATGATGAAACATTATCAAATGTCAAAATATGAACTTGCCTGTGAAGCAAGGCCGTACGATTGTTTTTAAAAATCATTGTCCTAGTCCTTGGATCTGCTTACCAACCACAGAAAGAGTTGTCTGTCCGTAGGTCGCAAAAGAGTCTTTAAAATATAAACTCCTCATATAGAAACCAGCTGGTGTTACTAAAACCTGGTTTCCTGCCCTTTTTGAAGAATAAAAGAACACAAAAACTTTTCTTTCCATAAACAAACTGTCTCCTCCTAAAATGTTTTTAATGTCCTATCTTGTACACGTATCACTAGACTGCGTCGTGTAAATAGTCTTGCAATTTTGACCTAAACTGGATCCAAAGCTTCAGAACAAAAGAAAATCAGAGCAGACTGGTTTATTGTTCACTCAATGTCCGTGTTTATTTTTAAACTTCAAGGCTTTCACGTAAAGTTCATATTTATAAGACCTTTGGAAAAGTAACACAAGCTGATCATCTGACCATCTCCTATTAAACAACTTTCGCTAGAATTTTAAAACATTTTGCGCTAGATTTTCAAAACTGATGTTTTTGGGAAGTTCTGAACTACATCATAATTAAGTAATGATGATTTAAAGGTTCTTAAAAGTAAAGTAAGATATTCAAGGAATATCAAAAAATAAAAATTATGAATTTTATTATGATTTCCAAAATCTATAGGGACAAGAAAATTTACACTCAAAGATTTTAGATTTCAATGTAAAAAGTTCCAGCAAAAGCTGAAATTTAACTTTCCAAAAATATATTTTCAGTTAGCTTAGGTTATACAGATAGTTTTTGTTGAAAATAATTTTTAAATTAAACAGATGCATGTTTTAATTATTTTAATGTGTACTTGAAACGTCTGTTCAACGATTTGTGACCACAAGTCGCGCAGTGCCAAGTTATTTCACAAGGGGATCCTCTAGGACGGTGTTAGTATGCGCGGGCGCATCCATGCCATCCTTGTCGACTACGAGCTACGATACCAGTCCACCAGAATTGTATGAGCTCTGACATTGGAGCTAGGTTCACTGTCTTGCTCTGAAAACCTTTCGACAACAGGGGGTAGAGTAGTTCATTGGGTTTTGGTCGTGTAGTAACTTTAGTAGATCAATGTGGAAGATGGCGTGTTTTCCTTTGACTAATGGCCCTTGATCTAGAATTTGATGGACTCATTGATCATTCCACGTTCGAATTTACCTATAGGAAAAGACCAAAGTTGGATTTGAAAGAAACTAAAATCATAAATTGTCATTACGGCTATGGCAATACAACACAAGCCTCATAGTATATGTAGTTTTTTTATATATATTTAAGCACCTTCCACACTATCATTGATATATCATAGTCATCTGTCGATTACTTGTTAGAAGGAAAAAATATTGGAAAATAAAAGTAAGTAAAGATTAAAGTAAATTACATAGAAATCGCTTGGTTGGCCTGGTTCCTACGAAAAAACAGTGAAAAAAAATCTGGTGATGATTGAAAACCTAATGCCGCTAACCGCTGGACAAAAGACCTTCTGAACAATTGCTTTTTCATAATCGGTCATATCTGCGAACTCGGATTACAATCGTTATAATTTAATAGCTGTTTTTATCATGATCGTGTTGACCATGACATGGAGACAAGAGAATTATCAGTTTAAATAGGTAAATGCATTGATACAAAAGAGTTGGGTTAGTGACATTCAGCGTATGGCATACACAATGAGCAAGTTCAATGTCTATCTGTTTTATCATATTAATTATATATGTAAGTAGATATTCATATTAACCTACTCAAATACTGGAATACATGTAAATGGTTACTGGATGGTAAATATTGAAGATATAAGATCCAACAATAGTTTCAATTTGAGAGGACTAAAATATATAGGTATACCTATTCAGTTATCAATGAAATACTTCATTCAAAAGAAGATAATCCTGTTGATAACCTTTCAGCGAAGTTTATAAATAAGAATAAGACACAAATTAAAAGGCAATCAAATCACTAAAACAAAACTAGATCGATTAAAGAATAATGTATGAAACCAGTAAAATATTTAATATAAATCTCGTATTACATTACAAACCTGCTCTTTAGATATTGTACATATTTATAAATGTCATTTCACAGATAAACAAAGAAATAAAACATGTTTTCTGCCTTCGTTTTAATTTATTTAATCAGCAAATTACCGCCATCGCCGCACCAGTTTCATCATTAATGACCTCGACTCGGTTGCTAAGTGAACTTAATGAAAAATGTTGGTAAATATAAATAAGATTAATACTACCATTTTAACCTTTGTAATCAGTGATGCAGAAAACACGATTAGTGAACTAGCCGAATTTGAATAAGTAATTACTCAATTATCAAGCACAAACGCACTTAATTCACCTTAGTATTCGTAAATTAAACTGCGTACAATCATTTCGTATTAGATTTGGATGGTCCGCCGCCATTGACGCAACCGACGCGAAAATGTCGTCACCAATATTAATGAGCCAATTGGAATTTAGAACGAAGCTCAAATTTAAAAAGAAAGTGAAAACGGCTTCCTTCCCGTGCCGTACGTTCGTTCAGAAACGTTGACAGATCCCGCGCGAGCGGCCGAGCTGGTTCCGTTCCGTGTTACGCAGCTCACGTAGCCGAGGCCATGCTAATTACTAGCCTCACGAAATCGAAAGTAATGTACTCGTGATTGTCTAGATGTGGGTTGCGATCGTACAAAGAAACGCAACCGCGTATCCTATTTACAAACCGTCAGCGCATTGTTCTCTAAACAATATTGGTTTTATTTACTTAGCAAAAATAACGTCGACGGTTTCTGAATGCCACTTGTCGCATTGATAAATAATTTCATTAAACTAAAACGTTCTTTTAGTGTCGATTTACTAAGTTCTGTTGCTAACCTTTCCCATCAATATTCCAGGCAGCGCGGTCACGAATCGAATGCTAATGCAACCGATGATGTTGAAATCGAAAGCATCTTTCGGAGTGATGTTATGTTCAAACGAACCCGACCTTAATTGCGGATTTCCGACCCAGTTCGCTACGTAATACACATTTTTTCGTCGTTTACTTTGTCTTAATCGCCAGATCACGATCACGCCATCCGTTGCAAGGTCGCCGGCGCAGTTAGGAGATGTCGGTCGACCAGATCCGATTCTTTGAGAATGTCGATCGTTTCGAATTAGTGCCCATTCGATCCGTCGAGCGTGAAGCGATCACGCTGCGCGCTCGATTGAACATAAATATTCATTAATAGATTTTTACATTTGCATAAACATTCTAAGTGTTTCGCGGACGTGTGTTATAACTTAAAGTTTTTGCGTTTTCATTTTGGTTGTCTTGTAAAACTCGAATGCGCGCACGGTGATAATGACCGAGAAATTCAAAAAGCGTGACTGTAGCGTTTGGTCCATTGTTGGGGCACTTGTTCGTTGCTGTCTCGTGTGGACTGTCGAGTCGTGATGCTTTTTGTACGTTCATTAGTTCAGGTGAACCAAGTGTACACGCAACTTCCGCTGATAACGAAGTAGTTTACAATTCCGCAGCGAAGTTTGCTCAGATGCGAAGGGAAATTCCTAAAGATAAACCTTCAATTAACATCAAACTACAATTTTGGTTGTTTTTCCGTTGGCTTATTAGTTTTAAACATCCGCTGCCTGTTGCGTTGTTGTTCAGAGTAAACTTGGTCGAAAATATTCTTGCCTATTATCTGATTAACGTTTTAGGTTTTACTTTTCATCTGTTTCTCTCTATTATCCTATAGAAAGAAACAGACTATCGTATACAAGGCTCATTTTTTCATTGTATTTTTGACATATGTCATTTTTTATTTCTTTAAAGCAAATAATGATTTACGACCATGAATGACTGTCTGATTTTCTTGTTTAAATTGTAATTTGCAAGTAAATGGCCCGTACCTGCGTGTTGTTTACATTTGAACACAAAATGACGCATTTCTACGTCCACCCGGTGTAGTGTGGCTTCAGTTGTTATTCAAATCGTCGCGTCGCTGTGAACATCTACCATCAATAGGTTGTACAGGTGTTTTCTTTCAAGCCTTCGTCTGTGTAGTTTGTTAATTTGTAATCTTGAGAGAGATATTTTATGTTCTCTCACAATTGTTTACAACGTATCAATGTTTAGCTTTCTAGTTAGATTAGATAACCATATTTTGATTATTTTTCAAGCATTATCTGTGGCCTGGAATTTGCTCTACGACGCTTGTGATTAGCATAATATTTTTCTTATCACTTATAAAATTAATCTCCAGAAAATAGCTAGGTACTCGTTTTCCACTTTAGATCGTTAAAAATTTTGCAAGATTTTAGAAAAGAGAAACACAAAATTTCAAACATTGCTGAGTAAAACTGTACTAATCTCGGTTGACACAAGAAATCTATTTAAGAACTAGATTTACAGTTGCAACTCGTAAAACTTCAAATTTATCATTTGTTACTAGGGCTTATTTATTTATCATTGTTGTTTTTATTACCTGCATATCTCTTTGATATGCATTTAAGTGTCATTATGTTAGTGGCATTGCAATCATTATAAATTATTGTTATCTGTTTATGTATTGACTGCTTGTTTACGCGATTACAACGTCTATCGCCATAACATAAAGTATGGCAGCAGTATGTATACGAACATGTATGATCTACGTATATATTTGTTGTTTTGTATGAAAGGTGTGTTAGCCTTTTGTCCTACCTCAATACGGTATGATAAGTATCTTTAATTAAGTACAGCTTACGATGTTCTCCATGTAAAATACTATTTATGGCTACAATGGTCTTACTCTCTTGTTATATTTCTCAAAATGTTCCATCTATTGTTGGCGCCTTAATGCCGGTACATAAGAAAGGTTGTCTAACCATCTGGGTTGTATAGTTTCCTATAATCTATCATGTCTTACATATTCGATTACGAATTAATATACTTACGTTTCTGCTATGTATCTAACGATACCTACTGTGTGTTACTGTGAACGTTACGTTAAGTCTATTAAGCATATTAATGATTTTTATCTCACAATATTACGATATTCGAATAAGTTATTGTCACACGTAGCGGCGTCATTCAGTCAGCCCATGTCGTTAATTCTATGTTGCAACAGAGCTATTGTTTATAGCAAATTGTTGCTGTATGTAGCTTGCATTTCTATTTACTCATTGATTCATTAGTGTTTGTTAGTTGTGATTGCTAAAGGAGAGACAGAAAACAGATCTTCAATATCGTCCTGATTTTTTTATGTAGTTTTAGCTGAATGAAATAATAATCTTTTCATCAAACTTGCTCGTAAATGGTCATATTATATGCATGCATACAGAAACACAATGGCCTATATTATACACCCGCGGGAGTAATGAAAATCAGTACAATATTATACCCCTAGGGGCTGTAATGTGTAGCTGGTTGTACTGAACTGGTTTATTAAATTAATTAAGTTAAATTGAGTTGTTAACTTAACTTGACTAAGCTTGACTGAACCTGATTAAATTTGACTAAACTTGACTTATTTCCTCGCAAATGTGATGAAAAACATTATGTGAATGACGTGTAGTGAGGGTATTACAAACTCGAGTCATTAAAATCCCTCCGCCTTCGGCGTCGGGCTTCTAACAGACTCTCGTTAGTAATATCCCACTTACTACCCTTATTGCACAATGTACTATTTCCAGTCAACGGCAAAAACATGTACCTAGTACCTATGCACATAGTGTTAGTAAACATATTGTTATGTCATTGTATATCTCGACAGTTTCGTTATAGTATGCACGCACTTTATTGGGTATCTTGCCATATTAGCACGGTTTGTAATGTTGCAAAGATTATTGTAAGGTTTGTTACTTGTATTTGCCTCTGACCGTTTCTCTGAAGGTTCAGTTTTGTCGATATATTTGTTTGTTTGCGTGTGTATGTTTTACTTTGGCGCGTCTACAAAGCGACCTAAGAAATTTGTATACTGTAGTATATAAACCAGGGAATAACAGACCTTTTTACCATGGGAAAATTCAACGTACTTACTACTGCCGAAAAGCTAAGTGTATGAATGCGTTCCGCCGTCAGCTTAGCATGCTATATAATAACTGCCAAGTTCGCGTCGCGTGCGCAGGGCAGTCGGAATCGCACGGCGACTTGTACGGGACGGAAGGAGGAAAAGGAATTACATTGAATGTATCACGGAATATGATCAGTTACGTAAGAGTTACATTACAACGTACCTAATTAAATTATTGCTTTTTGGATTCATTGAATCGGTTCGTTTTGGTGCCAACGTTTTTCTGGCAATGATTCTAAGTGAGGAAGGGGAGGAGATATCCCACTGGAGGGCCCTACAGGGCCCACTTGCACGCGTTAGTGTGGAGGGCCACACAATCCCATAACACATTCTCAAATACAAACATTCGCGTTAAACACATAACCCTCCTTTTGGGCTTCGCCGCAGTCGGGTAAAAACTACTGATCATTATAGTTTCATACATAATGTCATATATATGTAGTAAGTATTTCTCAAATGAACGGTCTGGATGCGGTATCTTAATTTCAGATGACAGCTGTCAGAATTTCAAACAGCCATAGCTCGAAAATCGAAAACTACTGGCGGTAGGGGGGGAGGAGAGATAGGCAAGCGCCAACAGACGTTGTACTGTAATAAACCTAAGTGAAAACTATGAATTATAACGGCCTCCCTGTCAAATGTCACAAACGTCAATTACGTTTATATAGGGTCAACCATAGTCGGGTAAAAACTACTGATCATAGACTGGTCATTATAGTTTCATACATAATGTCATATATATGTAGTAAGTATTTCTCAAATGAACGGTCTGGATGCGGTATCTTAATTTCAGATGACAGCTGTCAGAATTTCAAACAGCCATAGCTCGAAAATCGAAAACTACTGGCGGTAGGGGGGGAGGAGAGATAGGCAAGCGCCAACAGACGTTGTACTGTAATAAACCTAAGTGAAAACTATGAATTATAACGGCCTCCCTGTCAAATGTCACAAACGTCAATTACGTTTATATAGGGTCAACCATAGTCGGGTAAAAACTACTGATCATAGACTGGTCATTATAGTTTCATACATAATGTCATATATATGTAGTAAGTATTTCTCAAATGAACGGTCTGGATGCGGTATCTTAATTTCAGATGACAGCTGTCAGAATTTCAAACAGCCTTAGCTCGAAAATCGAAAACTACTGGGCGGTAGGGGGGGGAGGAGAGATAGCAAGCGCCAACAGACGTTGTACTGTAATAAACCTAAGTGAAAACTATGAATTATAACGGCCTCCCTGTCAAATGTCACAAACGTCAATTATGTTTATATAGGGTCAACCAGGGTAATTGTGAAAAGGAGTGATTGGAAACGAGTATTAATAAATCCTTTGATATTCATGGAGATTTGTCTATACTAGAACAGAACGTCAATTTTGTTTATGGCATTTATTAATACCTGTTTCCAATCACCCCTGGTTACAATTACTATGGTTGACCCTAAAGACGCTTATCAACAACATATTTTAAAGTTTACGTTTATTCATCTAGATGAGAAATCCGAGTTGAAGTGAGAGTCTGAGGTCATACAGGAATCAAACCCAGGGCCAATTATGAAGTCTACTAAAAAAACTATTGTTTCCTCACGTTTTCGTCAATACGCTACAATCGACCTTGCAAACAGCTGGTTTCTACGACTTAACAGTAAAAAAGTCTTGTCTAATGAGTGACCATTCATCTTTAACTTATAAATACTTTGTCCTGACCAAGTCTAAGCAAACCTAAGTCTAGAAATCTGGTACCTACTTACTTACTTACATAATTTTTTTTAACGTAAACATCCACTGAGAAAGGATTTTTGGGAATTTCAACTTTACGGTGTAAAATGAGGGGGAAAGTAGTCCGACCGAAAGTAAGATTAGCGTAATTCATTGTCATTACTCAATGTAAGGTGTTGAGTATAATTATAAGATTTATAAATACACGGTGACAGCTGTCATTCTAATAAAGCTATTCTCCTCTAATCTGAGCTCTGAGCTCTCAAAAGAATGTTGTGTTAGTTACTTTTTTTGTTGAATTCGTCCAATGATGGACAGGTAAATGTCGTAGACAATATACAGCCAAGTCATATTTTGTTAGTTTTTTTTGTTACCTATATACTTAGCATTTAGCATTCGGAAATGTTATCTGCGTAGCATTTGTTGTCAATTTCCACAATTCTGCGCAGGCGCTGGCGTTCAATTCGATACGATTGCGCAGTTCGGCCTCAGCGAGTGGTCGCCTGATTTCGAATCGACGAGGAAAAACAATAGGAGTTTCGTGGTACCGCCCGCCGGTGCGAGGTCACGTCGTCAAGCGCCATGACAGTGACATTGCGTTTATTTATATACTTTTTAAACTCGGAACGAAGAACAAGGATCCCATAGAACCGCACTCAGCGTATAGCATGAAATAGCAATAGTCTTTTACCGCAATAATTTGAGAAGACGCTTCTTATATGGCGGGGTCAAACTGAACAAACACTATCTATTTTAGTCGGGCTGTTGTTTGTTGACAGCATCGAGTACTTTCTTGTCTGCGATGGTTTGTTGTTTTGATGCAGCTTAGAAAAGAATGAACCATTGAACCGTAATCAGCGTATAGCATGAAATAGCAATAGTCTTTTACCCCAATAATTTGAGAACACGCTTCTTACATGGCGGGGTAAAACTGAACAAACACTATCTATTTTAGTCGGGCTGTCATACGTAGAAAAAGATAGAAGATATTATACCTGTCTTGCTTACTCTTACCACTTTTGTAATAAGTGTGTCCCTCTCTGATTATTATTGTTATTTTAGCAGCTGTTCTATGGGATCCTTGTTCTTAGGGATGCAGTAATTCGCATACGTAGATAGAGATAGAAGATATTATATCTGTCTAGCTTACTCATACCACTTCCTACTCCTACTATAATATTATAAAGGCGAAAGTTTGTAAGGATGTGAGTGAAGATGTTTGTTACTCTTTCACGCAAAAACTACCGAACAGATTTTGATGAAACTTGGTACAGTGACAGCTTCTATCCTGGAATAACATATAGGCCACTTTTTATCGCGGACAAAGTCGCGGGGCGCACGCTAATACCCCCTAAGTAACAAAACGTCGATATAGAGGGCGCTGTTTTACAATGTACACGGGAAAAAGCTAGTTTGTAATAAGTGTGTCCCTCTGATTATTATTGTTATTTTAGAGTCTGTTCTATGGGATACTTTTTCTTAGAAACGATAGCAGATACAGCCGTGGCGGCCTAGTTGGCTGTGCACTTGTGCCTGTAACGTTGCCCCAATCCGCTTCACATACGCCTTAAGCGGTCCCTAAACGATCATGCGGCATGACATGCGTTACGTGCTGTCACTCATGCATGACCGTTTAATTGTAGTGATTGACGCGAATGACATGCTAACTACGTGCTGGCCGTTGATTGACAATCGCGCGTACTCTTCACTGTAAGTGATTGATAGCAAGCATGAGGGTCCATCATGCAGCATGATAATTCACGTAAACGTAACGCATGTCATGCCGCATGATCGTTTAGGGACCGCTTAAGGCGTATGTGAAGCGGATCGGAGCAAAGTTGGTTGGTGAACAGGGGTTCGGCACAAAAGACCCATAAGGGTTGGTTTGTCGCCAGGTATATCTGGGCCCCGAAGAAGATAGTGAAGGCCACAGATTGTGAGGATCATAATTAATATACAATACAATATTCTTCATGGAATTGGATGGAAGGACTTATGAAAATGATCACGTCAACTTATTGGTTTTCACATTACTGTAGCCCGGCGATGTCAATAAAACAATTAAGATAACAATTTAAGTGAGTCTTTAATTAAATATCAAATAAAAAAATATAAAAAACATATTTTGATTAAATTTGTTAGATAAATGAAAACATTTGTGAGATGAGATGTGAAACATAGTACAGTCGACCGCACGTCAGTGGAAACACTTTGATCTTGAGCTGGCCTAGCCTATTAGGGAGATTCAATACTATGATAGACCAGCTTATACTGGTTTAGTTTCAAATCTCTTTGGTCGCGCGCGCGCTCCCTGTGGAGATCGCATCTTGCATATTTAGTATCGGAACCTATGATGCCATTTACCCGGGGGGGGGGGGGGTGCGGACAAAGTAAGCGGAGTAGTGGGAGGAGATTGCTAGTACAAATTTATATGGAGTTTGAAAATGAGAATGTATGAGTGAGTCATAATTTTGTGATTAGTTTGACACGATTTTCACACCCATAGAATGCTTTTATTACTCATCCATATGGGAGTGGCAAAATTTTTTTATTCATGATTTTAACATACACAAAAAAACTGTCGAATTGATTGAATAGGTTAGGTCCTTTTGAAGTCGTTGAAAATAGATTTTAGATCATGAACTTTTTCACACCGCTACTAGGCAGTATCTAAGAAACTACCATAGCATATTTCAACCTCGCTAAAGGTTATCGAGTCGCAGGCGCAGGTACGTTGCTATAGGCGTAGGTCCGGTCCGATTATTGGCATTAGTAGGTCTCTGAGAGATTATATTGTTTGACAAGGTCGATTGTATCCTGTCCTGCTTTGTTGTTAATAACATCTTGTTTGTCCATGACGTTAAGGAAGCATGAATACGGCTGGTAGTCGCGGGCCCTGTGGTACCCGACACATGGAGTATCGTATTATGTCCATAGCAACAAGAATAACATCACTGAATGCATATTGAAGGATCTCCAAAATTGGCGATAAGCCTTCACAGTCAGAGAGCGTCAGTGGCCTCGGGGATAAGACGCGACCTATTATATCGAAAGGTCCGAGGTTCGATCCCCGGTTGGGCCATGTACCAATGGGTTTTTTCTCGAAACTTAAGTACATGTACTGACTGCTCTCAAACGGTGAAGGAAAACATCGCGAGGAAACCTGCATACGCCGAAGAGGAAATTCTTAGGAGCATGTGAAGTCCGCCAACCCGCACTGGACTAGCGTGGTGGACTATAGCCCGCACGCCCTCGTTGAGAAGGTAGGCCTGAGCCCCAGCAGTGGGGAGATTAATAGGCTGTTGATGAATGACTGCCTTCACAATGCCGCCGCCGCCGTCTACATGTCATTTTTATTATTACCTTCATGGAATTATCTAGTTCTACTTTAGTTCTAAGACAGAACAAACTATACAAACAAACAAGTATGTTCTACTGTTCGGGGTGACATAGGTAATTTGTTTAATTTGAATTTTACAAAATCCGACCACCCGTGCATACGTCCTACTAATATTATAAAGGCGAAAGTTTGTAAGGATGTTTGTTACTCTTTCATGCAAAAACTACGGAACAGAATTTGTTCATCAAACTTTACAGTAGGTACCTAATATTTTCTACGCGGGCGAAGCCTCGGGAAACAGCTAGTATCGAATACGTACAAACTGGTACAAACTTTCTGTCAGACCGGCGACGTATTGACAATCTATTTGCGTATAATGGAGATCAACCCTAGATTCCTCGTGGTCCCACTTGTAAGACAAATTAGTAGGACCACGAGGAAACACCCAACTTTTTTAACATTGACTGTACTGTGCACATTGTAGTCATTTTGCGACTATGACATTATGAGAAGTAGTCATTTTGCGTAGTCGACATTTCCCAGCATAGACTTTCTGCGATGTAGGCAAATGCCGCCCGACCCGCTGATGGTTCGGGCGACATTTGCCTACATCGCAGAAAGTCTATGCTGGGAAATGTCGAATACGCAAAATTACTACTTCTCATAATGTCCACATAGCATAATGTCATAGTCGCAAAATGACTACAATGTGCACAGTACAGTCAATGTTAAAAAAGTGCCGTTAATAGGACGGTGCCACCGGTGCCCCAGGCACAGGGCGTAGACTCTGGGGGGCGCAAGAATGGCCAGACCAGGCAGGACTATTATTTTTTCGGTTTGCTCCTGATAAGTTCCCGCTGCACCCCTAGTGCTCGACTCCAACACATACGTACCTACATGCCAGTATCATCAAAAACGTCTATTAAATTAGACAAAACATCGCGCTCATTGGCAGCGCACGAGCGTATTTTAAGAAGTATGAAGACCATAGTGGCCCAAAAATTAAATCTTAAGCATCATTCTTTAAAAAAATAGGTTTTCCTTCCAAAATATTAGATAATTGGTCCACCAACACCAAGTCCAATGAAATAAATTAGGCCTATGCATACATAGCATTGCTCTAGGGTACCTACCTACCAGTAATATCTAAAAAAAAACAAGGGCGCAGTTAAAGAAGCTCGCACAGGGCGCAGAAAAGGCTATTTACGGCACTGACTGATCACTATGTAACCTACGACGTTCCAAACTTTGTTCATTAATCCACTGATTGTGTTGTTTTATTAAATTGTCTGCGTCGACACCAGGGACATTGGACAACAGAATTAGAATTATAAACCGATTCTGCGGTCGCTCGCAACTCGATGAAGCCAATTTGCTTCCATCAAATTCTTTATTGCATCAACTGACTGTTGAACTTCTGGATATTATGCTGTAGTCATATCATCTTCGTATAGTACTGACGATAAACCTTAGAAAGCTTTAGTCTTAGAAAGCTTTAGCTAACTCTAAGTCAAAGTCAAAACTATTTTATTGCATGTAAGTGTACATTTATACAACGTCAATTTTTTATCTACCACCGCTTCCAAGGTGTTTTATAGAGCTCTTTAATGCACAGTTTCCATTTTACGTTCTTTGAAGTCAATTTTGATATTCGCATATTGAATCGATTTTAACCCTTTATAAGGCAGAGGCGATTTAGATACCACTTAGATAATAAACATTAACGGAGAAGAACATCCTCTTTTTTATTTAACTATAATGGTATTATTTAGCGAATATATCAGGCTTTCTTTCCTCATTCATTCAATGTCAATGAATAGGTGTATTGGAAACAGATCATCTGAAAACCCAAGTGCACTAACAGGCTGAGAGCATATATTGACCCCATGTTTTTTTCTTAATGATTTTTTTTTGCCGTAGATGTGGTCCCCAGTGCATTACAAACATGGTAGTGTATTTAACTTTCACGTAGCATATCTGTATAACTGTGGCCTTATAAAGGGTTAAATCGATTTAGAATATCGTAAAACCCCTAACCTTTATCAATGAAATCAAATTGCTCATTTGCACAGTCCATGTAAAGGTCTCGAGGTCTCTTCATTAGTCTGAGTTAGCTTGTCGAATATCAAATCGTGTACTTGTGACGGCATTGCGAAGCAATTCAGACAGGTGAGATAAGATGTCTAAAAATTCAAAGATTAGGTCAAGGCAAAATGTGCGGGCCTAGGAATCTGTCTATGCAAATATCACGCTACAGCGTTGTTTATATTTCATTCAACGTGCAAATTAGGAAGACATTGCTCAATTTATGCGACGATATCACTAAATATTATGCAGAAGAAGTACGTCAGACATACGACATCACTTATTTACTTACTTCTGAGAAAATAAAAATGATCTATATTCTTTATTATCTTTTCCTCACGAAGCAGGCGTCTCGAATCGTCTTGTTCATTCACAATGACAAAACGTTTGTCGCATTTCCAAAGACGGTGGAAATGTCCATTGACTATTGTTTCAAACCAATTTGTGATGCAATGGAAATCCGGATGACTATTTGCGACCTACTTAGTTTACCATTACCAGTGCAGCGTTCACTTGGTGGATTTGTGGTGACGTCTGCTCAATTGATCCACTGTTTGCAGTGAAATCGCCTCCATTTTTCCTTTCTTCAATGCATCGAAGGTCAAATCTGGTCCGTTTCTCTTTGATCTAAACGCGCCTTAGACAGATTAGACAGTCTTAGACACTATTTATATTTATCACTTACCTGAGTATTACCGTTGAGTTTACCTTACTTTAGTTTAATCCAACAAACCATCGAGCAAGGATTGTTTGAACGTCCTAACTAACGGTTTCCTCTCCGCTTGTTACAGAGCGAGTCGAGCTACAGCCCGTCGGAGGATGGGTGCGGCGAGCGGCTCGCCGTGCTGAGCTACGAGCAGGTGCGGCGGCTCAACGACGTGATGGACGAGGTGGTGCCCATCCACGGGCGGGGGAACTTCCCCACGCTGCACGTGCGGCTGCGCGAGCTGGTGGCGGGCGTGCGCGCGCGCCTGGAGGCGGCCGTCAGCGAGGGCGGCGCCGGCGTGGCCGTGCGCGACGTGCGCCTCAACGGCGGCGCCGCCAGCCACGTGCTGGCTGTGGCCGGCTGCGAGCGCGCGCAGCCCTACTCCGACATCGACCTCATCTTCACGGCGGACCTGCCCACAGCGCGGCACTGCGACCGCGTCAAGGCCGCCGTGCTCGGCCACCTGGCGACGCTCATGCCGCCCGCCACGCCGCGCCGCCGCGCCTCCCCGGCCGGCCTCAAGGAGGCCTACGTCTCCAAGATGGTCCGCGTCAACTCCGACGGCGACCGCTGGTCCCTCATCTCGCTCGGCAACTCGCGCGGCCACAAGACCGTGGAGCTCAAGTTCGTGGACACGATGCGCCGCCAGTTCGAGTTCTCCGTCGACTCGTTCCAGATCGCGCTGGACTCGCTGCTCGCGTTCCACGAGTGCGCTCAGCTGCCCATCGGGGAGAACTTCTACCCGACCGTCGTCGGCGAGTCCGTGTTCGGGGACTTCCACGAGGCGCTGCTGCATCTGTCCGAGAAGCTGATCGCGACGCGTCAGCCCGAGGAGATCCGCGGCGGTGGCCTGCTCAAGTACTGCGCGCTGCTCGCCAAAGGCTACCGGGCGGCGCGGCCCGACAAGATCAAGACCCTGGAGCGCTACATGTGCTCCAGGTTCTTCATCGACTTCCCAGAGCTGGGGCAGCAGCGCGCCAAGCTCGAGGCGTACCTACGGAACCACTTCGTCGGTCGACAAGAGGAGGCACTAAAACACAGGTGAGGATTTTATCCGAACTCTTTTCTGAATCGCAGCCATTCGGAAACTATATGTCAAGTTCCCATTTATTTCTTCCATATAGTTCTTTTCCCATATAGGTTCCCCATATATTCCCATTATTGAGTTAGTAAAGGATGTGGAAGACCAAGGATAATTTTTTGCGACTTGGTATAGAAGACTATGTCCAGCGGTAGATCAACACAGGCTGATGATGACAAAATACCGAGCTGAAGATACAGTGACATTAGTCTTTTCAGTAGACTCTTTTGGTTCACCATATCTCCGTCTATCCCCGGTTACTTTGCGATGGATGACCTATACGATGTGTAACATGTCCGGTGTGGTGCATGGCAGGTACCTGACGCTGCTGCACGGCGTGGTGCGCGAGTCGACGGTGTGCCTGATGGGGCATGAGCGCCGCCAGACGCTGGCGCTCATCGAGGCGATGGCGTGCCGCGAGCTGTGCGCGCGCGCGCCCATGATGATGGCGTCGCACCTGGCGCCGCCGCACCTCGCGCCGCACCTCGCGCCGCACCTGGCGCCGCACCTCGCGCCGCACCTCGCGCCCCACCTCGCACCGCACCTCGCGCCGCAGCTGCCGGCCGGGTACTACGTGTGCGTGTGCGCGGCGTGCGCGGCGTGCGCCGCGTGCCCGGCGTGCGCGGCCGCCGCGTGCTGCGAGTGCTGCCGGCCCGCGCTGTGCGCCGCGTGACGCGCCGCCTGCGCACCCCCGCCCCCGCCCCCGCCCCCCGCGCTCTCCGCCGCGCCGCCGTGTGCTCCGGGACACACGTGATTCTCTCCTTTATCGATCGATGAATTTAGTGCCAAATGTATATATTACGGATAAAAAATTATATGTATATGTATGATTCACTTCTACTAAGTGTGATTGTATTATAAAATGTTTCGTGATACGCTTCGTATTCTTGGCTGAATTTATATATTTTTAATCGACAAAAAAAAGTATAAAAAATGTAGGAAACGATGAAGCGGAAAAAGACAGGCCGGTAGACTTGCGTTTGTACTGTTCGAGGGCCGCGTGCTGCCGCCGGACAGCATGCGGAGACAATTTGTGTCAATTTGAGGTTGCTCACTCACCGCAGATCAATTTTACGCACGTCAATTGTCACGCACGCACCTGTTACTGATTCAATAGGGTCGCTTATTGTTTGGCCGCGTCGCCACCGGCAGCGTCACGGGACCTGCGCATCCGCAAGAGGCCGAGCGATGCTCCAACTGGCTCCAACGCACGGCGCCAACACGCCGCCAGCTACATACGTTATATAACCCGAACTAATATTAACTAGAGCTGTAAGGAACGTACGCAGCCGGCGCTAGGATAAATGCGTGGAATAATTTCTAGTCGTACTCCTTTCGTGTTGATAGTCTAATTAATATGTCAGCAGTACGAAAATTATTTTTCACGCCAAGAAAAAAACGTTAGGGAGTAAGTCCGAGTCGATGGTCTGCCTATAAAAAAGACTAGTTAGTTACGTTTAAGCTTTCTAGGTATAAAAATTGTCTCCATTAATAAGCATGTCTCTCAGTGTCTAAAACAGTGCGAGTGATCGACACATGGAAAGATCAATGACATTGTTACTCGTAAAAGATACCTTTAGAAAGTAGATAAAACAATCCGACCTTGTCAGTTGGCCTTTTGCGCGAGAAATTCCGTTCTTTTATATATTTTTTACTATCGTTGCGATTGTAAGCGTTCCGACCAGACGCGGCGTTAGGCAGAAAATGCTGATTTATGGTTAAACGTGTGCCAATAACGAATCGCTGGACGAACCTCGGCAATATATCGAACTCTCTCACTCTACGCACTAAACTAAATAGAACAAATGAGAGCTATATAGTATTCTCGGCTTCGTATTTATTGGCACCCGTCATAATTATATTCACTAAAATATTTGGTCCTTACTGTTAGGTACGATGCAGTATGTATTTTAATATGTATTTTAACAAAGAAAGATTGTATTTGTATAAACTTATCACCGTTCGTGACCGCTCTAGTATTGTATACGGCTTGGCGTACGAAGTAACTAAGTTTTAATTTAAACAATAAAAACATAAAAAGAAAAAAAAATGTATTAAACTAAGGTGTGTACAATATTAAAGTTCACTCTTGTAATTATAAATCATATATGAATATTTTAAGAACATTTACAAGTAGCGAAGTCAGTAGCAGAGTACTTACTTATGAATTTCTTTTTATCTTGTAAAGTCTCATCGATACAGTTTGTAAAGCAGTAGACGGTATGACAAAATGTGATTTAATTGTTGTAGAATTAACCTGTTGTCGAAGAATATTACTTATATACTTACATAACATTATTATGTAGAATAAATCCAATAGAGAGATATACTATTACTGTTGTATTTTAATAAAATATAGATTATATGAACGACGGTGTAATGTGAACGGTGTCCGGCCAAAATGTGAATGTTTAGAATTTTGCCAATGCATATTCAAATTAAATATATATATACAAATAATAATGGAATTCTTAGTAAGGCTTCGATTAAGCAGTGTTTGTTATAACTATATTTTTGAGTAGATATCGTGGAGTGATCAAGTACAATCCGCTTCTGTAATTATCTTAAACTACTTCGGAACAATGTTAAACGATTTTATATGAACGAATTTCCGACTAGCTCGAACCAAAATTTAAGATCTCATTTTTTATTAACTTCAAAAATGTAACGCAGTTGTAGGCATTGTCTAGTAGGCGATGAATAGTGTCATTCTATGTAATTCTTTGTCAAACTTTGACGTTACACTTTGATGCAAGTTAGTCGTTTTTGGTGCGTTCCATCCGCACTTTAATTAAAAGATTTATGTTCGTCATAATTAGACAATATTATAAGTCTGCTTTGAAAGTATTAAATTCTTTACTTATTTAATCTAAGCTACAATGAAAGTGGATGGAACATATCAAAGGCTTCAAAAACGGTAGACCTAATTAGACATAAATACGGGTGGTGCATTTAGTCTCCTGCATAGATTTTAACACCAAGTAACAAATGATAACATCTGTGGCTGAGAGGCACTAGAAGACATAATAAATCCTTTGAATGCAAAGTCGGAGCAGAAATCTGCAATAGAACCGACCAGGGCCGCAAATGTTTTATATTCACTGACTTACAAGAAAAATAACAGCAAATAACCAGCGAAAATCAAGATTGAAACATAAATATAAAACACCTACTGTATCAATAACAAATGAGCATTGAACAACTTTTAGTGGTCTTAGATTTGATACTTGGTGTTTAAATCTAAGCTTATCTAAGCGTACGATTAACGAGCAGCGTTTCGACCCCGCTCGCTCCACCCCGTCCGCCCTAATACTAGCGAGGGTTGGTATTTGAAAAAAAAACTTCAAAATTAAAGTGTTGTTTATTGGCCAGAATCACCTAGTTAATTATGATTATCGCAGGTGACGAAATGTGCACCTGTATATTATAGTTCGCAATCGTCTGTACTTAGAAATAAATGAAGTACATAATGTAGCTAACGGATCTAAACTATATTCCATATTTGTAAACTTATAAAATAAGAGTGAACGTAAGTTAATTATCATTAGTGGTACTTCGCGCATCAAGACAGGCGTCTAAGTTGTGATTCGTAGTCTTTTCGACAGGCATTTTAATGTCATGTTTATTATTATCATAATTATTGTAACTGTGATTACTTTATTCTATCGTAGATCAGCTATTGCCAGAATCCGTTGACAACTACCTCCTCGCGTGAACTAAAAGTTTCTGTATTCGTAATGGTGTGTATATTTTGTGATTTTATCTCTATTGATGGGAACTTATACATATATAGACTAAGAAATTATGGCAGACAGCCTTTTATGAAAACAGTCACGTAAAGGTAATGATATGATTCTCGCTTTACGGTCTTCAATTCCAAAATAAATAGTACATTTCATTTTATATGAGTCAGAGAACTAGTATACCTACCTGTTACCTGTTTTCTAGTAAGTAAACAAATCTTTGTTGAAATTCAATTGTTCAAAGACAATGATAACAGCCCCAAGATTGCTTGATAGACTATCATTCCTCTTCCAACTTCCTCAAGCTTACATTTACGGTCTAATAACTAAAAGAAATTTATAGCTTTTGAAACAGAGAGACATTGCAAAGTAGCTTAGTTTTTTTTCTATAGTTACCATCAGTTTTCAGCTAGCCTTATTTTAATGATTAATTTTTAAAACTATGATTGTGCACTGGTCAAAGGCGCTTGCGTGCTACGATTGATCGAATTCTATATGTATATATTGTAGGTATAGCAGGGGATATGTGTTGTTTATCAATTTAAGATACCTTTTCTGAATAACTGTTTCGACATGCATTAATTGTTGAAAAAACTATTATTGTTTATTATAAAACATTATTTGCGTTGATTCGTGCATTAAGTTAAAAAGGTGTCTTATATTAAAAGTTGAACTTAAGTTTACTTTTGAGAGTGAGAAAGTTTCAAGTTTTCCATTAAATGTTAAGGAATAGCTTCAAGCAAAATCTGAAACTTATGTATTAATAAGGAAACTCTGTTCAGCTCGTGACCTAGAGAATGTTTTGTATAGAAACACGACCTTAATTAGAATAACGAATCTTATGACGTCAGTAACAAGCATAAGACAGCTAAAACTAAACGGCTCTATAAAGTTGTCACAAGTTGAACAGGTGTTTCCATAACGTCGTATACGCCATTTACTATGTTTGATAAGAGATAACATACATACATTACATGCACATTCAAACATAACTTTATCTTTAAACCAGCTGTGCTGTTTTCCCAGGCTAATTTGGTCTGTATACGTAAAGTTAATACTGACCAAAGTTATTAAATGTAAAATCGATATCTTTACACGTGTGGAATTGGCAAAAGTATTTATATTTTCAAGTTCGCATAACAAGAAGGATTTAGAACGCTTTATCGGAATAAATTAAAATCTCATTTCATGATTAATTATATATAATGGTTTTTTTCATTATTTTAACTGCACATATTCTTCAGATATTTAAAGTTAAATGTAAATTTCAGATGGGTACATAAGAAATAATAATTGTATGTTGATGATGTGATGGCGTAGTATAGAATGCATAAGAAATACGTTTTCGCAACTGGTGTGACACGTTAGTATGGAACAATATTTACGGATATTTGAAGCATTTATTTACCAACTATTAGAAGAAATTATTAAAGATTGTTGCAGATAATCCGTAGATAATTAGTGTTGGTTTCACCACATCTAAGTGCTAATATGAGATGAATATTAATAGATTTTGTCTTGCCAGTTGGCATTAATGTTATTTGTTAGGTGTAAGTGAAACTAACACTAATGTGAAAGTCAAAATAGTATTTAATTTCGATAGCGGAGTAGTTTTGTGAAGTAAAATATGTACGCAAGCGCCGAAATAGAACGCGTGGCTTCAAATAACTTAAGGCTGTTGTAAATAACATCGAAATGGACAAGACTAAAATTCAACAACATTTTGTTCAGTATTAATCTTAGCAAAACATAAAGTTTGTCGCATCCACGTCACTGGAATTAATACTGTTGTGTCGTTTAACGCTTACGACGTTTTAGTTTTGTGATAATATATGAAAATTTTCTTCAACGTTGATAAAGGAAACACGACGTATTTGGAAGGTTAGATACAACAAAGTCTTCCGTCGCATTTAACTTAATGCTCTTGAAATTGTAGATGTTCTACATATTAGAATTGTGTGTCCATTATTACGGCAGTTGTTGCAATGTTATGGTAGTTGTTACCTCTACGTCCATTTCGTTGTTAGTTGCTCCACTCTTTAGTCCGAGGAGCTGCGCCGTGTCGTCTGCCTCGCTCATATGTTAAAAGCGAGCCTTCGGCAAACCGACTCTCTAGTTTAGGGGTTGCTAGCTCATAACGCCTTACGTTTTATAAGCATATTGTTAGGTTTTATCAAATATATTTACTACTTATATAGTTATTATTTTTCTCTTCCAAGTTGCCTGTTTCGTGGAGAAGCGTTCTTGCGCTGTTGTTGCGATACGCAACACGATGAAATACTATATATTTGTGAGGAGTTTTAAGCTATTGTAAATTTTACAGAAAATTAAATAAAAATGTTGTGAAAAATAAATTATAAAAAAGTGATATAAACAGTGAAATCTGTGTCTTTTATTTTACAGTCACCCTGAAGTTTAATTTTAATTTACATATAACGTAGGCAGATTTTCAAAATATTAAGTGCATAGGGCTTTTGACGAGGCAGTCTACGCCGAAGCAAGCAGTCGCATTTCATTAGGTATGGAAAGTTTTTAAACTGGAAAAAACTTTGTATTTTCCTAAAATTATCAATGTAGTGCAGCAAGCATTATGGAGCAAAATATTGGTTGTAAACTATTAACTATAGCAGCAGAGAGTTAATAAGTAAAGCTTAAAAATATAATCAACAAATCATAAATGGACAAACCAAAATTGACCATGAACCAAAGGCTGGAAGTGGCCTTCACTTTCTTTAAACAATACAGGATGCCTCTCTTACGAACTTTTTCTCCAACGGAAGACTGTGGTATGGTAATTGCAAATAAGTGTTCGAGCGCTGGAAAACCAAAGAATTCGACATAACAGTGGTTCGTCACCTCATAAGGACGACAGTCGTATGCGGGCGCTGGCTGCTGCAGAGTGTCGAGAAATCTCACTTTCTGACGACCCAATTTTGAGTAGTAATAGATTGTGATTACTAGAACCACCGACCGAGAGAAGAGAAAAGAGAGTGGAGACCGCGGCTGGGAACGCGCCAGGTGAACCGGCGACCTAAAGAAGATGGTTGGACGCGGCTAGATGCGGGTGGCGGAGGACCTGGACGGGGTAAAAGAAAGAAAGAAATAAACTTTATTGCCACATAAACGAGTAGGTACTTACATAACAAACAAAAAATAATTAAAAAGTTCATGAAAGTGGTACACAAATAGGGGGTTATTAAAACATGAGTAGGTAATTAAAACAAAGACAACTATATAAAGTAGCGTTCATTAAAAGATTCCAATCATGTAAACAAAGCACTTGGTATCACAGTGTAAAATTATTCCACGATCACTTCCAATCGAAGATCGAAGATGGTGCCGTCAGCGTTATATTCACATAACATTGTTTTTTAGAACATTGAGAGGTAAACTATGAAACCATTATTGATATTTTCATAAAAACATTTTTTGAAGTTATCAGATGTTAATGTCAGACAGGCCATATTTGTTTACCTCATTGGAAACTTCTAATGAAATATACTTTAGATACAACTATAAACAGGTGTGGTGGCGTTCACTGGGGAAGACCTATATCCAGCTGTGGGCGTTGAAGGGTATGATGATGATGAATGCATAATTGTAAACTATTCTACAAATATAAATATAATAATAAATATCAAAGAACATTATCCAAGAGTTAGCGCCACGAACGCAACGCAAGAGCTCCCAAATAGGTTACAACAACTTTGGGTGCCGAACACAGAAACGAAATTATATTTGACCTTTAATAGAAACCAAGCTAGGTCGGGTCGGCACTTCGGCGACTGGAGTGTTTGATCGCGAGATCATTGAGTTTGCCCGTATTTGCTCAATCGTCGCTAGACCTATATAGTATTTTGTACTCATCTTTGACAATGACGCAATTCGGAATGTTATAGGAGCGTCTTTTACACAGAAATAAAAAAACACACTACCTGGTTGCTTATTAAAGCACTTTCCTGGCTGTTGGAAGACGAGTGTTAGAGGTAAGGTTCCCCACCGCCTGTCGATAATGAAGAATCAGTCTGTGATTGCGCCAAGAAATGAACTCACTCGAGTTAAAATACGTGACCAAAAGTCTAAAAACGTTACATTAAGCCAGGTACAGACAAGAAGACCGCAAAATTATAAGAAATGTAAAAGAACCGTAAATACCATTTTATAATTGCGAGATTTCTTAAATAGGGCAATAATAATATTAATATATACCTACAGCATTATACAAGAAAGCTGTTGTAGTTAATTAAAATAGCTTACAAAAAGGAAGCTCAGATACCTACCAATGTAAAATATCCCAAATTGACCGTCAAACATCGTATGTGGAACGTGCCATAGGAGACATAATATTTTCTTCAGGTGAACGAACTAACTGTAAATTAGTATATACATCGGTCCCGGTTCTGTAGAGGAACGGGACTGTGGCCTAAATACAATAATGCACAATTTTGGCGTTAGCGGCGAGCTTCGGTGGCGTAGTGGAGAAGGCACGGCCTGTGTCGTCGATAGACTTGTGTTCGCTCCGTCGTGGTATGTCCAGTTAGCATCAAAAATTGCTTAGTAGGTATTTGAAATTTCCAAAAGAATTGCAATGTTAAACATGTCATAACTCTTTGACTTAAACAGCAGAACGGCTATAGTATTAAACTTATATGAAAATGTTGAACGTTGAATTTTCACCCCTATGGAGTCGAATCGCACGATATCACGGGTAACATAACAGGCAGTAATTTAGATAAAACTTAGCTTATCAATTTTGAAAATGGTACGGAACCCCTGCCCTCAGCACCGACGTTCACTTTGGTTCAGTCCAGTTTCTAGTTCAGGTTCAATGTTCGGGCACGTGTATTTTTCTGGGACGCGCTTACATAATGCGTCGGAAACAGAATAGGATGTCGTCTAGAAGTATTTAGAACGAAGTTGTTTATTCTTGGAGTCGAACTCGATCCTATAAAAGTATTCTAATAATCTTCTAGACTTATAAAATCGTTTGTAGGTACTGTGCTGACTGATTTATCAAAGCACACCAAAACTACTAGACTGAGAAGCTGTAATTTGGAACTAAAGTTTATTTATAATTATATAATTATTTACGGGTCTTACACACGAATAAGTTTATTTACCTTGCCCGACGTTTAATTCGTGTGTAAGACCCGTAAATAATTATATTATTGTGAATACAAAGCGCGAAAGTCTAAAATGTACTAAAGTTTATTTTAAAACTTATGTTAAGAAAGGATTTTTGGAAATATCAACTTTAAGGGGGAATTTTGGTGAGGGGGTTGCTTTGTCCTTTTTTTTCCTTTTTGTTTAAAGTCCTTGTTCACTGGTTAGAAACATGAAAATTAGAATTACAGCTTAAACTTAAACTGAGCATAAATAAATAATGACGACTTTCAGAGTTTTTACTTTTTAAGGGGGAAAACGGCAGAGCGTCAGTGGCGTAGGGGATAAGACGCGACCTATCATATCGAAAGGTCCGAGGTTCGATCCCCGGTTGGGTCATGTACCAATGGGTTTTTTCTCGAAACTTAAGTACATGTACTGACTGCTCTCAAACGGTGAAGGAAAACATCGTGAGGAAACCTGCATACGCCGAAGAAGAAATTCTTAGACGCATGTGAAGTCCGCCAACCCGCACTGGGCTAGCGTGGTGGACTATAGCTCGAACACCCTCGTTGTGAGGGTAGGCCTGAGCCCCAGCAGTGGGGAGATTAATAGGCTGTTGATGATGATGATGAAGGGGGAAAACGGAGGGTGAAAGTTGGTAAGGGAGTATCGGTTTTATTCTGTCCAACGCGGATGAAGTCGCTGGCGTCTGCTAGTATTTTAAAGATGCTACAAAACAGAAAGTGTAAATATTTGTTAATCAATTAGTTCATTCGTTCTTTCGTTTATTCGTTCGGGGAAGCATTTAAATTATATATAAAAATATTAATTTTTATGCACACCTCTAACAACTAAAATCAATCAAGTAAATAATTTATAAGTACCTTATGAATTACATAAATATAAGTATCCTTGACTTAATAAAATTATAAGTGTAGGTAATTATTCGACTAAAATGACCCGGTTTACAGGCGAGCTATATTACCTACTTAGCCAGTCAGTCGTATGGACATATTAAGCTAGGGCCACACTATCGTGCGAAGACTCGTGTCGCGTTGTTACGATAAAAACGTCGTGTTCGTTCTATGGCGAATGCTGTGGCCACATCTAAGAACAATGTCAGGGACACATTAATAATAATAAATGTATTTAATCAAAAACAATACCGTACATCATCATCATCATCATCAAAGAAAGGTTCTCGAGTGGCGACCACGTATCGGAAGACGCAGCGTAGGCCTCCCAAAAGGTGGACCGACGATCTGGTGAAGGTCGCGGGACCCGGCTGGATGAGGTTAGCGCGGGACCGGTCGTCGTGGAGATCCTTGGGGGAGGCATTTGTCCAGCAGTGGACGTCTACAGGCTGATATGATGATTTTATGTAGCATACAATAGACCCTGACTCCCAAAACTAGGTCAGATTGTGATTTGCTTGACTAGAGAGACTAGTCTTTAAGTTTACCGAGACATGGCGCGAAATGCATTCGAGTCCGAGTGAATGATTCGCGATATAAACGAATCGCTTGGCCAGACGTGTCGCGACTACTCAAATATTCGCCCAAGTGTGGCCCCAGCATTAGCGTATGCCAAACTGATTACTAAAACATAAACACTAATTAATAACTGCCATCTGTTGCTATAAGCATATGTACCTATAGTTACCTAAATGTAAAATGACTATATGTCTTAGTTCCGTCCGCGGTGAACTTTTTAAAGGAATATTTTTACATTTTTTAATTTTATTTTATTTATTCATTCTCAAATCTACAGCTAGTTACAGAATATTTTAATCCAATCCTACTATCCTACTAATATTATAAAGGCGAAAGTTTGTAAGGATGTTTGGATGTGAGGATGTTTGTTACTCTTTCACGCAAAAACTACCGAACAGATTTTGATGAAACTTGCTACAGTGATAGCATATATCCTGGAATAACATATAGGCTACTTTTTAACGCGGAACAAGGCGCGGGGCGTCCGCTAATACCCCCTAAGTAACAAAGCACCTACATAGAGGGCGCATGTTTCACAATGTACACGGGAAAAACTTTTCTACACGGGCGAAGCCGCGGGAAAAAGCTAGTATAATATAAATTGTGCATTAGCCCATAACAGATTTCCATTTTGTAAATTACTTATATAGTTTCTAAATTATAATAGGTAGGTAGGCTAGGTAAGTAGACAATACGACA
The DNA here is from genome assembly GCA_949699065.1 of Metalampra italica. NCBI lineage: Eukaryota > Metazoa > Arthropoda > Insecta > Lepidoptera > Oecophoridae > Metalampra > Metalampra italica. Next base: position 10,511,177 of record OX452979.1, on the reverse strand, counting down.
GAAAATAATCGTATGGTGTTAATATATGACTTGGCAGTAATTGAGTCCACTGAGACCCGAGGATTGGGTTCAGCGGCGCGCCTTGGGGGAGGCCTATGTCCAGCAGTGGACTAGTACAAGCTGATGATGACACCGAGTACAGCCTACCCTTTTGTCTTCACTGATCCTCCCTTCTGGCTGTTTACACAATCACTTATTTACTCAGAACGTGTCGAGTGAGACGAGATAATTGTTCGACATCGCATCAATGAAATTATAAATAGCGGTGAGTACACTTCAGATAATCGGTGTAGGGTCATAGGTTCCACCACATTATCGCCGTTTGAGCCGCGGCAGCTTAGTTGGTCGTGCAGCTCGTGGGTTCGATCCTTGGCCTGAACCAATGACTTTTCGGGAACTTTGTGAAGGAAAACACCGCGAGGAAACCTGCATACGCCAAAGATTAGAAATTATATTCTAAACTTATAGTAACATGCTCGGAGTTTCCCTGCGAGATCGAATCAGAAATGAGGAGATCCGCAGGAGAACCAATGTCAACGACATAGCTCAAAGAATTGCGAAACTGAAGTGGCAGTGGGCTGGGCACATCGCTCGTAGAACTGACGGCCGTTGGGGCAGAAAGGTTCTCGAGTGGGGACCACGTACCGGAAGACGCAGCGTAGGCAGGCCTCCCACAAGGTGGACAGACTCTGGTGAAGGTCGCGGGACCCAGCTGGATGAGTTTACCGCAGGACCGGTCGTCGTGGAGATCCCTGGGCCCTTTGTCCAGCAGTGGATGTATACAGGCTGATATGATGATGATGATACGTAATTTAATTACTCCACGTATAATTAGTTTTAGATTCAGAACGAGATTGCACATCAAATTATGAATTCGCACTAGTGATTGTAATATGACATTCACAATGATTTATCATCACCAATTTGTTAGGTCGTATCAGAAATTTGGAATTAATTGCCTTTCAAATGAATTGACCTTTGAATGGTATCGGAAAATGATTAATTATCTATAAAATTGTATTTACAAGCATGCGTTACGATAACTATAAATATACTAATATGAAAATCATAGGTCGTTAAGCTTCAATAACTCACTTGAGGTAAAATTAAATGACCGTGCACGGTGCACGTGCAACAGCGTTGGCAAAATGTAATCACGATTACTAACTTTCCTAATTACTTACTTTCTTATTTCAGTAACTTGCTTGGTATACTTACTTACCAAATTCTTGGCTATTATGAAAAGCAAGATCATCATATTTAAGTGTCATTTGAGCAACTATAATTGACTCGAATCCAGAGCCGTAAAATCTGTCTGAAAAAATGGTGGCGACTTTTTACACTAAAGGAACGACTAGACCCAACGATTATTAAATCGTACATAGGCCTTAGTACACGATCCAGGCCCCGATCGGTAGGGTCCCTATATCTCCCTACCAATCGGCATATGTCAGTAGGCAAGTTGGCTGGTAGGACCGCTTTGTTGGCGGTTGGGTTTCCCCGACGACGCCTAACTTCGTAGGTAGATCGGCTCTACAGATTGACTCGTGGATCATGCTACCGATTGGACTGCTTTCAAGCATTTTTTCTTCATTCAGCCGACAAGAAATTCCGTGGCGACTATACCAAAATACCTTTTGAACTTCGAGTAAATGTTAACCACTTCCCCAGTCGTGTGCAGAAACTCAAAATAATCCAGATTTAGGCACCAAGACATCTTAGAACTAGCTTTTCCCGCGGCTTCGCCCGCGTAGAAAAGTTTTTCCCGTGTGCATTGTGAAACCGCGCCCTCTATGTGGGTGTTTTGTTACTTATGGGGTATTAGCGGACGCCCCGCGACTTTGTCCGCATTAAAAAGTAGCCTATATGTTATTCCAGGATATAAGCTATCACTGTACCAAGTTTCATCAAAATCTGTTACGTAGTTTTTGCGTGAAAGAGTAACAAACATACATCCTCACATCCTTACAAACTTTCGCCTTTATAATATTCGTAGGAAGGCTAGTAGGATAGGATTGAACAAATTGCGAATTCTCAGAGTTTATGTGTCCAGTACCTACATATATTCTTCAAGAGAATGATCGCCTTAAGTAAATCATTCCATATAATTAATGCACACTCAAAAACAAGTTACTTTGTACATTTATCGCGGTTCAACGTCTGAAGCCTGCCCCGAGCTGCAATATCACGCGACGCACACTGATCTTTACTGTGTTTTACTAATCTGCGTGAAATTCGCATTTCATCAGCAGTCATTCAGCTCGCAAGGGGCACTACAACACGCATTCCTAAAGCCAACCTTAACTGCAGGACTGGGGAGCCACTGGCGACCGAACCGAGCGAACAAATTGGAATATATCCCAAAATCTCGTAGTATAGTCTATTTACATTATTATGGAAAAAACGGGCGTTCTTTCAGACTCACACAAACTTCATGCAAATCAATTGGATTTCAGTTGGTCCATGTGTTTGGTCAAGTACAGTAGGTCCATTAATAGAGAATTTGGGACACATAAGAAGAGAAACGTGTTAATTGGATCTCTAAGTTTTCCTAATTTTTAAAATAAACTAAAATATCTTTTTATTTTAACAGTACTGTCCCAAAAAAAATTACATTAGACCAATTGCGTATTTAGACCAATTACGTATTTAGACCAATTGCGTATATAAAGACCAAATGCGTATTGACCAATCGAGTGCCGATTATAGTTATTGAGTAAGTAACTCCAACTTCCTGACTTTCTTCTTTAATATTCATTTGAGACAAGACTCTCAAAGAAAATTTGAAATTAAATTGACAACTTATTGAACAAGTCGAAAGTTGTGAAGCTAATCTGTATAGAAGAGGCGATGTCGTGTAGCCGGAAACAAGGGAACCTATCACCAAGTCGTGCGAGATCTTGTCATTAATTTGGATCGAATAATACCTATTCTTCTTTCGCAACTAATTATCCTGTAACAGATGCACATGGATGGCACTGATGCCGCCTGCCTCCTGAAAATATTTAATGAACGAAAAGCCTTGATCGATAATTATTGATAGTAAGTAGTCTAGTCTTTTAAACGCCAAATTCCATTTCTGTAATAGGTAAGTACTACCAAATCTTATTATTATAACGTGCACACGAAAAATGGGGATAGATTTAGATGGGCTGACAACATTGCCCCACCGGTCCGCTGAGGTGGTAAATTGAAAAAGTTCGCTCCCGGCCGAACTGTCTCGATAAGCTAAGCATTATTTATTAGGGATTATACATGTTTTTTTTACATTATAGTGTTAGAGAATGTATGGTATGACGAGATTATGGATATCATAGAGTATAAACATCAGCCCCGCTATTCTGTAAGCGTATTTGTGCAACTCGATCCTGAATCCGCAGTGAGATCAGTCTCTAACTCAATGATTTACAGTTCAATACTCACTTTACTTCGCAAGTGAAGTGTTTATTGTGTAGCTTGTATTTGTTTACACAATGCGACATCAAGGTCTTTCATGATCGGATGCGGAGTGAAGTAAGTGACTTGCGATGTGATGGTCGAGTTTTAATTCATACTTTACAGAATCACACAGCAGATGAACCGTCAGTCGATCAGCCGATCAGTTGGATATCTATAGCGATCTAAAAGTGCTCCATCTACTCTCTCGATGACCGTCATCAGATCATGCCCCGATCAATCCTTCACGGAGAACCATGGCTTCAAAGTGACCTCGATTGTATGAAAATCTTGCCTTGTTTCTAATTATCCGTCCACCTATGTATGCTTAGTGCTTAGTCCTAGTCGTTCTCGAAAACTACCGAATTTTGTTGTACAATAATATTCTAGCAAGCCATTGTCGTCGACGTCGACAGTGACGGCCGTTGGGGCAGAAAGGTTCTCGAATGGCGACCACGTATCAGCGTAGGCAGGCCTACGCTGCGTCTTCCGAGGACCGACGATCTGGTGAAGGTCGCGGGACCCAGCTGGATGAGGTTAGCGCAGGACCGGTCGTGGAGATCCTTGGGGGAGGCCTTTGCCCAGCAGTGGACGTCTTTCTGCTGATATGATAACTATTCTAGTTAAACTTTACCACGTGGTCGTAATACCCTAATTATTTCTACCGCGGTTCGCTGCAAGATATTTAATTTAGATAGGCTATAGATATAACAAACGGGAAATAATAAACAATACCGAGATAGCCGAGGAATTGTAGTCGTTAGGCTCAAGGAGACCGAATTAATAACACAAAGAATGTTTGTTAAAACGTTATCTTAGCCGTATCGTTTAATTCGTTTTAACATATCGAGAGCTGTGGGCCAATCGCGGTAATTCCGAACGATAACCAAATCCAAACCATAACCAAAAACGTTATCTTTTAGAATGTGGGCTGTCAAAATGCTCCCACCCCCGTCGACTGTGGCTGTTAGTTTTTTGTTTTTCAAAAATCATCCCTATCTAGACTTAGATATCTAGGTCTCTCGGCGGCCATTGAAGCACAATTTGTGTCTCTCCACAGTTACTGGGGAATCACAATAACTAGTCTAGCGTCGCTGTCAAAATCAAAAAACTCTATTACGTGTCGCTGTCAGTTTTGGTTTTTGAAAAATCACTAATATGAAATAAATAAATAAAGAAAACGCGCGTGACGTCACTGGCCGCTCAGAGGACATCGAGACTTGGTATATTTGGCATGTCGCTGTCCGCCAGGCGGACAACGACACAAGACATATGTGCTTCTCGACAGATGAAAGGGCTGCATCGACACGTTTAGCTAATTATTACAAACACAAACGTGTGGAGGGATTATTCCCAACAAATTATTCCCTAAGAGACTCAGACGGCACAACATGAGAATACAAAGAGCCAATGCACAGCTGAAGCCCTACAGAAATTTCCTAGGGAACAGGGTTGCATCCAAATGGAATAATCTGCCAGAATCTGTTGTATCTGCCACTTCTGTAAACATGTTCAAGAACATACTAGAAAACTTTTTCAAATCTATAAAGACGCAATAAATTAATATAAATTATGAAAGCAACTCGACTGCTGTTAAGGAAGCATCAGCTATAAGCTGCCTTTCCATTAAAAAAATAAAAATAAAAAAACATAATATGATCCGTTCGGGATTGCGTCTCATCACGCAAAATGTTCCCATCTGATCACGTTATCAGATGGATGCAACTAAGAAATTGTGATTATTTTTTCCCAGTCGATCACGTGATCCGTTGCAACTGTTTTTTGAATTGAACATTTTCCTAACGGATCACGGTTACGGTTACTACAAGCAGGGGTTTGGCTTGCGTTTGTAAAGGTTTGCCAAACGTGTGGACGCAGCATAACGTTTTTGGTTATTTATTTTTATTTATTTATTTATTTATTTTCGGAAGACCAACAGCAATAAACACAGTGTAACATAACAAAAGTACATGATACGAGGCCAATTATAGGTCTCCGCAGATAGTGACAGTTTTAAACAATAAAAATGCAGATAGCACTTACAGAACATACACGCATTTAAAGAAATAAAAACAAACAAAGCACCACTCATTTCCAAAATATGTCCGTCGAAGAATGTTTTACTGAGTTATGGTTTGTAATATCGTTCGTTATTTGGTAATATCGTTCAGAGTTAGCGCGATTGACCCCCTGGACTTGTTAAAAATGATTCTGAACAAAGAGCCGGGGTCGCCGCTGTTATTTTCCATTGCTACTGTGCAATATATTACATTCGCTGGCAAAAGGTGCGCTGTTTAACTTAATTGTATAAGCCACAGAATACACAATACGCTAAGTCAAGTCCAATGTTATTGCATAGATGTATTTCCCGCTGCCTCGCCAACGTTTGAAAAGTTATTTCTAGCTTTTTCTCTGCTCCTAAGAGTCGTAGCGTGATGTTAAAAAGCCTAATGCAAAAATAATTTTTCAAATCCGATAGATAGTTCCAGAGATTAGCGCGTTCAAACAAACAATCAATCAAGAAAACAAACAAACAAGCAAGCAGACAAAATCGATTAACATGGAAAGATAACTTTGAATGAGATTATTACAACGTCCGCCATCTATTGCCAACATAACGATCTAAAGTTAGGTATATCTACAAGAAAATCTCTAATTGAAATGTAAAGCCTGAAGTGCTACCTGGTGCTGCTATGTTTAGCGTGCGGGTGAGAAGCGAGCGAAGCAAGCGGCCGGCAAGGTCGTTCAAGGCAGGCGGGCGCGGGGGGCGGGGGGCGGGCGCTGCGCGGGCGCACGTGGGAACTCGCCGCTCTCTCGGCGACCGACTTCGTCAAGCAACAACGAAGGGAGTCACGAAAAAGTCAGAAAATCTACACTAAAGCAAACATATTTGCAAAAGATTTACCCTATATGTATGCCTATCATATTTATCATTCCGTTTAGCTGGAAAAATCTCTGTCTAGACATAAGCAAACCTTAATACTACGTCCTTTCGCTTTGGGTTTTTATGAAATTTTAACTTTTTCAATAAAGTCTCCCAACTACCTACATAGTTACTAACGGCTATCATAAAATTCAATGTACATTAATTGGCTCTTTATTACTTAAACATACATATCAGCCCTACAACGTCCACTGCTGGACATAGGCATTTTCTAGAGAGCGCCACCACACCCGGTCCTTCGCCTTCCGCATACAACCGCTTCCGGCCACCTTCTTAAGATGTTCGGGAAATGCAAAGGTGGGCCACATCGCGGCCTGTACGCCAACCATGAGTTGACAACGTAAAACTCGGTAGCGACTACGCAAATACTTAATAGTGCTTTCTCTTTCCGACTAATTACGAAAGACAGAGAGATATAGATCGTTTTTTACGTACACGCTAGCGAGTAATCATCAAATTTTTATGGTTTTATCATAAAATACTTAGATGAATTATGTATTTAATTTATCAAAAAAACAACTCGACCATCACAAACTGTAAAAATGTGTTTTCACTATAAAGAAGATTACGAATTACATCGTTTTACAAGTATTTTAGTAATATTTCCATTTACATCGTTTAAATCTCTTACGTCAACGGTGGCAGTTTGTTTACTTTTAACTTTAGCGCGTGTCGTTAACTGTATTACGACACCATTTGTAGTTTCGTCATTGGATATAAGAAATGTTACGTTCTTACTTAGAGCTGTGGCAGTAATGCTTGTTTTATTATTTTCTTTATCTACAGAAGTATTATTTTCAACTGAAACTAGTGGTTTCTCTGTTAAATTGTCTGTAACCGTTACTGCACTTTTAAATTTTTCACTAATGTCAATTTCGTTATCAAATATGGGTTCCATAGTTGTTGTTTCATTGGGTTTCTCAATTATTGTTGTTACAGTAACTTCTTCGTTCGAATCATGAAACTCCGTAAAATCTATATGTCGCAATGTAACTGGATGCGTTGTACTAGTAAGACGATTAGACGCATCAGTCAATCTATCACCGTCAGGTTTGAAAAGTAAAATATTATCAGTGATATTGATAACTGATTCTGTTACGCTAACAGATAAGCCCGTCTTAAATTCCTGAGTGAATGAAGTAAAGTTATTTACTTTAGTTTCATTGTTAACTTGTGTAATATTGTCTTCATTTTCATATTGTCCAAAGTTGAATATCGTTTCTGTTTCATTGTCTATTAAAACTTTAAGTTTAATTTCAGCATTTTCATTATTTGATGGATTTACGGGTTCATTTTGAGAAACATTCTTTACCTCTAAAACTTCAGATACTATGTCATTAGTACTATTATTAGTTTCTTTATCATTATATTCGCCTTGAGCTATTGTCATGAAATTTTTGTCAAGACTTATGTTTGTCGTATCCGTTTTGTCTTCAAGCTCAGAATTATTTCTAATAGAATACTTTGATGTGCGAGAATCGTCATTAACAATTAAGGAATTATCAGGCATTACCTTGATTACAGTATTTTTAGAAAGGCGATTCTGTTTCAATTTCGCGCTCTTGTTAGGCCTAATTAGAATGTTAGGTTGCGATTTTGACTTATTGCTAGAGCTTGTGTTTTTCTTTCTAGCAAATCCAATGGAACCTAATTTGATTTCGATCCTTGATTGTCCATAATCGTCGATAATTTTCAAGATTACAGAATCAGAATCTTCTTCCTTTGTTACTTCTTCCCCGTGTTCATCGTCATCTTCCTTGACAGACCTTCGGAAACCTTTGGCTGGAGAAGATGATAAGGAGTTGCTAGATACATTATTTTTTGCTGTAGTGAGTGTTGTGTAATCTGGTGTAGTTTGAGTTAGTGTGACGTACTTCGGCCTGGAACTATCTGTAAGTAGTGCCGGTACATCTTCAAAGTGTTTACGTCGCTCTGACGTACTCGCAACGCTATTGTCAGCTAGAAGACTCGTAGTGACGGCTTGTTTAGCCTGTTGCTCGCTAATATATTTAGCATTCTCTGCCTGAAACAGAAATTGTGACCTTTTTAATCTGTTAGGAACGTTGTTATAAATTTCGCGTTAGTACGCCCTGGACTCCAGACTTTCGGGCCCATAGGTATATAACAAGAACAGAACCAAGGTCACCGACATAGCTCAAAGAATTGCGAAGCTGAAGTGGCAGTGGGCTAGGCTCGTGGAAATGACGGCCGTTGGGACAGAAAGGTTCTCGAGGGGCGACCACGTATCGGAAGACGCAGCGTAGGCAGGCCTCCCACAAGGTGGACCGACAATCTGGTGAAGGTCGCGGGACCCGGCTGGATGAGGTTAGCGCAGGACCGGTCGTCGTGGAGATCCCTGGGGGAGGCCTTTGTCCAGCAGTGGACGTCTACAGGCTGATATGATGATGATGAGATAAATAACATGTGAAAGCTTTCATACATGCTCATACCGCGTACCTGGCGCCGAAAACCCTGGCTACCGGAACGAAAGGCACTTACGTCAATATATTCTTCGGACAGCCTCTCCGGTGGTGCGTTTATTGGTCCTATTGTTGTTCCTTTTCTTATAGCTGGTGTAGTTGTTTTGCTATACCCGTCTTGGTTCTTCAGAGGCTCCGGATCGACTATGGACATCAGGTAACAGAAAGTGCCGAACAGTGCCAATAAAACTATAGAGTAACAAACCACGAAAGTGACACCTTTCCCCATTTCTTTTACAGGAAATAAATATAAAATAAATTATACAAAAATAAACGTTTCAGAAACTTTGACTCAAAGACTTTGACTCATGTCAATGTACTCTTTTGGCTTTTTTGTGTTTTTCTTAATAATCTCTGGGCATCGGTTTGTTAGCCAGAGAAGCTTACGACGATTACAAATACTCAGACATTCTTGAGTCACAGAACAAGAGATAAAAAAGCTTACATAAAAAACTTGTAGGGGGCACCCGGGACTACCTTTGGGGAAAGAGGAAATCCCACGCTATATCCAACAACGAGCTATTGCCCTCGACATTTGCCCGCGTGGAATAAGTTTTTTCCCGCGGGAACAGTTTATATACCACAGTAAAAAGTAGCCTGTGATGTTATTCCAGGGTTTAAGCTAAAACGTACCAAGTTTCATTAAAATCGGTCTAGATGAATAACTGGATCAAGATGAAAGTCCCATTCTATACGACGAAAGTCTGCAAGTACCGAATTCAGCGGTTTCGGCAAGCTTTAGGAGGATAAATAACAAATTATAAATAGTAGTGGTACCGGCGGCGATCTGGTGAATTCTGTAGGTTCCCTTGGGAATATGAACTAGTCTTGTTGAACGTCATGGTATCCTTAACCCGCTGTTTTCTCGGGGACCCACTAATTTGACCCACTGGTGGGACCACGAGGGAGACTTATCCTTGTAATAGCTTTCTAGATTAAATAAATGAGTACCCACCCAAGAGTAAACAATCAAAGCCACTTTAACTAAAAAGTTATTTATTTTCTTAGTTCATACTTAATAATTAATATCTTCTCTAGTATTTCGGGGAACTTCGGCTCTTGTTTACCGTGTACATGTAGTCTCCGAAGATTTCTAGCGGCTGGAAAAATACAATATATTAAAATATAGTAAGCAAAACCTGAGACAGAAACATAGTAATTATTACTCGAAATATGCTCGGAGTTTCTTTGAGAGACAGAACAGACAACTTTTCCACACAGCTCAAACAGTTAGTTACCTGGCAGTGGGCTGGTACTGTCAGAGAACCGATAACCGCTGGGGTAGAGTTGTCGAGGGGAGACCACGAGTGAGCAGGCGTAGTGTGGGACGCCCCCCGGCTAAATGGGGCGACGATCTACGTGCCTGGATGCGGAGAATCGAAGGCCGCTTCAGTGGCGCCACTCCCTTCGCGCGGAGACGCATCATATTTTGGGGGTTGCTCATTAGTTCGAAAACAGGAGATGATTCCAGGAGGGGTCTTACCTAACGGATAGTGTCGCTCGCTTCGCTCGCTCCAAGGGTCACCAGTAACCTAACGAACCTAACCTTCGGGGTTGCACCACTCTTTTCACTTATCCAATCAAGTGCCGCTGTCAAAAAATCTAGAAATACCTAAAGTGTCGCTGAGCGTTTTTTCTACCGTCCCGATGCCGGGACACCGACACTTGACTAGTTATATGTGACTGGATAGTTTTCGGACCAATCAACAACCCCGAAAATACTGCGTCTCCGCGCGAAGAGAGTGGTACCAAGGGGTTCGTGGGGTCACCTGCTATCCGCCCCCCCTCTCTCCGCGCATACCCCCCAACCCTCAAAATGATATACCATCGACGTAGTCTCATCATCATGTGGAGCAGGCATGACGTGCACGGCGCGCCCGCGGTACGCGCGCAGCAGCCCGGGGTCCGCCCTCGTCATCAAGTACAGGAACGAAGTGAACAAGCTCAGCGTCATCAGGCACAACACGGATGCCACAACGATTTTTCGCATTTCGTCTGCCCCTGAGATGTTCGTAGTTTTTTTACTTTGACGTTTGATAAGATGTCTTCTGTCAACGTCAAAATTATGTGAAATCGCTCGCATTTATAGGGATCTCTTCTGGTCGACCTTTTATTTATAGAAAACAATAACTACATACCTAGTATGATATGTGTAGGTATCACAAAAAATATTTAACTTTCAAAAAAAAGTCGGCTAGCTAAGAACAAGGTATATTCATGAATGGCTCCAGTCTTGCTGTCAGTGTGACAACTATACTTTACTATATTCACAGATTAAATATATTTTGTAATGGAGACTTGACTGTTATTTTGTAACTTTACATTTTATTTCAAACTAAAGAATTAATTTAGTAAGTAGGTAATTTACCTGACTACTGTATTTTTTAAAGAAGTATTTACAGGTATGTTAAAAATTAACATGTCCCCACTGCTGGGGCTCAGGCCTGCCCTCTCAACGAGGGCGTTCGGGATATAGTCCACCACGCTAACCCAGTGCGGGTTGGTGGACTTCACATGCGCCTAAGAATTTCTTCTTCGGCGTATGCAGGTTTCACTTCACATCACCGTTAGAGAGCAGTCAGTAAATGTGCTTAAGTTTCGAGAAAAAACCCATTGGTACACGGCCCGGCCGGAGATCCAACTTCGGACCTTTCGATATGATAGGCCGAACTCCCTCATTGGCTGGACCAGCTCTTAAGTATTTCCACCGACGTGCGGTCGACTGTACGTATACGCTGCGTAAACGTGACACGGTTGACTGTGGACTTGGTTCCAGTGATGACCAAAGAGTTGGAGAGACACAGCGTGAGCGACTCCGAGCTGGGGTCGGTGGTGGCGGGCGGCTCGGCGAGCAAGCTCGGCGCGGTGCTGTGCCCGGCCGCGTGCGCGCTGCTCGTCGTGCTCGTGTTCGCGGCCACGTTCCTGGCGACCAAGCTCGCGTACGACCAGTACGACAGCTTCTGCGCCAGCGGCGGCCGGCGGTTCGACGTCGCCAAGCTGTACATTTTCCCCAATCTCACCATGAAGGTGGAAGCTAGCGCGTAGTTGCGCACGGTTTGGGTTAAAATGTATTTGGTGTGCTTATTGTTTGGGTTATTTGAAGATATACAGAGCTATTTTAAGTAGTTTTTTTCTAGAAATTATCATCATTTTACTAGGTAGTACCTATCTACATATATTTTAGTAGTTGGAAAGCATAAGAAACATTGCTAAAGCGCCATCTGTGTTACAGAATACGAAAATAATAGAAAAGCGCTTTTCCGGAGATATTAGTACGTAATCGTGCCCTGCGTATAAGATGGCGGTACTAGTCTCATATTAAACATTTTGTTTAGATAGAACGCATTTCTTATCTGAGATTCCCTTCGAAACGCGAAGTCCTTTAACTGAGTTGCCAATCAGCTCCTTTCCTTATTAGTACTAGTTACGTTGCGAATCAAATGGCAACAATGTTTTCCCATAACGAAGTTAATTCCAATCTCAGTGACGAACAGACAATGGGGACCTGATTCGTAACCTAACTGGGTTAAAGGATTTACATTTTCTGTTTCGAAGCTGGTTAATAATCTCATTTACGAAATAGGGCAAAGGCAACAGAAACAACAACAAAAGCATGTACCGTCATCTTTTACTTTTGAGCCTATAAAGATGGCTCGCTAACTCCATCTTTGAGCATGATAAAGTACTACAAGGTGCGACTCGGGAAAACCGCTTTTCTTTTGGTAATAGTTCTGTAAAATCTTACAGATGGCGCTTTAGCAATATTTGATTTGTTTTTCATTGAATGAAAAAAAATGTAACAATGAACAAAATGTAATAAAATATAGATTTAAAAAAATGATAAAAATCTTCTCTTAATCACGCTATAATAACCTGCAACCTAAAAAAATATTAAAACATTGAAAAGCAAATTTGTTTTTGCTCTGGCAACAAAAATTTTGACAGAAACAAAATGGGCGGCCGCTAGGTGGAAACACGTCGGGTTGTTTCAGTAGTGTTTTCCCTAATATTTCAGTGTTTAGGACTTTATTTTCAATTCCACGCCCAACCCCGTAGTGCTAGTGTTGTTTTCTTCAAGTTTCCTGTCATTTAACGTGAGTATTCCGTATGTTTTCTTTACAAAGTACGGTTTTGCTTGTATTGATTGTGGTGTCGGAAGGCCAATGTCACCAATACAGAAAAGTATCGTCGTAAACAGCGGAAAATGGCTCTTATTTACAATGGGAAAATCTTTGCATTTTGGGCTTGTATTGGGGGCAAGTGGTATGAAAATGATGGGGTAGAACTTAAGGCAAGTAGGAGTTCGGTAAAATATTTGAGAATTGATCAGCAAAGTGGTGACAAAAGAAATCCTCTGACCTTGATGCTTGGGAGTTCAATTTAGCTGATCATACTCCTTTTATTCGTGGTTTTTGAATGATTTCAAGTTTAGAATTGAGATACCCAATAAGTTTGCTAACATTGATGCAGAAAAGGGTCTGTTACAGCCTCCTGTTATCAACAGCCCCTATGTTTTTATTGGTTTCAAAGTCTAACAACAGTAATTTTAATGGAATCCGTGATTATAATATTTTATAGGTCTCATTAGGCAGTTATTTATTAGTGCTTACATGATTGACCTTGTGGGTAAGGCAAACTATGCCGAGGGTACACATATTATGTTCTTCATGGTGAGGGTAATTTATTTAAATACAATTAAAGTTCAACATTTAATAAATTACTCTTCATACTAAATAAATAGAAATAGTGATTATAGTTTGAAATTAATAATACAAATACAAAAGCCTTTATTGCCGATTATAAAATTTATAGTAAGTTTTAATTTAATTGATAAATAAAAAAGCCGTTTATTCCATACATCTAAAAGTGATTTTCTATAGTGTTTCATTACACAATTATAAAATAGTTTTGTTTTTACACTGAATTTTTGTTTTATTTCCATTAGGACCCCTTTTGGGTTTGGCCTCCTCCAACCCCATTACTATATCTTATCGTACATTAGTATACCTAATTAAAAGTTATGGCATAAGTAATGCCATATGAAGTTAATAAATAATTATAAATACAGTATCATACCTTGATGCATAATATCTATCACGCACCTACCTTGCATGTTGACAAATTTTTACCAAAATGATTTTATTATTTATTTATAATTTTCTTAAACAAAATTTAGTACCTACCTATAGAGAATACTAGAGGCATCATATCAGCGCTTCAATGTCTAATGCTGGACATATGGAGGCCTTCCGAGTCCTCTCCGGTCACCTTTAGGCCCCCGTCCGTCAGTTTTTTATTTTTTATTTAGCCTTAAATTGTATGTTACATAGATCTAATATTATACTTAATTAATGTGTCAATACAATTTTACCCAAGGGTGTAGCTTAATTAGTACCTTATTATAAATTATTCAACATTTAAAGCATTTCAGTTTACAATTTATATTAATTTACAGAATAAAATTTAAAATGTCAACTTAATACATAATAACATAACTTAGTAACAGAATGTCGTTAATATTTACCATTAAAAACAGAATTGATATACACAAGACATTAATTTCACTTAGAGATGTTATGTTATAATTATTCGTCATATAAAAATTCATTCAGGCTTTACGGGCATTTATTTAAAAGTAAAGTTTTCTGCTCTTTTAGAAATTTTTAGTCTGTAAGGGACTTGATTTCAGCAGGTAGTTTATTATAAATCAAAACCGCGTTATATAAGGCAGTTCGCTGATATGCAGCACTCCTACTATGACAGATGTGACCTGCCTAGTTATGTGCCGCTTCAGCTTGTTAATCCTTTGTTGTATCATAAATATTTAACATTAAAATTTACTCTTATTACTCCATTGGGCCAAAAGTAATATTATCAACTCAATTAATATGATAAATAACAAATTCATCTAGAATATAGTGCTTAAAACCAATAACTGCCTTATTTCAAATCCAATTTAAAAGTTTTCTGATTTAAGTACTAACAGACTGTTCTGAATAATAGACTGAAGATTCCCAGCAATCATTATCCCGCCCCGACCAAACTTCCATGACTTATGCAACTTCCGGCCAACATATCTTGATGGCGCATTTTCTTCTGCAACTCTGTAAGTATAAAGGTGACTCTTCAATGGTCTTTGTTTGTTTGTCATACTCCGTTATTATTCTTAAGCGCAAACTGCGACCAACTGACATGACATATTAGTTAGCTGAAGTGGCAGAACCAATGGCTTCACTTGCACCAATGCCTTAGAATAATAAAAAATAATAAATAAAATAAAAATAACAATTATTTTGCTGTACAGGCAACTGCTTGCTAAAAAATATTTCTAATTTACTATTACATACTAGCGGCCCACTTCTGGGCAAAGGCTTCCTCCAAAAATTTCCATTCCTTTTTCTTTTCAGTTTTTCTAGTCAATGCCTTAGAATAGAAATTCTTAACTTTGGCAGTTACAGGTTTCCTCGCGATGTGTTCCTTCGCCGAATCGCCTGTGGTATTATAATAAACCGTCATCATCAACAGCCTATTAATGTCCCCACTGCTGGGGCTCAGGCCTACCCTCTCAACGAGGGCGTTCGGGCTATAGTCCACCACGCTAGCCCAGTGCGGGTTGGTGAACTTCACATGCGCCTAAGAATTTCTTCTTCGGCGTATGCAGGTTTCCTCACGATGTTTTCCTTCACCGTTTGAGAGCAGTCAGTAAATGTACTTAAGTTTCGAGAAAAAACCCATTGGTACATGGCCCAACCGGGGATCGAACCTCGGACCTTTCGATATCATAGGTCGCGTCTTATCCCCGAGGCCACTGACGCTCTCCCCGAGGCGTCATAATAAACCGTACTTAGTAAAAAAACTTATTGGTACCGGCCGAGGTTCGAATCCACGACCTTATGAGCGTAAGGCGAGCACACAACTCGGTGTTGACTACCATAGTCTATCATCATTATCAGCCTTTCAGCGTTCAATGTCCACATAGGCCTTCCCCAATGAACGCCACCTGGTCCTCCGCTCTCCGCATCCAGCCGCTCCTGGCCACCTTCATTAGGTCGTCGGTCCACCTGGTAGAAGGGCGTCCCACGCTTCGCGTACCGGTCCGCGGTCTCCACTCCAGAACTCGGCTACTCATCATCATCATATCAGCTTGTAGGCGTCCACTGCTGGACAAAAGGCCTCCCCCAGGGATCTCCACGACGACCGGTCCTGCGCTAACCTCATCCAGCCGGGTCCCGCGACCTTCACCAGATCGTCGGTCCACCTGCGTCTTCCGATACGTGGTCGCCACTCGAGAACCTTTCTGCCCCAACGGCGGTCAGTTCTACAAGCGATGTGCCCCTCAGCTTCGCAATTCTTAAGAGCTATGTCGGTAACCTTGGTTCTCCTGCGGATCTCCTCATTTCTGATTCGATCTCGCAGGGAAACTCCGACTCGGTTACTACGGCTCTTGAAAGTCAGTTACGTAGTGGGCCCTAAAGAAATATGTGGTTGTCTTGCAAAACGTTTTCCCACGCAGTGAGCACACCCCACAACACCTGCTCTCGCTCGCCGAGACCTCGTTTCGGCCGGCCTCATCTCCCTACTGATGAGTGCAAACAGCAACTTTAACTAGCGTCTTCTTTCAACGCTCATCTTAGCTTGCTGCCTCTTTGTCTGGCGTATTGTGTGACGTGGCCTACTTATTTTTGTTTTACTTTTTGTCTCCCAGCTTGTTTTGTTTACCTCTCTCTTCAGTATTGAAGCAGCCACAGTCGTAACATTTTCATAAGAGATAGAAAGAGATTCAGCTCACAACCATCGATGTAAGATATTAAGGAGACTATTACTTCCTCTGTGATTAAGGGTTCGTTTTGGAGGTTGGCTATCAGCTTTTTGCTTTGTTTGTTTGTTTTTAAAAAGTATTTATTTTATTGATCTTATTTATACACAGTACATTGCATGACACAGTCAATAACACACAGAATAGCAAAACTTAAATAGCAAAATAGCAAGCATGCCATTTGGAAAATGAAAATAAGCTAAACATACTCGTATAATGTGGTGAATCTAATATTCATATTCATAGCCACGACTATTTTCTGATCACCCCTGATTCCAAAGGAGTGTGATTGCTAGTAATATATTGAGATCGGTGTTTCCTCGTGGTCCTACTAATTTGTCCTACTAGTAGGACCACGAGGAAGCCCTATTCCTCGTGGTCCTACTGTGGAGTAAAATTCATATCACAGTGTGCACTTGATGTTTCTTTCTATCATCTGGAATTATTCCAAATTAGGAGTGGAACATTTGACGCCGGATACCCACTGTATGCAATTGGTTATTTCAGTATCGTATTGTCCACTTTTCCGCACGTAAATGGAATGTCAACCACTTAGGGGTGGCATCAAAAAAATTAATCATGGTTGTTAACGCCTATGTTATTTGAGGACAGTATATTGCAAAATTTCAAGTTTCTAGACAGCGCTTTTCGGGGTGTGCTTTGATAGATATCAGTCGGTCAGCGTCACAGAGCAACCACCGTCAGCGTACTCCCCATTTTCTACTCGAAAGGTTTAAAATTTAAAAGTACATTCATCATTTCCGACGCACAAAATGGCGCGAGACGTTATTCTTACGCTATTTTAATATTTAACTATGAATAACAAAACGGTACGATCTATGCGTTCGCCGCGACATTTGCCTCGGGTTTTATGCGCTTGTTGTCAAAGCGAGCTATTAGCTACAATAAGTCGGTCATGGACTTACGGTTTAAAGATTATGAGCCTACACATAAATTCGATCAAAAATGCATTCGTTCACTATGCGATGCAATCCTTGGGAGTATAATTGTGATCAATCAAACCTTTGTCCCTCCCTCCAGCAAAACTTAAAGGACGCCGGACCGATTTAAAACGGTCCCTAAACGATCATACGGCATGACATGCATTACGTTTACGTGAATTATCATGCTGCATGATGGACCCTCATACTTGCTATCAATCACATAGTACAGTGAAGCAACGGCCAGCACGTAGTTTGCATGTCATGTACGTCAATAGGTGCGTCCAGACCGGCCGAGCCGCCGCGGGCGCGACACGGCTCGCCCGGTCTGGACGCACCTATTCACTACAACTAGACGGTCATGCATGAGTGACAGCATGTAATACATGTCATGCAGCATGATCGTGTAGGGACCCCTTAAGAAACAGAACCTCATGGTTTTGTAAACAGTTAAATAAGAATTTAATTCATAACACTAACCTACCGTAAGTGACGTAGACAGAAATTAGGCCAGATTCTGAAGGCACAAAGTTAAAAGACAGCGCTGAAATTAGTGTCGTCCTTGTCTTTGTTATACTACGTGACAGGGATAGAAACAATTTTAGTAATGTCAAAATTTAACTTTGTGCCTTCATAATCAGGCCTATTAGGTACCAACTTCTGTGCCTACAGGTACCTGTAGGTACGTGTAGGCACCTACTTACTTCCCAATTATGATGTAATTTGAATTATCTCCGAAAAATCGTTACGTACGAAAGTCCTGCTCTGACCCAATTTCCCAGATTAACCTGGGATGCGTTTGTGACGTCATGCCGTGACGTCATGGCTGACACAGTGCCCTATTTACCAGGCGGGAGGGGGCCGGGGGTGTGTCCCATTCAGGTTAATCCCTGCACAAGCCTATTTTTAGATTACTACGCCATTCATCGAAAGGCTGAATGCATACAGTACCGTTGCCAAACTGAATTTACTTGACGAGTTTGCGGATAGTTAGACAATTATTTTCACTGTCAATTTTTTTTCTACTAGACTTAGGTTTGTAATCATTCATCATCATTTCAGCCTTTTAGCGTCTGGACATAGGCCTTCCAGCCGCTTCCGGCCACCTTCTTTTAGGTCGTCGGTCCCCACCTGGCGGAGGGGCGTCCGCGGTCTCCACTCCAGAACTCGTCTGCCCCAACGGCCGTCGGTTCTGCGACAGATGTGACATGCCCATTGCCACTTCAGTTGGCTAATCCTTTCGGCTATGTCGGTAACCTTAGTTCTCCGTGGGATCTCCTCATTACAGATCATGTCCTTCAAAGAAACTCCGAGCATAGCTCTCTCTGCAGCTCGCTGAGCGACCTTAACTTGTGGGTCAGGCCCACCGTCAGTGTCCACGTTTCTGTGCCGTAGGTCATGACTGGCAGGACGCACTGGTGATTGTAGAATGGGCGACTTGACGCAGTTTTCCAAACGCTGGCCAGCCCAGGTTTGTCAAATAAATATTATCATAGATTTGACTAATCCCAAATTAGGATTTTCTCCTGGGCTACAGGAACTAAACAAAGACATGAAGTGATAATCAAAAATATAAATATTGCATTTATTTGTCATTCTATTTGTCGTCTATTACAAAGTTGTTTTTAATGTGATTCTTGAATTATAGATCCTTGATAGAAGATATCCGCTGGTAGTTTGTTGTAGAAGCCTTACTCATTGACCTTGCTAAGTCTTAACTGTGCTAGGTAGTACACTGCAAGTTTGTTTTTGTTTCTTGTATTTATTTACAAGTATAAGGGCTTCTTACACCAGTTGCTGATATTGTTACAGATAGAAAACGGACAGATAACGTAATCTATCGGATAAAGCTGTTGGATAATATTTTCCGTTTTCACCACTCAAGTCTCTGTTAAAATATCGGGCAGCTAAACTGTCATCGATTTACCGGGGAGTTGGAACATTCCGTTCATTCAATTCAGTTCTTCAGTTCAATTAATTGTTGCGTTTCTATTTAATCCATATCTGTCGTGCCTAGCGGTCAAATAATGACCATATTAATTCATATCTGTCGTGTAACCATGGCAACCACGGAGGTAACATAGCAAAAGTTTTATTTAAATTTCGAATGATGCATGAAATTACATTGATTGCAGGCTTGTATAGCACTTTTCTCAAATAATGCGCGGAAATTGTTGAATAAAAAATTATATATACAGGGTGTTTTTTTTATATTATATTCAGATAGATCTCATCGAGCCCTTTCATTTGAGTACCATGAACAAGGGTCTAGCACCAGCTGTTCCGGAGATATGGCCAAAAGAGTGTTTTTTTTTCATTTGGCCATATCTCCGGAACGGCTAATACTAGACCCCTCGTGTTTGTACTCAAATGAAAGGTCTAGACGAGATCTAGTTGAATATAATATAAAAACACCCTGTATATACAATTTTATATGAATATACAGGGTGTCTTTTTATATTATATTCAGATAGATCTCGTCGAGCCCTTTCATTTGAGTACAAACACGAGGGGTCTAGCACTAGCCGTTCCGGAGATATGGCCAAATGAAAAAAAAACACTCTTTTGGCCATATCTCCGGAACGGCTAGTACTAGACCCCTCGTGTTTGTACTCAAATGAAAAGGCTCGACGAGATCTATCTGAATATAATATTAAAAAAAACATCCTGTATATTCATATAAAATTGTATATACAGGGTGATTTTATTTTATATTATATTCAACTAGATCTCGTCGAGCCCTTTCATTTGAGTACATGAACATGGTTCTAGCACTAGCCGTTCCGGAGATATGGCCAAAAGTATTTTGATTTGCCGATAGTATTGTGACAACCCTATGTCGTGATCGTTCAGTGCAGACGGTTCACAATTTTAATAAAACTTGATATTTTTTGGATTTCCGCGCATTATTTGAGAATAGCATTATACAAGCCTTGGCCTCAACCAGGCATTGATGGACTCACGTATGTGTGCCTCGGCTTCGCCTCGGCCTACATTCACACGCTCATCCATCAATGCCTCTGTTGCGGGCCGCGGCAGTAATGTACTATTTATAAATGAAACAGTGATAAATCCATATATCATAAAAAGTTAACACAAAACTGAAGTATTACCGCGTTAAATTCGAAAAAAAACAATCCATATCCGACAGATAAAGAAATAACAGCCCCTTGATCTGGCTGTAAGTTTATAAGACGGTATATCGGACAGATAAGGCAATCAGATACCTGTGAAAACGAAAAAAACGGGTATCTGGTAGATAACCTGCATATAGGGTATCTGGGGCTTTATCAGCAACTGGTGTAAGAAGCCCTTAATGTCACAGTGCATCAAAAACACAAATTGTTCAAAATTGTCCGTCCCTAGTAAGACTCGAACCCACGACCTCTGGGGCTCGAGTCTAACGACCAAGCCACTAGACCAATATACAGGGTCAAATACAATTAAATGTATGTCAATGTATGTAATTAAATCTATACTAGTTACTGTGCTAATAATAAAGAGGTAAAGTTTGGAAGGATGGAGGGATGTTTGAAGAAAAGGGAAGGGGAGAGGAAGAGGAGGGGGAGGTGGAGGGGCAGGAGGGGGGGGGGGGGGGAGTCTGTGTAGTATTTTGAAATCGCGGGGCGTTTGCTAGTAACTTACAAAACGCGGGCGAGGCCGCGGGTAAAAGCTTGTCTTCAAATAATGTGGAATGCACGTGGATACGATGACCTGAAAAAACATTGTTAATAGCTCATTTGATATTCATCAACGTTCTTTGTTCTTTTGTGAAACATGTAATATTTCATATTGCTCATATTTTGTTAATTTTTTTTCTTAAAAAAAAAGGAGTTTTCAATTTAAATTACAAACTACATACCTATTTCTACCTATAGTACCTAAATATATAGCTATTGTTTGTAGTTAAGTTCCGTTTTGCCCCACACGGGCGCCATTGCATGTTCATTTAATATTAGGTAGGTGTACTTCTTTTCGTTTTTTTATTCATCACCAACTTGTCTGTCAAACCCTGGTATACAGGGGGTAGTTAACCCGCGATCGTTACCGATAATCCTGCTTTGTTTAGCGATCGTTATAAAATGAACTAACCCCATTTCTAAAAGCACGCAAGCTGATGGGGCTATGAAGGTTGCTAGCTTAGAAAATCGGGTTTTTATAAGTGAAGCCTATTTAGTCGGCGATCGCTAAATATGGCCAAAAATACCTATTAAAAATTTATGTGCTTTCCTATCTACATACATTTCGTAGATTTCGCGTGGTATTCTGAAGGTAATATGGAAAGGATACATTATCGGGTGAGAGCCATCGTCTGCGCAATAAACTACGATCATTAGCTGATGATAATGATACATAAGTAGGTACTAGGTACCTTCATCATTTACATTACCGGCTAGGCTTTGTTAGACACGGTCACAAAGTTATGAATGCGGTCTCCCTTGCAACAATTTATATTAAAATCCGTCGCGTAATTCGATAGCAAACATGCATTTAATGTTTGGACGTTTATCAACAAAAATAGAAATTTGCTCAAAACTTGAATGCTGAACCGGTCTGGCTGGGTGCGTGGGCAAACCTTCTCCTAAACTGCAGTACAGCGACCCACGCAGCCTACTGCCGTCATCGAACAAAAGAAAACCCTCAATCCGCTGCAACAAAACGAGATTTCCAATGACTCGCTTGCGAAGGTTGTACCGGGTTTCATCTTGGATTGGTTGGATCATCATCAGTCAGTTCCCATCGAGTCACCGTGACGGGCGGACGCGCTAGCTCCATAAAATTTTCGCGTGAAAAGTTTTCCGTGTAAATAAAGTTTCTCAACTTGTTAGTTGTGAGTGAAAAAGTGCGATATTTTCTTGAAGTGTGGGTTCATATTATCTTCACACTGGATTTCCAATTTGACGGTACGAATATGTACATACATTTGTTTCCTTATCTAGTTCCTTTGAGTCATTAGTTGGTTAGCGTTCTGTTGTGCGTCGAGCGATATTTATTTATTTTTCTCGTTGTGAAATCGTGACAGAAGCCGTGGCTTAGTTTAAGTGGATTAGTTTTTGTTAAAAAACCGAACAAAAACTGTTATTTAAACGAAGCGTAAATTTGTTTTTATTCGTCGGTCATAGTTTTTATCTGTTGCTCGGTAGAGTGGTTTTATGACCGCATCGGTGCGGTCGGCAGATCAAAATCAAATTCGTTCGAATAACTCTATAGAGATCTCGTATAACCTTAGTTATTCATAGGCATGTTATTTCACGTCATCAACCTATTCGGTGGCGATTGAATGTAACTTCAGATTTTTTATCTATGACTGGGGAAATCATTGTTTACATTATTATACAGTCACAAAGTATTACGTAGATAGACACTTAGCGTAAATATATAAAAATTGTCTTTCTTCTTTTCTTCTATATTTTATGATCAATAATGAAAGCTTCTCCATCGATGCAGTCATAGTTAAATAATCCGTAGTTAAAGGATCATGCAAGTGTAAAGTATCTACATCTAGTCATTGGGTTTTTTGTTTCTTACAAAATTAGAATTAAAAATTACTATTTGAATATAGTAGTAAGTAGGTCCTCACTAATACACGTCACCACAACCTGTGCAGCGACTTCTTGCTGCTTAAATAGGGTCGTCGACCCAACTCTACTGCCTTAAACGTAATTAGTATTCGCAAATAGAAGTCTGACTTCCTCTCAGTGGGTCTTACGTTACGACTTACCTGATCGTCAATATGCGCATTTTGATTGAGGCTTCGTGCGCGCTCAAGAGCTCTGTTTCAGCTCCGGTAGACTTTCAAATTGTCAAATAGATAATGAGCGAAATTTCAAATTGACAAATAGGTAACTAATGAAATTTCAAATTGTTAAATAGGTAACGAACGAAATTTAAAATTGTCAAATAGGTAACGATCGAAATTTCAAATTGTCAAATAGGTAACGAGCGTCAGTGGCGTAGGGGATAAGACGCGGCCTATCATATCGAAAGGTCCGGAGTTCGATCCCCAGCTGGGCCATGTACCAATGGGTTTTTTCTCGAAACTTAAGTACATTTACTGACTGCTCTCAAACGGTGAAGGAAAACATCGTGAGGAAACCTACATACGCCGATGAAGAAATTCTTAGGCGCATGTGAAGTCCACCAACCCGCACTGGGCTAGCGTGGTGGACTATAGCCCGAACACCCTCGTTAAGAGGGTAGGCCTGAGCCCCAGCAGTGGGGACATTAATAGGCTGTTGATGATGAAATAGGTAACGAACGAAATTTCATAATTATATAATTATTTACGGGTCTTACACACGAAATAGTATTATTTACCTTGCAAAGTTGTAAAGAAAACTATTTCGTGTGTAAGACCCGTAAATAATTATATAATTATGAATACAAAGCGCGAAAGTCTAAAATGTACGAACGAAATTTCATATTGTCAAATAGGTAACGAACGAAATTTCAGATTGTCAAATATATAACAACATTGTTTATTTTAATAGTGTACCGTTTTTTGGCAACTTAAGCACTTGGTTTTTGTTTTGTTATTAATGGCTGAGTTAATGGCAAATAATCATTTTCATTAATCTAACATTTACACCAACAAAACACACAAACTAGATGGACTAACCCTCCTAACTTAATCTTTTAATGACGAAGAGATTGAAATGAAGTTTAATTTACTTGTAATAATTTTTGATGGATAATAACAAATGTGCTTTGGCAGATATTTATTTATTCATAGATAAAATCTGCACGCTATGTCCCTGACGGGGTAGGCAGGAGAACAAAGCGCCGAGTATCGCGATCCTGACACACCGCTTTTGCTTCTATCAGTCTCATCATTCTATTTTTATCGTGAGGGCTAAAAGTGTCCCTAAACGATCATGCTTGCATGACACGCAACGTTTACGTGAATGTCATGCTGCATGATGGACCATAATGCTTGCTATCAATCAGTACAGTGAAGCAACGGCCAGCACGTAGTTTGCATGTCATGCACCTGAATCACTACAGCTAAACGGTCATGCATGAGTGACAGCACGTAATGCATGTCATGCCGCATGATCGTTTAGGGAGCCCATAAGGGCTTGTTCAGTTTCAGTACGTGATAATGCAATGGTTGAACTGGAAAAGCCCCAATCAAATTAACCCTATCACGAGTTGCTCGATAGTGTTGCCACTTAGGCACCAACAGGCATCAGCTTCGACCAATCAGAAACGTGCACGGCATTAATCGCTCGTTACACCATCCTGCGCATACTGATGCCCTTTCCTCACCCTTTGGTAATGCCTCGTCATTCCAACTGTCTTCCTATTTGGGTCAATGGACGTGGTGCATGATTAAACTGTTAAGTGTTTCTGTCGGCGTTGGTTTTTTTTCTAATGGCAACTCTGGTTCTTCTATAACATAGAACTAGTATCCCATAGAACCGCACTCAGCGTAAAGCATGAAATAGCAATAGTCTTTTACCCCAATAATTTGAGAAGACGCTTCTTATATGGCGGGGTCAAACTGAACAGACACTATCTATTTTAGTCGGGCTGTTGTTTGTTGACAGCATCGAGTACTTTCTTGTCTGTGATGGTTTGACAAAAAATTCGCATACGTAGAAAGAGATAGAAGATATTATATCTGTCTAGCTTACTCTTACCACTTTTGTAATAAGTGTGTCCCTCTCTGATTATTATTGTTATTTTAGTGGGTCCTCTATTGCTTTCTCTCTTTACGTTCTATAAGGTGCGTGAGGAACAATGCTACCAGTGTTATGGAATTTCAAAACTCCAAGAGATCTCTAACAAAAGTTGTCTTTACTAAAAATAGAGCTGAAAATTGAGCTTATTTGTTTCTTGTTTGTTAGAGAACCTATAAAACTCTTCGACATACTTGGACATGCGTAGTGTGGGACGCCCCCCGGCTAGTAAGGCGGCTGGAAGTGAAGGAAAGGGAGGGAAGTGAAGGGAATGGAGGGATGTGAAGGGAGAACCAAAGATCGGGTTCAACGGGCCCCCATGATGGAGGCGTAATACTCCCTTTGACGATTAGCTATATAGTTGTACAATGGCGTGCATCGAGTGTGCAGCCCGTTGTGCAGAGCCAGTGGCCCGTGAACTGCATCTCTTTGTGCCGTTGTAGTGGGCCCGTTTGTTGCCACACAGTGTACAAGTATATTACAATTTGTTGGAAATTGTGTGCGTTCTTCCATTCAACTGCTGTTATTTATCGAATTAAAAAAAGAATCGTCTACTACTTATAGTGTTTTTAAAGGGGTTTGCGGCCGTGTAAACGAAGTTCTTTTAGGCTATTTTGAATAAGTACCCATGTGCAAATGCTTCGGTTACTTATGCAATGACTTTTCGTTCAAACAAACAAAATAAACTATTATTATTGGTGGGACATCTAAATCTGCCGTTATGTGATACCAACTTGTTTTGCCGTTTTAGTGTCACCTTACTTTCTATTGAACATTTTGATTCCAACACGCAAATAAAGTTGTTTTCGTGGTTAACGATTGGAACGCAGTACAGGCGTGTATCTACATAATAATACAAAGCGTAAACCCATAACATTATTATTTTTTCACTAGTTCACAACAAAATAAACTACAATTTGAATAACTAGCTGGTCACACTTCACCTCGTCTGATTTTAACCCCATAAATACCTAAATTTATTAACAATACTATCTTAATATAATAATATACTATGTTATCTAAAAAATAATGGAACTTGTACCTAAAGTGAAGTGAAAGATTGGCTAGAAAGGGCTCGTGCCCAAGGCCGAAAAACCATTTAAAAAAACTGTATACCAAAATAGTTTCCTCCAGCCGTGTGCAGTTGTGTCACAATTCTTGTGATCAACTGTGTTCGCCTTCGCCACTGCACTGGCCAGAGGTGTGAATCAAAACAACAAACATAAAACGTTTGTTATGTTGAATAGATTAAACAATCGTCCAAAGTCTTAAAATAATAATCATCATCATATCAGCCCTTCAATGTCCACTGCTGGAGCCGGTCCTCCGCCCGCCGCATCCGGCCACCTACTTTAAGTCGTTGGTCCATCCGTGGTCTCCACCCCAGAATTCGTCTGCCCAACGACCGTCGATTCTGCGATACATGTGACCTGCCCACTGCCACTTCAGCTTGCTAACCCTTCGGCTACGTCGGTAATTCTTCTTCATTGCCGACGACGTCAAGACTGTTGTTCCTTTGTAACTCAACTAATCTACTTGTATTTAGTTACTAGCTGCTGCCCGCGTGGAAAAAGTTTTTCCCGCGGTAAAAAGTAGCCTATAATTATATCATTCCAGGATATAAGCTATCACTGTACCAAGTTTCATCAAAGTCCGTTCAGCCGTTACAGTGTGAAAGAGTAGCAAACATCCTCACTCACAAACATCCTTACAAACTTTCGCCTTTATAATATTAGTAGGATAATAGGATTAGCGGCGAACGATCCAGGATCTAAACTTTCAATTATTGTGCACAAGTTCTGTGTACAGAACAGAACTTACCTGGGATCACATAAGTATCTGTGCCAATGAGATCATAATTATATAATTATTTACGGGTCTTACACACGAAATAGTTTTATTTACCTTGCCCGACGTTTAATTATATAATTATGAATACAAAGCGCGTTCTGTGTACAGAACAGAACTTACCTGGGATCACATAAGTATCTGTGCCAATGAGATCATAATTATATAATTATTTACGGGTCTTACACACGAAATAGTTTTATTTACCTTGCCCGACGTTTAATTATATAATTATGAATACAAAGCGCGTTCTGTGTACAGAACAGAACTTACCTGGGATCACATAAGTATCTGTGCCAATGAGATCATAATTATATAATTATTTACGGGTCTTACACACGAAATAGTTTTATTTACCTTGCCCGACGTTTAATTATATAATTATGAATACAAAGCGCGAAAGTCTAAAATGTACCAATGAGATCAGTCAATTACCTACCTGCTCCTAATTCCTCAATGGCATTATCAGGTTACCCGACACCAAATAGCGTAGATATAGCTCGCCACGGTCGGTCGGTGACACTTTGGCGGCTTCCGCCACGGCCAGATGCGCGAAGCCCCGTTGGATTTATCCGCATCCTATTTCCACTCGCGTGTCTAGCGCATTCGTCATGTGTGACTTTGAGACGTTCCAAATGGAAAGGGACATTGTGGCGGTTGACCTAATCATAGATCCAAGAGCCATCCTCCTAGCCATTATGGTTGAGTCGTTTTACAAAACTTTATCTCGGAGACTAAATGCCGCGATAAGGTCCCATTTGACTTGGAACGCCATGTCACCTTCAAAGGCGAAAATGCGCTCGTCTTACGTCCGTGGACTCTTGGATTCTTTTGCAAACCTCATCACCCAGGCGTCCAAAGGCTCCGTGATCACTTTGGCCCATCTCTCGTCTTCCAATCCTGCCCATTTCCACTTCAATGACATAATAATTCTGATTACGTCATTTACTTTGATTGTTGATATAAAGGAAGAAACTAGAGTTCTAGTTTCTTCCTTTATATCAACAATCAAAGTACATACTAGAGTTGACTCTAAGCAAACAGAGCTAAATTTAACTGCTATACAAACGGTGGACAATAGCTAATAAGAAATGAATGAGGCTATAATAGCAATATCCTAAAATAGTTACCTATCCAATTTAGTTAAGTCAACTTGCGCTGACCTTGTGCATTGTACTTAGGACAATGACATCACACCATGCTCACTCTTGTGCCTTTATTGAAGTCTACAATCACAGAATAGGTAATAGTTCATACTACAATGTAAATATACACTGTTTAGATATATGTCCAGTCATAACTTACAGCGCAGAAAAGGCACTGGCGATGGGCCTGATCCACAAGTTTAATGTCGCTCAGCGAGATGCGGAGAGGGCTATGCTCCGAGCTTCTTCGAAGGATATGATCCGTAATGAGGAGATCCGACGGAGAACTAAGGTTACCGACATAGCCGAAAGGATTAGCGAGCTGAAGTGGCAATGGGCGGGTCACATCTGTCGGAGAGCACTGCCGTTGGGGCAGACGAGTTCTGGAGTGGAGACCGCGGTGGTACGCGCAGCATGGGACGCCCCTCCGCCAAGTGGACCGACGTCCTAAAGAAGGTGGCCGGAAGCGGATGGATGCGGAGGACCGGGTGTGGTGGCGTTCATTGGGGAAGGCATATGTCTAGCTGTGGACGTTGAAGGACTGATATGATGATGGATTTATAAATGAGTAATGACGGTGTCTAAAGAGTCGATATTCATTAACCGTTTTTGTATCCAAGGAACCATATTAAGGCACAGTGATAGCGAGACCATAACTAGAGTATCATCATCATCAGCCTATTAACATGTCCCCACTGCTGGGGCTCAGGCCTACCCTCTCGACGAGGGCATTCGGGCTATAGTCCACCACGCTAGCCCAGTGCGGGTTGGCGGACTTCGCATAAAATAGTAAAGGTTTCTGCCGTATACCTGCAAATATTAGTGTAGTGTTCTGGTTCTCTTATCGATTCATAAATGAGCTTGCCGTATAAAACCTGTCTTATGGGTCGCGACAGAACGCGGGCTGATTTGCATAGCGATTTGCATTCCTTCTTTACCATAATCGATACTTGTTTATTCTGAAATATACTTAAATACTCCGTTAAAGGTAGCTTACAAGGCTGTAGTCGCTTATTTATGAAGATAGATGATGATAGATGAAGCGTTGGACTTTGGAAGGTCGGGTTTTGACTTCCATTACGGGACAGACGATTTTGTATAATTTGCACAAGTTTGCAATGGTCCTAATGTGTATTTTTGTGATCCATAAAGTCAAAGAGATCCTTCTTCATTAAATATTTCTTCACTTCACTAAATAGCTTTGGAAACGAGGCAAAAGCGCTGTTTATTGAAGAAAGATATAATTGAATAAGTACTACGTTTAGTGAAATCCGAATTTTTCATTGCAATTTTACGCTCTGGCTGCGATTTCCTTACAACAAAGGTAAGGTAATCTCTGTATTTTGACATAAACGCGGTCAAACAGCTACTCTGAAATTCA
Source organism: Metalampra italica (assembly GCA_949699065.1). NCBI lineage: Eukaryota > Metazoa > Arthropoda > Insecta > Lepidoptera > Oecophoridae > Metalampra > Metalampra italica. The sequence continues at coordinate 10,481,505 of OX452979.1, read as the reverse complement.
CAAATGCTGTACCGCGAAATACCAAAGGATTCCGTGACTTTCGATCCTTAGCAATCTACGGCTCAAGACATTTTAATGCAAATATCTTGGTATTGACGAAAAATATTTTAAGACAGCAAACCTCGCTCGGTCGTAGACCTTTTTTATCTTTATAAGGCCTTCGACAGACAAAACAAGAAACTCGACTGCATTGTATTTTAATTAGTGTTTCCAAACGTCTGACATTTCAGCTCAGAACTATCTTTATTCATTGATGATAACATAGATAAAACTTGTTTTGACGCTGACGTGTTGTTTTAGATATAAATGGAAATATTGTGAAATTTTCTTGTAGACAAACAAAATGATTTCCACGAAAATAATTGCTGCGTTGTGTGATAGATAAAATAGATGCATAAAATTCCATTGACTCGTATAAGCATAGAGTTAGTATACTAGCTATAGAGTGCGCGCATCGCTCATTGCCCATTGTGCTAAGTGTAAGCATGTGTTCTATGGACGCTTCAATATCGATTTTTTTCTAAATCGTTTGTTTCCGTGAATCGTGTTTACAGCTTGGCACTGCACATTTCACCATGATTACTCCAAATCTTAATAAACACCAGCGCGAGCAACAGTCAGCGCTCCTGACGTTTTGTGACTAGTAGCGTCGCTCCGAAAATTTAGAGACTGTTCAGACCCGTGCTTACAGTTCATACTTGCTAACGCGCGCTCTATGTATACTAACAACTCTCTGCGTATAAGTAATTTAAAAATTTCGTTGAAGAGTATTAGGTAACGAGAAGAATCTTTACATGACTTGGTGTGGAACCGATCACACAAAAGGTAGAGGAATGCACAGCTATCAGATAACCCAATGTTCCGTTAGCACATCATATCATAATAAATAATAACATAATTAATAGCAGGCTATTGATGACAAACACAACAAAGACGGTGACCAACAATTGGGTCGCAAACAATGGAGACCGGCGGTCTGCACGGCAAGAGACAATGCCGAAAGCTCTCGAGCCCTGCCACGCGTCACCAAACGCTCAGCTTGCGAATTTGTCATGCCCCAATAAAGAATAGGTGTTGATTTTAAATACAATGCAGTCTCTAGCTAGGAGCACGGTTTTTATATTCTCCTGTTTAAAAATTGTTAGAGTTAGGGCCTCTTACACCGCTTGCTGATAAAGTCCCAGATACCCTATCTGCACGTTATCTGACAGATAGCCTATTTTTTTGGTTTCACAGGTATCTGATTGCCTATATCTTATATATTTTATACAGTCTATCACACAGATTTATCTGATAGATTAGTTTATCACTAAGATTACTATCTGTAACAATATCAGGAAGTGGTGAAAGAAGCCCTTAGTATTTTACAAAAATTTTGTTTCCTCAAAATATGTGTACTTATACTCAAAATGAAAAGCAGAGTGTTTGACTTGGACAGCAAAAGCGATTTCACACTTGACATACATAATTAATCTAATCTCGTATGAAATTGCCTGTTTTCCTCTTTACTTAGTATACATACATATCTTCACGCTAAGCATGTCCCTGACAGGGTAAGGCAGGAAGAACGGACTGCCAAGTATCGCGGTCCTGACACTCTTTCGCTTCGCTCAGTCTCATCATTCGTTCCTCTTTACAATCTACCATTACTGTAATCTCTGCCTAGACTTCCTGCTGTTATTTTTGCCTGTAATTCAACTAGGCATCTCCAACAAGGGTGCAATATACATAATGTAATATATTAAATAGAGTAGAGCTAAATATACTTTTCTCTTAAAAGCTAATGCACATATTAAAGATACATTACTTTTGTAACATACTCCGCTAGAAGATCTACTCGATGTAAACAATGTAAGGTAAAATGATAAATTGATTTATTTAGCCCGCCTTTTCTTTATGGAGTTTATTTTATATGGAAGAAGGCATTAATTTTTCTCGTAATAATAATATCCTGTCATTCTATATCTTGCCTTCCTCCATCATCATCAACAGCCTATTAATCTCCCCACTGCTGGGGCTCAGGCCTACCCTCTCAACGAGGGTGTTCGGGCTATAGTCCACCACGCTAGCCCAGTGCGGGTTGGTAGACTTCACATGCGCCTAAGAATTTCTTCTTCGGCGTATGCAGGTTTCCTCACGATGTTTTCCTTCACCGTTTGAGAGCAGTCAGTAAATGTACTTAAGTTTCGAGAAAAACCCATTGGTACATGGCCCAGCCGGGGATCGAACTCCGGACCTTTCGATATGATAGGCCGCGTCTTATCCCCAGGGCCACTGACGCTCTTCCTCCATTAACACAAATTGCTTACCATAGGTGTCTCGACAATTAAGTATGACATAATTATATGACCAGCCCAATGCTACTTATTAAGCGTGTCGATTTTTTAAGCTTTAACTTCTTTGTTGTTCTGACGTACAACTTTGGTCTACGACTTTAGCCAGTTTGTGATTAATATTATATCGTGATAGTTGCTATTGCCTAGTGTTCTCAAATCCTTGTTTGATCGTTCATTACACTTATCAGTCGCTTTAATCTCCTGTTAGAGGCCATTTTAATAGTTTGGTGCCAGTTTGGTGCAATTTAAAGCCTTTTTAATTTTAAGCCCTCCAAGGCTTCATATTGTATCATGGAAGTCGATGAGCTCCTATTTTTCTCGATATTAGTCACGCTTCTTTGTGTTATCTTGTGTTCCGTCTGGTTTCACCTGTGTTTTTTGCAATCCTTTGTTCATCGCCATTCCGCTGGTTTCCTTATTATTTTTTATTCAAACGCCGAGAGTCACCTAACTTGGGAATTAAACGACCATCAGATCAATTTGAAAATCCAATTTACCGTATTGTAATTTAATAAAGTAATGATGTCATATTAATTCTGTGTCAAATGACATAAAAAATATTCTATGATGATAATTAAATCGCTTCAATCATATCTAACTGAATCACATATAAAATGTTTGTTTTTTGAATGGATTAGCGAGCAACGTGATCCTTTGTTTGCGCTAATTAAATTACCATTTTATTTCCTTGTTGTTTGCAGAAACATTGTCAACAATTTGATCTTGGAAGCCGGATCATCCGTTATCTTTATTTGTATTTAATAAATGATCGTTATTAATGGTTCCATGGGTAATTGCGAACTTTGTAATCCGAATGTCAAATAAATACATTTGCGTGGAACCGCCTTTCTGTCTACTTTAAAAACAACTTATCTTTTTTGCACGTTTATTTCCTTCGCCAAAACTAGAGATCTATATGTTGCTTTACATTTTGTTCTGTTTGTTATGATACGTCATTGATAAAATGATAACACAACGTACTAACACATAAACTTTTATTGGCCATATATCGGAAAGGTCTTTCGCATGTCCCATAGCGATTGTTACACAATCGTTAAAGTAATGACCATGGTACTGTAGCAAGTGAAGCTTCGCCATTGGATCATGCCAGCGATATGAATAATGAAGCGGTATTGACCGACCCACTGCCTCCATTTAAATCATACTAACACTACTTAATAATTAAGTCCATTTGTAAAGTCACTTTATGAACTTGACAGCTCGACTATTCTTTATTTATTTATTTTACTTATATAAAACTTTATTGCACTAATTTGTGAAAAAAAATGGCAACATTAGCTCTCTCCGTGGTTTATCATCATCATCTTCTCTAGCTTTTAGCTGTATTCCTGTCTAGGCTTCCTCCGGTATAATCCACGGCAGGCGGTCTTGAGCCCTCTATATTCAGCCTTGCTTGATGTGCCGACTGTTGTCACCGGCTCAGCATCTGTAGGCCTGGGTGTGGTCTCTGTTGTAGGACTCTTGTCCATTCTGCCGATATTATGACCCGTTCTTTATTTACGCAATTTTCAACAATACTGAGAAAAGGCAAAGTTTTCTTATCAGGCCGGCTTAGCCAATGCATTGTCCAAATCCTCTCGGAATTGAACTGGGGACCATAAACACAAATCATTCCCAAACTGTGAAAGCGAAGGTCGAACGGAATAGCGAGATTGGCTTCTCTTACGTTCAATTTTGTGGCTTAGAAAAGCTGCCGGGATAGGCCGTGGTCTCTACAAAGTGAACCGAACGAATGCGGGGAGCATGATTTGAGACTGAAAAATAACGTTTGGGAAAAATGCTAATGGAAAATTCGTTACAAAGACAAAATTTGCTAACAAATCGTGATTCTGATATCATAAAAAATACAAGATGTGTTGTTTCAACATAATTTGTCCTGTTCGCTTCCCGGCTCGAACAGCGGTCTTTTTTGCTTCGCACGTGCAAAATGTGGAATGACCTTTTTCCTCCCTCATTTTTGAAAATATGAAATGTTTCCTTTCAGTTAAAGTTGCCGTCTTCAATATTTAGGGTACTTACTCTCCAAGGAGCATTCGCTTACACCCTGTAGAAGTCAAGAATAGATGACCTTCTAAGAATCCCCAAGATGTATAAAGTATTGTGCAAACATGAAATGTGAATTATGTTTTATAACTGCGTCGCTTATCTTGTGAACAAATGGGGCGTTGGCTAACAATAAATCAAGATTATCCAGGACCATTGTTATCCGCGGCTCTCGGCATTGCTTTGCTTTTATTGCGTGTCTCTTTGTTTGCTCATAATGTGCTTAGCAAACGGATGGCATGAGCCTATAGATGCGCAATTGTGTAGTTTATTTCCACCTTGTGTCGTCGTTTAGCTGGAACTTTTCTTTTCGAAGGTAATGAACATTATTATTGTTTATTTGACTCGTCTATAGCTTCGTTTTTGACCGTATGAAGTTTATTGGTAGCTGGAAGTTTTCTTTTCGAAGGTAATGAACATTATTATTGTTTATTTGACTCGTCTATAGCTTCGTTTTTGACCGTATGAAGTTTATTGGTAGCTGGAAGTTTTCTTTTCGAAGGTAATGAACATTATTATTGTTTATTTGACTCGTCTATAGCTTCGTTTTTGACCGTATGAAGTTTATTGGTAGCTGGAAGTTTTCTTTTCGAAGGTAATGAACATTATTATTGTTTATTTGACTCGTCTATAGCTTCGTTTTTGACCGTATGAAGTTTATTGGTAGCTGGAAGTTTTCTTTTCGAAGGTAATGAACATTATTATTGTTTATTTGACTCGTCTATAGCTTCGTTTTTGACCGTATGAAGTTTATTGGTAGCTGGAAGTTTTCTTTTCGAAGGTAATGAACATTATTATTGTTTATTTGACTCGTCTATAGATTCGTTTTTGACCATGAAGTTTGTTTGTACGTTACATTCAATTATGTTGCTTTTGATGTTTAAATAAGGTCCACTCTACGTCATAAGTCATTAATCAAACTGGAGTGGCCAAAGTAGATAATTATGTAGGTACCACAGGGACCACAGTAATTACATTATTATTTATTGTAGTTTTATTCTGAACATACTAACTGTATGGAGGCCGTAAATTATAAACCCAGTCGATATGCATGCCCAAACGTAGTGATAAACCTTTCTGAGGGTCCGGTACAGCCGTGGACTTAATAATAGTCTTAATAAGTACAATCCTACTATCCTATCCTACAAATATTATAAAGGCAAAAGTTTGTAAGGATGTATGGATGTTTGTTACTAATTTACGCAAAAACTACATAACAGATTTCCATGAAACTTGGTACAGTGATAGCTTATATCCTGGAATTACACATAGGATAGTTTTTAACGCGGACAAAGTCGCGGGGCGTCCGCTAAGTAACAAAACGCATACATAGATGGCGCTGCTCCACAATGTATACGGAAAAACAATTCTACGCGAGCGAAGCCGCCGGAAAAAGCTAGTATTTGATATTTAGACTGTTGAAAATATTCCCAACAAACCGAGACGTGGCCTAAATATTTACCATGTAAACGTTACATGTAACACGGCGTCGCTAACAAACTCTAACTGCCTAGTTATTGCAATACGCAAAACGAATGCACAATCACAATTCGCGAGGAAATCTTGAAAGTTAAATGGGAAAAGTAATTTGGTGTTCGCATTGTGTCCCGGGTTCTTAGTCGGGGAGTGTATTAAAAGTTGTTGGCGGTTGTTATTTGTCCCGCGCCGGCTTTGCCATTTGGTTGAACTCTGTTGTTATACAGTTCGAAGGTTGTTTTTTTATGGATTCGGGGAGCTTGGCTTCGATTTGGAGTCCTTCAAGAAGAGAGTCAAAACCGCGGCCGGCGCCGCACCAGCACCCCCCGGGTGTCGCAGGTGTCTATGGGCGGCGGTGACCTCTTAACATCAGGAGGCCCGCCTGCTTGTTGCCCCCGTAGCAATAAAAAAAAACTTAGAAGTGTGCTGGTCACATCTATCGGATAACCGATACGCTGTGGTAGACGAGTTCTCGGGTGAAGACTACGACTGGGCAAGCGTAGTGTGGAATAGATGCTAGATGGAGCAACCTCGGCCAGATGGAGCGACGACCTGCGTAGGCGGCTGGCAGTGACTGGATGCGGAGAACCGAGGATCGGGTGCAGTGGCGCGCCTTGAGGGCGGCCGGTGTCCAGCAGTGGACTGGTGCAGGCTGATGATGATGAGTTGATGACAGCTACTTTACAAAGCTCCTTTACGGCAATAACACTTTTAGGGCTTCTTTCACCGCTTGCTGATAAAGTCCCAGATACCCTATCTACAGGTTATCTGACAAATAGCCTATTTTTTTGTTTCACAGGTAACCGATTGCCATACCTGACAGATAAACTAACAGCAAGATCAAGAGGCTGTTATTTTTTTCTGTCAGATATTTTATCAGAGACTTGAGGTGTGAAACCCGAAAATATTATCAGACAGATTTATCTGATAGATTAGTTTATCTGTCAGCTTACTATCTGTAACAATATCAGCAAGCGGTGAAAGAGGCCCTTACACATTTAAATTTATTATTTTCTGTACGATGCAAGATTCTGTTTCAGTTATTTGTGTTCATTCATTATTACTGGGCTCAATTTCGTTTAAAATCCAAGTCACTTAAATTGCAATTACGGTTTGAGCTAACAGTTAATGTTCAAACTGTCTTATCAAACCAAGTGGTATGTATGTAGAGGTTTAATCTATCAGAACCGGCATATACGATAGAGATTGTTATGGGGTCATCCACATTTCAACCCTTGCGGCGGCGGGCGCCAAAGCTGTAATGAAGATTACATAATTGGTCGAGCCATCAACGGAAGGCCGTATTCCTGGCAGATCGGGCCCGGTCTCGTGACCCACTTGCCAAGTTCGACGACCTGTGACGTCACGCATCCACCCCCCCGACCCACACTCGCCCCCACCCCGGGGGTGTGTCCCCGCCCCCGCGCGCGCCCGAGGTCACATGCCTTCCGTACTCCGCACCGAGCGGACGTGTATTCGGTTTTAAAATTAGATTTTTGAATTTCGAATCGTGTTTGTGTCTTCCCATCTGCGTGCGATGACGATTATTGGTAAGCGGTTTTGTTTAAAATTTGTTTGTTTGTCAGTTGTTACGTAACGGCTGTTAGTAAAGGTTGTTATGTAAGAAAAATATGGATATGACCTTGGGAGCGGAAGGTAAGAAATACGCAGGTCTGACAAAGAAACATTTACGGCTTGGATTTGTTTTCCTCGCATGTGGCCCTGAATTTCATATTGGTTCCGCGAAGTCGCTGGGGAAAACAGTGTAATAATTTATAGAAATATTTTTGTTCGAGAAAACTTTGAAAAAACGGTAATACCTAATTACTAACGTTGTTTGTCAGTTATTAATTTTTTAAATGGTCAGTTGATATTTAGTAGCCTTGTGTGTGTTATTAACTTTTTTCACGCGTTTTTCTCTAAAAGTTACAAACACAAAATAAAAGACTACAAAGAATTTTCTAATTTACTTATGGAAAATGATCTAATTTTGTAAGATAGTGAGAGAGTATGATTTTCATGTGGGTTTGGCTCAAGTCAATTTTGTCCAAGCCTGCATCTGTGGCGGCACGATCTTTGTATGATATTTTTGAGTCGCCTCGTCAGTAAATCTTGGTCAGGGTACGATGGGACTGACATGTGGAGAACACAAAAGTCCCTAAATAAAATAAAGATTAAAAAAAAAAAAAATTTTCATGGCACGTTTATAATAGACTTATTAATTTTACGGCCCTAGAAACGAAGTCGTTTTAGCGCCATCATAGTTTTAAAATAATCTTTTAACAAAAACCGGCGGTCACCACGGCTTCCACAAAACAGGACATGACTAGAGTTAGTCGGGATTTTAGCTGAGGTTCACATCCTCACTAAAACGATAGTAATTGGAGATTTTACGGACAATTTGGCAGGTACAAAGAAAGCTTTTGTTACACGCTTTTATATTAATTTCCAGCACAATACACAATCACGACCATTTATTGTATAAAATACCTTGTCCTGTTAACTATTCTGTGAAAATACTAACATAATTATTAATTTTAAAACCCCGCAAAATACATTTTTTAGGAAAATAAAATAGAAGAGATGACATTACGGCTCCCGCCAAAAGAGTCTCAAAATGTAGTTTTACCTCTCGACAAATGATTTAATAAAAACTGACAGGGTTTTTGAATTGATTCAATGGATTCTCCGTCCCGCTCTTATTGCAGCGCGATGTGAAGGCAGGAGAGTATGCAACGTATCCTATGACGTCACATTATGACCCAGTTATCGGCTATGTGCTGAATGAATTCGGTACTGCGTCCGTGTGTCACTCGGTGGCTCCACTGATAACCAGCGCTGCAGATCCTGCAGCATATGCTGAGATGGAGTCGCTTTTGACGCTGCACGGCAACACTCCTTCATATTGTAAAATTATATTTTTCACCTCACAAGCTCGGAAGGGTTTACTTTCTCATTCGAAATCTGCGTGGAAAACTGCACCTGGAAAAAAACTTTTTAAAACTTTTCTTCTAATTTGTAGAAGGTGGACATTTAAAGAAGTGGTCAATTCTAATTGTGGTTATTATTATTTGTGGTTCTAAACCGCCGAAAGGATTCAATTCACCTATAGTATTTCCCTCACTGTAGTGAGGTGAAAAATTGTGTGTTCGCTCGGCAGCAAAGTTATTTTGCGTCTCGTACCTTGAAACCCTCGCTACGCTCAGTTTTCAATACTAGTACTCGCACAAAATAACCAACTTTGCAGCCTTGCATAACAAATAACTATTTTCTTTGTTCTGTGTCGTGCTGCTCTTGTGTGCGTCAAATAAATAATTTCATTCATTCATTCATTCAATGATCAATGGCGCCTTGTGTCAACAGGAGCCATGCTAGCCTAGTTGGTCGTGCACTCGCCTCACGTTCATGAGGTCGTGGGTACGAACCCTAAGTACGTTTATTATAACACCATTCAGGCTTTTCGGTAAAGGAAAACATCGCGAGAAAAACTACATACGCCAAAAGATTTCTTATTCATATTAAATGAGAAGTAAACCAGGCGTGACGAGCGTCAGTGGCGTAGGGGATAAGACGCGGCCAATCATATCGAAAGGTCCGGAGTTCGATCCCCAGCTGGGCCATGTACCAATGGGTTTTTTCTCGAAACTTAAGTACATTTACTGACTACTCTCAAACGGTGAAGGAAAACATCGTGAGGAAACCTGCATACGCCGAAGAAGAAATTCTTAGGCGCATGTGAAGTCCACCAACCCGCACTGGGCTAGCGTGGTGGACTATAGCCCGAACGCCCTCGTTAAGAGGGTAGGCCTGAGCCCCAGCAGTGGGGCTGTTGATGATGAGAAGTAAACCAAACGGATTGGGGCACCGTTGGTGGATAAGTTTGGCACAACAGATCCTATAGGATCCTGTGTCGCCAGGTATTCTACCCATCAAAATCGTAAGGACTCGTCTCTTAATGTATTCGCTACATCATTATTTGTCATATTATATATATACCAAATGCTTTAGGAAACATTTCCCAGCCTTACTTCTCAAGAAGTCTATAATGACAGAATGAAATGTTTATTTATCATATTATCTAATTAAGTATCTTTTTATTTTCTAGAGTCCTAGTATTGAAGATTATTAACATAATTTTAATTTTACAAACGAGATTAATTAATTCTAAAGACAAGATACATCCCTAAAACAAATATTAAAATCGTAAATTAAGTGCAAAACTACGTTTTTCTACGTTCCTAATTTATTTTATCAATGTGGTTGGGTGTCAAAGAGACCTGGACCAAAGGCTCCGAAGACAGCGCTGGACAGCGACCGATAACCTTAGGACCAGGAAAGATCTGGAGCGGGGACCCCTCCTCTGTCTTTGAGTCTCCGACCAATGCCTCTGATAAGCGCCATGGCCTCACTACCCCAGGACCCCGCTATTATAAACGTATACGTATATTTTAGAGACCCTTTTCCGCCTAAAATGTAGATCTATTTGTCCCCTGCCTGCCCAAGTATTGATCGGTCCTAAATGCGATTTAACAACAGGAAGTTTTGAGACGTATCGACCGATTATATCTGACGGGCGACACGACGGCCGGCTGTGGCCTGGCGCTCTATTTTTGATTCGCTCTCCTCGCTTCTAGCGTTCGATTCTACTGATTTTCCCTCGACTCCGCATTTTTGAACCGTTCGAACGGCAACGAGTGGTATCGACCAATCGTCGCTTGGGACGAGCCGAGCGGTAGAATAAACGTCAAATGCCATATGACAAAAGAAAAGAGACAACTATCACTGACACTTCACTTCAGTTCACTTTTTCTAACCAAAATCAAAGATAATATCATATACAGTCTCTATGGTTTCAACCATTACTGAGCATTTTACGTTCCGCTTTACGTTTCGGTAATTACCGGTTTTTATTTTTCTGCGTGAAACGGATAAAATTCAACATTTCTAATATTATTGGCAACACCGAACGCGAGCGAATCAAAAATGCAGAAAACCAGCGTCGTGCGACTTGGAAGTCGAGTATGACTTATGTCGCATGCGACGATACAATTCCCTACGAGCGATTCAAAAATAGAGCTCCTGGTTCGCAAACGAGCTACTCACTTTAAATCCGTCTTGATATGGAATAACTACGTATAAATCGGAATACGGAATCATCATCATCATCAAAAGCCTATTAACATGTCCCCACTGCTGGGGCTCAGGCCTACCCTCTCAACGAGGGTGTTCGGGCTATAGTCCACCACGCTAGCCCAGTGAGGGTTGGTGGACATCACATGCGCCTAAGAATTTCTTCTTCGGCATATGCAGGTTTCCTCACAATGTTTTCCTTCACCGTTTAAGAGCAGTCAGTAAATGTACTTAAGTTTCGAGAAAAAACCCATTGGTACATGGCCCAGCTGGGGATCGAACTCCGGACCTTTCGATATAATAGGCCGTGTCTTATCCCCGACGCCACTGACGCTCTTTATATAATTTGGAATACTTTATGGAATACGGAATCTCTTCTGCAAATTTCAACCTAAATATTTCTAACTCTCCTTCAATTTATTCAGTTCATTCAAAATATTATCACCATAATTCCTTCCCTATCCCAACTCCCCTAGCATTTCTAAATCCACAAACGTATGTAACTAATGATCTCGAAATAGCTGAAACTTGTCCACAACATTCATATTTTGTGTGATTTTATCAATTTTTTTTTACCAATTTATTTTGGCCTGTATTTAGATCAGGCAGAAATTTGTTGCGCCGCTTCTTCTGAGCGCTAACACCTAGGAAGCGGTGGTAGATAACAAACCGGTGGGAGATAACAAACTGTCGTGTATAAAGTATCCAGTGTACTCATCATATCAGCCTGTAGACGTCCATTGCTGGACAAAGACCTCCCCCTGATCTCCACGACGACCGGTCCTGCGCTAACCTCATCCAGCCGGGTCCCGCGACCTTCACCAGAGTCTGTCCACCTTGTGGGCCTGCCCACGCTGCGTCTTCCGATACGTGGTCGCCACTCGAGAACCTTTCTGCCCCAACGGCCGTCAGTTCCACATGCACCGCTCCAGTATCCAGTCTACTTGTAGTTAGTACAAGAGACTATGAATTTACGGCTATTTTCCGCTGATTAAGTCCTGGTCGACAAAGTAAGTAGCAGATAACATAATATAATCTTGTTTGTCTTGAAATACTTCGGCTTACAGAGCGTCTGAAAAGTTCTTTGTTCCCCTTTCTTGCTTGTTGTTTGCGATTAGGCACGTCGTCGTCTGTATTAGACTACATGATATAGTCCACCGTATTGGTTTCTTGCATAAATAGTTGTTTCTAGCTGAGTTTATTGACCGAGCGAGCGAAGCGTCTAAGTTTCGAGATTGACCAAAAATGCTAATGTTCGTCTGTCCTTCTGTCTTTCTGTCCTTCTGTCTTTCTGTCTGTAATTCTCTACAGGTCGCATTTTTCAACCGATTTTGACGAAAATTTGGCATAGGTATAAATTAATTAAACCTACAAAATGAGTAGAATAAAATTTTGAAAAACATTTTTTTTAGAGTACCTACCATACTCGCAAAGTGGGGGTGAACTTTTTTTTCTTGTGAATCCCATAGTGTGGGATATCGTTGGATAGGTCTTTCAAAAATATTTCTGGTGTGTGAATACCATTTTTTCGATTTAGGGATCCGTTGGCGAAATATTAAGCTTTAAAGCGGTAATTTTTGTTAGAGTCACGTGTCCCCCCCCTGCCAGCTAAACGGTTGCTTCTGGAAATGTGAAAAAATTCATGGCAGTAGCATATATAACGTAGTTACAAGAAAAACTATTACGGCTAAGTAGGTTTTATTAGTTTTTGAGTAATAGTGGATCGACTTATGAAAGTTGAAAAAATAAATTATGTTCATAGAACTGCATACGTAAAATGGAAAATTATTTTTTTCCGCGTGATATCCATGGTGTGGGGTATCGTTGGATGGGTCTTTCAAAAATATCGCGGGTGTGTGAAAAACATTTTTCGATTCAGGGATCCGTTTGCGAAATATTAAGCTTTAAAGTGCTAATTTTTGTCACTTTAGTAGGTACTTTTTCTGTCTCCAACTACAAAGTTGACTTTTGTTGGTTTCTTTTATGTTTGGTTTATAAGGGCTGGCGAGGTCTACTGTTCTCACGGAACTACTAGTTGATACATGTTTCCAAAAATAGTTTTACGAATATAGTAACTTGCGTCAGTATTGTACCTCCATCAGTTTTACTCATGACGCTTCAGTTATTATACTAGGTACCTACTATGGGACAATTTGTGTCCATTTACGAACCTTTATTTATTTAGTTAATATATCCTTTACAATGTGGCTGTCAAAATTTGAAAACTCCGCAGAATGTGGACGTCATTTTTTGATTTTCGAGAAATCACTCATACCTATATATATATATATATATATATATATACGTGATAATAGCCTACAGCGACGACACCCGATCGGGTCGCGTCACATTCTGCTGACAATATTAATAAAACCCGATCGGGTGTTTTAACACTCTGAGGGATATTAGATTGGGATTTTAGACCAATCATCATCGGGTATTAGCTAAACTGTGAGAAAACTGTCAAATCGGTGGTCTCTTTCAACCGAATTCAAAAAGGACGACGTTCTCAATTCTACTCATAGATTGCTGTAAACCATCAATCGAAATATAGCATATTCGATAAAAAAATGAATCATTTAACTCACAATCGGCGGTGATATCGTGTAACATCTATGTATCACACACATACACAAAATGCAGTAGAATAGTATTTCCGTGTCAAAGTCAAAATTATTTTATTGCATGTAAGTACACTGGGTACATTTATACAACGTAAATTTTTTATCTACCACCGCCTCCAAGGTGTTATATAGAGCTGGGAAGAAGAAGCGGCGCAACAAACTTCCGCAACACATCTTTTAAAATCGAGTTTATTCATAACATTATTTTTGTAAAGGTTGTGCGAGGCTGAAGTAACATTAACACCAGGCAACTTACATTACACGATGTCACCGCCGATGGTGATTTAAATGATTCATTTTTTTTTATCGAATATGCTATATTTCGAATGTGGTCCCTTTTTAATTAAAAAAAAAATGCTTAAAATGTCTGTTTAATATAAACCAATTGTGTGATAACAACAAGTATTGGAAGCTGTATGTAAGGCAGATCACAGAGCCCTATACAAAAATGTACACTACCTAATTCACCTGTGTATCGCAATAAAGATTTTGAATTTGAATTCAAAGGGATGAAGCCAGCGTATAATTTTAATTATTTTTTTTGCATTATACAGAGCGGTGCGTGATGCGCGCGCCCCTGTGCGGCGCCGGCGTGCCGCGCTGGGCCGGCTCCGCGCCCGCTGCGCCCGCGCCGCCCGACGTCGCGCCCCGCGCCCCGCCCGCGCACCCGCTGCCCCTGTTCCCCTACGACGACCTGATCAACCAACGTCTCGCCATATGGTCAGTACCTACCTCCATATATAGATATAGAAAGACAAGAAAACTATTAGAAAAATATGAGTATCTTGGTCGCCAATCCATTATGAAGCATTTATTTGCGCTACCTAAAAGTGAACCGGAATCTAAGCCTAAAAACTAATCCCTAGTTTTTTTCTCTTTGCCCAGACATGCTGATTCATAAATACTAGGCGACATATCGATAACTGGTGACATTGTAACGTTGCCGGTATGGCGACATATCGATAACTGGTGACATTGTAACGTTGCCGGTAAGGCGACATATCGATAACTTGTGACATTGTAACGTTGCCGGCAAGGCGACATATCGATAAGTAGTGACAGTGTAACGTTGCCGGTAAGGTGACATATCGATAACTAGTGACATTGTAACTTTGCCGGGAAGGCGACATATCGATAACTGGTGACCCTGTAACGTTGCCGGCAAGGCGACATATCGATAACTGGTGGCCTTGTAACGTTTCAGGCAAGGCGACATATCGACCCTGGAGGTGGACGCGATCACGAACACGACGGACGAGAGCCTGACGGAGAGCAACGCGGTCAGCGAGCGCATCCTGCGCGCGGCCGGCCCGGAGCTCAAGGAGGAACTCGTCACCAGGGCGCACGGTACCATGCCTATACCCATCTTATGGCCTTCTCCAATGAACGCCACCACAATTTCATAAATTTCTGTAATTCATCATGAATTTCAGTTAATCAGCTAAATGTTATGGCAGACAAGAAGTGCCGAGGGGTGGCACAGGTCTTAGGAGACAGCTGCCCACTAAGTGCTAATAAAACAACACATATCTTAAAATACATCGGCACGGGCTGGGACCAAGAATGAATCATATAGACCAGACACAGGCCATTTTTTGTCTAGACATACGCTCTCGCCTCATACAAACTCTCATACTCTTACCCACTCACTCGAGATTTCTCGCCGAGACTTCTCGCCGTGAGTCTAGATGAGGTATCATACTCACTCACTCGAGATTTCTCGCCGAGACATCTAACCGTGAGTCTGGATGAGGTATCATGCTCACTCACTCACTCGAGATTTCTCGCCGAGACTTCTTCCCGCGAGTCTGGATGAGGTATCATACTCACTCGAGATTTCTCGCGGAGACTTCTAGCCGTGAGTCTGGATGAGGTATCATTCTCACTCACTCGAGATTTCTCGCCGAGACTTCTCGCCGTGAGTCTGGATGAGGTATCATACTCACTCACTCGATATGTCTCGCCGAGACTTCTAACCGTGAGTCTGGATGAGGTATCATGCTCACTCACTCACTCGAGATTTCTCGCCGAGACTTCTTCCCGCGAGTCTGGATGAGGTATCATACTCACTCGAGATTTCTCGCGGAGACTTCTAGCCGTGAGTCTGGATGAGGTATCATTCTCACTCACTCGAGATTTCTCGCCGAGACTTCTCGCCGTGAGTCTGGATGAGGTATCATACTCACTCACTCGATATGTCTCGCCGAGACTTCTAACCGTGAGTCTGGATGAGGTATCATACCCACTCACTCACTCGAGATTTCTCGCCGAGACTTCTCGCCGTGAGTCTGGATAAGGTGTAACACCGTTGTTGTTTGTTGTACGCAGAGTGTCGCGCGGGCGAGGTGCACGTGAGCGGCGGGTTCGCGCTACGCTGCCGGCACGTGCTGCACGCCGTCAGCCCCAAGTACGCGGCCAAGTGCCACGCCGCCGCCGAGGCCGCGCTCCACAACTGCTACAGGTACGTACACCAGTTAGTACAACAACAGCGAGTACAATGAACGGTCGGTCGGTACTCGGTGATAATAAATTAACTATGGACACGACAATATCAGTCTAAGGGCCGTTTTCCTGTCACGCGTGTTTGCGCCCGCGTCCTGGCCGCGCGCGCATGCGTGCCGGAAAATTCATACAAGTAGCGCGCGGGCGGCGTTTGTATGAAATTGGCGGCAGGACGCGGGCGCAAACACGCGTGACAGGAAAGCGACCCTAAAGGCGTGTCTGCTGCGCAACAAATAATAATAATGTTTGGACAAATTTACACACGGCTGTTTAGTCCCAAACTAAGCCGAAGCTTGTAAATAGGTACTCAACAACTGATAAACATACATAAATATACATAAATCACACTAATGTTGGTCCGGGGTGGGAATCGAACGCACATTTGGCGCAGTAGGCAGGGTCACTACCACTACGCCAACTGACCAGTCAGCAATCAAACATTGAAACATTTGGGGCGTTGCTTTACACAACACGACGTCGTTGTTGTTTTCCTAGACAGACGTAGAGCGGGTAGAGAGGCAATGGGTTTGTTTCATTTTTGTATACGGCTGCTTTCCTTGGTTCTCTCCCTTTCGGTGGGGAACGTTCACTGAGGAAGGCCTACGTCCAGCAGTGGACGCTACGAAGCTGATATGATGATAATAAATGTTGAGACCTCAAGTTATCAAACTGTATGTTTTATTGATTCTGTACCTAGTTATTTTTGTGTGAGAAATGAATAAAATTTGAATTTGGCGGTGACCGTTGCAGGAACGTGCTGCACAAGGCGGGCGAGCTGGGCGCGCGCTCCGTGGCGCTGTGCGTGGTGAGCACGCCGCGCAGGAACTTCCCGCCCGACCTCGCCGCGCACGTCGCGCTGCGTGAGTACCACCCCCACCCTCACCCCGTACCATGCAACATTTACCACTCCCCATCTTCTCACACCGTCCCATGCAACACTGTACCCGCCCCCTTACCCAATCACCTATATTACAACATTGCACACTGTTGTAGATAAAAAAAATTGACTGAGAAATGTACCCAGTTACGTACAATAAAGTATTTTGATTTTGATCATTTCCCCAGCCCACTTCCGCCCCTACCCATCTTATGTAACATGCATCACTCCCCTTCTTACACCAACCCATGCAACATTGTAACCTCCCCTCCCCCTTTACCACTATAAATGCAACACTGTAACCTTTTCCCACTCCTTACCTCTCCCACACCATTTATGGCACAGGCAGGCATCGTAACTTACGAAAATATTTTAACTTCTGTTTTAACTATAGGCGGACTGCATAGCTGCGACCACGCCTGCGACGTTACAGGGGCGCGGGGCGAGGCGACTGGGGGGATCTCGCGGGGAGTGGGCAGGCAGGTCCTGCCGCGCACTCCCTTAGTCGCCTCTCCCCGCGCCCCTGTACCGCGCGGGCGTAGTCAGTGTTAAACGGTCGGCCTATAATGCGAGGATTTTTTGTGAGACAGTGCTCTCACGGTTGTTCAGGTCTGGTGGGTGGTAATGTCAGGTCATGAACCCCTGTATGTCCACTGCAGGCACGATCCGGCGCTACCTGGAGCAGCACCACACCCCCCAGCTGGTGGTGGTGGCGAGCGAGTGCGCGGGTGAGGTGGGCGCGCTGACTGCGCTCGCGCCGCTCTACTTCCCGCGGTCGGCGCGCGAGGCGGCCGCGGGGGGCGCGGGCGCCGGGGAGCTGCACCCAGAGAGGAGGATACGCATCATACACAACCCGCACTCGCAGCACTCCGATAGCGGTGAGTGGTTCAAAGCGTGATGTTGCCAACTCTTGCTGCAACCTTTTTTTAACGATCTTTTTTTTTTTTGACCGGCCTGTTGGCGTAGTTGGTACATTTGTGTGATGAGTGATGAGCATACTGTTGGTTTTCGGATTCTGGGTGTTTGTATGTATTTATGTATGTTTATCAGTTGTTGAGTACCCATTTACAAGCTTCGGTTAAGTTTTGGACTAAACAGCCGTGTATAAAATTGTCCAAACATTATTGTTATTGTTTTATATATGCTTTTGTTTTTCTATCTTGTCAGTGTTGTGTGCCCTTCCTTTTGTATCATCAACAGCCTATTAACATGTCCCCACAGCTGGGGCTCAGGCCTACCCTCTCGACGAGGGCGTACGCCCTGTAGTCCACCACGCTAGCCCAGTGCAGGTTGGTGGACTTCACATACGCCTAAGAATTTCTTCTTCGGCGTATGCAGGTTTCCTCACGATGTTTTCCTTCACCGTTTGAGAGCAGTCAGTAAAATGTACTTAAGTTTTGAGAAAAACCCATAGGTACATGGCTCAGCCGGGGATAGAACTTCAGACCTTTCGATATGATAGGCCGCGTCTTATCCCCGAGGCCACTATTGCATCGTTCGCTAGTTAATACATAATACAGTCCATTTTTACCATTGTTTCCTTTACACGTGAATTATACACAAGCGGCGCCCTCGCTTGCATACATTTTTAATGAAATGTTCATTACTCATACTCTGAAAGTAGGTCTGAAGTTGGCTGAGGAGCGGGTTGAAAGTAATACATCTCAGCCCTAGGGAGAATCGCTTTCAACTGGCAGCTGTCAAATTATATAAAAAAAACTAGTACTACTTTGACATTTCTATTGGACCATGTTCCAACTGTCTATACAGCCACTCAATTATAGCGCGATGTAAAATTGAAATAACATAAAGTTATGTAATAATTAAAGAATATTTTTTTTTAAATGACTTTATTATAATTATTACTGTCAACTATTTCTTTAAAATAACATAGATTTAGGCAAAATATTTACAATTTTTGCTGGCCGGTCACAGAAAAAAAAAACAAAGTAGACGGGATAGCGGCAATCCGATCTTCATTTGTTTTTTCGAGTTGTAGAGTTTTGTTTATACTTCCGTATAGCAGAGATTTGTATTAACACTCATTTTATGTATTTGTTTTTACTTTCAGTGTATTCTTAATGAAAAGCACAGTGTTTCCCTCGGGTTCAAGACTTATTTAGAGGTCCCTCGAACTATTGGCCTTAAATAAGTTACTTTCACACCTAGGTTAACAATGTACTATTTTTGAAGCGCCCCCTGCCCGAGCAGTCGCTTTACAAGACCGCAACAAAATCAGCTTGTATAATAACACATCTTGCCTATTCTGTATAATTTAACGTCGCGTCGCGTATAATTTAACTTTAAACTGACTTAATCTAAATTGTTGTCTGTTTAAAAAAATAATTAACTTAAAATGTTTCTGCTAGTTTATCGAGAACGTACAACGCCATCTATCGCGTTACAAGTTCTAGAATTAGAGACAATAGATAAATAGTATAATATAGATAGTAGATATTATAAAAGTAGGTAAATGAACAAACAAGGTTAACAGATTATTATTAACAATAATGTTAGTCTACTTGCATATAGTGCCGATTTGTAACCAGGATAATCAAACGATACCATCTCTTAGTAGATAATGTACGTTCATGTGACCATTCCATCGTAGTGTTATCCTTCCTACTAATATTATAAAGGCGAAAGTTTGTAAGGATGTGAGGATGTTTGTTACTCTTTCACGCAAAAACTACCGAACAGAATTTGATGAAACTTGGTACAGTGATAGCTTATATCCTGGAATAACATATAGGCTACTTTTTAACGCGGAAAAAGTCGCGGGGCGTCCGCTAATACCCCCTAAGTAACAAAAGGCCTACATAGAGGGCGCTGTTTCAAAATGTACACGGGAAAAACTTTTCTACGCGGGCGAAGCCGCGGGAAGAAGCTAGTTATTAATATGTATGATTAAAATAAACTTTTTGTTTCGCTTTTTCGCCCCCGCTCATTGGGGGAAAAGTACTAATAACAAGTTAAATCACACTGCATATCAGTTAGAACCCTAGTACACAGCTTATCTGAGATAAAGCATGCATTTAAACGGGTTATCTAGTATTGACGCACTTAGCCATATCGATCCGGCCCCTACCACTAGTGTCTGTCCGAAACACTCCCTGACTCGGAACTGTTGTGCTGGTGTGTCATAGGAATTGTGCGAAGACATGGAAATAGCATCTGTCAGTTTGAGCATGGAGCTCAAAGCGCGGCCTACTGGTAGGTTTTGTAGTGGTATTTTTTTTATTGCTACGGGGGCAACAAGCAGGCGGGCCTCCTGATGTTAAGAGGTCACCGCCGCCCATAGACACCTGCGACACCCGGGGGGTGCTGGTGCGGCGCCGGCCAAGGTTGACACTCTTCTTGAAGGACCCCATATCGTAGCGCTGTGGAAAAGCGTCAGAGGGAAGGTCATTCCACATATTGCATTTTTTTTTCGTATTATATGAATTTTTTTTCAAATAAAGGAACTGAACGAATGTTTTCTCTTTGCCCAATGCCACAGTCTACCATTAACCATTAGCATCACAATGAACTAGTGTTGATATACAGGGTGGAGATGGGTCAGTATGGGGAAATTCGAAACTATAACGACTAGCTTTTCCCCGCGGCTTCGCCCGCGTAGAATTTTTTTTCCCGTGGGAACAGCTTTTCCCGAGGTATATACCCTAGGGGTGAAAGTTACTTATTTAGTCCCGAGGCAGCGAGGGCGCCAATAGTTCGAGGGACTAAATAAGTTACTTTCACCCCTAGGGTAACAATGTACTATTGTTTGTATCTAAATTCCGAAACGATCCACGTGCCGTTCGAAATGATGCATCTTATGCGAAATTAGGCTACGTATGTCTTATCTTGTGTATACATTGTAAACCTAGTTCATACTAACTAGTAGAGTGATAAGAATCAATGAATTAATTTAGTTAATTTAATGGTTACATCACTTCCTTTGTTTTCTGGTAATGTATGTATGTAAACGCTTTATTGTACCAAAATTTACAGAAACAATAACAATTACGAATAAAACTATGTACAAAGGCGGACTTATCCCGCTAAATGATATATCTTTAAATCGACCTTCATAAGTTCTCGAACTATGGTTCCTAAATGTGACCAAACTTGTAAACAAACAAAACATTGTTTAATATTTAAACAAAATATTGTTATTGTTTGTATGCAAAGTATTGATTGCTAAAATATCAATTATATAATTTTACAAGCTATATTTAGCTTATGAGCTATCAGTTCACTGTAACATCAGAATTCGTGGCATTACAAACAATAGAAAAGGAACAATAAATACACTAAAATTACATTGCAATCCATAATTATGAACTTATTTGATAGAACTCGCACCGCGCACCGTCAGAATACGGTTCATCCACATTACATAGATCCCTGGCGGACCAGCACTGTGCGCTTCTCGCGTTCTTTTCTGCTGCGCACGTGCAAAATGTGGAATGACCTTCCCTCTGACGCTTTTCCACGGCGCTACGATATGGGGTCCTCCAAGAAGAGCGTCAAAAGAGCCCTTCAACCGCGGCCGGCGCCGCACCAGCACCCCCCGGGTGTCGCAGGTGTCTATGGGCGGCAGTGACCTCTTAACATCAGGAGGCCCGCCTGCTTGTTACCCCCGTAGCAATAAAAAAAACTAACAGGCATCATGGGCTCAAATGTTTTATATTTACTGAGCGGTGAAACAGATCGCAATGTTATGCTGCCGTGAATACAGAGTTAAGAAGGGTCATGGCGCCCCTATGTGCAGCAGTGGACGTTGTATGGCTGATCTGATGATGTTTCCTAGCCCCCCACTTATGCCTCCCGCTAGGAATTTCGTTAATAAGTGTGCCACGCGCTTGTATTCCGCGCGTCATTTGATTGGTTAAGAAACCAGGGTTATGAGGTCAGGCAGATGCTAATTGGTGTTCACGAATAATTACGAGGATGCTGGCGTGACGGACTTTTGTTTCCACTGAGTGTACGGTCGACCGCGCGTCAGTGGAAACAAAACCAGTATAAAAATCCCAAAGGTACAGTCGACAACACGTAAATGGAAGAAACAGTTGACCTTGAGCTGGCCTAGCCTATTAGGGAGTTTCAATACTATGAGCGACCTGGGGGCCTACTCCGCTAATTCTGAACGATATTACCAAATCCAAACTGTAACCAAAAACGTTATGCTGCATCCACACGTTTAGCAAACCTTTACAAACGCTTCTCCACACGTTTGCGTTTGTAAAGGTTTGCCAAACATGTGGATGCAGAGTAACGGTTTGGTTTGGTTATGGTTTAGATTTATTGATATTGTTGAGATTTCGAGCGATTGGCCCCCAGGTCGCTCGTAGTATTGAAACTCCCTAATAGGCTAGGCCAGCTCAAGGTCAATGTTTCCACTTACCTGCTGTCGACTGTACCTTTGGGATTTTTTCCGCGAGTGTGCGTCGCGCCTTAGCTGCAGTCAGTTCGCCAAGCCACTCCATTGTGTTGACTATATTTTTTGCGCTTAAAAATGTTCTTTTATCTTAATTATAGTGGTTAATTGTACGGTTGTATACAGTGATCACTGTACAATTGAAGTGTTAAGGATTGTATAGTGTTTTGTGGTACGGAATCGTAGTTATTTCAGTGTTTTTGTGGACGGTTACCTTAGATTTTGGTTTAGTCACGTGTTTTTGACAGTTTTCTACCTAATTAGTGTTAAATAAGTCCATTATAATGAGTTATTATTATACCCCGTTATCAAGCGGCCAGTTTGGTGGCTAGCTAACGTTAGTGACTCAACCAATGCAACTGAACAAATTTCACAAATAAAATGTTGTAGTTTCCATACATACATAGGTGGACGGATAATTAGAAACAGAGCAAGATTTTCATACAACCGAGGTCACTTTGAAGCCATGGGTCATCAAGAGAATAGATGGAGATCTGATCAGATGAGCCGTTTGGAAGCAGCATCGATCGTCATGAAGAAAAAAACCCAAAAAATGGAATTAGAATGTATGAAAATCTTAAAGTTAAGGAATCATGACGATGCTGCTTCCAGGCGGCTCATCTGATCAGTTGGATATCTATAGCGATCTAAAAGTCCTCCATCTACTCTCTCAACGACCATCATCAGATCGTGCCCCGATCGATCCTTCACGGAGAACCATGACTTCAAAGTGACCTCGATTGTATGAAAATCTTGCCCTGTTTCTAATTATCCGTCCACCTATGTAGGCTACGACGTGGAGACTTGAATAGTTTGTGTTGCACATCACTAATGTTAGGTAGCCACCAAACTGCCCGCTTGATAACGGGGTATGTTTATTAGCAAATCTGACTGAGTGGTGTACTGTGAACATTTCTGTGTTTTTGTTGACGTTTTGATTTGTATGTGAAGTGATTCAATTTGAATTTCCAAAATGTATTACGCTTGTATGCAAGGGTGTTGGAAATGTGTACTGAAGAATCAGATTTGAAAAGTTCTCCCTGTAATGTGATTTATTTCGGGATTATCATGTTGAACGTGGCATTTGAATATGATCGTAAGTAAATAGGAAGTTTTATTGTATATTTAGTTTTAGTTCACGAGCGTGTTAATATTATATGGGCGCTGGGCAAATATTAAATAAAACGTGTTCAAAGCGGGAAACTCTTAAATGTGCTAAGAGTTTTTATTGTATTGTAGCCCGACCTGTGTAATGTTTACCAATTTAACCCGAATAGGTCTGACATTCTCAAATCGAGACTACATTCTAAATATTCTTCTTACAAATTTATAAATATTTCAAAAAATTAAGAAAATGTATTTTTTCAGTACCTAGACCACAGATTAGATAATAGTTCCCTAGACCTTAAAGTCACATCCTACGAGGCGTGAGATGTTTTTGGAAGTCTATTAAGATGTCGATAGTTCCAAAAACTTCGATAGATGGCGCCTGTATCATCAAATGTCAAAGTAGCCAAGAATGTTCGCAAAATCCCCTGAATGAAGCAAGGCCATAAAATTGTTTAAAAATATATACTGACCAACTAGCTCAGACCAAAAATTTATCTGAGCCAACTTGACTGCGTTTTTGGGAGTTTCCAAGTCCACAGATGATATTATCGAAATATTATGTACTACGTAGTACCAAGTAGTACATACATAGGTGGACTGATAATTAAAAACAGGGCAAGATTTTCATACAACCGAGGTCTGTTTGAAGCCATGGTTCTCCGTGAAGGATTGATCGGGGCGTGATCTGATGACGGTCATCGAGAGAGTAGATGGAGGACTTTTAGACCGCTATAGATATCCAACTGATCAGATGAGCCGTTTGGAAGCAGCATCGTCATGATTCCTTGACTTAAAATTTTTCATACATTTTTATGTCATTTTGCGTGTTTTTTTCTTCATGACGATGCTGCTTCCAGACGGCTCATCTGATCAGTTGGATATCTATAACGACCTAAAAGTCCTCCGTGTACTCTCTCGATGACCGTCATCAGATCATGCCTCGATCAAGTCTTCACGGAGAACCATGGCTTCGAAGTGACCTCGATTGTATGAAAATCTTGCGCTGTTTCTAATTATCCGTCCACCTATGTATTATTTCGATGGTTGATATCAAACGCAACGCCATCTATTTCTTACTTACACAACAAAAAGTTCTGGGAAAATCGCTTATTGAATACATTTAATTACAACGCCACCTAGTGTTACATGAAACAAGGTATTCCAAGTCAATATTATTTTTATAACATACTTAAAGATTAGGACAGTAAATCATATCAGTGGCGCATTGCAGATTTTTATTGTGATGCCGTATATTCGCGGGTGTGTTATCATTTTTATAACATCGTAGTAATATAATCTTATGGTTAATATTTAACTATCATTTAGTTTAAAATAGTGTGTAGGTTACGTCATAATTAGTCGTCATAATCAATGGAGGCAACTGTATATTAGGTAGAAGCATTACTTCATACAAATTTATTTGAAATTGTGAGATTCGAATAAAAACAAATGCAATTATGATATGCTAGTCTGAAGTAACAAAGCGTGTAAGATGATTATAGACCATATCGCTATGCGACAAAGTATACATTTGCTTGTATTGAATTCTACATAAAACATTTTCATGTCTAGTACACATACTCAAATCAACTACTGCTGGGAACAAAAGAGTCGCCGCGGCGGTCTTTTGGTGTCATCATTTTTAGGGCTCAGTAGTATTTCTATACCTATTAAAGTTCGCTGATTAGGAAAGAAAACATTCGTGAGGGAAAACTCGGCTGGCGTTTTCTGCAATTTTTTTATAATCCGTTTTACGACCTTGGAAACTAAGGGATTTAGAGCCTTATATTCGTACTTTAAAAACACAAAACCGTTTGTTACGGCAGCGGACTACCGGCGTGTGTTGAATGGGCCCCACTGTCCCCGGCGTATACTACCAGTGCTACCAACCGAATTCGTGCATTCTACACAATGGCTTTCCATTATGAAAATAATAATAAAATACATAGAAAAGAATACATATATCTTTTTCTAGTTCCTTTTCACGTTTGTGTCTAACGTTTACTTTTGTGTCTAATAATACGTCATAAGTTATGTCACTTTATAGCAGAGAGTTGTTAGTATATATAGAGCGCGCGTTAGCAAGTTTGAACTGTAAGCACGGGTTTGAACAGTCTCGAAATTTTCGGAGCGACGCTACTAGTCACAAAACGTCAGTAGCGCTGATTGTTGCTCGCGCCGGTATTTATTAAGATTTGGAGTAATCATGGTAAAATTTGCAGTGCCAAGCTGTAAACACGATTTACGGAAACAAACGATCTAGAAAAAATCTATATTGAGGCGTCCATAGAACACCTGCTTACACTTGGCACAATGGGCAATGAGCGATGCGCGCACTCTATAGCTAGTATACTAACTCTATGCTTTATAGTGTGTAGAGTGGGTCCCACAGGGCCCGGCGCCTGCCATGCTGTCTTCATAGGGGTGGCGGCGCAGACCAACGTTTTGCGACTCTCACTTAATTTTTTTTCTTTATGTATTCTTATTTACTTTTTTTTCTTGTGTCCTAACATGAATCAAAAAATTTAGCCACTTTTTAGCCAAATTTAACACATATGGATGAGTAATAAAATCATTCTATGGGTGTCAAAATCGTGTCAAATGTATCAAAAAATTGTGACTCTCTCACACATTCTCATTTTCAAACTCCATATAAATTTGTATTAGCAACCTCCTCCCGCTACTCCGTTTCCTTTGTCCGCACCCCCCCGGTAAATGGCATCATAGGTTCCAATACTAAGGACTTCTTTCACCACTTACTGATATTATTACAGATAGTAATCTTAGTGATAAACTAATCTATCAGATAAATCTGTGTGATAGACTATATAAAATGTATAAGATTTAGGCAATCAGATACCCGTGAAACCAAAAACATAGGCTATCTGTCAGGTAACCTACAGATAGGGTATCTGGGACTTTATCAGCAAGTGGCGAAAGAAGCCCTAAATATGCAAGATGCGATCTCCACAGGGAGCGCGCGCGCGGCCAAAGAGATTTGAAACTTCTTGTGTCCTAATAAATGTTTGTTTGTTGTCCAGCGGAGGACGACACGTCGCTGTGCGACGAGGAGGCGGCGGCGGAGGCGGCGGCCGCGTTCGCGCGCGCCTGCGCGCCCGACACGCAGCGGCTGCTCGCGCCGCCCGCGCCGCGCGCGCACCACCACCACCAGCGGCACCGGCTCGACGACCGCGAGCAGTGAGTACTCGCCATAGATTTTTATACGCGCGGAAATGCGTTATGCGTGCCCGACCTTCTGGGGGAAGGCCGGGCGATGTGGGACTCGGACCCACTAAAACACCACGGTAAAGAGAACCCTTAACCAAGAGAATCCTTAACCAAGAGAATCTTTAAGAGTCTTTAACCAGAGTCTAAAAGAAAGAGTTTAACAGTCTTTCGTATTCTTTAACCAGTGCGTGAACACTGACGGTGGATCTGATCACAAGTTGAAGGTCGCTCAGCGAGCTATGGAGATAATAAAGAAGAGCAAAAATAATGCAAACTTTGGTATCATAATATGTAGCAGCTAAACTATAGCGAATTGATAAGTGGGTGTTCTACTCTTGCATTCTTTGTCCAAATGCCCATACATATTGGTGCGAAATGGCAAATTTCCTTAAAGTATACATACGCTTATGTATACTCTAAGCAAATTTCCGATTTCACCGGTTCTCCGTACACCGTGGGACGGTTTGTAGAAAAACAAAAGTTAATTTTAATATACTTTTGGATGTTATAAAAAAAAACACCGCCTCGTTGGCTTAGTGTTACTTTTAATGCGAACGAAGTCGCGGGGCATAAGCTAGTATTAAATAAAACTATTTGAGTTGTATTTCACACATTCTTCAGTCGTCCGGTCAAATGCAAATATTGACTTTAGTCAAAGTTATTTGTCGGCTCTTCAAACGACAGCGTTTATGTGCCTTGTGCGTCAAATAAAGTGTTTCTATTCTATATTCTATAACGTCGATGCGTCGCCAACATTCGTGGTAGTGGAAACATTACACTAACCACGAGACTATTTATTTGCCAAGGCGATCACTATCTTGTCTTATCCAGGTCCATCCGGCGATCCCGATCTATCGCTATCCCTATGGGATCTGTTGTGTCAGCCCCAGTGTTTACCTGGCGCACTCCCCCCCTAGTGTTCGCTGCACCAAAGCTATGATGCAGCTAAGGGGTAGGAGCCTGTAGTCCTCGGGTTCAGGGTAGGCTGTACCCAGGACACAGCAGGTGTATCCTCGTCTCGCTTCTTCGTTTCAGAACATGTCTACATGTACGAACATGTATACATTTGACATATGGCATTCGACATGCATTGAATGCAATTTGTTTCGTAGTCTATTTGCACTTCAAATTGATTAGTAGTCAATTTGTCAATAAAATCAGGCACGCCAAATCCTTAGTTGCTTTCAAGCAACAAGTCAAGGGACTTTTTCTCACTGACTGTGTCTGATCACTTCACTTCCCTCTTTCCTTCATCTGCTTAGAACTTTGTTGTTATCGATTACATTGTATGTATGTATGTATGTATATTGTATGCATGTATGTGTGTCTGTATATATATATTTTTGTATACCTATGTATTTAGTGTATGTAGATTTTTAAAATATGCCTAAAATTGCACAACCTACCTTCTAATTTGCTGTAAATTCTCTACCCAAAGGTTGTCTCGAAGAAATCGCTCTTAGCGATAAGACCGCCTAGATGTACATTACTGTATCTGTTTTTGTTTTTGTCTGTAATTTTTAAACGTGCAATAAAGTGTATTGAATTGAATTGTTGTTTAGACCTTTGTGATAATTAATCATTGTACGTGTTAGGCATTTTGTCTTAGAGGCAAATTACTTTTTAGATTATACGATTATAACCCGTTTTGATTTGGAGCCGTGTGCAAATCGTACTATGAGCAATATGGGGAGATTCCGGAATCCAAAACATATCCACATGGAGAAGATTAAAGGAACCGCGAACTTTTCGCTTTTGCCGCGCGTAAATAAGACATTAGAGGGAGTTTTTGCGCTGGGAACGTGCGCAAATTTCATACGTTTCTCTCTAGTTCGTTTAGTTGACGTCTTGATTGATGCGTGGAATGTGTTTGAAGAGACTAGGGCCGAAAATAGTGTTTAGGCTGTTATAAGAGATGTCAATGCTTCGTTACTTGATGCAGGATTGAAGAACATAATTGTCGACCTTAGATTATCACGGATAATCCTTGTTTAATTCTCGTAGTACCGACTGGATAAAATCCTAATTTGGGATTAAATGCCTAAGTGGTTTAGGACTTCTGAGCCGCCATAATAATAATAATGCTTTTTTATTTCCACATATTTGCGTTACAAAATTGCTAGTAACCATAGTTAACTATATTTAATTGGTAGTTAATTGTTGTTTATGTTGCTAATGGTGACCCCTCTTTGGGTGAAGGCCTCCTCCATCTCTTTCCACAACTCTCTGTTGTTGCCCGTTAGAATCCAATCGTTTCCTGCATATTCATCTGCCCATCGTCTCATCGGCCTGCCTATATACACTCCTTTTGCCTGTTGGTTACGGATAATCCTTGTTTAATTCTCGTAGTACCGACCGGATAAAATCCTAATTTAGGATTAAATATATACCTAAGTGGTTTAAGACTTCTGAGCCGCCATATCCTACTAATATTATAAAGGCGAAAGTTTGTAAGGATGTTTTGATGTTCGTGGGGATGTTTGTTACTCTTTCACGCGAAAACTACGTGACAGATTTTGATGAAACTTTACAGTAATATAGATAATACCTACATTAGAATAACACACTATTGAAAAGCTGAAGTTTTCAATTCATATCTGTTTATAAAAATCAGGAAGGTTCGAATCTCTTTGGTGGCGCGCGCGCTCCCTATGGAGACTGCACCTTGCATATTTAGTATGCGAACCGATGGTGTCACTTACAGGGGGGGTGCGGACAAAGGAAGCGGTAGCGGGAGGAGGGGAAAGTATCTTCTCACTCTTTCTTGCAAATACAAATTTATTGGAGTTCGAAAATGAGAAGTTACAGTATTGTAATACATTCGACACCCATAGAATGCTTTTTTTACGCCTCTATATGCGTCCGCGAGCACCCACCAAAGAGATCTTAACTCTATGATAAAAATAGAGCCATTAAATTTTAAAAGTAAAATTCCCCCGTTGTTCTAAAAATATAAGCGAACCCTTAACCTCCATCAAAACAAACAACTGATATTCACCAGAATCGCTCTTGATATTTTCAGATCGCCGCAAGCTATTTTGAACCTTTGAAAAGGATGTATTTAAAAATAAAACCTAAAGCAAACAAACATGTTTACCGATTCTATGTGGAAATGTTTAAGTGGATAGTATTTAAATTGTATGATGAAAGACTACTGTAGCGCCCCGGCGGCGGCTGTCGTCGCCAAACCGGACGTATAATGTGACGTTTTGTTATTGTATTTTAAGGATATCAATATCCCATCCTATCCATCTTTCTCTACTTTGACCTGTTCTAGAGAGAAAAGAAAAAGGTTTTTTTATTCACCTGACACAAGAATTAAAAATAATATGAAAATAATAAGGTCATGTCATTCATTACGCGCAGTCTCAGGAGTGTTGGAGGTTGGACATCGAACTACGAAGCTAGGACGCCTTCGTATCCGAATGGCCTAAAAGCAAAACGTCTTAAAAGCAAAACACAAATGGCACTGTTGTGCACTGGAGTGATTCGTGATTTTAAACTACGATTTGGCCTATAAGGACTTGTTTCCAACTGGCCGTAAAACTATATAAAAACTTAGGTACTTGTTAGATATTGTACCATGTATAATAGTACTGAATGTGCCAATTGTGGGACGTTTCGTTTTAAGTCCGATACAAAACCGTTACGACTGACTATCCGTCCGTCACGAAATGCTTCTTATATTTGTACTAAAATTACAGGAATGTTGCAAAAAATCAAGTAACCATAAGCACTCGTATGAAGCCATGATCATGATCGATTTATCGATCGTACGTAAGTGGTGTTGATCATACGCCTACACCGCGGATTCCTTAATCTCATGACGTCATATGGATTAATCGGAATAATCGGATGACGCTGAAAAGAAGCATTTTCAGAAGTGCCGACAATAACGGCAGGCATTAAGGACTTTGAAATCCCACGCCGAAGTCACGGGCAACAGATAGTTATAAATACTTATGTAGCTGACTATACCAGTGCTATAATAACTAACCCACCATTGTTTTATAAGAGGAAAAAACAAGAAATGTTGCCAGATGTCCTAGGCCGATATTCTGCTATTGTTAACCTAAACCCATACATATTCATATCTAAGTACAAGTTATAAGTTTTCAGAGTAAATATGAGACAAATATGGTAGTAAATAAAAATAAGTAAATAATAATAAATAGTAAGTATAATGAGGAATAAATAAAGGGTGAAATTATGCTTATCTGACCCCAAAACACTTTGCAAAAAATTTTTTGTGTTTGTCTGTTTGTACCCGCATCACGCTAAAACTACTGGTCCGATTTGAACCGGGGTTTTTCGTTTACTTAAAATCTGGTTTACTTGGATTTTTAAAATTCCAACCCTGAAGCTGAAGTGGCAGTGGGCTGGGCACATCGCTCGTAGAACTGACGGCCGTTGGGGCAGAAAGGTTCTCGAGTGGCGACCACGTATCGGAAGGCGCAGTGTAGGCAGGCCTCCCACAAGGTGGACCGACGATCTGGTGAAGGTCGCGGGACCCAGCTGGATGAGGTTAGCGCAGGACCGGTCGTCGTGGAGATCCTTGGGGGAGGCCTTTGTCCAGCAGTGGACGTCTACAGGCTGATATGATGATGATGAACCCTGAAGGGGTGAAAAGGGATATTAAGGTTTGTATGGGAACAAAAATTTACAGATCAAATTTACATGCCGCGGGTAAGTAACATATTATTACACGATACTTTATAATGCGAACTAAGTCAGACTTAATTAGTGAGGCTAGTTTTTATATAAAATTTGAGTTTTAATTTTAAATACTGTTGAAACCCATATAATCCGCTCATAACTTCATACTTGCACCTCTATCTAGATCCCATCCATCTAAGACGAGATATCTTTCATTAGGTATGTCTTTAGTTGTTTGTCTAACACGGAGACTTTGAGACGTCGCCTTTGCGATGGAAAACATATTAATTACATGTTTGAATAATTGAAGTTTAAGTGTACATTATTAGTCCTACTAATATTATAAAGACGACAGTTTGTAAGGATGTTAGGATGTTTGTTACTCTTCCACGCAAAAACTACCAAACAGATTTTGATGAAACTTGGTACAGTGATAGCTTATATCCTGGAATAAGATATAGGCTACTTTTTAACGCGGACAAAGTCGCGGGGCGTCCGCTAATACTCCCTAAGTAACAAAACGCTTACATAGAGGGCGCTGTTTCACAATGTACGCGGGAAAAACTTTTCTACGCGGGCGAAGCCGCGGGAAAAAGATAGTAATAGTAGTAATTAATAATAAGACTTTTTCTTACCGTAACACAAGGCGGGAATTTCTTAGGAAAGGACTGTGACTTGTGAGTCATCTCAAGTAACGCCAATGACGTCAAGTAGGAAGCCGACTCTATGCTTTGACTCATTGACGTTATGTTATGAATATTATACATTCATAATTACCTGTCGGTATCTATTGCAAAAATCTATCTACATATTTAAAAGACAAAGTAACACCGATTTATCGGCTATTCATCTTACTGATTAAACGAAAAACATGATACTAAGACAAAGTTCGGCTTTTTCTCAATTATTGGTCTTTTGGTTTATTTATGAGTCTTTCCTTTCAGACCTGGAGATAGGCGTAAGTACGAGAAAGCCTTTTAAAAATGATTTTAATTTTTTTTTGTAAGTATTGCGGCCAAACCAGCAGTTACATGTAGAGGTGTAACGCTGGTTTTATATCTTAATCTATAATAGTAGTTATTAACAGCCTCGAAAGTTTTGAAAATGTCCTCATTTCGCAACATGTTCTGCGTGTAACGTCACCCCACATGGACTGACCGTACGGTCCAGTCAACCGCACGTCTCAGTGTGGAAACAAAACCAGTATAAACTGGTCTCCCATAGTATTGAAACTCCCTAATAGGCTAGGGGGCAGAAAGGTTCTCGAGTGGCGACCACGTATCGGAAGACGCAGCGTAGGCAGGCCTCCCACAAGGTGGACCGACGATCTGGTGAAGGTCGCGGGACCCGGCTGGATGAGGTTAGCGCAGGACCGGTCGTGGTGGAGATCCTTGGGGGAGCAGTGTCTTTTCCAGCCTTTGTCCAGCAGTGGACGTCTACAGGCTGATATGATGATGATGATGAATAGGCTAGGCCAGCTCAAGGTCAAAGTGTTTCCACAGGCATGCGGTTCACTGTACATATTATTGTGTTGCGGCGTGTGCCTGAACATGTCAGCCTCAAATGACGTTCATACAACAGCGCTATCTGCACCACCGCTGACAGTGACGTGTCACAAGACTGACTATCTGGTTTCCGCAGTGTGACGACACCCTTATCATTGTTCACGCCGACAGTTTAGGTACAGAATTGTCGTAATGAACAAACCAATGCGGCGTAATGAATACATTATATGACAGTCTCAGCATCCCCGAAATGCCTGTTTTTCGCAATTCCGAACAAATAATTTCCGTTTTAGGTACAGTGTCACATGATTCATAATACCTGTCACTGATATGACAAAGAACTAGGGCGTATTGAATACCTGTTTTTATACTCAAAAGATGGCGGTCCTTTCTTAGTAAAAAAAATATATGTTTTAATGTTCATGTAATTTAATGTCCCCATAGAGTTTTTTGGCGGCTGTGTGAAGTTGGCTGATTTCTGCGCAATGACTAATTTTAGGTGTCTAAGGGGAGCTGCTCACTAGAGACGCTCATTCAATTTCAAGATATAGTTCATTCGATCAACCGAATCAAACTTTTAAGTTTTAGACATCTCTATGTCACACTTCGGTTACGCACGCATCAGCGATGAGCAAACAATGTATGCCTACATATATTCATTCAGCCGCCAAGAAACTCCATGGGGACTATACCAAGTTTTATCAAAATCGACTCATCCTTTACTTAAACCATGTCTGTTAAAATTTGATCATATTTCGACTTAACCTCCTGATGGTAACAAAACCTTTACTAAGTTTATCTAGCATCCTGGGGGCCAATCGCCCTAATTCTGAACGGTATTACCAAATCCAAACCGTAACCAAAAACGTTATGCGGCATCCACACGCTTGGCAAACCTTTAAGCGGAACACAGACAGGGCGGCGGCGGTGCGAAAGCGTCGCGGTAATTTTTTGTAATGTTCGAAATAGTATGAAGCCTTTTATATCAAAGCGGCGCGGCGGCGGTGCGGCGCGGCGGCGGTGCGGCGGCGAAAGCGACAAAACCGCGCGCACAGATTTGACGTTTTGATTTGACAGATTTGCGCAGACAGGCGTTGCGGAGCGGCGGCGGCGCGTTGTATTCCTTTGTAGTGTATGAGAACCCTTACACAGAGCGGCGCGGGCGCGGCGCGGTGCGGAGCGTTCTTCATACAAACCGCCGCCGCGCCGCCGCCGCTAGCGGTATATGTTGTCTGAAGGGCTCCGCTTTTTATTCGCTTTCCGCAGATTCGCCGCCGCAACGCTTTCGCAACGCCGCCGCGCTGTCTCTGTTACGCTTTACAAACGCAAACGTGTGGAGCAGGGGTTTGGCTTGCGTTTGTAAAGGTTTGGATGCAGCATAACGTTTTTGGTTATGGTTTGGATTTGGTAATAACGTTCAGAATTAACGCGATTGGCCTCCCTAGATGGAGTGAATGCCTGGATGGTGTTACTAGTGTAATGATTGAGTAATACAACACCGCAAAATCCAAACTAAATAATTTAAATGCGTTTCCGTTTACGTAAAAACTCCCTTATCTGTCATACAGAGCACTAGAAATGTCATTTGCATTTAGATAAAAATATTATATACATATTTACTTTTGTTCCGTATTTAAATACATATTATTAAAAATATGTACATCCTAAATATGTCACTCAAGGCATTCCTTGAGCTATTTACACTTTGATTGTATGTCTTTACACACCACAATGCCTGAAGACAAAATTCTTGTGCGTCCTGCCCGTAATGACGTACGGCGCCGAAACGTGGACACCGACAGTGGGACTAGTCCGAAAACTCCAAAGTCGCTCAACGGGCTATGGAAAGTGGATTATAGAGTGGATTCATGCTCGGAGTTTCTCTGAGAGACAGCATCCGAAACGAGGTGATCCGCCAGAGAACCAAAACATTCGACATAGCTCAATAATTTTGTACCCACAGTGGCTGGACTGGTCACATCTGTCGGAGAACCGATAACCGCTGGGATCACGCGTGGGCAGGCGTAGTGTGGGACGCCCCCCGGCTAGATGGAGCGATGGTCTGCGTAAGGCGGCTGGCAGTGACTGGATGCGGAGAACCGAGGATCGGGTTCAGTGGCGCGCCTTGGAGTCGGTTCAGACCAAGCGGAAATTTACTAGTGACCCTGCCTACTGCGCTAAAGGTCGTGGTTTCGATTCCCACCCGGGACCAACATTTGTGTGATGAGCATAACTGTTGGTTTTCGGATTTTATATGTATCTAAGTATTTATTTAAAAGTATTTATGTATGTTTATCAGTTGTTGAGTACCCATTTACAAGCTTCGGCTTAGTTTGGGACTAAACAGCCGCGTGTAAATTTGTCCAAACATTATTATTTATTATTATTGTCAAATGAACCATATCACTATACCCTAAATAACAAAATGGTATGAATGACTTCGAGCGCGAGGCTCGACGCCATTCATTTCCGTGTTCTGTGGCTAGGCCTGGATGACGATGTACGTCATTTATTTAAACAACTTTGCTAAACGACACGCTAACTCAGACACCACATTGTTAATGGAAAATGGCGTAGACTTTCCTTCAGCTGCGGGTGGGTTTTTAATTAGTGCAATTTCCTGAGGACGCCCCAGTGTTTCAGATGCCCTAGTTTTATTCCTAGGGGGCTGAGGATACGGTGCGGTCGTTGCAGCGTCTTGGGTATTTAGCAACGGTCGATATAGTTGATAGCCGCGGGAATCAACTAGTAGTTAAGATGCCTTTCCTGTCACGCGTATTTGCGCCCGCGCCCGCAATTCATACAGGTGACATGCGGGCGGCGCGCGTATGAAATTATCGGCCCGCTGCGCGCCGGCGTAGACTTAAAGACGTAGGCGCAAATACGCGTGACAGGAAAGGCGGCATTACTAGCTGATTCCTGCGGCTTCGGCCGCGTAGACAAGATTTTCCCGCAGTAATAGATTATATACCTTTAAGTTCAGTTTCAGTTCGCAGTAAACAGTCACCTGGGCTGGACGCGTTAATCGCTGTACACAATCATAGATAGTCAACCTTTTCGATTCTGGGCTATTGTATATTTAGTATTCTATCACCATGAATACATGTGCTCTGTGCAACGCTTCCTTCAATGACGGTGTACGTTGCGGAGGGTGCAGGAGGGACCTGGACTTCGCGTGTGCAAACATCACGGAGGCCGGGTATAGGAAGCTGGGCGTGGATCGGAGAGCAGCGTGGAAGTGTGCGCAATGCAGACTTTCCTCGCCCGCAAGCAGCCCATCCCCAGCTACGCTCGAGGACATCCTCAAAGAAGTACGAGACCTTAAACTCCAACTTAATGGACTGCCGAAGATTGCTGAGGAGGTCAAGGACTTGAAGAGGGAGCTGGCGGACGTTAAAGCCTCCTGTGACTACCACAGCGGTAGGATGGATGATTATGAGGCTAGACTTGCTAAGATAGAACAGAAGATGCCTGAGCTGGAACGCATAATGGACTTTGCCAGCAAAACTCAAAATGCCGTAGCCGATCTTAAAAGGGAATTTGCGGCGAAGGAGCAGTGGTCCCGACTTAATAACGTGGAGATAAAAGGTGTCCCTGTGAGGAAGGACGAAAACTTGTTTTCAGTTATTGAGGCCTTGAGCAGGAAAGTGGGCTATGACTTTCCTAAGTCACAAATCAATTACATCGCCAGGGTTCCCATCTACAACTCCAACGAGAAGTCAATTGTCGTAAGCTTCATTAATCGATACATAAAAGAGGAGTTCGTCGCCGCTGCGCGCGCGCAGAAGACTTTATCGGCGGGTGATCTTGGGTTCGGAGGGAGCACGCAGCGTGTCTTCGTTAATGACCATTTGACTCCTGAACAGAAGATCCTGCTGACCAAGACTAAATCTGCCGCCAAGAACTCCAACTATCGCTTCGTGTGGGTGAGATATAGCAAGATTCATGTTCGTAAAGACGAAACCTCGCATGTCATTATTATCTCAAGGGATAGTGATTTAAACAAGATAAAATAATCAATTTCCCATTGGTTAATTTGATCGTGCACTGCTTCTTTATTTATTATATTATGCTTACTTTCATTGCACTGCTATTTTTGCTCAATAATTTACATAACTGTGTGAAATCGCTGACAATCAACAAAATGTTTGTAACACCTGGCTCTTTTAATGCATTGAGTCCGCACTATTGTTCGTTTCCGCACGCCTTTTGTATTCCTTATCGCTTGGCACATTCCAAGCCACTCATCGCGTTTTTTCTAATTATCTCGCCTATGGCTTTGCACATTACGGTCTATTATTGCTTGCTCGCTTATGCTAGTACGGCGCAACACCGGCTGGCCGCTCGCCTGTTTTCTTGTAAATTTACCCACAAACCTTACGCACTAACACACTGTTTTGACCTGCGTATGCGCCACAACTGTGCTTTTTTGCTTATAATTAGTTTTTTGATTTCATTACTACAAACCATTATCATTTACTGTTACTATACGGATGATATTCGACATAGTTTCACTTATGGCCCCTGTGTGTAGTATATTAAACAAGTTGAATATTTATTACCAAAATACGCGCGGTCTGCGTACCAAAACTACTATATTCCACCGTAATCTATGTGTTAGTAACTATGACATTATAATTTTGACGGAAACTTGGCTGGTAGATAGTATTTATGATTGTGAACTATTTGATGACCGATACATAGTGTGGCGGCGGGACAGGGATTATACGCAGACGAGGCAATCTTTGGGAGGGGGAATTCTCATAGCCATACGCAAGGATCTCGCTGTTTTACCCCAGCCCGCTTTCCATTCAAGCGCGGAGGACCTCTGGGTCACTCTTTCCGTCACACAGCGAGGTTCTAAGACACCAATACATCTACATATCTGCGTACTTTACCTCATATCACAAAACATGGGCTTCACGTTCTCTGAACAATTATCAAATTTTTTCAATAAACTGGACGAAATCACAGTACTACATCCTGCGGATAAGTACTTAATAGTGGGTGACTTCAATATGAGGGACATTATTTGGCTGCCTAGCAACCTGCTCGACGGTTCATTGATTCCTTCTGGCTTCCGTTCACACGATGAACAACTGTTAGTGGATGAGATACGCTCATTAAATCTCAAGCAATTTAACGGCATAAAGAACAGTTTTGGAGTAACTCTTGATCTCGTGTTGTCAAACGAGAGTGTTATTGTAACAGATTGCTCGGATCCTTTATCTGTACCTGTTGACCTACACCACGGCGCTCTTAACCTACAGCTAGACATCATCGAGTTAGACACACTTCGGCAAGCGCCATATACTAGGTTTTTATTTAACAGGGGTGACTATGAGTCTATTAACCGTGAGATTTCTCGTATTGACTGGACTGAAGAGCTGACGTCGAGACCGTTTGCTGATGCTATCGAATTTTTTTACGACACATTTTTAAAACTTAGAAATACTTATATTCCCTCTAAACTAGTAACTCGTAAGTCCTACCCCAGATGGTTCTCGCCGGCTCTAATAAAGGTAATAAAAGAAAAACATAAGCATTTGAGAAAATTTAGGGTATATGGCAATAGATCTGATAACGAGTCATTCAAAATGCTGCGTGACCGAGCTAAAATATTGGAAAAAACGTGCTATGAAAAATATATATCTTCTGTCGAAGATTCTATTGTAAACAACGCGAAACATTTTTGGTCGTTTATTAAATCAAAAAGAAATAGTCACGCTCTGCCAAGCTGTCTAAAACATGGTAATATGCAGGTCAATACAGGTGAATCCATTTGTAATGCATTTTCAGAATACTTTTACTCCACTTTCCTAACTCCGTCTCCAGGTCAAATGCACCATCTACCCGCTGACCCCGGCTCGTACGACCCTGCTACTGGCATCTCAACGATATCCGTCGACGCTCAAAAGGTTTCCGCACTACTTAAAAAGCTCGATCCTTCAAAGTCTGCAGGACCCGATGACTTACCAGCTCAATTCCTTATTAGGTGTGCTGATGATATAGCTGTTCCTATATCAATCTTATTCCGTAGATCAATTTCAGAGGGTGTTGTTCCTGATATCTGGAAAAGGGCATTTATAACACCGGTGCATAAGAAAGGACCCAAGGCTGACATTACCAACTATAGACCAATATCTAAACTGTGCATTGTGTCTAAGGTCCTCGAGAAAGTGATTTACAACCAATTATACCCATCACTAAAACAGGCATTTAGCCCCTCTCAACATGGCTTCTTACGCGGACGCTCCACCACCTCTAACCTAATATTACTCAATGACTTCTTAACCGATGCTATGGAGAGTGGACAGCAGGTCGATGTCGTTTACACTGATTATAGTAAAGCTTTTGATCGTATAAATCATAATTTACTATTATTGAAGCTCGCCAAGATGGGTATCAGTGGAGACTTACTCAGATGGTTCTCCTCCTACATAGACAATCGGACGCAGGCAGTGGTTGCCAGTAACTACATTTCTGGGTGGGTAACTATCCCCAGTGGTGTTCCCCAGGGATCACTGCTTGGCCCTTTACTTTTTATTATTTTTGTGAACGACATCGAACTATGTTTTAGGACATCACGCTTGCTTTGCTTTGCCGACGATATGAAAATTTTTACCAAAATTGCTTCTGAAGCCGACGCCGAAGCCCTGCAATTGGATCTTCTACGCCTTGAAAACTATTGTGCTCATAACCACCTTGATCTCAATCCATCAAAATGTAGCATAGTCACATTCAGCCGCAAGCGCAACCTCATTCGGTTCGAATATATGCTAAAAGGACAGGTTTTGCGGCGGGAGTCAGGGGTGCGGGACCTCGGCGTGTTTCACGACTCTAAACTCATCTTTGATACCCACATTGACGGCATCGTGAGCAAAGCGTATAAAGCCCTGGGCTTCATAAAACGTTGCTCAACTGATTTTAACCGCATTAAGACATTAAAAATACTATATTGTACATTCGTCCGCAGCAATCTTGAGTATGCAACGCAGGTCTGGAATCCTAGATATACCACTTATACTACACGAATTGAGAAGATACAGCGCAAGTTTATTAGGTACCTGTGCTACCGAACTGG
This sequence comes from Metalampra italica, assembly GCA_949699065.1. Classification (NCBI taxonomy): domain Eukaryota; kingdom Metazoa; phylum Arthropoda; class Insecta; order Lepidoptera; family Oecophoridae; genus Metalampra; species Metalampra italica. The sequence continues at coordinate 10,441,491 of OX452979.1, read as the reverse complement.
AGTGCCATACAAATCTGACGAGTACCTCAATCAGTGTAAGAAGCACCACCTACTTCCCCTGGTTGAGCGACGCGAGATTGCAGACCTCACGTTCCTACTCAAGATTGCTTCCGGTGCCGTTGACTGTCCAGAGCTGCTATCACAGATCTCCCTCTGGGCCCCGCCGAAGACGCTTCGCTTCAGTCCACCCCTATATCTTTCTGCGGCCTCTACGTACTATAGGATGAATACGTTTCTGTGGCGAGCGAGCAATAACTTCAATGTTCTGTGCAAACAATTCGATTTCGACCTCTTCTGCACGACCGTTGCGTCAGCAAGGAATGTGCTAAGCAAAAGATTTTTCGAAATTTAATTTTAATTTTATTTAATAATTTAGTGAGTGATGGCTCATTTGTATTTAATGATGTTATATTTTGCATTCTATGTTGTGATTGTAAATTCAGCTGGCCGTCTATGTGGTGACTGTAAATTCTGCTGCATTGTATAAATAACTATAGTCTATTACTATTAGTGGAAACCTTTAATTGGTTTACTGTTTATAATTTAAGTTTTCTTTTGTATTTTATAACTGTAGGTTTTCCCAATAAATCAAAATAAAAAATAAAAATAAAAGTCTTATTCTGATTGACCGAGCGAGCGAAGCGAGCGAAGCGTCTACGTTTCGAGACTGGCCAAAAATGCTCTTGTCCGGCTGTCTTTCTGTCTGTCTGTCTGTCTGTCTGTCTGTCTGTAATTCTCTACAGGTCGCATTTTTCAACCGATTTTGACGAAAATTTGGCATATGTATAAATTAATTAAACCTACAAAATGAGTAGAATAAAATTTTGAAAAACATTTTTTTTAGAGTACCTACCATACTCGCAAAGTGGGAGTGAACTTTTTTTTCTTGTGAATCCCATAGTGTGGGATATCGTTGGATAGGTCTTTCAAAAATATTGCTGGTGTGTGAATACCATTTTTTCGATTTAGGGATCCGTTGGCGAAATATTAAGCTTTAAAGCGGTAATTTTTGTTAGAGTCACGTGTCCCCCCCCCCCCCCCCTGCCAGCTAAACGGTTGCTTCTTTCATACAATCGAGGTCACTTTGAAGCCATGGGTCTCCGTGTAGGATTGATTGGGGCATGATCTGATGACGGTCATCGAGAGAGTAGATGGACTTTTAGATCGCTGTAGGTATCCAACTGATCAGATATTTAACTTAAAGATTTTTATACATTTTGATGCCATTTAGCAGTTTTTTTTTCATGACGATGCTGCTTCCAAACGGCTGATCTGATCAGTTGGATATCTACAGCGATCTAAAAGTCCTCCATCTACTCTCTCGATGCCCGTCATCAGATCACGCCCCGATCAATCCTTCACGGAGAACCATGGCTTCAAAGTGACCTCGATTGTATGAAATTCTTGCCCTGTTTCTAATTATCCGTCCACCTATGTAGGTTAGATGGGACTGTCTCCGCCGCTCAACGCTTTCGCTTAACCACTCCATCCACACAAGGAGAGCAATGCCTCGTGTCACTGTCGCGATAGAAAACTTAGAACGCTACCTGTACATATGAAGGCCTGTTGTTTGTTGTTGTCGTACAAGCTGATGTTGCGGAGTCTTGTTGTTTGTTGTTCACCGCTTCCGCCTCAGCACCGTGCCCTCGAAGCGTGCGAAGTGTTGCCCGTCTCTCCAGTGTTCGTTAGCGGACAATAGACCGTGGAACAAGGCGTGTTGATGGAATGACATGTTAAGTGACATCTTGAAACGTGCGCAGATGTTTGTCACAGCAGCCCCCGGCGCGTTTGATGTCGGACGCCCTAGTTTACGGGGGAAAATGGGGTAGGCTGTACTCGGTATAGGTAGGCTGAGTTTCACGTGGAACATCTTTGATGCCGCGAACGAAATCACTGGCGTTTCACTTCAATTAAAGCTGTGCAGCATTTTTTCATTGTAGACACAATGTTCCGTAGTAACATTCGTAATATTATAACTGTTTTTCATTGCCGGGTTCCGTTACCGAGTCGCTAGGGGTTTTTTATGAAACCTATGAATGAATTCTTATCTCGCAAATCGACGTCATGGTTACTTAGAATAGAAAAAATTTCTCTGAGTATCTCTTATAGTTTCGTGCTTCCCCATACTGACCGGTTTTGATGAATAAAACTGGGGGCCAAATATATTACCACATCCAAAAACGTTATAAGACAATTACTTACTCTGTGGTTTGGCATACCTTTACAAACGCAAACGTGTGGAGCAGGGGTTTGGCTTGCGTTTGTAAAGGTTTGCCAAACGTGTGGATGCAGCATAACGTTTTTGGTTATGGTTTGGATTTGGTAATATCGTTCAGAAATAGCGCGATTGGCCTCCTGTAGCCTGTACGTGTATTACCATTATCGATCTAGCAATTTAATCTTCAGAATGGTTTTTTTTTTTCAACAACGTTCGGTCGGCATCTTACAAACATCCTAAGCTTCCCCTTAACCGAAACCCGACACAGTAGTCAATAGTCATTACGTCCATAGTTCGATGACGTCACTTTATCCGTGGCACGCGATTTGTCGCACGACCGGTTGCCCGATCAATCCGCCGCCCGGTCCGCCCGACGCGCGCCGCGCGCCGTGGGCGGGCGGCGAGGGAGGTGTTTTCCATTTTGTTTTCTTTCCTCTGACGGAGCTTCGGTGTTGCCAGAGCATCGGTTTTGTTCTCGTCAAATGTAATAATCGTATATCGTTTCGGGTTTCCATCGTGCATTGATCGCGGACCACTTGATATCTTAAATTCGTTAGTCAGTAGTGATTATCTCGTAAAATTTAGTTCAAATTCAAAGTGACAGATATCCTAAGTTAAAATAAGTGGAAAAAGGTAAAAAATAATTGAGTAATAAATAACATTATGTATTCTGTGGTAATAAGAATAAAATTCTACAACAATTACATACGATGGTTTCCTTTCGTTCGACTCATTAAGTAAAAAAATGCCAAAGTCGAAAGTTAATGAAACATCACTTACGCAAAATACCAAACATAACTTAATTTTAAAACATTAACGCAAAAGTAACGTAAATTTGCGATAGTGTAACATCGCACACTAAAGTTTGCTATCCAATAAAATTAAAAAGCTTTAAATGTAACTGATTATATAGATTTTTCTGACTTTCGGTCTTTATAGGTGTTTGTAGCACGCTTATGCCACAGTAAACGGAAAAGGTTAAACTCTAAAAGGTCATTCGAGACATTGTCCTCTCTAAAGATACCTACCTAACAGAGCAGTTTTAGTTTTAGACAGAATTGACGTCAAAAAGAGAATATTGTATTCCAAATTTTGAATAAACGAATTTTCATTAGGTTCCTCTTTCCGAAAAAACTCCCCTGAAACGGGGTAATTCTCCCCGGCGAGGCGTCGCGACGCGCACGTACCCCGCGCCATTCAGTCGACTCGCGGACACTGCGCAAGGCACACGCCTCACGCATATTGATCTCGCGTAACCACCATTATTGTTATTAATCATTTATAAATATTAATCTGTGCTCGTCACAAGTTTTCGTATGTGGGTAGACCTTTTTATTCGCCATGTTTTTAATTATATTTACTTATGAAGCCGGTGCGTAGTTGTTCGTCTACATTGTAGCAGAAGAAAAAACCGGTTGGTTATATTATAGCATGAATATATAGGTTATGTGAATAGGTAGGTAATTACATTTCGTTTTAGAGAATTCGGTATTACCTACTATCGGCAGAGCGTTGAAATTGAAACTCTCGGATTCTATAGTATCTATCTATATAATTGTTTATTAATAACAATGCACGTAAAATTATCTAATAAAATATTATTTATTAAGGTTTCAAAATGTAAGTTTCTTCTTTCAAATTTCAAAAAGTACCTACCTCCATTATTGTAATGTCGCTTCTATGTTCGCTTAATGCGGTATCGTTGTTAATTTGTTGTTAGACGATTACATGTTGTTTTGGCATTATTATTGTTATAGGACAAAAGTTTTGGAACCCCTTTAGTTTCATAAATTTTTTTGGCAAACGTAGAGTAGGTATCAACAATAGCTGAATAATTCCTAGGTACCTCGCATTGGGTTGAATGACAGTCATAGAGTTAGTATACAACTAGGAGTTCTATTCTAACGAAACTATCCATTTTGTGGAATTAATCCATTGCTAAACCGTTCTCTAAAGAGCGTCAGTGGCCTCGAGGATAAGACGCGACCTATCACATCGAAAGGTCCGAGGTTCGATCCCCGGTTGGGCCGTGTACCAATGGGTTTTTTCTCGAAACTTAAGTAGGTACATGTACAGTTACTGACTGCTCTCAAACAGTGAAGGAAAACATCGTGAGGAAACCTGCATATGCCGAAGAAGAAATTCTTAGGCGCATGTGAAGTCCACCAACCCGCACTGGGCTAGCGTGGTGGACCCGCACGCCCTCGTTGAGAGGGTAGTCCGGAGCCCCAGCAGTGGGGAGATTAATAGGCTGTTGTTGATGAAACCGTAAGATTTTACTTATACAGTTGTAGTGACACGAACAACATCTACTTAATAGAAAAGAATAATCGGAAATCTTTGGAATTTATAGAACTACATTCCATACATCTTCACGCTATGTCCCTGGCGGGTAGGCAGAAAGGACGGAGCGCCAAGTATCGCGATCCTGACACACCTCTGTCGCTTCGCTCAGTCTCATCATTCTCTTCACATGCGCTCGCAGTTCTTTATATCTTCTTCCTTCCTTTAAGCTGTGTATAATGTTGATCTGTGTCATTCATTGCTTAGATCTTTTTAAAGATTATACCGCCGTGTTTAGTCAAATTTTAACTGAGTGCACAAGCCACTAAGTTTGGTATTTGGAACACGTGATGTTCTGTTTCCTTACACTTATGTTGTTTGTTATTTCTCTCACTTGAATACCAATTTCCTCCCAGGTGCTGAGGATAGTCGTCAGAGAAATAATAATGATTGCTGTAACAAGCATCATTTTCTATATGTTTCTTCCAATGTTATTAGAACTGTCATCGCAAAGGGTACATTGTGATTCATGATCGCAATATCGGAGCTCTTTGAGAAGTCTATAAAAGATGTGATGAAATTGCTCAAACTTGTTCTTCGTTTAGATATTATCGTTTATGTTTCGCTGTGTTTCGACTTTGGACAAATGTTGTTAAATTTTCATAATTTCATTATTTATTGGCCTGTTGTTTTTAGGCTATCCACAAATACCACCAATAACAAACATTGTGTATGACGTACTTACATTTGGTGAGTTTTTATTGGTTTGGTTGGGAATTAGCATTAAGATGAAGCATGCACCTATAAACATAATACTATTTATAAACACAGACTTGCTTTTGCAAAACATATAACTATCTTTGCCATTGGTTTGTTTTTGGCGGTTTTTTTGTCTATTTCAATGTTCAACAAAGTATGTCATATCATAATATGCCGAGCCTATTTTACATAAAGCTTCTAACTTCGGCTTAATCTGTTCATGAGTTCGAAAAGACAGCTGACGGAACCTTAAAATCAAAATCTAATTAGTTTTAATGTCAACCACGCTTCCTTAATACAACTAGCAAGAATTCAGACAATTTCTGAATGTTATATTTATTCACTAATTTAGTATGGATAACCTGAATTAAAATTGATTTGATTGGATAAATGTCCAGGTAGGCCCGATTCAGTATCATCCGTTTGTTGTGTGCTCCAAATATAAAATTCCACGAATCCTTTTGCTTGTTCACTAATGTTTACAATCATGTTCATGACCGGTGTGTCCATAACAGACGCACTGGACACGTGCAGTGCACACATGTGGGTTACGTGGCACAAGGTCTATGGAGTTGCATTACTCATTCGAGCGTTCATTACAACTTTAACGAGCTCGCTAAACTGTTCTCGTTGGCTGATAAACATTTAATACACATTATGGTACTTTATAATCGCATGTAAAGTAGTTATCAATTTTGCTTTTTAGCTAGCTAGTACAGTAGCTATTTCGTTCTCGATTTTCTTATCCAGTTCTATCTTCTTATCCAGTTCTTGTACTGTTGACTGTGCATTGAGTGCCTTAAATATGACCTTAATAATGGTCGCATAATTACAAATGCAGATGTAACAACTCTAGTTTATGCTGCAGCGTCTTTTGTACGTCGCAGAGCCGTCCATACCCATCTGCAATACACTGATTTAATTAAATATTTTTTTCTAGATTATTTTCTAAGTCCTTTCGCTCGCTTCACTCGCTCCATGGTCACCAAAGTAAAAATCGAAATATTTTATTGCAATTGAACCGTCTCCTAGGTGTTAGCGCTCATAAAAATCAACCTATCTTAAAAATAAATAACTTTATTGGGGACATATACAACAGCACATTGTCTGTAGTATAATTGAGTTTGTTGCGTATCCCGTACACGGCGGTATTGCAGAAAAGTCTCTGTTCTGTGCTGTATCCGCCTTTACACGCGTGACCACGCTTTGCAGACGTGTTGGCGGAAATATACTTACGATGGCGGCTGTTTCCAACAGTGGTGGTTGACAGGCGATGATGAACGATGCTTCTTCCTTCTAATTGTGAGCGACAGCGATCAGTGCCATAACAAAGGACGTCATCCGTCTAAACGCGTTAAGACGGATTGCTTCCTGCCTTGCGCAATACATACTGCATTAAATAGAGTAACTAATTTGATACTTATCACTGCTAAGTGGTGTTGATAGCATCAACTTTACATGGTTGTGGTGATGCATCATCATCATCATATCAGCCTGTAGACGTCCACTGCTGGACAAAGGCCTCCCCCAATGATCTCCACGACGACCGGTCCTGCACTATCCTCATCTAGCTGGGTCCCGCGACCTTCACCAGATAGTCGGTCCACCTTGTGGGAGGCCAGGCCGATTCGTGGTCGCCACTCGAAAACCTTTCTGCCCCAACGGCCGTCAGTTCTACGAGCGATGTGCCCAGCCCACTGCCACTTAAGCTTCGCAATTCTTTGACCTATGTCGGTGGCCTTGGTTCTCCTGCGGATCTCCTCATTTCTGATTCGATCTCGCAGGGAAACTCCGAGCATAGCTCTGTCCATTGTTGTGATGCACTAGGACTCAAAGCAGCTGTTCCTCTGTATTTTGCAATGCTATGAAATTTCCAACGACCTCTTAGTTTCTCTATCGTCTACTAAGTGGGTTTATTGTGTTAATTTCATCTCCATCGTGAGCTGACTTCCTGACTGTGTCTGCACCGAAACGCATAGTTTTTTGAACCCCTTCACATCTTGTGAAAATATGATCATCATTATCATGAAGCCCGTCCACTGCTAAACATAGGGGCTCTGGTCTCAATCCTTTTTCACTTTTCTTACCCAATTTTCATTGATGGAACAGTCAAACGTAACAAAACAGTTGTTTTTATAGCGTGTAGACTCACTCATCAAACACATCAATATATTTATTGTTATAAGTTACAATTATGCGTAGGTGATTCATTGTTCTGCGTAAATTGTATATTTATCAATAGTTTGCCACAAGTCGAGGTCGTTCACACTTTTGTTTGTATTCTGTATCTTTTTATGTTCCTCCTTTGAAATGAGATGAGAGTGACTGGACAGCCTTCTGTTCAAATATATGTTATTTTCGTGCAAAATAACAAATCTTTATACCCCCTTCATAACTGGGGGTGGGGGGGGGGGGGGGTAATGACTCGAGTTTTTAATATCCTTACTACCCGTCATGCACACAATGTTTTTCATCACATTTGCGAGGAAATAAGTCAAGTTTAGCCAATTTAAGTCAAGTTTATTCAAGTTAAGTTAAGTCAAGTTAACTACTCAATTTAACTTAATTAATTTAATAAACCAGTTCAGTACAACCAGCTACACATTACAGCCCCTAGGGGTATAATATTGTACTGATTTTCATTACTCCCGTGGGTGTATAATATAGGCCATTGTGCTTCTGTATACATGCATGTAATATGACCATTTACGAGCAGGTTTGATGAAAAATAATTTTCATCGACTTACGGTTACCTAGATTTTACGGTTTCCACGTGTTGGTCCTGCGAGCCGTACCCCGCGGCCACTCACCACGTAGTGCGCATTTCGACGTAAACAAAACGCGCCGTGCGCTGGACGCGCGCCAACAGAAACACTCGCTTGTTCGGGCGTCCCTGCGCGTACCGGTCCGCGGTCTCCACTCCAGAGATCGTCTGCTCCAACGGCTTGAGTTCTGCGATAAATGTGACCTGCCCATTGCCACTTCAGCTTGCTAATCCTTTCGACATCACCTTGCTAATCGTTTCTGTCACAGTGACTCCAAATATTGTTTTGGCTACAAATACTTTTGTTTGATTCATTCTTTCTTTTTGCTGATCCTCATGCCGATAGTTCGTTCAGTGAACAAACACAATAAGTACGGCAGCAAAAAAAGAGTTCTTATTATTTTGCCTTTCGTCCAAAACAGAAGCGGGATTTTGTTCTCTCTTTTCGTTGATACATTTGATTAAACCACTCCAGTATTCGCAGCCTCCATAGAGACACGTTGTATTGTTGTGCAGCTACGCACCGGCTCTAATGTTAATTTGCGACGGTCAACATGTCCGCACGACTCCGCATTTCCATTCCTCTATGTGAATAAATATGAGTTGTATTTAAGTCCGCTTTAAAATTAATTGATCCCACTTTAGTAAATAATACACACCTATAAGGGTTCCTTTTTTCCTCTTTTGAGGTACAGAACCCTAAAAATCTGTAATCATCATCATATCAGCCTGTAGACGTCCACTGCTGGACAAAGGCCTCCCCCAAGGATCTCAACGACGACCGGTCCTGCGCTAACCTCATCCAGCTGGGTCCCGCGACCTTCACCAGATCGTCGGTCCACCTCGTGGGAGGCCTGCCTACACTGCGTCTTCCGATACGTGGTCGGCACTCGAGAACCTTTCTGCCCCAACGGCCGTCACTTCTAAACTAAACTAAAAAACTGTAATAGTTTACTTAACAGTCAAAATCAAGGCTGTTTAAATTTCACCTTGTATATAACACGAAACGAATAACATCATCGTGTCGGAAGAGTTAAATATTTACGCTATCTTTTCACCCACTAGCTCGACTTTAAACATCTTCGAAGTTCTAAATAGAAGAAAACTAACTGTTAAGCATCTTAAAAATAGCAACTATAACAAGCTGTAACTGAAAGTGATAGATGTGTGTGTGTGTATGACGTAGTGCAATATGGCCATGGACACTATGGCAGTTGAGCTGCCAGATTTAAGCACATTGACGCCACCAGTGCCTGTTGAGGAAACGCAGGAGGAAAAGTGAGTATTAGTTGAGTAAGGATTGCTTTCGCTGTTATATGAATGGTCACATTAAAAAGAAGTGTATTTATTCCTTATTATTTAATTGTATCAGGCATTACTTTGCGGAAATCCATTATATAACAATATTGTGGTTATTAATTTGCTTTTCTCGCGAATAAACTTTATGTTGTTATATATAGCAAGTAATACAGAAATTAAATTACAATTCTAATATTAAGTAAAAATAAATTTTACAAGTCTAAATTTATAAATAATATCATGCAAATTACTATTCTAAACGAAATGTTTTAGTCAAAATTTACTAATTTATAAATTACAAAATAATAATAATACTAGCGAAAAATATACTCTCATGAATGATCTATGACATCGCGTGATTTCTGCATCAATGATATCCTGTTTGTCTTATCTGAAACTGCTATTAAATTAATTAAAACGATCCTTTTAACATTTAGGTCAAGATTGCTATAAAATAGTTGACAGGTGACGGCAGGACAGCTGTATGGTGATTTCAGAATATCTAGGTGTGATCTAGGTCATGGTAACCTATATTGATGTTGCGTCGATGTTTTCCAACGTCCCATAAACATGATTGTTGAGATGATACATGGGTACTCTTTGACCTTTCTTTGAATTGCTTCAAAGTAGCAGCAGAAAACTGCAGGAAAACCTATCCGGTAGTTCTCGAGTTAACAAAAGTGTATGTTGCAAAGGAAAAATGGTTGTTAGTTAAAAGCTGACAGACAGGCAAACGACGTTGGGATTTGTAAATTCAGTGATTCAAAATGCAGTAAGCAATGTTGTGACCCAGTTATGTTTTGTTTGACATACATGTCACAGTTTGTGACCTTTAGTTTTGTGTTGAAACTTTCCACAATAATTCCGTTCATTTTGCAACATTTTTGTAAATGCGGATTATGTGGCTTTGTATGAAACGGGTTCAATTAACTAATTAGTGTGGATCTGTTGTCTGAGTTATTATATTTGCTCCCTGTTTCTTAATTTACTTAATAATAAAAAAACTTAATTTAAAACAAAGGCCCCACTTAATTTTCATAACCACACAAAACTTTAATTACAAAGAAATTGCTTCGTTTTTGTTGTCTCTGTAATTAGTTGGTTGGTTGTCGTGAGCAATTTACATGATTTCGTGCGCTCTGTTAATTGTTTTGTCGTCGTCACATAATTGGAGTGAGTTTGTTTCAACTCGTGACATTATGTTACTGTTAATGATGCTAACACTGCATGTGTTACTTGATGCTTTACTGCATATTCTTCTGTAGGTAATTAATTAATGACTTTCATTGATTCTTCTAATTTTCTTTGGCCCTGGTATTGGTAGTTGTAATGTCTAACTGGAGTATGAGGTCCATCATGATTGCGGATTGGTGGATTATGCCTTAGATTTTCTGCTCCAGCGCTGTCCAGCGTATGCTGGTTTCTTCACGATCTTTTAATCCACAAATACTTATTTAAAGAAATCCGACAATTTATCTGATTGTGTGTTCATTCCATATTTCGAGCGATCGGGATTTTCTTGGCACGTGTCCGGACTTCCAGGAGTGGTTTGCATAATAATTACATGCGAGAGCTGAGGGTTGTTTGACGAAGCCTCATAGGTATGTGTTGATTTGATTAGAAACTCTATGAACCCATGTGTATGCTTGACGCGGAGTTATTAGTTTAAACTACACGTGTGGAGAAGCCGACATGCAGTCGTATGCTTTTGAAGGACGCTTTTTTTATTCTTATTCTTAGACGGGGGTGGCAGTCCCTGCACCGACTCCACGTAAGCGGGAGTTTTGTGCAATTCCCCCCGGGCCGTCAGTCCAGCCATCCCAGCTCCTTGAAGTAATGGAGTAGGACTTCTGGCCGACGGCAGCACTGTTGCAGGTTGCTCGTTGCCGAGAGGTCGGGATCTATTGCCAGGCCCGTTTCGGATCTGAATTCCTGTGTTACGGGACAGTGAAGCACTGCATGCTCCACCGTCTCGCTCTCCTGCAGACAGCCCCTACACAGGGGGCTGTCTGTGATGCTCAAATTGTGCATGTGTTTGTTCAGGTTGCAGTGTCCTGTTATGATGCCGACCAGGAGTCTAATGTCGCTTCTGTTGCGTTTCATTAGAAAATTTTTGAAGGACGCTTAAGAATATCCTGCTGTAGAAATATTTTATTTGTTCTTTCCTTTCAGTGTGTTGAAAAACGTCGTATGAGACGCGTGAGCGTTGGTCATTAGACATCTAGACTTCATTACGCACTCGCGTTCCGCTCATTCTGTGCATTCTAGCCCCTGGAGTGTAATGATGACCGAATTAGTTCACTTGTATCATAATTAAGTATACGTGAATGCGTTACCGTAAGATAATTAATTGTGACTCATGGTGGTTTATCAATCAGTCTCATTTAGTTCCACTCGATTGCTATGAGACTGGGTCAATGTTGCAATCCACTGCGATTATTGCTCCTCTTTCATGTTTCTTGCCATAAAAATGTCTCCGGTCGTGTGATTGGTCGAAGTGAATCACGCTACCTCGGTGTCGAGATATTAAATTCCGTGGAAGTGATTATTTGATGGCCACTATACTTGATTCGTAGGGTACTAGGTTTGATTCATATTCATATCTTTATTGGTAATTTTTTAGTTACATGTCAAAATTTGATTTTGATTCTGATTGAATTTTGATTCTTTGGGCATATCGACTAGAGAACCTTCTGATACCGTTACATTTCAAATTAAATTGGTTTTCGGCCGATTACTTTCGTAGGCTCGTGTATTCGAAATCACAAATTTATAATGTACTCACAAAGTTGATATTAAAACGAGGTTAAGAAAGTATTCAGTCGATATGTGATTAGAACTGAAAAATAGTTCTAATCACCTGTTTTTAAACTACTTATTATACCTATAGCATGAGTGTTACCTACCATAGATACGAATATTCGTCGCGAGCATCTCTCGATCTCTCACTGTGTCTCCAGTTAGTCTCCAAAGTCACTGCTGAGAACAGTCAGTAAATGTAATTAAGTTTCGAGAAAAAAACCATTAGTACATGGCCCAGCCGGGGATCGAACTTCGAGCCTTTCGATAAGATAGGCCGCGTCTTATCCCCGACGACGCCACTGACGCTCGGGGATAAGACGCGGTTTCAGTATGGTTTCAGTTAAAAAGATCGCATTTGACATGTCAAATTTGTAATAAATTATTAATGAATATATAATGTTAAAACTATGTTTACCTAATGTATTTCTAAAAATATACCATCATAGCTTTTTGACGGTCTGCGTAAAATGCACGGGTTAATCACTACTACTGCACGGAAAGTTTTCTACATGATCTTATTTTCCCGAATTAAAAAGCAAGAGAGCGAATGCGAGATCGAATGAGAAATGAGGAGATCCGCAGGAGAACCAAGGTCACCGACATAGCTCATAGAATTGCGAAGCTGAAGTGGCAGTGGGCTGGGCACATCGCTCGTAGAACTGACGGCCGTTGGGGCAGAAAGGTTCTCGAGTGGCGACCACGTATCGGAAGACGCAGTGTAGGCAGACCTCTCACAAGGTGTACCGACGATCTGGTGAAAGTCGCGGAACACGGCTGGATGAGGTTGGCGCAGGACCGGTCGTCGTGGAGATCCTTGGGGGAGGCCTTTGTCCAGCAGCGGGCGTCTACAGGCTGATATGATGATGATGATGAAAAAGGAACAAACATTACTCCCCAACTCGTAAAACTACGAGTAGATTGGTGTATCGTTTGTTGGATGTGAAATGAAAACTCTCCGAACTTTGTATTCCGATTTATTTAGTTTTTTGTTTACATATTTCAGTGCACAACTATAACATAAACCTACCGAACGACGCAGTAGTCTGATTATATATCCAATATCTAGAGTGCTTTACTCTAAAGGTCGGACTGTGCATACCTAATGGATTTGCCCGCGGTAAATCGCTGGCGGTGCGACCGCGACACGTCGAATCGCTATATGCGTACTGTCACTGCTTTTTTTATTGCTACGGGGGCAACAAGCAGGCGGGCCTCCTGATGTTAAGAGGTCACCGCCGCCCATAGACACCTGCAACACCCGGGGGGTGCTGGCGCGTTGCCGGCCGCGGTTGAAGGGCTCTTTTGACTCTCTTCTTGAATGCCCAAAATCGTAGCGTTGTGGAAAAGCGTCAGAGGGAAGGTCATTCCACATTTGGCACGTGCGCGAGAAGCGCACAGTGCTGGTCCGCCAGGGATCTATGTAATGTGGGTGAGCTGTGGGCGCCGACCAAAAAGTTTTTAGGCTGATGGTTATACGGAAAAGCAACGTCAATATCATCAGTAGACTTAACACGAACCTACGGAGGGTTTCAGTGGGTGTTGAAATTTGAAAATGACCAAGGAATTTTACTGACTGTCATTCATTATGGTCAAAAATGACTGTTTTTTTATATTTATTTACGTCTCGAAAACGGTCATTTTCAGACGTTTTGATTTTAGTGGTTTTCGACGTTTTTTATGTGGTTGATAAATGTAGTAAATAAGTCTAGAAAGTCTAAATGTAGAAATCAGCCCAAAAACGTACACTGCTGGACAAAGGCCAATAATGTCCATGGATGCGGGGGGATTTGCCGTGGCAGGCGGGTCAACGATCGGAATAATATTATTAGTGTTAAAAGTAACAAAAAATTTAGTTAGTATTTTAGATAGGATTTGGCTGAAATTGACAACAAATGACCGTCATCTATCGTTTAGGACCGCTGTGACTGGTCAGATTTGGTCATTTTACATCTCTATAATTATAGTCTCATGCCTTTATATGTCCACGGATGCGGGCGGATTTGCCGTGGCAAGCGGGTCAGCGATCGCAATAATAATACCTAATAGTGTTAAAAGTAATAAAAGTTAGAATTAGTATTTAGACAGGATTTGACTGAAATTGACAACAAATGACCGTCATCTATCGTTTAGGACCGCTGTGACTGGTCAGATTCCGTCATTTTACATCTCTATAATTATAGTCTCATGCCCCTATCGCGTACTGCCCGCTTGTGAGTCGCTCGTGAGTTCATTCGAGGGTCCAAGCGCGGCTCCTAACCAATGAGTTTTCCGGAAATTATTTTCAAATCGACCTGCTTAAATAAGCTATGGTTTTCAATACATCTTCAAACAGGGAACGGCCGTCAGTTGCGCCTTATTACTACATCAATAAGGATCATTTTTTCATCCTGTTCTGTATGTTTTCTCACTGTACACTCCTTGGAGTGGAAAATTTGCTGGCTGTGACGTGCGGGGGGCGGGGGCGGGCGGTGGCGTCACTAGTCAATGGGCCGGCGGCGGCGTGGCGCGTCGCCAGACGATACTATATGCGCGTTGTACAGTCGACCGCACGTCAGTGGAACCACTTTGACCTTTAGCTGGCCTAGACAATTACGGAGTTTCAATACTAACGAGAGACAAGCTTATAAGTACTGGTTTTGTTTCCACTGACGCGCGGTCGACCGTACATAGGTGGTGTTTTATAGCCACGTTGCATTGATGTAAGTATATGTAAATAACACAGTAATAAGCGTGTCTTGAAATGATACCACAAAAGACAAAAAAAGAAAAAAAATGTTTCAGTAACGTAATTAGTTTGAACGCGCTATATAATCTCTGGAACTACCAGTCGAGTTTGAAATTGTACATTGTTAACCTAGGTGGGCGCCCGACGCGTAGCGAGGGCGATAATAGTTCGAAGGACCTCTAAATAAGTCTTGAACCCGAGGGAAACACTGTGCTTTTCATTAAGAATACACTGAAAGTAAAAACAAAAACATAAAATGAGTGTTAATACAAATCTCTGCTATACGGAAGTATAAACAAAACTCTACAACTCGAAAAAACAATAGAAGATCGAATTGCCGCTTTCCCATCTATTTTGTTTTTTTTCTGTGGTCGGCCAGGTATTCTGCCATAATTTTACATTTTCATCATTGAAAAAATGATAAATATTTTGCCCAAATCTATGTTAGGTACTTTAACTAGTAATTAATAGTTGACAGTAATAATTATAATAAAGCCATTTAAAAAAATATATTCTTTAATTATTACATAACTTTATGTTATTTCAATTTTACATTGCGCTGTAATTGAGTGGCTGTATAGACAGTTGGAACATGGTCCAATAGAAATGTCAAAATAGTACTAGTATTTTTTTAAATAATTTGACAGCTGTCAGTTGAAAGCGATTCTCCCTAGGGCTGAGATGTATTACTTTCAACCCGGTACTCAGGCAACTTCAGACCTTCTTTCAGAGTATGAGTAATGAAAAATCCTTTTTTGACCCTTAGGAGGCGGGCAAAAAAAAGTTATGAAACGCGGGCGAGGCCGCGGGAAACAGCTAGTATAGATACGTAATCCATCGCTTGTGTAGATAATTTTGATAGTGTGATATTGTAAACAAAATTGAATACAAACCCTAAATGAGATGAGGTTCATTCAACCAACAATTGCAGAATTACGCAACACGTACTGTAGTTGCCAAATGAATTACATAAACGCACGCACGGCCTAATCGTGCTATAGCGACGTGACAACAAGCCGAGAAACACCCTTAAAAATATTGAAATGCCTGCCAAGTTACCCCATGGGGGTAAAAAGACCTTACGTACGTCAAACTGCTTTTTTCTGATGCATTGAGTAGAAAGTTCCATTTCACACTCGAAATCAGATTCGAAAATCGAACATTCTGGACACCCGGCGCCAAATGACTCAGGCCGTGACGATATGTTGTATGAAATTTCATTTCCTTTGGTTCTTTTTGAGGTAAGTTTGTCGAGACATTCGAAATTATCTCGCGGCCCCATAGTTGGCAAAATGACACTGGTCACTGGCAAGGTAAAATAACTAATAGACGAAGAATAGAATTTGGCGAGAGAACGTGGCAAATATTTCAGATAAAGTATCGTTCGTACCGAGTACAAACTTGGCTTATCTTGCCCCGGACGCTTGAGACGTTCGCCTTCAGCTCACGGGTAAGAAAAAGCATCATTTTGTACTCGGTACGAAATATACTATTAGAAGCATGAATCAAAAAATTTAGCCACTCCCATATGGATGAGTAATAAAAGCATTCTATGGGTGTCAAAATCGTGTCAAACTAATCACAAAATTATGACTCACTCACACATTCTCATTTTTAAACTCCATATAAATTTGTATTAGCAACCTCCTCCCGCTACTCCGCTTCCTTTGTCCGCACCCCCCCGGTAAATGGCATCATAGGTTCCGATGCTAAATATGCAAGATGCGATCTCCACAGGGAGCGCGCGCGAGACCAAAGAGATTTGAAACTTCTTGATTAGAAGTCTCAATTAAAATCGACTGGGTTTCCGATCCACAAACTTTATTTCCTACCATATCCGTACAGGAGTAAGTACAAATATTATGCATAGATTAAAGCTTAAAACACACAACCGGGCCGTATAAAAGTACCAACTGATGCTGTTAATAAAACATTGTCAAACTTGAATATAATGTGAATTTTATTGAAATCACAGTAAAAAATATTGATCTTACGAAAAAGCGTGCCGTGGCCAGCGTAGCAGAAAAAAGAGAAAGAATAAAACAGGGCTGGGATGCCAGCTACAAAAAAAATGTTTTTAAATAATTTTACGGCTTTGGAAGCTTTAATATTTTTGGTCAATGTATTGAACAGATGCTTTTATGTATTCCTTCATTTAGTATTCCTACCCACGTCACTTCCGAACATATTACAAATACCTCCTCCCAATCCTGAACGCACCGACCGAGCACCGACGTCACTCCCCTCCGAGTCGCGACCTCTGCCTATTTCTGGGTTTGATTTATTTCCGTAACCACGCATGGTCGAAATACTCGGCAACTCGGAAGCTTAAAACTTCGGGGGTTTGGTTAGTTTCATTGGGAAACCGTACGTAAATAGACACTGTAAACTTATCACTCGCGAGACCGGATGAGGTTAGCACAGGACCGGTCGTCAGGAAAATCGCCTAACATATTTCAATGCAGCATACTCTTATTGCAGCACTCTCGAAGAAGGCTTTGGTGCTTTAAACTATCCAGGGGGTCAGAAGCCCAGAAGTAAGGATTTCACTTCTGTGTTTCTGCGAATTTTTAGACAAACGAGCGCCACAAGTCCATTACCAGAGCTGTGAAAAAGCACTAAAAAACTTTTTTTTTGCTAAATTACCACGCTGAAACCTTAGAATGCCTGTATTAACACTTGACTTCTTACTCTTCAAACGCAATACATGTATTGCTTGAAATATATAAGAGGGTGTTATTTTCTCGTGATTTTTATTAGGTACCTACCTGGTTACCTACCTTATTATCCTACGAGCAAGTTTATTCTGCTTCTAAATCTTCCTCAGACTGTAATATTTTCTCTCCCTTATGTACTTAACATATTTTTATCATTATTTCGTTACCTATCTGTTTTCTGATCAAATTAATCATTAACCGGTAATGAATAAACAATGAACAGAACACTAATTCGTCTGGTCGGTAATGTGACCGGATCAACCTTGGCCTGAAAAACCTAATATTTTTTCACTACCGTGCTGTCAAGGCCCCTGGTTTAGCCTATTTGTTTGATGGTCTCATGAGAATGGGAGCTCAGGGTAGGATGGCCATGTTTGTCTGGTAGTCGCATTATCAAACAGTTGTCTATTTTGAGATCCAATATCAATCACTAGTTGATAGAGGAAAATCACTTAGAATATTTTCATTAACATTGCCTGTTACTATAGTGCATTGTCATCTCTTTTGACTGAGTGTGCTTTCACATGAAACATAAGATTATAAAGAGTTGCTTTTTGCGTTGTTTGTCTTCTCCACCAAACCACTAAATTCGAATGGGATTTTCTTTGTTTGACAGCATTCCTTGTTTTTCGACAAGGCTTCAGGCCACGCGGATTTTGCAACGCAATCGAAGTCGCGGCCAACAGATAGCATAAACAATATTTATAAACTTTTATTTCGTTTAGGTTTGCAGACAACATACAAACCTACG
The DNA here is from genome assembly GCA_949699065.1 of Metalampra italica. Classification (NCBI taxonomy): domain Eukaryota; kingdom Metazoa; phylum Arthropoda; class Insecta; order Lepidoptera; family Oecophoridae; genus Metalampra; species Metalampra italica. The sequence continues at coordinate 10,423,173 of OX452979.1, read as the reverse complement.
CATATAATCACGCTATGGGTAGTTAGACATCGGCAGATAGAATAGCGTTGGCGATCGCCTCTTTCGCTTCGCTCAGTCTTACCGTTCTCTTCATACACGCTCGCCTCGGGACGCGAGTGCTCCTCACGTGTCCGTCTGTGAGCACCCGCTCTATCTGATCCTCGTATGTCATTGTAGGTCGTTCCCGGCTCCTACTACCAGTCACTTGCGTCGTTCGTTCATCACTCATTCGCTCACTTAATTATAAGAACTGTGGTTTCAGTTTTCTGCATTTGTCTTCCATCTGCCTTATATATTTTTTAATACGTATGGTTTTAGTAACCTACCCGTGTTCTTATAGTTTGGTATATTTCAGTAACTTCGCAATTGTGCCGTGGTAGCCTAGTTGGTTGTGCACTCGCCTCACGTTCATGAGGTCCTGGGTTCGATCCTGGCCCGTACCAATGAGTTTTTCGAAACATAAGTACGGTTTAATATAATACCACAGGTTTTTCGGTGAAAGAAAAAAAAATCGTGAGGAAACCTGCATACGCCAAAGACTGGTATTTACTATTCCAAGGCGCATGTGAAGTCCACCAAAATAACGGATTGGGGCACCGTTTGGCGGACAGGGGTTTGGCACAACAGATTCCATAGGGTCGAAGTGTCGCCAGGTATTCCTGGCCTCCTAAGAAGATAAGATAAAACTTAGCAATTGGGATCTTTTGTTATTTCCCGACTGTGAATTATTTGACTCAGTGTAAAGTTATTTTAACCTTGTTAATTCCACAAATCACATTTAATAATAGCATATTATTGTATTGGTTTCATAATATACCTAGACACCCAATGAAATGGCAGAAACGTTTCAAACTGAAATTAGAACTCTAACTAATTGAAATTAAAGCATACATTAGCGTGACTGACTGTCATTCCTCATCCGGAAACTGGTGTTGTAACTGTTGTACTGTATGATCAGATTCGGTTTGGTTTTCTGCACTTTTGGTCGTATCTAGTTCAGTTTAGGTTATGTGAGACTTCAGACACGGGCGGCCTGCGTTTGCATATTGAGGCTGCGGCCGCAGGCCGCGTGTGTCTGGGATACGCTTTATTCTAGCACATTGATGCAAAGCCAGCTTGTAGATTAACTAAGTTTCGGTTTTCGGTTGCAACACTACTTGCATATTATGGTGTACGATAAAAATACAAGAAGTGCAAACAAGTCATTAAAATGGTTGATGACTGTTGGCGCGATGATGCCGTGAACAAATAATCGTTTGTTTGCTATGGTTTTATGGTTTCCTCACTGGTTATCGCACTGCGGTAGTTTTGTGTTTTCATAGAAGGCTACATAATCTAATAATAAACGAGCATTCAAATACAATGTTAATACCCACTCACATCCTTGTCTTGGTATGGGGACACGATAATAATTACACAAGAGCCTTCGAATTAATATCAACAGCCGTAGGTACAACAGGGTCTGGTGTTTCCGCCGTTGTCCAGCTACAGCACCCTTCTGAATAGCATCTGCGCGAATAGCACCTTGCCTAGTCCACGAAGGGCACCGATCAATATTTTTGGCAGGTGCTATTATAAGATTCAATTTAATTTTTACATTTTTGTCCACGAACAGCACCTCCGACTCAGTAGCCTAGTGCTGGGATGTATTTGTTTTTCAAGACGCTATTAAATGAAAGATATCGATAAAAATCACTAGATTGTTTATTATTTGTAGATAGGTATTTAATGCAGCGCGGCAATGCCGCGTTAGTTAGCGTTTTCGGTACCTTGGGCCCAGGTCAGACCCGGGGCGGTCTCTTTGACACGTAGTATTTGTATTTTTTATCATAATGTTTTATATCAGTTCTTTGTGTCTCTCTATACTTATTCTCATTGTCAAATTAAAATAAAATAACACTTATGGCTAAAAAAAAATTTAATAAAATAAAAATAATTTATTTCAGAATGAGTTGGACCAACGTAGAAATTTAATTGACGACTTTCAAAAACAAACTCATGGAATTTTTTCCTTAAACTGCCGTTTGTATAATCATCGTATTTAATAGAAAAACTTCCACAGATTTTACAAAATGTTAAAATCTAATTTACTTACATACAATTTGTTTAAAAACTTTTTGTTTTAGAATAAAAAATATTCCAAATAACCTTATTATTATATTTAATTTACAATGACCGATTCAGTTCAATTGTTACATCACTGCACTTATTCATTCTGGTTCAGAAATAGAATTCGCTCATTAACATGACGCCAGTCAAGCGTCATCGAGATAGAGTCACTCGGGGCGTAATCAGGTCAAGCGGCAGCGCTGTAAATAAAAACAGGGGCAGCGGAGAAATCCCAAATGGGTCGAGGAGACATCATCAGGAAAACACCAATCTCCTGAGTGGAATCCATGGAAATTGCTTTATAATGATATTGGCCTTGTGTCATTTGGTTCATAACATCATGTCACTGATTCAAATTGATTTAATGGGAAGTTTATTTTACGACTAACTGACCTCTTACTTACGAGTAAGTAGTTATTTATGGTCCAAGCTCCTTTTTACATCGCATTAATTTGAAATTTTACCAAAATGTGTTTGTTCCTCATAAAATAAATATTTTTCATAATGTTACTGATTCATATTTTTGGATTCTTTATTTAAAAAAAGGAGACCTCATTGGAGAGCGTCGGTGCGTGGTGGGGAAGAAGCGGCCTATCATGTCGAGAGGTCCGAGTTCGATCCCCGGCCGGGCCATGTACCAATGGGGTTTTCTCTAAACTCAAGTAAATTTACTGACTGCTCTCATTCTCAAACGGTGAAGGAATACATCGTGAGGCAACCTGCATACGCGGAAGAAGGAATTCTTAGTCGCATGTGAAATCCACCAGCCTTCACTGGGCTACCCTAACGCCCTCGTTGAGCTGATTTCATTGAAGAAATTAATCGATACGTCTGTTTTGCCAACAGATACGAGCGTCTGCTGCGGCGCGCGCACACCGAGGACCTGAGCGAGGTGTCGGGCATCGGGTGCCTGTACCAGAGCGGCGTGGACCGGCTCGGGAGGCCCGTGGTCGTCTTCATCGGCAAGTGGTTCCCCATCGGGGACATCGACTTGGACAAGGTGAGCTCGTGTGGGGGACCTGAGCGAGGTGTGGGGCATCAGGTGCCTGTACCAGAGCAGCGTGGATCGACTCAGGAGGCCCGTCGACGTCTTATCTTATCTTGTGGTGTGCTGTGTTTCAGGCGCTGCTATACCTGATCAAGCTGCTGGACCCCATCGTGCGCGGGGACTACGTGATCGCGTACTTCCACACGCTCGCCTCCTCGGCCAACCACCCGCCCTTCTCATGGCTCAAGGAAGCGTACACCGTGCTGCCTTACAAGTGAGCACATACCTAACTACCTACCCACCCACTGACATCAACTATAGCAGCCGGCAAACTTCTTGAACATTGAGTGACCGTAGTGGGGGAAAGTTCGCACATGTAGTCGACTGATCTACCAATAGTGCGCTCGACTCGGTCTGATCTACCAATAGTGCGCTCGATTTGGTCTGATCTACCAATAGCGCGCTTGAGCCGGTGTGGTCTACCAATAGCGCGCTCGATTCGGTCTGATCTACCAATAGCGCGCTCGACTCGGTCTGATCTACCAATAGCGCGCTCGACTCGGTCTGATCTACCAATAAAGCGCTCGATTCGGTCTGATCTACCAATAGCTGACGACAACATAGAAATATATGTTTGACCCTCCCTCCGCCCGCCGCGATGACGTCATAGACAGCGGGAGTGAGCTCTAAAAAGTAAATGTCTGTCTATTTGCCTGTATCCCTGATGACTCGACTACTACCTGAGCTAAGATATTGACAATCAATTGAAGATTTAAGATTTTTTAAGTTTCTGAGATATTTCAGGAAAACCGAAAAGTTAATCATACAATATTTAATTTGTGTCTTGGTTGATTGCTGATTGATGCTGTTGATTGTTTTTATGTTTATTTATCATGTTTCCTAACGGTTGCTGTGTCTTAATTTCAGATATAAGAAGAACTTGAAAGCGTTTTATATTGTTCATCCAACGTTCTGGACAAAAGTGAGTGCTGTTAAACTAATTAATTACTTTACTACGTACTATACTTTAGAAAGATAGCTACACTCCGTTAGTATAATATTCCTTTTGCTTCCAGAGCCGTAAAGTCCAGATTAAAAAAGTACTATTACTGAGGGTATGGAGAGAGCGTCAGTGGCGTCGGGGATTAGACGCGGCCTATCATATCGAAAGTTCGATATCCGGCAGCACCAGCTACCAATGCGTTTTTTTCTCGAAACGTACATTTACTGACTGCTCTCAAACGGTAAAGGAAAACATCGTGAGGAAACCTGCATACGCCGAAGAAGAAATTCTTAGGCGCATGTTAGGTCCACCAACCCGCACTGGGCTAGCGTGGTGGACTATGGCCCGAACGCCCTCGTTGAGAGGGTAGGCCTGAGCCCCAGCAGTGGGGACATATTAATGGGCTGTTGATTTGAGGGTATGATGGTGTGTGTGTACAGATGATGACGTGGTGGTTTACGACGTTCATGGCGCCGGCGATAAAGGCTAAGGTGCACACGCTGCCCGGCGTGGAGTTCCTCTACTCGGTGATGGCGCGCGACCAGCTCGAGGTGCCCGCCTTCGTCACAGAGTACGACATGACGGTGAGTTGCCAGCCAGCCATGCAGCATCCAGCCACAGACCACTGCAGACCACTTGGGGAGAACTCCTTAACTCTTTTAAGCGTATCCCCGACTAATGTATTAACTTTATTTTGGAGCCTATGGCGTAATCTTAGCACAGTCTCGTGATCTAGCCTAGCTTCACTCCTTGGGGGAATCCATATAGGTGAAAATGTAACCTTCATTTCTGACCTCTACCTGTATTAAACTGAACTGCCTGTCCAACACAAACGGTGTGTCGATTTGTCTTAATTCCATTGATACTTGATGCTACTTCAATTCAATACTCTTTATTGCACAAAAAATGAAACAGAACACAATAATACATTTAGAAGGTACATATAGGCGGTCTGATCGCTAAGAGCGATTTCTTCCAGACGACCTTCTGCTACTTCTAAAGTTTTCAGAAAATCCTGAAGGCAAAATTATCGTTTGTCAACAACCAGTCCAGTGATCAGGTTCACGACCGAGTGCACTCAATTTATTGACACTCTTTGTCTAAATGCCCTTTTGTTCCACATCTATAGCACACCATTTCAATCTATTATTCTTATTATTTTTAATCTATTGATTATTATTACTATCTATTGATTATTAATCAAATTGGTAAATACAAGGGATGGGATGAAATAGTTTTGTTCACAAGTGACTTCGTTTGTTTGCAGATAAACGGGCTCCATTACTTCCAGCCGGATACGAACAACACGTAAGGCGGCGCCAGTTCACTTGTTACGTTAATATTTTTAGCTTAGCTCTACGCAGTTTGTTGTTGATGCTCGATTTGGGGCGGCCGACCCGCGCTACCAGTGTCTTTGTAGATAATTGCCGAAGATAAAGTAATCCAGTACTGTTGGTTGTTCAGCACATCTCTATTTTGACTATACAGTGGATTATATTGGAACATTCACTGTTAGTTTGTCGTGGTTATCTACAAAGATATGGTGGGTAGTGTTTGTTAAATGATTTGAATTCGAGTTGCCATTGGCAAGGTTGTAATGGAAAATGATGTGAAATTGGATGATTTTAACCACGGCGGTTCGAATTCATAGTGGCCGCTATTGTAATTTTTAGTGGGATCGTAATACGAAAGAATAAAATGATTCCGAAAATTGAAGCCAAAAGAGGGAATCTATCTTGTGAAACAAAAACGATTCTAAAAGAATCTGGTAGAAACAGCTGGTGGAAACAGTAACAAATGAATGTAAAAATCCCACTGAAAATTAAAAATTGTTAAAAATATCGTGTAAATTAGTATTAGACATGCATTTTTATATTACTTAGTGGTAATGGTTAATATTAGGGCTTGGACGCACAGACGCGTTCCGTGTTGGCATATATCATTGTTGGCATTAACTTTAATCTTAACGTCTCAATCTTTAAGCCACAGCCTGCCTGTCAACGCCCGTTGCAGTCCAACACAGTGGATTTTGCCTGTACATTTGTGTACAGTAAAATTTCATTCAATTCATCGTTCGAGGACAATTTCTTAACATGACCAATTTCCAAAATGAAATATAGGTATGTATTTACGGGCAACAAAGGCCTAATTTATTAATTAATTATAATTAACTTTAATTATTAAGTGCCTGTGCGTCCAAGACTTAATTTTTTTCGATGTTCTTATTAATCTGTACTTACTTAATGCTCTTGCGAACCCCAAGCTGTCAAATTCATTCCACCAATTGCCGGTGTCTAGTATTTTTTTATATTAAAAATATTTTGTAGTTAAAATAAAACAAAGTATATTTTTTACGAAATTAACATTTTTGTTTTCATTTTGGTTCTAACATTCTTTGTGTGCTAACTTCAAACATTGCATTGTATTTCTATAGATTTCTTTGTGCTTACCTATCTTGCTAGAAAAAGATTTATTTAGATTTTTTCGTAAATCGCAGTTATCAAAGTTAAATTAAAATTTTAATGTTTTTACAACTTGTAATCAACTTACCTAAGGCGGATATTTCGAAACTGGACGGATCGAAATCTATTTTTAATGACACTAAAGCGTGAGTCGGCCGCACGTCAGTGGAAACAAAACCAGTATAAACTGGTCCCTCATAGCATTGAAACTTCCTAACAGGCTAGGCCAGCTAAAGGTCAAAGTGTTTCCTCTGACGTGCGATCGACTGTACAAATAATGATTAAGACGTCATTAAAATAAGAGAGCGCCTTATTTATCTTTTATCTTTTAACTTTTTTTATTATTTTTCTCTGTATATGGCATCTATTAAGCGTGACACGCACTGAGCGTTGGCGTTGCGAAAGCGTTGCGGCGGCGAAGGTTTGTATGAAAAACGCGCCGCGCCGCCGCCGCTTTGATGTAAACTGCTTCATACTATTTCGAACATTACAGAAAAAAAACGCAACGCTTTCGCAACGCCGCCGCTCAGTGCGTGTCACGCTTAATAGATGCCATATACAGAGAAAAATAATAAAAAAAGTTAAAAGATAAAAGATAAATAAGGCGCTCTCTTATTTTAATGACGTCTTAATCATTATTTGTACAGTCGATCGCACGTCAGAGGAAACACTTTGACCTTTAGCTGGCCTAGCCTGTTAGGAAGTTTCAATGCTATGAGGGACCAGTTTATACTGGTTTTGTTTCCACTGACGTGCGGCCGACTGTAAACACAGTGATCGCAATAAATTGACGTATACAACCCTTCATGTGTCTCCAAATACATTCCTTTCCGGCTGAATTTGATCCTGCGACAGGGTATTTTCGTTTAATGCGTAGCTTTATTGTTTAAACGGTAATCGTATTATTAGTTGTAGGCATTTTACGTGTTAAGGGGTCCACTCGCGCTGGTCAGACGACAGATCAGATGGCTGCCGGTGCTTGGCGTCGAAAACTTGCCTGCGTCCAAAATAGTAGTCGAGTCGCGAGACCATGTATGGTCGGTCATTTGTAGAAAAATGAAAATAATTATTTAGTAATAAATAAAATTGTTCAAAGCATAGAGTTAAGATCTCTTTGGTGCGTGCTCGCGGCCCCTTCGTAAAAAAAGCATTCTATGGGTGTCCAAATCGTGTCAAATGTATGACAATACTGTGACTCACTCACACATTCTCATTTTCAAACTCCAAATAAATTTGTATTAGCAACCTCCTCCCGCTACTCCGCTTCCTTTGTCCGCACCCCCCCCCCCCCCCTGTAAGTGGCGCCATTGGTTCTCATACTAAATATGCAAGATGCAATCTCCATACGGAGCACGCGCGCCACCAAAGAGATTCGAACCTTCCTGGTTCAAAGAAAGATCAAAATTTATATTTTTGAATCAAGATTTTGGTTCTGGACGCATCTGTACCACTGCCTCGAGCTTACAGCGACGTTACGCGCTAGCGACTACGTAAAAACTATATCTATCTCTGTATTTTATAGTTAGTCGGAAAGAGACGGCATTATTACGTATTTACGTAGTTGCTAGCGAGTTTCTACGCTGTAACTCACTCGTCCGGTGGAGCTGTGACGGTCGTCGAGGCCAACAGCATAGTCAGGAGCTTTATTTTTGAATCGCTCGCTTCGCTTCGAGCGGTCGATTCTATTAATTTTCCTTCGACATCCGATACAAAAATCAGTAGAATCGACCGCTCGAAGCGAAGCGAGCGATTCAAAAATTAGGGCTCAGTTCTAAAAAAAAGGTAGATAAGATAAGATAAAAAGCCCTGTTTAATTACTGAATAATTACATGAAATTTTTTTTTTTGGTCTTGAAGAAAAAGAAGAAAAAAAAGGTACACTGATCTGAATCTCAGCTCAGAGGTGCAACCTGATTTGTTGTCGGGTTTAGCATTTGTCGGGTGATGTGTAGACCCCCTAATAGCCCTTCGGTACTTAGAGGATATATTTACCACATTTATAAGGAGGTGCTTGATTGAATAGAAATGAGATTTTTATTTTTACATTAGACGTAAGCTTTGAGTCATAGATTGACGATTGTATTTAAGCTGTTGTTGACATTTTTGCAAAGTTTTGCCACCCGTTTGCACCATGTTGTATGTAAGTTGGCGTTTTTGTAAATCCGAGTAGAAAATGAATTAAATTGAAGTAAAAATTTGTAATGTTATGGAGTGGAGTAAAACCCGTCGACCTTTCCTCACGCCAAATATTCTCATTAACTAGAATTCAGAGATCGAAACTAGTGAGTTTAGTATTGTAACGAAGCAGATAGACAAGTGTGTGATAGTTTTTGAAACAATTACAAGACTTCCCTGTATATTTTTCTACTGCCCACCCCTATGCAGTGTAAAATGTTATTGCAGTTTTCTCATGAAGGCACCTGAATAGTTTTTCAAACGTGGTTAGACTTAGTTTTAAATATAACGATAGGTAGGTAGTTATAGCGTCATGGAAGAATGGGAGGTAAAACTGAAAATTCGAGTTTGATATCGCCACTAGCGTACGTTAAACCATGTGGTGCTTTGCTTTCCTTAAAAGGAAAAAATCATGTGAAATGCGGAAGTAAATATACCTAATGATTTTTTTGTCTATACTATTACTATAAAGAGGAAAGATTTATATTTTTGTGTGTGTGTAATAAACTCAAAAACTACTGTGCCGATTTCAAAAATTCTTTCACCATTGGAAAGCTACATTCACCCTGAGTGACAGGCTATATTTATTGCAAAAAAATGTCCACCCGTGCGAAGCCGGGGCGGGCCGCGTATTTTATACAAGCCTTGTCATCCCTTCAACGTCCACTGCTGGTCATAGGCCTTCCGCAATGAACGCCCCTAGGTTCCAAAGGTGCAGATTACAGGCAGCCAAATACCCATCTACATACACAATAAAAGTGATAATTATATGTAAGCACTAATACATATTTGTATTTTGGTTGTGTAGAATATGTACACAGTAAGGCCTTGTCCAGAAGGGACGAATTCGTCCCGAAACGTTACACGCGTATACGCGCGAACGTTGCGTCCAGTACAACGTATTAACTATGTCTATAGCTCTATGTCTTTCGTAATTAGTCGAAAGGAGACAACACTAGTTTTTACGTAATCGCTAGCGAGTTGAACGTTGTAACCTCAAGGCGTAGAGAAACAGCGCTCAATTTCTCTAGGATACGTACATTCGCTCGCGGTGACACTCGCGCGTATTCTGGACGCAACTATCATCCCTCTAAGATCTCGGTGCGTACATGTCGGTGATCGTAAATACTATAAATAAATACTGTAAATACTATAGTATTAATGATCGCAGGTACATGTACCTTTATTTCTTCTGTAGTAGTGCTTTGACCTTGAGCTGGCCTAGTCTGTTAGAGAGTCTCAGTACTATGGGAGACCAGTTTATACTGGTTTTGTTTCCACTGACGTGCGGTTGACCGTACGAGCGAATTGTAAACTCGCGCGACGCTAGTGGACGGCATGTTCATAATCTAGTATTTTTCTGGCGCAACGAATACGTCCCTTCTGGACAAGGCCTTATTTGGGCCCCCTGAGATGCTAAAGGAATGTCAGCCGCTGAGAACAATTTCTTTTGATAGCTTCTTGCAACGTAAATGTAGCTATTGGTGCCCGTGAGTTTAAAAACATCTAGGTATAGTAAGTTATATTGTGTAGGTACATAAAGATGTGCCACAATATTTAATGTGTATTATGAATAACGTAGTTATTGCAATTTGTGTGCATGTTCAAGTGAGCAGTTATATAAATTACAATGTTTGTGTAAATAAAAGTTAAATTTTTAAATACAGTTAAAATATTAAATTAAGGTTTTAAAGAAATCCATTTCTGTGAATTTTAGTCTTCTGAGAGTGTTTAAAAAGCAATGTATTAATATTGTAGTGAAATTTGAAATAAACTAGTGAGAGGCTGCCATTGGCAAGTCTCGCTATTGTAGTTCGAGTAAGAAATAGTACAAGTTACAAGTGTTCATTCATTGTTAATATTTAATAGCAACGCAGCTTGTAAAATGTTCCATTAATATTTACAAGTTTGCTTTAAAATACACTTGTGAGTTGTACTCGTTTGTGGACCCGTAAATAAATGGTTATAAATTTAATAATATATCACAAGGCCTTAGATGTGTTAACTATTGTTGTTTTCTATCATTATACTTTGTGTTGCAAAGTTTATTGCCATTGTTATTTAGAAGGTTGATAGATACAGTACAGCGGTGTGACTCATGATGTAATCTATTATTAACTACTAATTTAGGAGTTACGTGAAAAATGTGATCAAGCGAGATGTTGGTTAAGTTTCATATTTTATTAATAAATAGAACTTTAAATAGGCTATGTACATATTTAACAAATACAAAATAAACTTATTAATTTACTAAAACATGTGTTTTTTCTGTTTGTTCCTGAACATTTTATAATATCACAACTTTCCCTTCCTTTATAAACATTACACAGGATTCAATAAGACAAAAACCAATAAATCTTATAAAAATTTTAATTATAAACAATACTCGATCAGTAAATGCACATTTGTACCACTATTATTTAAATTCTCACTTGGAAACTTGGAGTTTGTTCAGAATATTGACTAGCAAATGTAATGTTGGATACTTATTCACAGCAGACATCAATGTCACTTTCAAAACGGTCAGTACATTTGAGAGGAGGTAGCCTCCGATAGCTCCGAGGTAGCACGGAATTGGCCACTGCTGCCACGGAGTGTTCCAGTCCAGCGGGATCACGACGGCCCCCAGCCACGCGCCGCACACCGTCAGCAGCGCGTTGCTAACCAACATCTCTATTACCGTGTCCTTTGAATAACTCTTCACCCCAAACAGTAATTGCATTGCTGACTCTACCCCGGTATGAGCAATCAAGGGAAACAAAGCCAGGAGCGTCAGCAAAGCAGACAGTATCAACGTCTCCTCGTGACAATCCAACACTGGAGCCCCAAACAGTATTATTCCCACAAAAAAGCTAAACATGACACACAGTAAAAACACAAATGATTTCACTATATCTCCGACTCGACTCCTCGGCTTGCTTTTCTTAGCTTGAATGTCGTTGGAAGAGTTTAAGTAAAATGATTTCAGCAACTCGGCGACGAAGATCAGGACTAAAACGTAAAACGAAGACCCTTTCCCGACGGAGTACAACCAGCCCTTGTACGATATAACGGTGACTATACTCGGCAAATAAATGCATGTTATCAAACTGGAGATCGTGACTCTTCGTAATTCCAACTGGTTATTCAAAGAAAACATTGTGAATTTGAGTATATTACCAAATTTAAGAAGACAAACTGCTTGAGCAGCTGCCTACGATTTTTTGACAGTCAGCTGGCTGATTGACAGACAGGAGAGTCAATCAAAGAGATGTTTCATTCAATCAATGAATTTTGTTCTTACATGGCAGCTGTGATTTGTATAACTTTGAGCTTTTTAAATTAAATACAAATACTCATAATACTAGATACAATCATGTAGACATCATTATTCATTTGCAAAGAATGGTAAAAGCGCTAATAATATATGTAATTTAAAGTAATATATTTTGACTTAACTATGAAACGAACATACATTCTGAAATGTCACTTAAAATTTGAGTTGCCAGCTAAATCATATGACTACTACCCAAAGTTGGTGGAAAACATAAAACGAATTTGTATGATTGCGTGTGACATGTAATGTCAAAATATCAGTGTCAAAATCATAAAATGTTGTACCAAAACATATTTCCGACGTAAATTTTACATTGTAAAAGGTCGTATTAAGATATTCGCAAATACATATTTTCCAGAGCAAAATCTACACTTTGGTATGACAACATTAGGCAGTGTTTGCGAAATAAATTAAAATTCTTGTGGAGTAGGTTTATTCAATCGATATGACGACACCAACTTTATAAATGAAAGGTGCCGTTGCTCGGATCACCAGTTGAACTTTACACTTGGGAAACGTTCGGCTACAGAGTTGGCCAACGTTCACCGCGATAAAACATCGAATATTGTAAACCTAAATAATATTTAACTCGCAAGTGTCGGTGAGTGATTTGATTACATAAAGATGCCGTGTCCGTTCTTGGGGTCGCTCAACCAAGCCTTCGTAAGGAATTACGGGGCCGTCTTGATGAAGCAATACGGAAGTTTTTGCCCCATAATGTCTCGAGGTTTCCGTTCCCTCGGCAACGATGAAACCAAATGTCCCTTCATTCAGGAGAACGCCATAATATCGGAGGCGCCGAAGGAGATGTCCGAGGACATAGTGGAGGCCTCGCCCCCGTACCAGTACGAGAAATTCTTCAACGAACAAATCAGCGCTAAAAAGAAAGACTACTCGTACCGTGTGTTCAGAAAGGTGTCGCGCCTGGCGGCCGACGGCATGTACCCGCAGGCCCTGGAGGGGCGGGACAACCGGCGCGTCACCGTGTGGTGCGCCAACGACTACCTCGGCTCTTCCCGCCACCCCGTCGTCCAGGACGCTGCCATCAATGCCATCAAGTCTTACGGCACAGGCGCCGGGGGCACCCGCAACATCGCTGGGAACTCCCAGATGACCGAAAAACTCGAAGCTGAAATCGCCAAACTGCACAACAAACCAGCGGCTTTGATATTCAGTTCGTGTTTCGTAGCGAATGATGCAACCTTGTCGACCCTTGCTAAAATCCTACCAGATTGCATCGTTTTCTCCGACGCTGGGAACCACGCTTCAATGATTCAAGGGATTAGAAACAGTCGAGCACCAAAGCATATATTCAGGCACAATGATCCGAGTCACTTGCGAAAGTTGTTATCTGAATCGCCAGCCGGCGTTCCTAAGCTAGTCGTATTTGAGACTGTTCACTCCATGAGTGGAGCTATTTGTCCATTAGAAGAGATGTGCAATATAGCACATGAATATGGGGCTTTGACATTTGTAGACGAGGTCCACGCGGTCGGGTTGTACGGGAAACAGGGTGCTGGGATTGGAGAAGAAAGAGGGCTTCAACATTTGATTGACATTGTATCTGGAACATTAGGGAAAGCATATGGGAACGTTGGAGGATACATTGCAGGGTCAACCCTACTGGTGGATACGGTCAGATCGCTAGCACCGGGATTCATCTTCACGACTGCACTACCGCCGCCGGTGTTAGCAGGATCCTTGGCTGCCATTAGACTCCTCGCCAGCGAAGAAGGGAGGAATTTGAGAGCGCGGCATCAGGCGATGGTGCGATACTTCAAGCTATCTCTGCTTATAGCTGGGTTACCGCAGTTGCCGTCTGTGAGCCACATCGTTCCCGTGCCTATAACGGGGGCGGACAAGGTGGCTCTGGTCGCCGAGTCGCTGATGAAACGGGGGCACTACGTGCAGGCGATCAACTACCCGACGGTGGCGCGCGGCGAGGAGAGGCTCCGCTTCGCGCCGGGGCCGTACCACACGCCCGAAATGATCGACAGCCTCATCACTGCCCTCACCGATGCATTCCACGAAAACAAAATAGGTTTCAACCAGTTCATGAAGAATGGCACTTGTCGGGAGTGCAGCATGGAGTACAAGGTGGATATAGCGTACGAGGAACCGCACAAGTATCCAATGCAAGTAGCGTAATTTGACCATGACCTGATTATCAGCTGAATTTTAAAGTAATTTTACGGTATGCAATGAAAAAATGACAAAAAAATGTTATGTGTTGTTGTTATAGTTTATTAATCAATTTATTATATATTACGGTTCGAGGTACATAGGGGAAATTAAAGAAGTGTCAGTATATTGAATGGTTTTATTCAGTCCCAGTATTTGATGAGGCCGTCCCAGCCCGCGGTGAGCAGCTTGCTGGGCTCGTGGGGGTGCCACAGCGAGGAGATGCACACTCCGTCGTGAGCCTTCCACTTTTTGTACAGTTTCGTCGTTTTCCAGTCCCATATGTAGCATTTTCCGTCAGCGTCGCCGGATACGAGATAGCTGAAACAACAACACCTGTTAGTGTGGGTGGAATTTGCAAAGATTTTTATGTAGATATATAATAGATTTCAATGGGTTTTAACCTAGTTGTTACCTACGAAGTCATAGTTCTAGTTAACGCAAAGGAAAACGCGATTTTATTTCTCGTCTAAACAGGATGTCAATTTAAAGTCGTACATATACAGGAACTAGATAGGTAGTCACTTGGGAAATCCAAGTAAAAAATGCCTTAAAAATTAATCGAAATTTTCCAAGTCTGAAAGTTGCTCCATTTTCATAATTGAAAGGTTTTCATACACATACTACAATTAATAACACATACTCTAGCAAAAGGTGTCGAGATATAAAGACACGATCACATGACGCCCCAATGACCTCGAAAGGCCAAGTGGATTGTTAAAAATAACCGGTGGGACGATGGTAGGGGGAACAGATCAACTATTACATAGGTACGTATAGAGGTCATGCAGTATAATGTTATCATGATATCAAACATTATCATGTACCTATCACGAATTAGCACGACCCGCCTGTTCAACGGTCAACCATTATCCATACTAATAACTATAATCTAGCTGTTGACCGCGTCTTCGCACAACGCAACACATGCTGAGTCAGAGCCTTTCCCCTGGCACGACACACGGCTACTGCGCTCTCGCGGGCTCCCAACGTCTTCTAGGCAAGAGAACAGTAAAAGTCCTATTGTGTCTCGTTGGGTGCCCGCGAAGCGTTCAGTTAATTTAAGCTAGTTTAGGTACCTTAAGTCATCTTTTAATTGCTTGTGAGTTTGTGTTGTGTCAGTGAATAAATGTCTATCTATCTCCGCCCGCATGAGATAAGAAGTTACCTATAAACCACCCGGAATAAATATTCTGAATAATGTGAAAACCGCATTAAAATCCGTTGCGCAGTTTAAAAGATCTAAGCGTACAGACAGACGCGGGAAGCGACTTTGTTTTATACTATTTATGGAGGAGGAGGGAAAGTCACTCTCTCTATATCTGCATGTTACTTCTAACGCCTAAACCGCTGAACGGATTCTGATATTTTGAGATATAGTGTAATAATAATAGACCCCTATAACTTTTAAACGGCTGAGGTAGGTACTAATAATAATTTTCGAGCACATTTAAGGTACATTAATTCTTCTGCATAGTCAGATTTCAAATCAGAGGCCGTGGCTCTGGCAAGATGACGCATATGATAAAATTTGGTGTAGATCTATCTCTAAACGAACCCTGAAGCACGACATAGACTACGTTTTCCCGCGATTCACTATTCCTGCGGGGAAAACTGATACCACGCAGGCGAAGCCGGGTGGAACAGTTCGTATACGTACTTTCTCTACACATTGTCTTCTATTACTTAATAAACAGTAGGTACCTAATAGATTAATTGAGGATCTATCACTTTTAATGGACTATCTAAAAGTGTTGCTGTTATTTAATGTAATCATCAACAGCCTATTAATGTCCCCACTGCTGGGGCTCAGGCCTCCCCTCTTGACGAGGGCGTTCGGGCTATAGTCCACCACGCTAGCCCAGTGCGGGTTGGTGGACTTCACATGCGCCTAAGAATTTCTTCTTCGGCGTATGCAGGTTTCCTCACGATGTTTTCCTTCACCGTTTGAGAGCAGTCAGTATATGTACTTAATGTAATCATTGACTATTATTTAATCTGTGTCATTGGTAGAGCGCGTTGGTGGCCGCAGTGATGTGAAGGTAGGTAATGCACAGACGATGATGCTGCCCATCATCTGTGTTTATCTTTACAGCCGACTCACACGACATCCACAGAATGACTGGGAGTGGTACTATTTTATTATAAGGGCGGCACGGTCAGATGCATGGCGGAGGTATTAAACACTGAAGTGGTGAAAGGATTTTTAAAGTTACACGGTTGATAGGCGACAACAAGATTGATTCGCGTAGTGTCATTAGTACCATTGATGGTACATACAAGTGACACAACATAGTACCCTAAATAAAGTAGGCACAAACATAGGGGTACAAACGTAGGAGTACCTACGTCGCAGTCACCCTGGGTGGGGCAAAAGTAATGACCCTATTTGGTTCATCAATAACTTCTTTTCTAAATTAGAAAACTAGAATTAGTTTTTATATATGCATATTTATGCCATGAAATTTCGTCGCATTAGGATTTGAATATGATATCTCTTAAATGGTGACCTCCAGAGTTGATGCACATTTGAGCCCATTTAAGACATTTTCCATAACTTGCTTAACACTTCCTGCGATATGTTCCTTATTTCTTGATGAATGTTATCTTTTAGGGCTGCGAGAGTCTGTGGCTTGTTCACATACACCAGAGATTTCAAATAACCCCAAAGAAAGAAGTCTGGACAGGTGAGATCGGGCGATCTTGCAGGCAAAGGCAAATCGCCAAAACGAGAGATAACACGGCCTGGAAAAGCGTACCTCAAGTCCATAGTGTCGCGCGCTGTTCTTGGGGAGCGAAACGGTCCATGTTAATTTTTAGTGAACTTTACATTTGTTTACTACACAATTTTCAATATCAGAATGGAATTAGATGTCAAATAATAAACATCTGTAATTTCTAATAGTGTCATTACTTTTGCCCCACCCGTTATGAGTAGAGCGATATACCTAAAAGGAGTTTGAGAGCGTCAGTGGCGTCGGGGATAAGACGCGGCCTATCATATCGAAAGGTCCGGAGTTCGATCCCCAGCTGGGCCATGTACCAAAGGGTATTTTCTCGAAAGTACATTTACTGACTGCTCTCAAACGGTGAAGGAATACATCTTGAGGAAACCTGCATACGCCAAAGAAGAAATTCTTAGCTGCATGTGAAGTCCACCAACCCGCACTGAGGCTAGCGTGGTGGACTATAGCCCGAACACCCTCGTTGAGAGGGCAGGCCTGAGCCCCAGCAGTGGGGACATGTTAATAGGCTGTCGATGATATAGTGTTGAGCGTATCTGAACCATTGCACGTTGCCATCAAAAACTTTTGGTAGCGGTGAGGTACGTGAAAAAATATTATGATTTTATGATCCTCGGCTCTTTGTCTGTAAACATGAAAGTCATAACAGCCGTGCGTGTTTATCTTTGTGCCCGTATGCAAAGTCGTAAAATCGAAATGGCGAGAATATTGGTCCACCAAATTCACAAGCAGAAATTGTCACCCAGAGAATAGATGATTTCTTTTCCTCATTGTACAGTCGACCGCACGTCAGTGGAAACACTTTGACCTTGAGCTGGCCTAGCCAGGGAGTTTTAATACTACGAGAGACAACTTATAAATTATAACATTAGTATGGATGGATATGGATTAATGATGTATGTGTTCGACATTACCTAAACGAGTAAATGACCTTTGTTAAAGAAGGCTAAATGTAAGGTCAACGGTGACTTTCGCAAGCGGCTCTGTATAATTCGGGCCGGTGTACCTTGTTTATTATATGGCTCCAACACTAAGGTTATTAGGCCAAATACAAAGTACAGGAAACATCGCAGAAGGGATTTAGAAGGAAATAGAAGAAATAATTAGATACCAATGCTATCGTAGTACGGTCGACCGCACGTCAGTGGAAACAAAACTAGTATAAACAGGTCTGTAACGGTAATAAAACACCCTATAGGCTAGGCCAGCTCAAGGTCAAAGTGCTTCCACTGACTTGCAGTTGACTGCACTAATATTATAAACGCGAAAATTTGTAAGGATGTTTGTATTGGATGTTTGTTACGATTTTACGCAAAAAGGGCTGTGGGCTGTGTCCAGCAGTGGACGTTGTAGGGCTACTATTTATGTACAAAAAAAGACAGTCATTACAGCACAGTTTAATGAAACCATGGTGACACGTAGTTATGCGTTTTCAACATCGTTTATGATTTCGTATCAAGGAAATTTCAATACGTAAGTAAACCTTTTATCTGTCGAATTGATTCGATACATTTTTTGTGGCTTATTCGATACAGGTGCACCACAATGAATTGTATTTGCCACGCGGTAATTAATTTTCTTTTTGCATTGACTATTCATTCTCCGATCCGGATTTCGGGTGTAGTCACGGGTCTTATCTGTTTTTTTAAATTACGAATCGTCCATTGTCTTCGAATTAAGTCAATTACACAAGATAAATGTCCCAATTTTGTCGTGATAATCAATTGTTACCTACTCGATAAAATTGTTCTCTAAATATTGTTGTGATAATACAATATACACTTTGATTTACAAGTTGATAATTGAAATCTATAAAATCCATTCCAACTTTTAGCGAATTAAAAAAAATTGATGTCATACATATTTTTACTAAAAGATTTTATCAAATAAATATAGGTAGGTAAGTAAAGTATCTCTTCCATTGTAAGATAAAATATACTGATTTCTCATAAGACTCTTATGAGAGTCTTCAAGACTTATCAAGGAAAATATTATTAAAAAATATGAAGACATCAATTTTTAAAAGTCGCTGCTATGGGAGGTATGTTTTTATGGCAAAACTAAACTATGGAAAATAACAGAAAACCTCTGATCACCATAAAAGATCCGTTTGATTTGAATATGTTAATGTTTTTGCGTCAAACGTCGAACGGAATCAAAAGCAATATTAAAATACATCAACTAAAACATCAAGTCACTGCGTAACAATGAGATAATATAGATTTAATCTTGAGGATTAAATAGAAATTCTGTATGCAGTTAGATTACGAGTCGTAGTTATCAAACTATAGGTTATATAACAATTTTACAGTATACTTCCACGGAGGGGAATAGATGGTAGGGTCGCCCCCGATAGGGAACAAGCGAATGGTCAAAAACGAGTGTAAGTAGAAAAAGGTTTTTCGCCCTTAGAGCGTTGAAAGAAAAACAGGCTTTTAATTTATACTTAATTAGATGTTTGCCGCGGCTTCGCCCGCGTGGAATAATTTTTACCCGCGGGAACCGTTTACCCCGATAAAAAGTAGCCTATGTGTTATTCCAGGCTATAAGCTATCCCTGTACCAAGTTTCATTCAAAATCCGTTCAGCCGTTCTTCAGTTATAAGTGGTCTAACTAACATGACTTTGTTGTATATATTAGAAAGAAAGAGAAAGAAGAAAAAAGAAGAAGAATATAATCAAGCTGAAGCTTTGTCTGAACGCTCTAATCTCTGGAACTACCAGTCGTATTAGAAAAAATCTTTTTGCATTCGATAGCCCAATTCTTGAGGAAGTTTTACAGGCTATTTAACAACACGCTACGAAAAACAAGTCAGAAACTGCTTATAAAACGCGAACGAAACCGCGGGAAAAAGCTAGTATAACTAACAAAAGGTGTAAGAAATGTGTGTACTTATAGTGGAGTCGATAGCTAAGCTGTGCACTTGAGACGAGGCCGAAAGGCTTGTGGAGAGAAAGCGGCGCGCGGCCGGTTCGAGTGTGTTGTGGTCACATGCGCGGGCGCATGGTGGGCGCGGCTCGACCGCGGTGCGGGCGGAGCGGGAGCGGGGAGCGTAATAAATGCATGCATACATACATACACGCACACACACACACTTAGACACATATATAGATATTCACATACACATATAGGTACATACTTATATATCTTGACGCTATGTCCCTCGCAGGCAGAAAGAACGGAGCGCCAAGTATTTTCGCTAATGTAAGTAGTAATGTTTAACCTCACAATGACCTCTCATGCTGTCAACTCAATTACGTTCATGAGTTCGTTAGCTCGAAGGGAAAAATAACAGAAAACTCTGTAAAAAAAATTAAATTTTATTTCTATTTTTTTAACGATATTTATAAAATAATTTTAACGATATTTTTTTAACGATAACTATAAATGTATAATTAATTGGCAAATTCGAGTGTCCCGTTGCTAGCCACTTATTCTTATTCTTAGACGGGGGTAACAGTCCCTGCACTGACTCCACGAAGACGGGAGTTTTGTGCAATTCTCCCCGGGCCATCAGTCCAGCCATACCAACTCCTTGAAGTAATGGAGTAGGACTTCTGGCTGACGGCAGCACTGTTGCAGGTTGCTCGTTGCCGAGAGGTCGGGATCTATTGCCAGCCCCGTTTCGGATCTGATTTCCTGTGTTACGGGACAGTGAAGCACCGCATGCTCCACCGTCTCGCTCTCATGTGATGACCAAATTGTGCATGTGTTTGTTCAGGTTACAATGCCCTGTTATAATGCCGACCAGGAGTCTGAGGTCGCTTCGATTACGTTCGAGTGTCCCGTTGCTAGCCACTGGACGGCAGTGTTGGTGGGCTAGCTATCTTAATTATTAAATTATTGAAATTTGACTTACAAACACTGTATTTTACTTATTTTGACGTTTTCGATTTATTTATTCTGACATGTTGATGTGATGATTATGTTATTTAATTTATTTTATGTAAAAATATTAAACTTGTTTTTCGAAATAAAAAGAATTTAATTTTAATAATACTCCCTCTACATACATACATTAACCCTCTTTTTCATGACGGGGCATACTGTAATAAACAGTAACATATTAAATAATTTCGCGTTAAAAGTTATCGCATGTTATTCCAGGATATAAGTTGTCACCACGTACCAAGTTTCATCAAAATCCGTTCAGCCGGCTGCGATTGGGCGAGAAACAAACATCCGTGCGCAATATCACACAACATTATTTGGTTATTTATACTAAACTTCACTTAATAGTACCTACCTTTTTACATTGTAGTAAGTAAATTTATGGTAATCTTGCCACGCCTAAAAATTACATGCAGAAGTACTTATGAAGGAACAATCGCATTAGAAGTACCCACCTAACGATCGCTTGCAACTACGTAGAAGTATTTAAATTGCGGCCGAATAACAAATGTAGAGCAAAAAAGGTAATTATATACAGGGGGATAAAAAACTCGCCAATACTAAAAATTCAAATTCTGATTATTGTCCTCAACAAATTCATGAGCGATTTTTTTTCCTTCAATATCGGAAAACATCTAAATTCTAAATCAACTTACAACAACAATAAATAAAATATAGCATATTTTGCTGCCATAGGTAGTAGGGAGATTTTTTCCGCAAATATCTCAATAAAAACGATTTCTTTTTCACGAGATCCAGTGATTAAAAAAAATACATACCTACAACTCATACAAAATAAGTCCAGCAATTCAATTTGCATGGAGAGTCAAATTTCATTTTCATAATCTTAAAAAACTTGAACGAAAATTAACATTGACAATACTGGCTTAAAGCTACATACTCAGGCGCTTTCGGCGGTTTAGGACTACAATTAAAGACGACCACAATTAGAAAAAGACCACTTCTAGAAATTGCCATTACATATATTGAAATGCCATGCTCTTACGTCATGCGCGGTACGAAATGTTTTGAATGCGTTCGATATCGATTTGAATGATGTTAGGCGTGCCGTACACGCTAGGTTTTGCTGTCAGTTTTACCACAGTCAAGACGATGACTGTCGGATGAATGATCAAGCAATGCGGTGACTGATAAAAATCTCCATACTTTGATCCCAACTATCAGTCACGACTGATGGAATTGAATGACGCTTGCATGATTGTCTACAGCACGCCTGTGTTTCGTAGCGACAGCGTTCAAGGAAGCATTTAGATTGTTTTACATCGGACGAACTCCCCTGAGCTGAGAGTATTTCTAGATAGATCCTGTATGTTAGCCTGTAAATTATCGCGTGATTGATTGATAACAGTAATTGCTGTTATACGATGATGTTACGTTGTTTCTAGCGCACGCATCCGCCTGCGCGGGCGCCGCGCCGCGGCCTCCCGCGGTCACGTGACCCCGAGTTGCGTTACGTCACACGCTTTGGGTCGTAACCGACGCTGAGGTCTTGGACTATATAGCGCTAAGAACCGCGATGAGTCTGATCAACAGAGGTCCACCGCTGGGCCAGCCTGGTGGACTTTGCCCATGTTACAAGGGTGGCACGTGTTATAGGCTGTTGGTACGATTAGAATTGTAGAAAGCAGTTGTTGACAGACAACCCTAATTCCACGCTAGAAACATAGAATCTTCGCGATTAGTCTGGCCGACAGAGGTCCACCGATGGGCCAGCCTGGTGGACTATGCCCACGCTATGAGGATGGAACGTGTTATACGAGTAGAATTCTAGGAAGCAGTTGATGGCAACCCCAATTCCATTTTTTTTAAAACATGCCAGAGGCATAGAATCCTTTTTTGACTTTTAGGTCTAGTCCCACTGTTGGTGTCCAAGTTTCGACGCCGTAGGTGATTGCGGGTAAGACGCACTGAGTCAGTCATTGTGGTCAGATATGACGTCACTTCCCTCGGGCTAAGACGTATTTGAAGTCAAAATTTTAGTTATAGCTAATACATGTTAATTGTTGAGTAATAAATAATGAGTTTATTATGTTAACTGGTTTCACGACAATGTTGTAAAAATCCAGTTAAATCCAGTTTATTAACGCGTTTTAGAGTAAACAACAAAACGTCGTGATGCATGCCATCTGGATTGCATAACTGTAACTTAAGTTTATATATTATTTGTATATGCCATTATTTTTTAGCACGCGCGCAACTGATTTTTAATATAATATACAAGGTGGAATAAAAAGCATTCGAAGATTTTTAAGAAAGCACTTGTCTGAGCGAATCGAACCGGACAAATGTGGAAAAAAAACAAACGAGTTAGCAAGCTCAAGTGGCAGTGGTCAGGTCACATTTTTCGCAGAATCGACGGCCATTGTGAAGACCGCGGGTGCGTACGCGCAGCGTGGGACGCAACCAGGTGGACCGACGACCTGAAGAAGGTGGCCGGAAGCGTTTGAATGCGGAGGACCGAGTGTGGTGGCGTTCATTGGGGAAGGCCTATGTCCAGCAGTGGACGTTGAGGGCCTGACATGATGATAAATCAAAAGGGTCCATCATAAGAATCAATTCCTTCTAACAAACATAGTCCCTTAAATTAAAGGAAGACCATGAAATTTAACATTTTATTAACAAAGGTCTTCCTAAAAAGTCAAGTTTAAGCCATAGGGGTCATTATTGACAAGTATGATTAGTACAAATAAATGAATATCATCAACAGCCTTTTAACATGTCCCCACTGCTGGGGCTCAGGCCTACCCTCTCAACGAGGGTGTTCGGGCTATAGTCCACCACGCTAGCCCAGTGCGGGTTGGTGGACTTCACATGCACCTAAGTATATGTTCTTCGGCGTATGCAGGTTTCCTCACGATGTTTTCCTTCACCGTTTGAGAGCAGTCAGTAAATGTACTTAAGTTTCGAGAAAAAACCCATTGGTACATGGCCCAGCCGGGGATCGAACTCCGGACCATTCGATATGATAGGCCGCGTCTTATCCCCGACGCCACTGACGCTCTCATAAATGAATAATAAAATATGATCTTTCATTTTGCTAAAGAACATTTTAAATTGATGTTAAACCGTCTTAAGTCAAAATGTAGTCATAAATAAAACGTGAAATTACATTTTCGTGTTTGGGTGAATCACGTTGAGATTATAGACTATTACTATAATGGTACTAGTGCCGAATAGATAAGATTATACCCGTGTGCCATCACGGCTATCACTTTACGGAATGACATAAACATTACTTATCTAGTACGTATACATAGAAATAAATTTACAAAAAATATATTAAAAATACCGACTGCTTTATAAAAGATCAGACAGTACAATTCCGGCGGTCCTATCGTTTTGGGCGATTTCTTCATACATACACATAATTGACTGGCCTGTTGGCGTAGTGGTAGTGACCCTGAATACTGCGCCAATGGTCGTGGGTTCGATTCCCACCCAGGTACAACATTTGTGTGATGAGCATAGCTGTTGGTTTTCGGATTCTGGGTGTTTGTATGTATTTAAGTATTTATTTAAAAGTATTTATGTATGTTTATCAGTTGTTGGGTACCCATTTACAAGCTTCGGCTTAGTTTGGGACTAAACAGCCGGGTGTAGATTTGTCCCAACATTATTATTATCATACATTTTGAGTGTTGCTAGGTGTTATCATTAAGAAACTTAATTAGATGATTAGCAGAAAATGAACACAATCACAATGATACAGCACTGACTTGCAAATCCTTCAATGACAATGCAAATTAATAAAGCACGCCATTACAATAATATGTAAAGTATATAGGACAGTATGTAAAGTAATGTAGGTAATTTGATTAAAATATGTATGGTAAATAAGCAACGCGTATCATTTAAAAACAATGGATGTCAATAGGCCGCAACGTACAGTCTGGTATCAAAGTAACTTAATGTTTCATTAAGTAAAAAATATAAATAATTAACAAAAGTGCCAACATTACGAATAAAGGAAAGGAAATACTGGCTCTTTGAAAAGGGGTTTACAATTTGAACAGAGGGAATTCCAGATGAAAAATAAGATAAGCGCGATTTAATTGGTCAAGACAATTGGTTGGCTTTTTGTCGGGATTTTGTCGGAGACGGTTGTATTTTTTATTTAGTTTTCCTAAAAAATATATATTGTAGGTTTTGGTGTATATCTGTGATAGTTTTATATGCAACAAGTGCCTATTAAACTGTATATTTTGCGGGATAGTCAAATAAAAGCATGTAACGACTCTACCGAATTGTTCCAAATTGTCCCTTGTTAAATCGCCACTAAACCTACTATCAGTTTAGTGCGGTGCCAACTGCAGTGTGGATCACCAAATGGCACTAGTTGCCAGAGGCCGTACTGCGGTATAATGTATTCGTAAAACTACGATTTGGCCTATAAGGACTTGTTTCCAACTGGCCGTTAAACCATTAAAAACAACAATCAAGACAAAGTATGACAATGATAGGTGGTGTAAACAACAACATAAAGTTTATTCGCGGGAAAAGCAAATTAATAACCACAATATTGTTATATAATGGATTTCCGCAAAGTAACGCCTGATACAATTAAATACAGTATATTTTTCGCTAGTATTATTATTATTTTGTAATTTATAAATTAGTAAATTTTGACCAAAACATTTTGTTTAGAATAGTAATTTGCATGATATTATTTATAAATTTAGACTTGTAAAATTTATTTTTACTTAATATTAGAATTGTAATTTAATTTCTGTATTACTTACTATATATAACAACATAAAGTTTATTCGCGGGAAAAGCAAATTAATAACCACAATATTGTTGAATAATATGACGTATTACCCCGTGATATCATTTTGGTACCGAGCAACAATCTCAACAAAAAAGGTGTTTTCTTAGAAACCGATCAAAGTTGCCCCACTGTGTATTTTCCACTACGTGACATTGGCGGAATTATTGTGCCTTACACAATACAAAAGGCCAATATATATTTTAAAAAAGACATTACCCGGCGGAATAACTAGCTAGCTGTCGTAGTCGTATCGTAGTTAAGGAGTTAAACACAAGCGGCCTTGTGAATTATACACAAGCGGCGTTGTGAATTATACACAAGCGGCGTTGTGAATTATACACAAGCGGCGTTGTGAATTATACGCAACCGGCGTGTCTAGTACGTACCTCATGTCGGGCGAGAAGTCTACGGAGCACGCGTACCCGGCGACCATGTGCCCGGCGAATGTCTTCTTGCGGTTCATCTTGAACCGGTTGAGCGCGCTGAACACGACCACCTTGTTGTCCATGGACTGGCACGCCAGCCACTTGCCGTTGGGCGCGGCCGTCACCGCGGGCAGCGAGTGCATCGACGGGTCCGCGATGTACTTCATGTCCACGGGTATGTCCCTGCGGAACGAGCGCTGCGTTAGTTTAACCGCCATGTCATTGAAGTGATCAATGACATTAGGTTTATCAAGGTTTGACATTGAAAGGGTTTATGGGGTAATTTTCAACAAGTAAACATCTATCAGATCGATAAAAATTGAGTGGTTTCCTAGTTTCACTGGGTTTTCGCTGGTCATACTCCTGCACTGTATATAATACTAGCTGACCCGACAGACAGTCGTTCTGTCAAAAGCAAGTATCTACAATTCCAATTTTCAAGTTACTGTCTTAAAAGAAATCGATACTCCTGTACAAATTTTCACCCCCCCCCCCCCCCCCCACCCCTCCCTTTCCTTAAAATGAAAATTGTTTATTAGGCTACCAATAAAGTGATTCCTTAACTAGGTTGAGGTCTTCTATTAAGTGGTAAAACACCTGTACCAGAAGGCCCCGCTCTTCCATAGCCATGGTATGGTTTTAAAGTATTAACTTATTATTAATTATATTATATTATATATACTTAATTTATACATATTAAAACAAACTAAGATAAAATAATCCAACTAATGACAGCAGGTAACAATAATTTTATTATAACAGGTGTTTATTCTATTTTAGTATTTACTTAAGAATAGTTATAGTGTTCATACAATATTAAATTTATAGTGGTGGATGTGTGTGTGTATTGGTGTTGGTGTGAAAGCATGTTTCCTTTAGGTGATGTAGCGCAAGAGCGATTCTACATCGTCATAGTCAATAGTTTTTAGCCAATCTGTTACAATTTTTCTGCATTCTGCGTGTTTCTTTGTGTATATATCAGTTTTTTTATTAATTTGATTGTTTATATAGGTTGACAGTTTTTAGTATTGATAATAATAATAATAATAACCCAGAATCCGAAAACCAACTGTTATGCTCATCACACAAATGTTGGTCCCGGGTGGGAATCGAACTCACGGCATATTGGCGCAGTAGGCAGGGTCACTACCACTACGCCAACAGGCCAGTCAAAGCCAGGTCAGTCAGCGAAAGCAGTTTTGATGTTGTGTACTGTAGCTACAATGTCTTTACGTCTTTTATCCAGAATTTTGGGATCGACAACAAGTGACTTGTGCTTTTTTATTATTGTGCGTACGATATATAGTTTTCTTACCGATAATACATCACATGTAGCATAGAGCGTTTCAGTTGGAAAAATTGTGGTCCAAAGTGCATAATCTTTAGTAGCACCCGCTGTGCTCTTTCCACTTCTAGGAATTTGGATTTTAATGCCCCTCCCCAAATGGGAATGCAGTACCCTATAATAGATTCAACCAGTGCCACATACACTTTGTTTAGCAGGGGTTTTGAAGCTGCGTGCCTTAAAGTTTTAAAAATCCAAATCAACTTTCTAACTCGGCTACTAACTTGTTCAATTTGTGCATGCCATGATAGCCTTTGATCGATCATAATTCCTAGGTATTTGGTAGTGTTCACTTTACAAATGCTTGGACAAAATGTGAATATACATAAACCTGTCCTTATTATTTATGATAGCTGTTGCCCGCAGCTTCGCCCGCGCAATAAGTTATTCCCGCGGGAACAGTTTACCGCGGTAAAAAGCAGCCTTAAGTTATTCCAGGATATAAGCTACCACAGTACCGAGTTTCGTCAAGACCCGTTCAGCCGTTCTTGAGTTATAAATGGTGTAACTAACACGACTTTGTTTTATATATTTATGTATGTATATGTGTGTGTACTGACCACTCCCAGACGCGCAGGCTCTTGTCGTCGGAGGTGGTGACGAACCGCCGGTTCTCGTCGACGAAGGTGATGGTGTTCACGGCGCCCAGGTGCCGGTCGTACTCCTGCACTATCTCGCCGCTGCGAGTGTCCCACTGCGCACACGCAAATATACAACATAGACTTGTATACAATAAACATACTTGCGTGTTAAGTGTGTGATATACTATGTATATTATACTCTGTACGTGTATATTACACTCCGTACGTGTATATTTTATTTTTATTTTATTTTTATACTCACAAAATCAATTGTTAACTTATTATTAATTTTAATGATTTATTAATTTTATAAAGAGGATTATTTGTTAATTATTTATTTTTTAACACTACGATTATTAGGATTATTTGTTAACACTGAAATTGACATAGGTACTGCTTTGACATTAATATTAATTGTTAATACATTTTAAGTCTATATAATTATTCTAGAATTAAGCTATTGTTTTATGCATTGTCACCTTGGGACTCTACCTGTAGACATGTATTTTGTAAATTTAAAATAAATGAATTGAATATTATACGTTATACGTGTATACAATGCGGTGTACATGTATATTATAATCCGTACGTGTATATTACACTCCGTACTTGTATATTACACTCCGTACATGTATATTACACTCCGTACTTGTATATTACACTCCATACTTGTATATTATAATCCGTACGTGTATATTACACTCCGTACTTGTATATTACACTCCGTACATGTATATTACACTCCGTACTTGTATATTACACTCCATACTTGTATATTATAATCCGTACGTGTATATTACACTCCGTACGTGTATATTACACTCTGTACGTGTATATTACACTCTGTACGTGTATATTACACTCTGTATGTGTATATTATACTCTGTACGTGTATATTATACTCTGTACGTGTATATTACACTCTGTACGTGTATATTACACTCTGTACGTGTATATTACACTCTGTACATGTATATTATAATCCGTACGTGTATATTATACTCTGTACGTGTATATTATACTCTGTATGTGTATTGTATAGTATACGGTGTCGTGTATACTAGGGGGTGCACGTGTGTATACTGACGCATATGATCTTCTTGTCGGAGGTGCCCGCCACGAAGAGGTGCTGCTTGTCCGTGTCGGGGTGGAACTTGGCACAGTAGGGCACCTTGCGCGAGGTGAAGCGCGCCGCGCACGCGCCCGTCTCCGTGTCCCACAACTTTATGTAGCGATCGTACGCTGCAAGTGCACACAATACAGAGCTTTATATATGACTGGAATGTTCGCTTAGTTAGTAGTGACCCTGCCTACTACACCAGAGGTCGTGGACTGGAGGCAGTGGACGTCTACAGGCTGATATGATGATGATGATGAACATTGAGATAACAGACAGATGAGATAATTTCTAGTGTCTGTACAAGCTTACCTCAAAAAGTACCTTACCGAGTGCGAAATGAAATTTCATACAATATTTCGCACCAGGGTCCAGAAAGTTCGATTTTTGAAACTTATTTCGAGTGTGAAATGGAACTTTTTGCTCAAGGTAGTAGAACAACATTGACGTACCGGCCGAGAGGAACTGTGTGCCGGGGTTGTTGAAGTTGACGTCCCTGACGGCCTGCCGGTGCCCGAAGTACGTCCGTATACATCGCCGGTCTCCGTACACCTCCCATATCTGCAACAAATATACAATTATACATGCAAGTCCCTTAGATTCTTTTGACACAATCTCGTTCTAATAATCTAAATCATCATCATCATATCAGCCTGTAGACGTCCACCTCTGGACAAAGGCCTCCCCCAAGGATCTCCACGACGACCGGTCCTGCGCTAACCTCATCCAGCCGGGTCCCGCGACCTTCACCAGATCGTCGGTCCACCTTGTGGGTGGCCTTCCCTGAGTCTTCCGATACGTGGTCGCCACTCGAGAACGTTTCTGCCCCAACGGCCGTCAGTTCTACGAGCGATGTGCCCAGCCCACTACCACTTCAGCTTCGCAATTCTTTGAGCTATGTCGGTGACCTTGGTTCTCCTGCGGATCTCCTCATTTCTGATTAGATCTCGCAGGGAAACTCCGAGCATAGCTCTCTCCATAATACAAGTTCTAATACTAGTGGTTCTGTGAGAACAGTAGACCTCGCCAGCCCATATAAACCAAACCTGAAAGAAACGAACAGAAGTCAAGTTTGCAGTTGGAGGCAGATTAAGTACTGAAGTGTCAAAAACTTGCATTTTAAAGCTACTGTCATCATCATCATATCGGCCTTTCAACGTCCACTGTCGGCCACCTTCTTTAGGTAGTCGGTCAACCGGTTTCTAGACCGCTACCGTAGCCAGGAATAGTAGGGCTACCGGGAACTGGGGGCATTGGTATTTGGACGTGGTTCATCCGGGAGTTTTACTGGCAACATTACTGTAAATAATTGTATTATGGGATTTTTTGGCGGGAGCCGAAGTGTCATGTACAATATACAATTTTATTTTTCTAAAATATGTATTTTGCTGGTTTTAAAGTAAAATTGTAATAGTATTCGACTGGCCTGTTGGCGTAGTGGTAGTAACACTGCCTACTGCGCCAAAGGTCGTGGGTTCGATTCCCACCCGGGACCAACATTTGTGTGATGAGCATAACTCGTTGGTTTTCGGATTCTGGGTGTTTGTATGTATTTATTTAAAAGTATTTAAGTATGTTTATCAGTTGTTGAGTACCCATTTACAAGCTTCGGCTTAGTTGGGACTAAACAGCCGTGTGTAAAATTGTCCAAACATTATTATTATTATTATTTAAAATAAAAGCGTTCAACAGCTCTTTCAGCTCGCACCAAAATGGACCGAATTCTCAATTACAGTTGTAAGTGAGATTCGCCGACTAACTCTAGTCGTGCCCTATTTTTGTGGAGGCCGCGCTGTAACTTTGTTTTTTTTTTCAAACTGTGATTGGCCTAAAAGAACTTAGTTGCCAGGGCCGTAAACCCCAATAAAAAAATGTTAATAGTGATATTTTTTCTAAAAGCCTGCGGATGGCAGCGGGCGGGGAGCGGGTGTGGTGGCGTTCAATGGGGAAGGCCCGTCCAGCAGTGGACGTCGAAGGGCTGGTGTGGGTGTGTGTTACCTTGACCCTGCAGTCCATGCCGGCGGAGAGCATGAGGTGCGCGGTGGCGGGGAACCAGCGCACGGCGGCCACGCCCTTCGTGTGACCCTTCCACGTGTGGATGTGCGCCTACAACATACATAAACACACGTATACTATACGTACAAGAAGAAATGTATTGAGCTCGTAGAACTGACGGCCGTTGGGGCAGAAAGGTTCTCGAGTGGCGACCACGTATCGGAAGACGCAGCGTAGGCCTCCCACAAGGTGGACCGACGATCTGGTGAAGGTCGCGGGACCCAGCTGGATGAGGTTCGCGCAGGACCGGTCGTCGGGGAGACTGATATGATGATGTAGGATAAAAATATAAAGACATAGGGCGCCGTGAGTATGCCCAGGCTCTTAAAATTTTCTCTTAAAAAGAGCGAGGGGTAGTCTTCCCGTAGCACTGGTGTTAGATGCCTGTGTACCGAACCTGTCTGTTCGCTAGCATATAAGTATCCTTAATTGAGACTATTAATTATTATTGTGAACATTATAATTTGTGACGTGATAAGCAATATACTTTCTTGTGCCGAGTACCCAGCACAATGGACTCACCACCAAGACCCGTGTCTGGTGACAGTCGCGTGGCAGACAGACCACCTTCCCCGACATATGAATAGGTGAATATGATTAGATATTACTATCGACAATCTGATCGCCTTGCCAGTTTTAAATGTTAGTTGCTTGCATGTGGCGACAGTATAGCTAAGCCCTTTTCGCTCGCTATTCTATTGTTTAGCGAGGACAATGGCCTGAGCAGCCGTTCACTTAGCGCTTAGTAGCACGCAATAATAAACCTTAAGGTGGTAAGACGGGAAGTTCGTCCATGTTACCTTGGGCAGGAAGCACTTGTCCGGCGGCGCGTCGCTGCGCAGTTGCGTCTCGCCGCGCGGCGCCTCGATCCACGACCGGCCCTGGTAGTCCGTCGCCTTGTCCACTATAAATCACACAAACAAACATCCTCCATTAACATCGGAAACAATCACATAAAAAATAACAACTATGGAGACAGATGTCAAATCCAAGTAGAGTGGTATAGTTAAACCAAGTTATCTGCGAAGTGGCAGAATCAGGACGTACGCAGAATGTCATTCGGCCGTCAGCTCAGTTCAAAATACATAGAACTAGCTTTTTCCCGCGGCTTGCACGATGTTTTTCCCGTGTACATTGTGAAACAGCGCCCTCTATGTAGGCGTTTTGTTACTTAGGGGGTATTAGCGGACGCCCCGCGACTTTGTCCGCGTTAAAAAGTAGCCTATATGTTATTCCAGGATATAAGCTATCACTGCACCAAGTTTCATTCATCAACATCTGTTCGGTAGTTTTTGCGTGAAAGAGTATCAAACATCCTCACATCCTTACAAACTTTCGCCTTTATAATATTAGCAGAATGACGGGCATGGGACGATGGCAGAGCCACTCTTCAGTTCACAGATAACTTGGTAAGTCTATATAAGTGAGAGGCGGGCGGCGACGCCGCTGCTCTGTGAGTTTTGACTATCTAGCGTATCATCAACAGCCTATTAACATGTCCCCACTGCTGGGGCTCAGGCCTCTCAACGAGGGCGTTCGGGCTATAGTCCACCACGCTAGCCCAGTGCGGGTTGGTGGACTTCACATGCGCCTAAGAATTTCTTCTTCGGCGTATGCAGGTTTCCTCACGATGTTTTTCCTTCACCGTTTGAGAGCAGTCAGTAAATGTTCTAGCGTATCCATATCCGTATATTATATAGCGTACACGAAGCACCATCTATCTATGCGCTACAAACATGTATACGATACGTAGACTGTTAAAGTCATACATAACCCTCTCGACTTCACCGTAATCGGATTAAAATGTTATAACAACTTACAGTGGAATATAGATTTCTCCTCGATGGGTTTGTCGTCGTCCACTTTGCCTTTCTTCTGTCGTTTCGCCACTATCTCCTCCAGCTCCTTCGCTTCGTCGCCCTCCGGTTTCATCACCCTGTCGATATCGTAACACACAACAGTGTTATAACTTAAATTCCTTCGTTGCTTAGTTTGAGCATCAGTCTCTTATTATACACTAACACTAGCCGATTTATATGTTATTTCAAAAATTTTAACGCATTCTAATCATACCAGTTTCTTAGTTTTAAAGTTTGTCAATAGATGGCGTTAGGTGTATTTTACACCCCGCTATCATTTGGTTCTTCGCAACATTATGTAAGTTAAGCGTGCAAATTATCCACCATATTTTACCTCTAGAGGTGTGTCAGGATCGCGATACTTGGCGCTCCGTTCTTTCTGCCTACACCGCCCCCTGGCGGTCATAGCGGGAAGATATGTATGTATGTATGTATTTTACCTCTTTATTATTAGTATAGAATAAGCATATCATTAAGTTTTTAAGCACCTGTGTATATTGGATTATGGGGAAATAACTTTACTTATTTTAAGAAATGGTTGGAGATTGTGATTAGGTGTATATTCATGTTTGGATTTAGATAAATGAAATTAATTGTTAGTATATTGGTAGGTATATTCGTTTTTATAATTTTTATTTGTATATAATTTATATTATATATTTGTATATAAAAATTATATCATCAATCTAATAATTTGTCATGAAATGAACAAGCTTAATATGTCGTCAACGTCTTCTAAATATAAACGTGTAACTAACCATTGTTAGTCATTTACATGAAAAATTAATGATTAGGATCCCTACGATTTTGAAAACTTCGCGATGTAATGCAATGAGTATTACGTATTAAGCTGCCCATTAGCAGAGACAGCTGTTAGTGAAAAAAAGGGAATTTTCAGAAAACGGCAAAAAAGACGTTTAACAATTAATAATGACAATTAATACACTTTCTTCACGGATTCAAGAATTATAATTCATTCATTAACTAGGAAACCAGTTTTGCACTGCTTTTGCCAATTTTTTCGTATCATGACAATGGTAGTGGTTATGTTATGTTGCGTCTTGTTAGATGCCTCGTTATCATAATGATTTATTTATCCTTTTTTAATTAGTTTCTGATTAAATGTCTAAATCATTACCTTCTCTCGCCAACGTAGCCTCCCCAGGGCCCAAGGAAGCCGGTGACGTCTTCAGGATTGTCATTCTTGTTCCGTTTCTTCTTGTCCAGTGGCCTTTTCTTGATTGTCTCAAACACCGATTTGCCTTCCGTTTCCACTGGCGGCGCTACCATTGCTGACACTGGAATTAAATGACACATAGTCTTAGAAAATAATTCATGTAAGATATGTGGGATAATTTATTAGTTTGTTATGGTAGATTTAATTTTGTTAATTGTCATACTTTAATTCAATTCAAATAATTTAATTCAGACTTTGTCCATAGATAATATTAGTAACATACGAAAAGACCTAAAACTATGTTATTAAGTAAAATAAAAGTGACACAAAAGAAACAAGACATTATAATCTTAATTATTTCTTTTTACTTTAAAGTAGTTTTATATAATACAGGAATTAGCAACACAGAGTAAATGAAGGAGCCATAAACTGT
Source organism: Metalampra italica (assembly GCA_949699065.1). Classification (NCBI taxonomy): domain Eukaryota; kingdom Metazoa; phylum Arthropoda; class Insecta; order Lepidoptera; family Oecophoridae; genus Metalampra; species Metalampra italica. The sequence goes on along the minus strand of OX452979.1, from coordinate 10,388,524 downwards.
TTCTTCTATCTACTATTCCCACATTTTTTTCTATTTCAAAAAGAATTATAATTTTCAATAAAATAAAACATTAAAGAAAGATGAATAGAGAACTATTCTTTCAATAGAAGTCTTTTGATGAGCGCTAACGTCAGATACTTTGTTATATATTCTTCTTTCGTTGACAAACTGACAAACTTCTTCTAGAATAGTCCTATGTAAAAACTGTATTTAATTATCAAATTGCACACTACAAGGTTTATGTCTTACAGTAAACAACATATTTAAGAGCTATGTTAACATATTATAAAAATGCAATGAAATATATATGAATATGACAATGCTTCTGCATTGAAGAAACAGTGCTTTGAAGTTTGTACCTTAAAATAGGTTTTTTCTATTATCTATGATATCTTTAGTTAGGTTTGGAATTAAATAGCTTACCCACAACGGCGTCCGCAATTGGTTCATCATTATTAGTTGACGGATCTATTGCATAACCATAACTTGTGAACGTTCTCCTCTGGTTTTCAAACTGAAAGTCACTTATGTGTGCCTTCTCAACGAAGCCTGAGAGCATATTTCTGGTAGCCTTCATCTGTTGTGTCTGGAATGGGTTCTCCGGACCAAATGAGGGTGCAAATAGTTCTTCGTATTTAGGGTTGTGCATTAACTCTTGATTGTTCGGTAATAAGACTCTTGTGTCATCATTGTTCTGAAAAAAACAAAATATAAAATTATTCTTTAATAAATTATAGGCTGAATTTATTATTATTGTAGTTTAATAAGCGGGGTTATGCCGCTGAGTGAATAATTTTGTAATCAGAACCACCTGCATAGGGTTAAATAAAAAGTTATTTTTAGACCAATTAGTATTAGGGTCTAAAAACCACACGACCCCGGAATAACCATTAGGTCATTTCCTATTGCTCAGGTTGTTCTAAGGTTCAAAGAGCGTCAGTGGTGTCGGGGATAAGACGCGGCCTATCATATCTAAAGGTCCGAAGTTTGATCCCCGGCTGAGCCATGTACCAATGGGTTTTTTCTCGAAACTTAAGTACACTTACTGACTGCTCTCAAACGGTGAAGGAAAACATCGTGAGGAAACCTGCATACGCCGAAGAAGAAATTCTTAGACGCATGTGAAGTCCACGAACCCGCACTGGGCTACCATGGTGGACTATAGCCCGAACGCTTTCGTTGAGAGGGTAGGCATGAGCCCCAGCAGTGGGGACATGTTATTAGGCTGTTTTAAGGTTATATAAACAAATATGTTATGAAAAGTTTATCTTACCGTGGGCATGACGACTGGGGCAGCGCAAATTTCCATCTTTTTAGCTAAGGACAGTCCAGGGTCCACGGGTTTTAGATGAGTCAACAAACCCTCGTTACTGTGAAGTTTCGCACTCTCTGTATCTGCATTATCTTCGTCTTCGGAACTGCTGCCGTATTTCTGTATATTCAGCATTTTTAAAAGTCATCTGTGGTTCATATACATTAGAAATATTCTAATCTAAATACTGTAATTCTTTAAAGTAAATATTCCCACAATTTTCACAAGTTTTGTTGACATCACGCACAAACGAACGAACCACGAATGAATGAAATGAATAAAGAATGAATCACAGATAAGAAATGAATGAAATGAATGATGACAGACGTGACGCGTGTATCCGAAGTTTTCATTGCCAATCACCATAGACAAACTACGTTTTTTATTGATTAGGTTTTAGACAGTTGCAATTTGTCAAATTATAACGTTATATTGCGTTAAATAACCGTTAAGTTAATGTTTTGACAATGATACCAACTTGACAAAAAAAATCTATTCTGATTTCTGATAGTCAGGTGACAAGATCTTAGGACAGTGTAATTTCTCAAATTATTCAGGAAAACAAACTAGAACCCCACAAAAATGGCTTTGGCTGCAGCAGTGAAAGGAAAATTGATCAGCGTTATCGGCGACGAGGTAATTATGTCTACTTTGAGTTTATAATTAGTATATTCATCGTGCGCAATTCACACTTCAATTTCTTTGTGTTCTTGAAAATTAAACTACTACAAGGTATCTTCTTATTTCCAGGACACTTGTGTGGGGTTCCTCCTGGGCGGCATTGGTGAAATCAACAAAAACAGACACCCAAACTTTATGGTTGTCGATAAAAGTAAGCAGTCTATTTTTCGATGTTTATTTCATTCCATTGAATACCTTCTTACGCCCTGATGATAATCAAACAGAACTTTGATTCCGCCTGTGAAATTACCCAGTTAATTTTTAAAAAGATTTTTAAATAAAAGATGATTAAAGAATTTTTAGAAAGAAAGAAAGAAAAGAAGAAAGAGTTAAGGAATAAATTACCAATAAGAATGAACCTTTGCACAAATATCATATTTAAAATATGTAATATAATTATATAATATATTATAATCAAATATATAACACCACACATATACACACGCATATACACGCACACACTCATAAACATACAGACTGTCTAGGTATGATAAATGTATATTGCAGTAAAATTTAGCATATTGTGAATCCTCTTTATTGGCAGTATGAGCAATGTAACCTTTAATAATAATTACCTATTTTTTCTAAGTGCTGAGGATTTTTAACCGAACCCTCTTGTTTCCCCATAGACACACCGATCAGTGAACTTGAAGACTGCTTCAAGCGGTTTGTGAAGCGTGACGACATCGACATCATACTGATCAACCAGAACGTTGCCGAGCTCATCCGACACCTGATCGACGCGCACTCAGCGCCCGTGCCTGCTGTACTCGAGATACCCTCAAAGGACCACCCGTACGACGCCAGCAAGGACTCTATCCTACGTCGCGCTAAGGTTAGTTACTTCTTGTTCTTACCAATGCCTTTCTTTATCCATTTACCTCTACAATGGGTTAGCTGGCAGAGATTTTCCTTTGTATAATTTTCTGTTTGTGTATTTATATGTAGGTACAATAAATTATTAAAGTAGTGTCGTCTTTTGGTGGGAAGAGCCAATGTAATCACAGACACAAGGAATTCTTACATAGTCCTCAGTGTGACAGACAATGCACTTGTGGCTTTTACCATACAGGTGGGCTTCTGGTTTTCCGCTTCTGACCGTAAAATAAAAAGTCATCGACAGTGGCAACATTGACTGCGATTTTGACACTCCTTGCTTTGCTTGGGGGGGCATTGATTCTTCCAAAGCTATGACTGAACATCAAAAGCTTAAATTTTCGCGTATGCCTCAACTCCTCTGTAAATTACCTTTAAACCTTACCTTATAAATTACCTTTGTACCTTATTCTACCACAATAAAATGATTTGATTTGAAATTATTAACCCCAACCTGAAGTATCCTGGATCTAACATTGCTCTAACATAATGCATGAACTCTTTGTTCTAAAGTCAAAACAAAGTCATGTAAAAATTATCTATATCTGCAGTGAAATGCATAATTTGTGAATCAATCACAGAAGTTTGACAGGTTGTTATGAAAATTGTGCTAATCTTGATTGACATTAAACCCTGATCTATATTTTATTTTTGTTTACTAAAGTCTAAGTCAAAATATTGTTACTGCATATGAATGAAGTACACTGGGTACATTTATACACGTAAATTTTTAACTACCACCGCCTCCTAGGTGTTAGCGCTGGGAAGAAGCGGCGCTACAAACTTCCGCAAATTTATTTTAAATGCAACAATTGTTTGGAAAAAATTGTGCGAGGCTGAAGTAACATTAACACCAGGCATCTTTGTCATTCAATTAATCATCTATTTTCTAAGCCTTCTTGCAAAGTTATTTTTAATGTGATTCTTAAATCCTCTGTCCGTCATATTCAAGATCTGATAAGAGTAAGTCCCTAATTCCCCAGTGTTATTGTGTTTTTGAGTTGTTAAATTTGTAATTAATAAAACCTTTTCTCTCTTTCCAGGGCATGTTCAACCCAGAGGACATGGTACGCTAAACCTTATCTATTGCATGATGTTTGTGCTTGCAACAGGCACTATTGGCTCCTGTATATAGCCATCTGTTACGAAGTCAACTAACATCTGATACGTCCCTCGATCGTTGTATTCCATTCTTTTCCTATCATATTGTGAAAGATATCATTATGTACAAGTAAAATTCTATCCTATTTAAAAATAATTCAAATCAAATGATTAAGACGATGATACACTTTAAAAAAGTAGGATTCATTCATGCAAACAGTATTATTTCCCAATATCTTTAGAAAGTTCTCAAACTTTAATAAATTCGAAACCCCCCTAAATAATATAATATTGAATGGAATACAACTCTAAAGCTGGCATTACTCTGTTCACAAAGTATAAATGTTATAAAAAGTGATACAATATGTTCATTGAAAGTAACTGACCACCTATTAATAAAATCAATCATCCACAAATGGAAATTAATAAATAAATAATTATGAAAGTCTTGTCAAAAGCTTATATTGTTTGAAACAAGTGGTCAATACTTTCATAGGACATATTAAATATTCTTTTATAGTTTAATGCTGCCCCATCTCAAAATTTTGAGTTTTCTGAGTGCAATTTCTTTAACCTAAACAGTTCACATTCCACATCTACAATAAATTATATCTTTATTATGAGCCGTTATAGAATAGTTAATAAATTATTGGAATTATCGTTTAATTATTACAAATATACTTATAAATTTGTTGAAATTGTAATAATATAAAAATACAAGCATTGTTATTTGTTTTATTTTATGCATAACTAAAAATGTGCATGCGATGCATATATTCGAAAAGGTTGTTATCTGTTTGTGAGCGATTTGTTTCACCCCAACGTTTCTCAAACTTTTTTGTTTCGCGTCCCTTCCAGTTCCAGATGAGGGTCGGATGCCTCTGATAATTTGTAATGCATAATTTCGTGTAACTTATCCTAAGAGTTTCAGAAACGATGGTCTTTTCCAATGTTTAACAAACATGAGTTTTGTTTCGTGTTCCAAAAATGTACAGGTTGTTGTTTGCGAAAGAATAATGTCATTGCGTTTTGGATTTTGAAGTGTAATTTATTTTGTATAAAAAAGTTACTAATTTTTTTTTGAGAGTGTTGTGAATTTCTGAAATGTGAATGTTTTAAGGTAAGTTTATTTTGCTGTTTCTTTTTATTATATTTTAATTTTATTAATTAATATATATTTTTTATTTTCAGCAAATGTTTGGATCTGAGAATTACAATACGTAAACACTTCATCCATCAATTCTTATATATTGATCTTTGTTATTTTGTGTACGTTTATTTAGTTAATTTTTGTCTTGTTAAAATTAGTGTATATTTCTGCAAAATTTTATAGATTGGGAAAAAAATCCTTGTATCAGTTTTTACATAAAGATATCCATTTTGTACAATATTACGTTACTGATAAATAAAGGATACAATTAATTATAACGTTAATGGTAGTCATAGTAAACAAAATATTAATCCTGTACCTAGCTATATATACTTTTAATTGTAAAGAAATTATAAAAGAAATAGCTTTGATTAAAACGAGTAAATTATTATTTAATATTATTTATTAATAACAAACTTACATTTAATAATACTATATTTAAACATTCTATTCACACAATATACAAAAAGCACACAGCCTTACTTTATTATTATTAATTAAAAACATTAAAAGTAGCATTTGGTGTTGATACATGAGATAAATACCCGTAATTAAGAAGATCTTACAGATTAATTAAATGTATTTATTCGTCAAATTCGTTGACGTCATTCTCGGCCTTCTTGTGACCGACCCAGTCCCACTTGGAGTAGTGGAGCTTGGTCTTCTTGAACTTGGGGTTCTTGGAGGTGATGCGGACGAACACGCGGCGCCCGAACAGCGGCTGCAGCTGCCTGAAGTTGTCTACGAGAGGCAGGTTCAGGTTGGACAGGAGACCGCGGAAGTTGTCCATCTGTGGGTAAGTCAAAGCTTTGATACATATTTCGTTAGGTGGTGAGACTAAGCATTATTTAATAGTGTCTACTAGCAGTTGCCCGCAGCTTTGTAAAACGCGGTAAAAAGCAGCCTATGTTATTCCAGGATATAAGCTACCACTGTACCAAGTATCATCAAAATCCGTTCTGCCGACACAGCGTGAAAGAGTAACAAACATCCTCACACTAAGTCACTAACATCCTAACCAACTTTCGCCTTTTATTAGTAGGATCACAGAACAGCTCGCTCGCTACGCTCCCTGTGTTCGGTGAGGTGTCCGTTCACCTAGCGTACACATAAGCTACCACAGAAGATTATAATTACTAATTTGAATGAGTGTGTATGTCAAGAACCTAGCCACTACGCTTTCGCCGTTATCAAGTGAGTCATACACGTGACAGCTAGTCGATAATAATCAGAAGCTACAGTTATCATCTTACCTGGAAGACAGAGATCGGCAGATAATCGGAGAAGACGACCCACGTGACGGCTTCAGCGCAAGGAGGGGTGGTCAGCGAGCCCTTGTAGGTGTAGAACCTCTCGGTGTCAAGACCAGACAGGATTGAGGACAGAGAGAAGGTGTGGGGAAGCTGCATGCTGGTGTTGTAGTTCTCGATGGCAGACAGGTTCTTGACGATGGGTGTGAGGAGCTTGGCGTCGAATTCTACAACCTGGAAGACGAGCATGTCAATATGGTTAGGCACGTGATTTCGAAAAGATCTAGCTCAGAATATGATATACTTTTAAGGAATGAAGTGGCAGACAGTCTGCAAGTGGCAACTGTCGTCTATTATCCTGCAGCCTTTGGGCGCATTTGTATTAGTCCTCAGGAGGACTGAAGCGAGATCCATGAAACTGGAACACAGCACAGCAATGCATCCTTTGCTATTTAACAGTAGTAAAAGTTAGAATGATGGTATCCATCCACTTGGACCTTGGACTAGAGTTCTATAGTCAACCAATGCAGATATAGAAATATATTTTGCTATTTTGAAGTTCAAGGCAGTGCTGTCCTACCTGGTAGAAGAAAGCGAGGACGCAAAGACCGTCAGGGTGCTGCAGGGCCTCAGCGAGGTTCCTGTACTTCTTGTTTCTGTGAATGATGTGCATCTCGAGGGGCAGTCTCATGTCGTTGAGGGTGTGCTCAGAGCCGCGGTTGTTCTTGTCGCCCCAGTGAAAATGCAGGCCTTCGATCTCGTATTCATTATCAAGAGGACCTCCGAAGATATATGGGAGACGGAAGCCTTTTTTCTCTTCCTCCGAACTGTATTTCGGGATGGTTAGCGCCACTGAAATTACGTTTAAGATAGTTAAAATTTGAAGTTGTTGATGCAGCTTTTAAACAGATTACATTATCATGCAAAGGCATGTTGATTAGTCTGCTATATTTTCTGGGATATTTTGGTGAGCAAGATGAAAACCAACTGGAATCTCCAACCTTTTTGCTCTTTTTGATAATTAACGAAAATACGTGCGTGTATACTTCCATCGTTTACCTAATTAGTTTAACTTTTCCTGCTTGTTTTTGTGTGCAAAGCGTGTTTGTTTCGCTGCTAGTTCTCTGTTGCTCGTTACCTTACCTGAGTGTCCGTTGTTAGTGGTAGTGAGAGGGCCTGGCAGGGGGTTCTGGTATCCGATGAGCTCCATTGCCGGGATCGAGATGGGTATGGCTTGACGCGCCGCGATGGCGATGGGAGACTGCTGCCGGCCGCCGCATGCCGGGTGGAGGACCGCCCACCGGCGCTGGTCAGAGGCTCTGTAGCCCCACCCGAAGGCACCCGCGGCTGCGGACGGATAGACTACAGTCAATGCTAACGGAGCTCGACTGCTTGGGAGCTTGGGAGTGATGACGTCAGTTGTAGATAAAGTCTTGGATCAAATTTTATGTATCTAATATTAGGGATCTTTCTGTATTTTTTTGGCAAAGGCTTTTGTGAATTGGTCTGGCGACTTCGTCCATAAAAGTATCCTATTTTGTTAGTGGGTATACCAAGTTTCATTATAAATAGAGCGATGGAGCAACAAATGTTTAAACTTTCACATAATTGTATATAGTAAGAAAAAGGATGGGGTAAAATAGTTCATCTACATTTTGTATTTAAAAAATTAAATTTTAGTTTCTGTGAGAGATGCTATCCACCAAATTCCTCCTACTACTAACTCTAAATTTCTTTGTTAAATTGTTATGTACCGAAATGCGATGTTGTCAAAACAGAACGCAAGAGATTGCGTCTTGTTATCATTCATTGTACAGTAACGCGGTTGTGTCAGTCATTATATCTATCAATTTGTTTAATAATATTAAAACGTGTCCGAATTATTTGTTTTAAGTATAATTAATATATTGTGTATAATTTCGTTCCGGTCTTTGTTATAGATACGCACACTGTGTGGTTACTTTTGCAACATATTGCATCTAGATTTAAACCGCATAGTCGTACGAATAGTTTCAAAGTTTGACTACCACTGCTTCGGCAGTAAAATTAAATATCTGAATTTTAAAACTGTTTATGTTCAAGGAACGCTAAATAGTTAGGTACTTTTAATAATTATGTTCAGTCCAAAGCTTGGGAATGCGTGGGACGCCCTTCCGCCAGGTGGACCGACGACCTTAGAAAGTGGCCGAAAACGGCTGGATGCAGAGGAGTGGAGGACCGGGTGTGGTCGCGTTTTCATTGGGAAAGACGTATTGATATCTTGTCTGTTTCTATTCTTTTCTTGTCTAGTTTGTAAATCATCCCAATTCAATGGTAATAAATTGAACTTAACCTGATAAATCCGTGCTCACGCATAAGTTTAATACGTGACGAGTTTAAAAAAAACTTGACTTAAATATAAAGCCTTTAAATTTAGGAGTCAGCCTCATTTTGGATTCAAATCGCACCTTAGCGACTAATGAAGTTTTTAAATCAGAAGCCGTTTTTGCAGGGCAGAGGCAAGAATGCTGTCGATGTATGCAAAATAATGCAAAATTATAGCGCTTCAAGATTTATTGTAACCAGACATCAAATTTTTTTGGGAGCACATTGTCAGGCTGTGATTGGACTCATTTGTTATGCTGCTTATTTGTAATGACATCATCTAATTTAGATAAGTAGATACATACATGTAGGTAGATGATTTTTAGATACCTATAGATACCATCTTTATTTTTAGAAGCTTTTATTTAACTTGTAGGTACCCTGTAGGTACCCTGTTTGTCTGTCCGGGAGAAATCTTGCGATCAAATTTTATACCCACTTTTAGTTCTGAAGACAATACGATAATAGTGTAAATTTTATAGCTTAGCTATCTATTATTAGGTAGTTAAGAGGCACAAGCTCTAACAAAGTAAGTTCTGGTTAGATTAATTTTATTTGGCCGTCTATTTTAAATTGTGACCAAAATTATTGATGTCCTTTGTCTGATTTATTTGCTATCAATCTCTACATCTTGCTTAATCTTTCTGTATCAATAACTTTTGTATTTCTCCATCAACAGCCAGGAATTTTGTATTTATCTGTGTGTTCGATAAGCGTAGTTTAAAATTGAATTCTCAGTTATGTGTTACCTATATACGCTCTATCAATAAATCTTAGGAAAAGACTTGATTGGGAAATCTAATATAACTATTACCCAGTATCGCTTGCGTAACAAAACTTTATCTCAAATTCGTGACAAGTAGCGTAGCTGATTCTGTTGCATTATCGCTAACGATAAATGCATTAGAAAGAAATGAATCTTGCAAATAGACGCGACCTTTCCAGTTTAAACCTGACAGACATAAGGTCAACTGTTGCAATAATCCTTTAGTATTTACAGAAACGTTTAGACATTACTATGATTTTTCAGAAATCTTATTATATTATAAGTTACTAGCTGTTTCCAGCGGCTTCGCTTGCGCAATAAAGTTTTTCCCGCGGGAAAAACTTTCTTAGTGCACGTCAGAGATTCATGAGGAACCTTTGTGCAAAATTTCAAGTCTAGGCTCAGCGGTTTGGCTCTGCGTTGATCAGCCAGTGAGTGAATGAGTCAGTTTCTTCTTTTATGTATATTCGCACCCCTATTTCACCCAATTGGGGGTTGATTTTTGAAAAATCCTTTCTTAGTGGACCTTAGTGCTGTAAGTCAGTCAGTTTCTTCATAAATATTGATGAGCCGATGCCCCGTGACTTCATCCGCGGTACAAAGTATCCTATATTTATCTAAAAGTGTCCAATCTGGAACATTTTACACTACAGAACCTTGAAAACCGCTATTTATTTATTTTTCAGATTGGAAATTTTTCAGGTTGGACGTTTTTCAGATTGGACATTTTTCAGATTAGACGTTTTTCACATAGGACGTTTTTCAGATTGGACATTATTCACTTTGGACATTTTTCAGTTCGAACATGGTCGTTGGACATTTTTCAGATTGGACATTATTACAGTAAATCATTTCCGAGTGGCGGTAGAAGACGTTGGATTAGTGTACGTTGGACTCTAGTGCTAGAGATCGTGGGTTCAGTTCCCAGTTGGGCCGTGCCATACTACGTCCGTGTGACTTAGCATCGGACTATTGTATGTATTGATTTAGTCTACTTCAAACTGGAATGTCGTTAAAAATCTCCGAAACTAATCAGTTTCATAACTGTTTTCTTTAGCGGTTGTATGGAACTAAGCGAAGTGCATACCGTGCTATAATGTAGTAGGTAGCTATAGGTAGACACTGTACTTATATTGATTGTGTTTTGTCGGATGTTTGTGCGATCCGAGCAGCACGTTTGTTTGAGAGGAAGAAACCGCGTATTCTACATTCCAGGTACGGTCGACCGCACGTCAGTCAAAGTCAAAACTATTTTATTGCATGTAAGTACACTGGGTACATTTGTACAACGTCAATTTTTTATCTACCACCGCTTCCAAGGTGTTAGCGATGGGAAGAAGAAGCGGCGCAAGAAACAGTGGACCCACAATTTAACCAGGATAAACTGGTCTTTTATAATATTGACGTGCGGTCGACTGTACGTAGGTATATGTTAAACTCTCTTGCTATACCTATGTGGAGTTCCAAATCAAAGGGAACCTTGTGTCGGAAATGTGTTAGGTATCTACAGGGCTCAAAACTTCATTTAAATATATTATATTATAATATACTATAATTGGATCTATATCCAAGAACCAACCTCCTAGCTGTAAGGGTTATTTTTTAATAATTTTTCTTGTGACCCCAATCGTGTCGTCGTTTGAGTCATTTTACAGAACTTTAATTATCTCGGAAAATAATTGCATTATGGTCTCTTGATTTGGATCGCCACTTAGTATACGTTTCGAAATGTTTGTTGTTCAATCATGCTATAACGGCTGAACGCATTTTGATGAAATTTGGTACAATGATAGCTTAAATCGTGGCATAACGAAGGATATTTTTTTTTAATGCGAATGAAGACACGGGTCGTCCGCTAGCTTTATTGCGACTAGGTTGACCGCGACTTCTTTCGTGTAGACAGACGTTTTAACCCTTTCAGGTTGGAATTTCAAATACACTTAGAACCAACTTTATACTTAGTTTTTAAACTGTAATTTCACTTTTAATTCATTATAAATTAATATAAATTTTCACTATATATTTTGAGACTTGTTTTTAAATTAAATTACCTACCTCGCACTTGTCACAACAATTTTTTTCCACTCACTCACAACTATTTTAGTTCACTCAATATAAATTATTAACGATAAGTTTATTTGAGCGGAAAATATATTTTTGAATTGCTCTCCAAAATTGGTTTAAACTTACCATTTAGGGCCAAAACGGCTGCCACAGAGAGGAAGAAATAACTCATTTTTTTAACACTTAGATTATTAGAAGAAGGAATGGTTGCTGCTCCCTTGTAGGACGTTGGCTTATATACTACACTTCAACATCTCTGACGGTGCGTTTTGAATGGACGTAACGCGTCATCGACGTGAGAACTAACCGGCTACCGCTGTAGTGACACATATTGCTACTGTATGGTATTCCCTCGGTATTAAAGGCGACAATATGAATTGTTAAAGATGGTTATGGGCACAAAATAAAAAGAATTTCAATAAAAAAAACTAGAGCAACATACAATCATTCTTTATTGGTAATTATTCAATTACGTGTCAAAAAATAAATAATAATGTCAATATAAAATATGTCAAAAACAAAAATGTCAAAACCTAAAAAAAAATATAATGGGTAATAGAAATATTGTTGTTAACAGTTGATAACCATAAATAATGTCATATTAAATTGTAAATAATCATTATACTTAGTATATAGTATAGATACACGTTAATCATATCCTAGGGCTTTAATGTTGTGCCAAGACCAGGATTCTAACCAACGATACTGCGCGACACTATCGCACATTCTAGCCTCGTTTAAGGCTCGTGTATATTTTTAGTTTGTGTCCTACGACCCACGTGCCTTTTTATAACAGAATAGTAGATCTGGTCTTAGAAAAACGAAGGTACAAACAATGTATAGGACGCAAAGTTAACAAAAAAATATCTGTATCAGAATTTACTACTAATACTAGGTAATTTGAAACAAGGCTATAGGCTTGATTCACACACAACTCATAAATTCAAAACCTGTAGATTATAATATGTTTTTAGAGTAATCAATCTCTAAAAAAATTTAACTATTTACAATGTAATGCGTTCATTACAAAGACAGACGGCCAAAAACCTTCGATGATTCGTATCGTATCCCTGAAATGTGTCGGTTTGACCCATTGGTGCTAAATTGACACATCGTCACTCGTAGGGTTAAAAGATGGGCCGCCCATTACGACAGACTTTTAACAATAGAACCAATATAATAAACATCCAGAGATGATATAAATATTAAATGATTGAGCTAATAGTCAAAACATATGCCATTGATTAGAAAGAAAATACCTATACAATAAGTTGTGTGACGGAGATGTTATAATAGGGCGCATTATGTTATTGCTGTCATTCTTGTATATCTATTATTAGAATTTACTTGTGTAAGTACTGAGGCACGTACACTCGCGGTATAAAAAGGTTGTTCAGTTTCAATTCAATTCAATACACTTTATTGTAATTTGACTTGACATTGTAATTTATTTTGTTTGATATTAATGTTATGAGGATCCCTTTTAGAATAACAATGACATGTGTAATGAATTTAATAATGTAAGAGCGAAATAAATAAATCTAATGTAATCTAATCTATTGCACATTTAAAAATTACAGACAAAAAAAAGAGAAAAACAGATACAGGCGGTTTTATCGCTAAGAGCGATTTCTTCCAGACAACCTTTAAATCAATTTCTTTCCTTTACATGTCGCGAGCACTGTTTGTTATCAATTGACACAATACTACAAAACAAATACAATATTGCTTCATTGTCGTTTTGGTTCTAAACTGTTAAGATTATGTAAGTTATATAAATAAATAAATAATAACAAATACAACTAAATTAAATGACAAGCTATTTTTACAATCTATGTTTAAGGTCGCTCAGCGAGCGATGGAGAGGGCTACGCTCGGAGTTTCTTTGAGGGATATCCGACGGAGAACTAAGTTTGCCGACATAGCCGAAAGGATTAGCAATCGGAAGTGGCAGTGGGCAGGTAACAGCCGGTACGCGCAGCGTGGGACGCCCCTCCGCTAGGAGGACCGACGACCCCAAGAAGGTGGCTGGAAGCGGCTGGATGCGGAGGGCGGAGGACCGAGTGTGGTGGCACCATGTCCACCAATGGACTTTGAATGGCTTATATGATCATGATTTTTACAATTTAATTCTTATTATTTGACTGGCCTGTTGGCGTAGTTGGTAGTGACCCTGCCTACTGTGCCAGAGGTCGTGGGTTCGATTCCCACCCGGGGCCAACATATGTGTGATGAGCATATCTGTTGCTTTTCGGATTCTGGGTGTTTGTATGTATTTATTTTAAAATAGGTATGTATGTTTATCAGTTGTTCAGTTCAGTATCCATTTACAAGCGTCGGCTTAGTTTGGGACTAAACAGCCGTGTGTAAATTTGTCCAAAACATTATTATTATTAAATCTTGCTACTTCTAAGTTCCTAATGTTGGCAGTACTGTAGCTTGCACTGCGAGACATTAAGATGGCAAACGTTTTCATATCGCCACTGTACCCACATGTTTTGTAATTGAAACCGTACTGTGGTTTTAGGTTACGTCACTTATTCTGAAGTCAGCTTGGCAAAGGCTAAATCTACAAGTAGTGCACAAAGTGACAGACTGCGGTATCGGACGCTAGTGGGGTTAATTATTTTTTTCTTGAATTTTCAATTATCCCATCATCGCTTCAGCATGTAGTAGGTAGTAGGTCCTGTAATTTTCGAGATAATCGCCCGACAGACAGACGGACAAAATATCTTCGCTACAAGCATCCGTTTGCCTCTAAAAATTAATAGTTGAAAAAAAAACCTGACAAGTGCGAGTTGGACTCGCGCCCTGATGGTTCCGCACAAACTTAATTAAAGAAAGAATTAGAAAATCGATAATAAAATTTGTAGGTAGTTATTGGTACTAACTTAAATGGATGACTTAAATTGCTCATACGCAAAGCTAAGTTTGTTGGTACAAGAAAAAATATCAAATTTTTGTGATGAACTTAACTACAAATTTCAGTTTTCGGATTTTTTCCTTAATTTGTGCTATAAGACCTTGCTTCTTCCCAAATTTCATGATTCTAGGTCAACGGGAAGTAGGTTTTGATTACCAAAATACTCAAAAATGCGGCAAAATCGGCCATATCTTCTGACTGCGTTGACTTACAAATTTGATTTTTTCACAGCTCTAAGGACTTGCAGACCTGAGTATTTGATATTAACTTGATACCTCCACACGTTCCTGACAAAAGGGGTCTTGACAGACAGACAGACGGACAACGAGTGATCCTGGGTTCCTTTTAAGGTACGGGTCCCTAAAAAACCACAAAAAACCTATAGGTTTTCCTGGATCAATTAATTCATGTGTGCCTGGACTATGGATCTGTTCTGTAGTAGGTAAGTATTCACTCCTTATAGCGGCTGAACTGATTTCAAAGGTTTCCCCATTGATTCAGGCATAACATAATGATTCATAGTTCAGTGTCATTCCTCACTATTCTACTTAATGTCTCGCCTCGATCCACAACTCCGGGTTATCTCACATCCATTCAGAGATGCGATTTATTTGAAATACTTCTATTTAAAATGCAAATGCAAAATGCAAAATACCTATTTTGTATTTAGCATTTGAAATACAAAACGCAAAACTATTTGGTATTTTGCATTTGAAATAGTAAATCTGAAAAGTATTTTGCATTTTGTATTTAAAACCATTTTGTACATCTCTGCATCCATTGCACTGTGATTCTAAAGGGCTCCCTAAACGATCATGCGGCATGACATGCAATACGTGCTGTCACTCATGCATGATCGTCTAGCTGTAGTGATTGACGTGCATGACATGCAATCTACGTGCTGGCCGTTGCTTCACTGTATTGATTGATCTCAAGCATGATGGTCCATCATGCAGCGTGACATTCACGTAAACGTTGCATGTCATGCAAGCATGATCGTTTAGGGACACTTTTACGAACGTCGAACGTTACGTGGTTCTTACGTTTCATGTTACGAAATTTCCCATAGTCCCAAACGTCACGAATAAGTATGATCTTGTAAGCGACGTCATTGCGTGACAAATTTTAATTATGAGTTAACCACGGGAAAAGGGGAGAGTCCACTTTACTAAAATATTCAGGAGAACGAATATAATGTAGAAAAGGCACATGCTTACAAGAAAAAAACATTTAAAAAACCATCGAGGTAGGTAATATGTATATAGAGAAGGCACTCCAACTCGATTGTTTGCGGCACGACTTGGTGTTCATTGGCACCAACTCACGTGGCGGGGCGGCCATATTTCGGTGAAATTCATTCATATTCAGACAAAGTCGCATCTGTGCGCATTGAATGTTATAAATCTATGAGAACGGAGACACCCCCGCTCGCACGGCCGTCATCTAGTTATACCAGAACATAGGTCTGTGTATAATTATATGGGTTTGTTGCTGTTTCTTCCCTTCGGCGACGTACAGGTGGAAACAGAGTAGTTTTAGACAGAATTGACGTAAAAAATAAAGAATATTGTATTCCAATTTTGAATAAACGAATTTTGATTTTGAATATACCACAAATTTTGTTTGAAGTAGCAATTTTGTTTGAATTTAGTTTATTATATTACCTCAGTGTTAAAAACAAACTTACCTATATAAACGCTTTCATAATAGTAAAATGCGTGTAGGCCTATCCTATTTAGGTACCTACACAAAATTTCGTGCATGTGCTGTTGACCGTTGAAGGGTTTATCTGTAGCTAATCCCGAATGTCGATACAGGTCATGCTTACCACAAAAAACTCCGTAGGAAGTTTTCTCAGCTTGCAAGGTTGGATCTAAACAAACTACTTAACACCTCGATTGGCCTGTTGGCTTAGTTGGTAGTGACCCTGCCTACTACGCCAGAGACCGCGGGTTCGATTCCCATTACCTGGAGCCAACATTTGTGTGGTGAGCATATCTGTTGGTTTCGTATTTGTAGGTAGTTAATGATTTTAGACACAATGTAAACTGTTATTGATTTGTTTTGTACCCAAAACCTCGCCTACACCCATACCGGCCGGGGCGTAGCGCCCACAGACTACTGAGACGATACTACGTGTAGCGCCGTAGCCCTTAAGCGTCGTTCACACACGAATTATTAACGCCGCGCACGTGTTAAGAGCCCATTATCAATTAGCTGCGGCCCGCCGGTGATTTACGGCGGCGAGGCCCCGCCTGTCGACGTGATGAATGCGCGGTGAGACGCAGGAATACTGAATTTGTCATCTGTGGTTCAAGTCGCTATAGTCAGGGAGGCTCTTTTTTAACATTGAAAATGTTCATGGGATCGATTTCTCGAAATAAACAAAATCTGCGATAACTTCTAGAAATTTACGGCTACGGGGTCAGACGAGGGCTCAAAAGGCGCAGAATTTATCGAGACACATTATAGCGTTGAAAGTTTAAAAATCGGTTGGCAAATTTTTTTGAAAATCGAAAAAGTTTGAAAAATCTGGGGATTTTTTGGAACGAAATTTCGAAAACATTTTTTTTTTACGAATCTATTTGGAATATCGAAAAAATGAGAAAAAAGCACCTCTGCGCTTAGATGGACTATCCAAATATATATATTTTGAAATATATTATTATTCATAGGTTCAGAGATACGTGACCCCAAAGTTGGGACATTTTGTCAATATCGCTGTGCTGACGTTATAGTTCGCCGAAAACTGAGCAAGCGAAGGGTTCAAAGATATAATCCTGAGCGTAGCGAGGGTTTCAAGGTACGAGACGCAAAATAACGTACAGTCGCTCATAACCGTCTAGCTACTATGGTACATTTTAAATATAGGTAAGATTCTTGCGTACTGCGTAAAGTCTGGATTTTTTTAAAGCTATTAGCACAGAATAGATAATAGGACAAGCTATCAGCAGCTTCATATTCAGACAAAACTTCATATTCAGAAAAAAAATCCGACTTTTCATGTAACCCATCAATAAAGGTTCATGCTCTCTTGGTGGGAAATAGGGGATTTTTTTAAAGAAATTCCTCGTTAAATATACTTTTTTTTGTGGTTTCTCCTTGGGATTTGTTAGACCATTAAATCAAATCAACAGCCTTTATCTGTCCCCACTGCTGGGGCTCGACCAACTTAAATTAGCTCGCACTTAGATCAGAAAGTAGCCTATCGCACACGTGCTTCAAAAGTGACACAAATTGAATTTTTTAATTTTCTGAGTTAGATCATTCGGAGGTACTCAGCGAACGCACACCTGCTTCAAAAGTGACACAAGTCAAAAACGGAATTTTTTTGACTTGTGTCACTTTTGAAGCACGTGTGCGCTATGTCCAACAGTGGCAGGCCATTGAAAGGCTGATAAAGACGATGGAAACGATAAAAAGCCTTCAATTTATCAAAATCCAAATAAAATTGACTCGCTTCTTTTCTTCACTTGCACCACATCACATCCCTTTTTATTGCATTGTATGAAAATTACGTCTCATGATTATGTTTAAATACACTTTATTAACATAACTAAGTATGCTTAAGTCCTGTCCAAAATCGGAAGATGTACCTACATATATGGGTACTCGGAGAAAAAAAACGTTACACCACACCGTCAAAACGACCTGCCACAACCACTGATGCACATCATTACGTATCAAATCAACAGCCTATTAACATGTCCCACTGCTGGGGCTCAGGCCTACCCTCTCAACGAGGGCGTTCGGGCTACAGTTCACCACGCTAGCCCAGTGCGGGTTGGTGGACTTCACAGCGCCTAAGAATTTCTTCCTCGTCGTATGCAGGTTTCCTCACGATGTTTTCATTCACCGTTTGAGAGCAGTCAGTAAATGTACATATAAGTTTCGGTTTCGGGAGAAAACTCATCGGTACATTACCCGGCCGGGGATCAAATTTCGGACCTTTTGATATGATAGGCCGCGTCTTATCCCCGACGCCATTGACGCTTATTACGTAGGTATATGGAAAAATAATTCGTGTTCGAAACCGTTATCGTAAGAAGATTATTCCTCGTTCATAACCAGTTCTGAAGCTACCCAGAAGACAGTGGTGCCGGCTCAACCGACTAAACATGGACATGACCGCTGCAACTATTTCAAGCACAAGTGGGGATGGAGAGATTCGGCCATGTACGACTGCGGTGAGGAGGTCCAGACGGTGGAACACATCATCCAGCGCTGCCTACCCTGGATCTCCTGCCGACCTGATCGAGCTCACACCTGACGCGGCCGACTGGCTCCAGAACAGAATGAATGTTGACGTATAAGCTAATTTTACCTATTTTTTAAGTGAACGCCATACGATTAAATAAATAACCAGTTACGAAACATTGTATCGATAGGACAATTAAGCTAATAACAGGAGAAAAAATTTAAGTAGATGGCGAGCGACGATCTGCGTGAGGCGGTTGGCAGTGACTGGATGCGGAGAACGGAGGATCGGGTTCAGTGGCGCGGCGCGCCTTGGGGGAGGCTACTCCAGCAGTGGACTAATCCAGGCTGATGTACAAAACCGCGAAGGAACCACTGTTTTGGACGCCTCTGGGCGGGGTCCATCTATGAATCATAGATTGTTAAGATAAATGACAATGAATTAGTACAAAATAAGCCCGGCGGGAGCTCTATTTTGTAATCGCTCTCCTCGCTTCGAGCGGTCGATTCTACAGATTTTTGTATCGGATACGATATGGGAAAATCTGTAGAATCGATCGCTCGAAGCGAGGAGTGCGATTCAAAAATAGAGCTCCAGGACTCGTGTATATATATAGCGAGTGATCGCATAATAAGACGCGTAAGGCGCCAGGCAATATTCGTATAAAAACGTCCGCGACTTGCATCTCTAATGATCAGGTGTTAAGGAGAATCAATGATCATTCCAAACATCAAGGAGCTGTCCAACCGAAGGCGTCTTTGGCGTAGAAGACGCGGACTGTCATGTCGAGAGCTCCGAGTTCGATCCCCGGCCGTGCCAATGTGCTTACCAGCGGGTTTTCCTCGAAACTTACCTAAGTACATTTATTAACTACCATCAAACTGTTTAGGAAAACATTGTGAGGAAACCCTTACGCTGAAGAGGGAATTCTTAGGCGCTATGTGAAGTCCACCAACCCGCACTGGCCTAGAACGGTGGACAATCGCTCGGAAGCGCAGCGTGGAACGCCCAACGCCAGGTGGACCGACGACCTTAAGAATGCGGAGGACCGGGTGTGGGCGTTCACTAGAGAGGCCTATGTCCAGCAGTGGACCTTAAAGGGCTGGAATATGCTCTTTTTTGCGGATCCCTAAAAACAGACTTTAGTGATCGAATATAGGCCTTAAATTACACATAAAGTTACACACATCGTTTATATTGTCGTTACAACAGATACCTGCTCATTGTTAAAACTATAAAAAGTTATTTATAGCCTATAAATCACCCACACCACACCAAAGTGCTATTCACACAACCAATCAGAGTCGAGAGCTTACGATAAAAGTTAAAACTTATAGCCTATACAGCTGTTGCCTATGCTTCGCCCGCGTGGAATGTTTATCGCGGTAAAAAGTAGCCTACACCAAATTTCATCAAAATCCGTAAATTTTGGACGTAAGTAATATGCAGTTTCATTTTCAGATTATTAATATCAACTGTGGGCTGGGCACATCGCTCGTAAAATTACGGCCGTTGGGGCTGAAAGGTTCTCGAGTGGCGACCACGTTTCGGAAGACGCAGCGTAGGCAGGCCTCCCACAAGGCGGACCGACGATCTTGTGAAGGTCGCGGGACCCGGCTGGATGAGGTTAGCGCAGGACCGGGCGTCGGGGAGATCCCTGGGGAGCCCTTTGTCCAGCAGTGGACGTCTACAGGCTGATATGATGATGATGATTAATATCAACTTTAAAACAAGTGGCGCTGCATATGTACTTAGTTTCAATATCAGTAAGTTTTATAATATTGTATAGTATCGATACTGTCGATGGCGCAAAATGAGCATTACATGCTATAAAATTTTGTCGTTCTTGCACAAAACGTCATCATTTGCGACATTAGTGTTGTAGGTACATTAGGTACTTTATCGATAGTAGATACATATTATTGCTACACTATCGATACAGTAGTACAGAGCGTCAGATGGCGTCGGAGATATAATAAGACGCGCCTATCATATCGAAAGGTCCGAATTTAAGTTCGATCCCCGGTTGGGCCATGTACCAATGGGTTTTTTCTCGAAACTTAAGTACATTTACTGGGTGCTCTCAAACGGTGAAGGAAAACATCGTGAGCAAACCTGCATGTGAAGTCCACCAACCCGCACTGGGCTAGCGTGGTGGACTATAGCCCGAACGCCCTCGTCAAGAGGGTAGGCCTGAGCCCCAGCAGTGGGGACATGTTAAAAGGCTGTTGATGATTCAGTTGCCAGTGTCGCTAATATTGTGACTAGTTTCCGAGGATCGATACATCGCTCGCAAACTACTGGGTAGGTAGGTAAGTATGAAAAACATGTCAAGCAAAAAGTGTATTTGTGTTCAGTAAAATAAATTGTTTGGCTAGGGTACTTACCTAGGCACTTAAGCACTAATTACACCACACATCTTGGGCGTACGCCCGCCAAGGTCATGTTAGAAGGTCATGCAAAACTGTCGTGAAAATGCTTGCTATACAGCAATAATTATTATTATTTGCTTGCACGACGTGCAGGATGTGTGCTGGACCTAACAATTAAGCTCTAACGTTTTTAAAAAGTAGGTTTTGGCTTGGTTGGACTAGACTTTTAAGCCATATCTTAATTAAAATATCAAGTAATATGGCTTAAAAGTCTTGTAACCAAGCCAAAACCTAATTTTTAAAGCTTGTCTATGCCTTGCTGGATGCCTTGCTAGATGCCGCGCTAGATGGTGTGAATGCTACGTCTAACATGACCTTCTAACATGACCTTGGCGGGCGTACGCCTAAGATGTGTGGTGTAATTAGTGCTTTAAAAACTATAAATCTCTAAAGAAAGTAATATGTCAAAACATAATATTATTACTAAACATAATATTTATTACTAAGATACCAGGTCCATAAGATTAATGTTTAAAGAAATATACATAATCTTATGTCCCATGGCTTGTAGCTAAGAAATATGTTTTACAAATAGGTATGTATAGCATTTCCTTTAACTATCTAAATTACAATTACAATCAAAAATGTCCCTATAAATATTAGCAGACTTAGGGCTTCTTTCACCACTTCCTGATATTGTTTCGGATAGTAATCTTAGTGATAAACTAATCTATCAGATAAATGTCTGTGATAGACTATATAAAATATAGGTAATCAGATACCTGTGAAACCAAAAAAACAGGCTATCTGTCAGATAACCTGTATAGGGTATCTGGGACTTTATCAGCAAGCGGTGTAAGAGGCCCTTAAAGTTTAATTAAATCATTCATCCCTTATCTAGGCAACTAAAACATTAATTTGGTACCTATTTTAATTGACATATAAGCACAACATATGCATGCCTTGGCTGCAGTTAGCATCTCTATCTATTAATTTTGTATATTATGGTCTATGTCCAGCAGAGGACGTCGAAAGGCTGATTAGATGATGATTTATAGTACCTAATAATAAGGCAATGTTTACAGTTGAAAATGGGATAGCATAGGCCTTCCGTGTTCTGTCTGGCTTCAATTTGTCTTTCCTGTTCAGGAAATTTATCTTTTTTCTTGTTTCCTGATCCAAACGTCAGATTTCAAAATATAACTCATACAATAGGGACAAAACCACCCAAAAGCACATATTCAAAATGTAACCCAGTATTATAATTTTTCGTTATAGTGAAAGAAACATCACATTCCTAAGCATTATCCTCAGAAATGTAACATTGTATTCACAATACCTATTCGTTAAGTTTTCAACACATAGGTATGATTATTTATATTAGCAACACCACAGTTTAAAACAAACCCACATAAACTGGCCTCTCGTAGTAGTATTAAAACTCCAAATACACTAGGCCTGTTCACAGTCAAATTCTTTCCACTGACGTGCGATCGACTGTACAAACAGTACTTGAACTAAGTAGATCTAAAGAATTACCAGTAGACTCAAGATTCCAGGTCAAAACAGCAAATTTTCTGCTATTAGGGCTGCTTTATGAAATACACCACTCTAACATGTAGTCTAAAACTAAAATAACTACCTATTTACAGTCTTGCAGTTGTTTCGATATGAGTCTCATTTTTTCTGGCACGGGGACACCAGAGTGCGCTGGCTTCGGACGCCGCTGCCACGACTTCTTCACACTTTTTCTCACGCTGCTGGGCAACGGAACAGATCTATTATCCTTCGGCTTGGGAGTGGCCACTGTGGGAACAGTATTCGTTCTTAGACGCCTTTCTGTAAATAAATATTAAATGTTTATTGCACAGAAAATATTTCATGTCTTTATTATTTATAGCCTTGAAAAAGCACCAACAGGTACCTATTGTTATTAATTATGATAATAATAATAATGTTTGGACAAATTTACACACGGCTGTTTAGTCCCAACTAAGCCGAAGATTATGTGTATTCTGTGGCCGAAGCTTGCACATGGGTACTCACTTGACAACTGATAAACATACTTAAATACTTTCAAATATGTAAATACTTAAATAGTTTGTATGTATTTACCCAGAATCCGAAAACCACAAATGTTGGTCCCGGGTGGGAATCTAACCCACAACCTTTGAAGCAGTAGGCAGGGTTACTACCACTATGCCAACAGGCCAGTCAAACAAAAACCTAGTTCTAGTTGCCCAGATGTTTCTTTTAAGCATCAGTGGGCCACACATATACCTTTATCTCAATTAATTGGAATTCTAAGTAAAACTATATGAATTCTAAGTAAAAGTATACAAGTAAACGACCATTTTAGGTAGGTCGACCTTACCTTTAGCAGGAGTATCCATGGTCTTTTCAACCGGAACCGTCTTTCTAATGGTCGAGGCAGTAATATGAGGTTTCTTTAGGATACTTGTTTCCGTCGAGGCACCGTCTTTGGGAAGAGAGGGCTTTTTCACACTTGTTTTCGTCGCGGCAGTGTAACTTGGCAGAGACGGCACCTTCATGGTGCTTGTTTTGGCAATCGTACGCTGCGGTTTTGGTGTGGATTTTGCCAGGTTTCTCGGAGCCATTTCACAAAATTTTATAGTGTTAATGTACTAAATTTTACTCTGAAAACGAAATTCGAATTTTCAAAATAACGATTTTAATCTCTTTGAACTATCGTAAAGCACAGTGACCACAAACTATAGAGGGATACAGTGAGTGACAGCCAGCACGCGCTGCGCTGTCAATGCCAAACAAATGTCAAACTAATTGTCAATGTCAAACTTCAGCGAAAATTGGACGTATACTAAGAAGAATCTAATTTGTGGCAAAAATCGCCCATCGCTAGCAAAAACTAATATATTGTCCATGATCAACAATGGTAGCCAGCGCCAAATCTTTAAAGATTTTAATCAATTGTACTAATTTTACAAGATACTCTTTCTACTCAACTCGACTTTGCATGGGTATTCATAACTTTTTATACCTACTATTTCACAGTTATTTATAAGAGTATTTTAGTAGTAATTTCTTGTAAAGACATCCACCATCTTTAATCAAAGTACAAAGACCATCTAGAATCTACTCTAGGGATGTACCACAAAACATACATTTGATAACTTTTTTGTAGTAATGTCCCACTGAAAATTCTGTCTACACATCATTTCCTTGAAATGGGGGAAATCTATTTTATTGGGTAACCCTAAAAAAAAAGCAAAACCATAGACATTTTTTAAAGGCAAAGGTATCATAGTGTATCATAGACTAGGTATTTACGATCTATCTCTATGTATACCTACTTTTTTCTATCTTTGATTGAGGAGAAATATCTACAATCAATATTTGGGAGATTTTGAAAATTTTCGTTGGAGAAAAATAATAGGTAGAATCTAATAAGTAAACTCATTTTTGTTAGAATCGCAATGTGGTAATCTGGCAATGGCAATTATGGCAACTCCGCTATTTGGCGTCCATCTTTGAGCTTTGATGTTCTACCTTGTTTTTTTACAAATTGTATAAAAATATTAGAAGAAAACTCACGTTTTCAACAAATAACCAATTAGTTAATTCGCCT
The DNA here is from genome assembly GCA_949699065.1 of Metalampra italica. Taxonomy (NCBI): domain Eukaryota; kingdom Metazoa; phylum Arthropoda; class Insecta; order Lepidoptera; family Oecophoridae; genus Metalampra; species Metalampra italica. Next base: position 10,363,860 of record OX452979.1, on the reverse strand, counting down.
TTGTGTCGATAAGTTTTTTGACGGACAATAACCTTTGTACAATCGATCACAAGCTGTATCAAAAGTGTCACAGTTTCATTCAGTATCATTCGTGTGTGTTCTACTAAAAAGTTCTCTGTTTCATTGCTATTGACCTATGTGCTAATTATTTGGATTACCTTCAAATGTTTTCGTCAGTTGTTCTTTAGTTTAGTGAGTGAGTTTTATTGCGTTCCGGACATTCAATGTTAATTTCTATTGTCATGGCTGATCGGGTGTAAAATGGATAGACTGACACAGTTACGGGGCGGTGCGGGGGGGTCCAGAGACTCCACGCTGGATACCTCGTCTCCGTCGAGCGAGGCCTACGTTACTGCGAATGAAAGCAGCAAGTATTTTTCTTTGTCAGAGGATTCTTCCTTCGACATTTCTCCTATAAAAGACGTTTCTCTGGCATCCACTGCCACCCCTGAGAAAATCATCACTGAAACTGATGATCTAATTCCAAACCTGACGCCGATCCCAAAGAAAAGTGAGCTGTTAGATAGTTATAAAATCGGCAAACAGATTGAGGCCGCGAACATACTATCTGGTGGTGTAGACATATTTGATGACAATGACAACTCTTATGATGGTGATGAACTCGTTATTGATGATAATGCTGATGAGATTGAAGACAAGTCCAACCCTGAGTTTAAGTTAACGGAGAACGCTGGGCTTCCATTCCAAAAGGCCGAAGAATCGGAGTCGATTCTAGGTGATAATGAGGCTATAGGGAGTAAGGACACGGAGGTGGTGCTACAGATTGACGGTAAAAATGTGAATGCAATAGATATAGGCAACGGATTGTACCTGTATCGGAAGGAAGGGGAGGAGGAATTGGCAGCCGTTCAAATAATAGATGATGACCAGCAGCAGCCTAGTTTCAAGTTCCTCAAAGTGCGGTAAGTGCTTTTTGACTACTTACTTTTAGTATTTTTGACAGCGCCTCAGATAGTAAACATTCACTGTTGCCCCTATAACTAAAAAACACAAGTGTGTTGCTACCCTGAAGACTATTTAATTTAATACACTTTATTGCTCATTTAAAAATTACAGACAAAAAAGAAAAAAAACAGAGTAATGTACATCTAGGCGGTCTTATCGCTAAGAGCGATTTCTTCCAGACAACCTGTGTTTTTGTTGACTAAGTTGGAATGTTGATCATGTAAAAACACAGGTTCTCTTTCCTTCAAACTGGTACAAAAATTTAAAGAATGCAATGGCATAGTTTTAAGTTTAACATGTTGCTTATCTTGTTAGAAATCTTGTTCTTGTTAGTAAGTAAATACTTAATGTGATAACTGATAAATGTTTGAAATTAAAATACTTAATTTAAGCTTTTCCATGCAAATATTTACCTTAAATAATTTTATTGGGTTCTCACTATTTGACTTATGGAATTAAAATAATTATTTTATTCCATATAAATGAATAGTGAACCTAATTTTAATCATTACAACAATTTTATTCCAGTGAAAATGTGGAGGGTAATTTAGAAGTTTATGAAGAAATAGAAATAGAAGTTCCAAAGGAAGTGGTAAGTTTTAATTTACTTGAATTTTTCTAAATACATTAATTGTGTCAGCCAATGTTGATAGGTGAAAAAAGCCATTTTATGATATTAATTGCCACATTACATATTAAATGAATACCTAAAAACTGTCATATATACATAATAATAATCTAATAATAATGTTTGGACAAATTTAGACACGGCTGCTTAGTCCCAAACTAAGCCGAAGCTTGTAAATGGGTACTCAACAACTGATAAACATACATAAACACTTTATTAAAAACTATATAACTATTATAAACTTAATGAAAGTATAGCTGAAAAGGCATCCGAAATAAGCGAAATCCTGACGGGATTATAATCGTTTTTCGGCGATGAGGAGAGGCGCCGCCCCTGATACTTGGTGGGGCTGTCGTGCTGGGCATGCTCGGAGTTGCGTGTTCCTTCGCCTCTGGCTGCACGAGGCGCATACTGGTCCAGATTTGAAAAAGTGAACATTTAAAATATCCAGTTTAAAAAAATACTATTACATAGTACTAATAAAATAGAACAACAAATGTTAGGTACCATTTTTCATAAAAATGTGTCTTTCATGCATAAAAAAATATATGGACATCTAATTTGTTTAATATTTTTCTCTAGACTGTTAAGAGCTGTCAAGGTTTAATCTTAAAAAGCATTTAGAACGCAATTTTTTAAAACGTATGAAAGTTTAAATACCTTCTTTAATTGCTTTTTTCCCGTGTTTTTGCTGGAATACACTTATGATTTTTTGCGTATCAATCGATCGTTTGATATGAAGGGATTTAGTGTAGCCCTAAAAAGGGCTGTTGGTCTTTAAGAAGACCAGCAACCAGCAACTCCTGGAAGTAGGCTGAACAGGACAGCTTGAAACAATACATTGTAAAAATAATGCCTTAATTTTGAAGCTAATTCTTGATTATTTGGGCGGCGCGCGGCGTATACTGTTAAAACGTTGTTTGGTAATTATAGAAAGAAAAGCTTTCATTTATTTTATACACCAAGTAACAAATAGCATTAAACAATTTGTAGTGGTCTTAGCACTCGTAAAGCTTAAAACCCACAGAGGCAGGAGCCAGGAAGCGGTCGCATTCCGGGACGGATTTTTTTGGAATGCTCGAGTTTGTATGCAATCTGTCAGATAGCAAAACGGGCGCGGTGGGATCCTTTTCTATGTAAGATTGCATACAAACTCAAACATTACAAAAAAAATATCCCGGAACGCGACCGCTTTTCCGCGGTCTTTATGGGTGTTAATGCAATTCTTCGCATTGTTTAATTATTCCAGGTGACTAAATCAGCTGTGAATTGCTTAAATTTATTTTTAAAGAAGACTAGACCTAGTCTGTCAATAACCCATGCTTACGTCACCTAGTAAACTAATGAAAATTATTTAAATTTTCAGCCTGCTAAAGAAGTGAAGACTGTTGACAAGAATGCTTCGCATGTTCCTATAAAAGATATAAACAAAGTGATCAACGACCCGGCGTGCACGAAAGTAGCTGAGAAGAAAATAACACAAACCTTTAAAGAAATACCACCTGTAACCACAAATGAATCTGCAACTGATACAAACAAAGATTATCAAGATGAATCTAAATCTGATATCCAAAATGGGAAAACGGTGAAATTTAATGAGACGCGAAAATCTCCTGTCATACACTCGACGCCTAATAAGGAAGGGATCCCGCTCACAAAAACAATGGTGGATTTACATTTACACCCTAACAGACATTCAGATAAGGTTAAAACTATTGAAGTTCATACAGATAGTAGCAAATCGAAGCATGATACACAAACTAAAAGCAAAGACTTCACAGAAGAGAATAAAACATCTGATATTATTTTCACTGATAAAGAAGAATACAAACCTAATGACAAACCAATCATGGTTATAGAACAAAATGTCGAAATCAAAGAATCAGAACAAATACCTTTACTTGAAACTGGAGTAAAAGGAAACGAGAAAAATAAAGATAAATCGGAAAGTGAACCTATTGAAGTGAGTTCCAAAGAAGATAAAATGAAAAGTGATATAAACATAGACAAAGAAGTTAATAAAGTTTTTGAGAAAAAACATGACATGGATGAGGGAGCAAAGGTGGAAATTAGCAAAGAAGATCCTAATACGATCAGTTTGGAAACAATGGATTTTGGCAAAGAGAAAAATATAGACAATGATAAATGTGAAGAAAACAAGAATAATACTGATAAAAATACTTCAACAACCGAAGCAGATAACAAGTTAATAGATTCACTAAAGGATATAACAGGCAATGAAATAGTTAACACTAAAGGTGACAAACGAATAGATGTAAATGTGAATGAGGATGTGGTTGATGGCGTTAAAACTTCACAAAATTCCATGAATAAATCTAAAAATGAAGACATATTTGTAGATAAAGGAATAAAATCTTCGCAAACTTTTGAAAGAATTGAGTCTGTAAAAAATGACAACGTCAAAGATTTGGTTGAGAGTAAAGTGGATAATGTAAGCTATGACAAAATTTCTAATGAAGGTAAATCCAAAGAAGCTTCTACCATTACGCAATCAACTCTGGCTCCAGAGAATATTACCATTTCAAAAGATATAAAGAACATTGAAAAAGCCAAAGTCGAAAATGCAGTAAACAATTCAAAACCCAACTGTTCTAAAGAAGAAACATATAGTGAGATAAATCTATCTAAGCCTGATGATAAATCAATTTATGTTAAAAAAGATCAAACTACTAAATTAATAGATTTAGTTATGATAAAGAAATATTCCATTGAGTGCTCTAAAATTCCCAAGGAAAGCGAATCTAAAACTGAAATATCAAGTAAGGAGAAAAGTGAATTAAGTAAAATAAATGAATCTTTGAAAATGGACATAATGAAAACTGATAAACACCCTGAAACTGTTCAAAATATTACAGAAAACAAAACTGAAGATAAAAGCGATGTTAAAAAAGCTACAACAAATATAGAACAGAAGCCCATGAATAATAACCATACTCCAGTTCCTTTTGGACAATGGACAGAGGCAAATAGGCAAGAGTTTTTAAACAAAATAAAGGAATCTAAAGTTTCTACCAGTACTGCTAACACGAAACAGCTCAAACAACCAAATGATTTGAATAGAAGAGATATACTACAAAAAATTGACAGCCAGAGACAATCTAACATTGCCATAGCTAAAGTTCAAGAATTGAATGCTATGCATCTCCACAAACTTAATGTCAAAACTGAAACAAAAACATTTGCAAGCAAACCTACTGTTAATGAAGATAGTAAGGTTCCTGTGAAAAATGAAGCTTCTACTTCCAAGAACAAAGCTGTACCTGATAAAAAAATAAAAAAGCAAGAACCTGCTGCCCCCAACCCTCTACAAGATTTTCCAAATACCACTTTTACTACATCTACGGTGACCAAAATGGAGATTATCAAACCTAAACAAAGAAAGGAGATTAATAATCAAGATCTTATTGATAAAACTATTGAAGGTATTATAAACCGAGCTCTTCCTGCTAAAACTACCCAAGAAGAGACACACCAAAGTGTTGAAAAAGAAGCCATAAAAAAGGACACCACGTCGTTACCAACTTATCAATCGAGACATAAACATCCCTCAATATTAGATGCTATAGAAATAAAAATGAATGAATTGCATGGCATCCCGTTTGTAGAACGACCTGCTCATGAACTACCTCACGTATACAACCATGATATTAAAACGTACACGAAACACGAAAACCCTAAAGCGTCTTTAACTGTTGCCAGTAAAATACCAACTTTAATACCTTATACAAATAAAAGTCAACAAAAACTGACAAAAGAAAATGTTGTAGAAATTGATTCAGAAGAAGAAATAATAGAACATGAACCTATAACGGGTGATATTGAATTAAATAAGAAAAATGCTTTAGCAAAAGTACCTTTAAAGGTACCAGTTACTGAAACTGTTGTTGCGGAAACTAGTACTGACGTTTCTATGAAGGAACCAATTATTACTGAGAATGACTTCGATAGATTTGCTAGAAGGAATTCTATTACGTATGAAAATTGCCTTACCGTCAATTTTGATGGTAATCAGCCACATAATGTGATCCAAACCGTTGTAGAAAAGGATATTCCTGTAAAGAAATACTCACGAAATGAAATGTTACTTGCTGAAGCTAAAGTAAAATCTACGAACAAACAACTAACGGCTCGTCATAATAAGCTTCCAAGTAAAATTCAAATGACGTCTAAGCTAATGCCAGTAAATGAAGATGCTTTCAATAAAAACTATCAATCTAAACTAAAAATGGCATATCAAACGACGCTTACGGCAAAACGCCAAATGGAACCTGCTATAACCATTATTGAAGATAAACCAGTACAAGTCGTATTCATGGATTCTAATTCCGAAATTAGGCCAAGTCAATTAAATGTTCAGGGAAAACAACTGTCACCAGTTAAAAAGCAGACACTGGAACCTGAAACCTTTGCTGCTAGTACTTGTGACTCAGGTGATTTAGAGGTAATAGAGACCATCGAAGGTGATAAACCACAGGATGAGACTAAACTTAAAAGCAAACATCAGAGAAAACAGGTATTGACGCCAGTAGACACACCGGAATTAGAGCTTATCGAACCCGCAGACCTAGTACTAGGTGCTGAGGTTTCGCCAAAGAAGAAAAGGAAGCTCGAAGATACTAAATCTGATAAAAGCGTCAAAAACCTTGTGCCCAAAAAGACATATTTGCTAGGCCGTACTAATATCACGGACGATAAAGTAACAACCCCGGATTTGATTAAAAACCCTCTAAAAGTGGCGGTACACCAAAATCATGCTGTGGTACCTCATAATGATGCCGCATCGGCAATAGATAACTTGGTGAAAGCAGCTGAATTAATTGAAACTCAATCTGAAAGGTTGAACACAAGCACAAATACTTCTGTAGATTCAGCTCAACAAAATACGCCTGTCAAGAGGGGGCGAGGTCGACCGAGAAAATATCCTTTGCCGGAGGGAGTAGACAATAGCCAATCCCCAAGTCCTCAAAAGAAACTGCGACTGATAGACGCGAAACAGACTAAGCGGGACCCAGTCACTGACGACGAAGCCACAAGCGATGACGAAGTCATCAAGGTGAATTGGACGATGGGTAAAATAAACCAAAAAATCGTATGCCCTATTTGTCACAAACTCTTCCGATCAGAAAGTGTAGTTTTCAAACACGTGAAGCATTGTTCAGGCCCATCTCCTAATAGGTCCGATTCTGATAAAAGAAGCTCGAGAAGATCGAGGCAGTCGCTGGAATCTGAATCAAAATCACAGGGGAGTAGATCTGATGATATGGACATGGATGAAGAAAAAACTATTTCGAAACAGGATACTCCAAAGAAACGTAAATCCCAAGATTCGGTATCAATCGCAAACAGTAACGATGTGATTGTGATCGAAGATTCGCCATATACCGAGAAAGTTGAGCGGGCGGAACCAAAACAACATGTGTCACGCAAGACTGCAACTAAAGCAATAACACACCATGGAGTGCACACCACGAACAATCTTGAGTGTGAGACTTGTGGCAAAAAGTTTAGACAACTATCATATTTGGTAAGTCATAGGTTGCAGCATAACAAGGATGATTCAAAGAAAACTGATAACGATGCCACGAAACGAAACGATACCAATATATCAGTTTTCAGTTGTGAAGTGTGTAAGAAGGAATTCAGGAAACTACACCATTTAGCGCAACATCGTATCATACACAATCCGAGCAGCATGCCTTCAAGATCTAACAGAAAGGGTTCCTCCGAACAACATGACACCAAGACTACAAAGGAACAATATAAATCTAAGCAGAATGATGATCAAAGTGCCGCATTCCGCTGTGAACCTTGCGACAAATCGTTCAGGAAATTACATCATTTAGTTGAACATAGGGAAACTCACGATGGCATAAATAGGCAAAAAAATATTTCTGTAACTCAAACCAATGTTGACAAACCAGGACCTACAGAGCCAATTCAATGTAACGTATGTAAGAAGAAATTCAGAAAACTGCATCACTTGATTGAACACAAAGACCAACATCTCGAGACAAGCTCAGAGAAATCAGACGACAAAAGCGTGAAGAGTTCGTTGTCGACAAGAGATATAATTCACGAATGCTCCCTCTGCTACATGGTATTCCCCAATGAACATTCATTGAATAAACATACGATCATTTGTCAGAGGAAAAAGAGGCAGTCAGCTGCTAAACAGGCTAAACAAACCGAGGAAACTGAAGCAGCAGATGAGGGCGATGAAACCCTTAAACCAGAAGAGAATAAAACGGAAGTTGATTCGGCACCTAAAGTAATTACAGATGAAAACATACACACTGAAAAGATTGATCAGCCAAAAGAAAATCCAGAGAGATCAACAGTTGAGAAGTCAGAAGAGGTAGCTAAAGTAAAAGATAAGCGTCAGTCAAAAGACACAGAATTAAAATGTGTTGAAACAAAAGCGTTACCTATTAAGAGAGATATCGAGTCAATTGCAGGTAATATTAAAAATCCTGACCCCTCTCCAGAGATACCAGCGAAAGTAAAGAAAATTGAAGACATGCCAAAGGAAGAAGAGGTCACCAAAATACATGACACGCCGAAAAAGAAGGTATCTGCAAAAGATAAAGTCCCTCCAACAGTGACCAAACGCCAAAAAACATCAACTCTTGCTCCCCAAATAATCACCAAACCCTCGCCTGTAACGGAATCAAACGAAGACGACGAAGTAAGGTACATGCTCAACCCAGATTTTGAACCTGTTGATTTGAACAAATTATTCCTGCAAATTAAGGCTAAGAAACGAGATTCTCTTCCTATCGAAATATCTAACTCTAAGGATGTAGCAAAGAGAAGGACATCGTTGCAGCACCCGCCCAAAGTATCCCGTCTTAGACCAAAGTCTTTAGATACTAGAACACCGTCAACATCGAGCACGGCTACGTTGAAAGTTGCTAAAACTCCTAAAATGGAACCATTGCCTTCGACGGACTCGGACGACAGTGATGTCAAATACTCTTTCCCCAAAACAAATGCTGAGACGGCAAAAGCACAAGACGTGAAATTAAAAGAGACGAAGTCACCGAAAGTAAAGCGAAAGTCACTTGCGGAAAAGCGGAAGTCACTGAGTGGTGTAGCGAAAAGGAAGTCGACGGGGAAACTTGTCATTTCGAAGCATAAAGCGAATCCGGCTCCTACGAAACCAATCAAAAGACGTAAGTAAATTACAATACTTAATAATAAAGTATTCATACGTGTACATGCAAAATTAATTGACACTTAATGATCCCAATTCCCAAGGGATCCTTTGCCTTACCGTCATGTAAACTCAAATCATTTTATTCCATTCCACTATGTAAATAACAATAGGTGTGAAGCTTAAAAAAATAATATATCATGCCCAGAAAGGCACAGCAACATACGAAAAACGGGAATTGATGTCTATATTATTTAATTCGTCATAGTTTATTTATCGTTCGTTTAATATAGTAGCATACCTCAATCAATAATTTTTTATTACAATTTTTTTAAATAAAAACTGAAATAATGCCTACTCTTTATTGAATTTTTTTAAATTATTTATTTATTTATTTATAAATACATATTTTATCATTTGTTTCTGGTAGATTTTTTTGGCGTAACGAAAGACCTTGCTTGACGCGTTAGCTGTGATCTTTAATTTGGTAACATTAGCCTGCTAAAGTCCTTAAAAGTAACTTAATATTATAGTCAGATACATTGGTCGTTAGCAGTAACTACAGCTCTCTGGTGATTTGCAGGTACGACAGAAGTGGAACACCGGTGCGACTGCGGCCAGCTATTCAGTAGCGCCGCTCTGCTGTCCCGGCACACCACCCTCGCGCACACTCCGCCCCGGATACGCCGCAGACGGTCACCACCGCCGGAGGTCGCCACCACACTGCGTAAGTCCACCGACAAAACCAAAACGACAGCCACCAGAAAACCAAGCGACAAAAGCGACGTCAGCACTGCTCAAACAAAATCCAGCAGAAAATCAAATGCAGATGTAGAACAGAAAAACCCTGTAAATCCCAAATCGATTAAAAAAGACAAAGGCAAAAGAGTTTCAGCTCATAGGGGTGTGCCCGTCCCGGACAAAATGAAGAAAGCCATGGAAAAATTTAACAAAAAGTAATTTCGGTTTTCAACTGGGTTTGGCGCGAGACACTGATGTTGGACTGAATTTTCTTCATTTCCTCATGATATTGTGGAAATGATAGACTAGGTTACGATAGAAGAATCGCTAGTAATATTTAGATAAAATCACGCATCACAGCGCTCACAATAAAGTAACAGACGGACCATAATATAGAGATATTTTTACAATGTTGGTGAGTTAATCATCAAAATAACAAAAGTTTTTATCGTGGGTCGGTATAGCGTTGATCTTGTCTATATTATGTAAATTTGCGAAAGATGATGATGATGAATGATGATAGATATTTTGTCAATTTGTTCTAGTTTTATAAGTGACATAAGAATAATAATAATATTTATGTTTTTTGTTAGATAAGACACAATTAAGTTTATTATAGCATGATGCAAATCTATTTTATTTACAATAACTGTGTATTTGATGCATAGATTATTATAAATATTTCTTTAATTAAACATTGGAGTTAAATCGATGAACAATTTTCTAATTTTGCTTTAAATTTTCAAAGTAATGTATAGGAACATATCCATGAATTTGTTATCATTGTAACAATGCCGTATGTTTCACAAAAGAATGAGCTTATATTTTTAGTTCAAGTACGCTATAGAGAATTATTGTTAATGTATGAGCTTCCCAATTGGAGTTTGATGAATGTTTAGTGCTTCTTATAATATTTTTAACAAAATTAAGATATGTTAATAGAATTAGAACGGATCAGTTGTTATTGATAAGATTTGTGTTAGTAATAAGAAACAGTTCAACCTCGATTTGGATAAAAGCCAATTTTGACATTCTTGTAACTTCAGTCTCCTGTCGCAAAGTCTTCAATTTGATAGTGAACTAGGACCAAAATTATAAATTCTGTTTGAAACGTAATAATATATTGTTGTTTTTAATTTTAAATATGTTTATGTGACTAATATAACAATGTATAAAATAAAAGTTTACAATAAAACAGAGTAGGTCGTCTCGTGAAATTTTATGTTTTAGAAGCATTTAAAATAAAAGTTTTATATGTAGATGATATCATTATTTTTAATATGATGATAATACAATTTTCTGGGTTATAAATAAATAAATTGTCTAAAATTATGTTTTTGTGTTTGGATTAATGACCGCTGAATCGGAATAGCAGCACTCCCATCTTCATTTGGATGCTGTACAAGGTGACTAAGCATATAGCCTAGTGACAGGCAGCAGTATCATCTGCGATAATCAAAACGTGTGGTGGGTGATTAGGACATTAAACCTTTCATTATTTAATATTATTATTTTAAATTACTATTATAGCATTAGTTTGGGTTTGACGGTTTTAAGTTATATCTTTGCCATTGACTGTACCTCCACACGCATGCTGGCAGCGCGCACGCATGCGCGTCGGATCCCGCGGCGGGTGGCACGCATGACAGGAAACGAGGGCTATAGTCCACCACGCTAGCCCAATACGGGTGGTCCTCTGCATACAGCTGCTTCAGGTCGTCGGTCCACCTGGCGTCGTACCTCCCGCGGTATTTACAGGCGCTTAAGAATTCTTCGGCGAATGGTTTCCTCACGTTTTCCTTCACAGTTTGAGAGCAGTCAGTAAATTGTACCTATGATGTATCTCGACATGACCCGCGTCTTCTGTTATCTGATGTATGTTTGTGAGTTTGGATGTTTGTTTACTCACGCAAAAACTACGGAACAGATTTTGATGAAACTTACAATAATATAGATTATACTAAGAAGAACACAGGCTATAGATACCACGGGAAAAACTTCTACGCGGGCGGAGCCGCAGGAAACAGCTAGTTGGTTTATAAAATAAAAAGCGTTTCATTCATATATTTCAGGTATATTTTGGACATAATTATCCTCTTTCACAGATAATATCTACTATACTAGGCTCCATCAGCTGAGGGTCGACGCACCGCAACTGAGCTGATGCCAGGGCGTCTTCCAGCAAAGCGTTCAACAGCCTCTCGTCGTTACCCATGCACGACAACCTCTGCTGAAGGAAATGCACATCAACCTGCAGCTGCTGCAGACCATGCCGGCCGAACGTGCGTAACCTCACACATTCGACCAGCGCTTTTAAAGCTACTTTCAGCGCTCCATTTGACAAAGCAGCTCGATCCGCGCCGGCGGGGCTGAACACCTCAATCCTTTCAGAAAATATCCGATTTATTGGAGAAAATGACGACGGCGCTCGAGACCAAATCGTTCGCCGACTAGAATCGCTGGACGGCTTCATGCTGGTTGGGAACAGCTGTGACGCAGCGCTGTCCGCGCTGGCGAGGGTCTCTACCACTCTGCGGCAAACTGCCCTCGGGCCTCTAGGCTCCGGTGCTCTTAACCAATCCCTAGCCAGCACTGACACGCGCAACATCTGCGCTGCAGTCTGACCTATGTAGACTACCTCGGAGTCCAAAGCTGTTTGAGCGGCAGTTGATAAGTTTACCATCACACTGTTGGTGTCTTTACTTTCTACCGTGAATCCTGGAGCCGCCTCTTCTAGAAGTTTTCCGAGATGGCTGTGCAGTGTGTTGACACCACTCTCCTGCATTTCTAAACACAGTTTTGCTAAAATGAGCAGCAGTTCAAAAGGAATGTTGTTTGATGTCTGCATGCAAGCCATTTTCTTCACCATGTCCGATAAATTTACCATCGTTTCGGAAATAACAATCCAACAGGAGTCGGCTACAGCTTTGGCACACCACTGCTTGAGGCCAAAAGATAGATTGTTTTGTAAAAATGCCATCAAATCTAACAGTGATGCCTGGACTTTCTGCATTAGGTAAACTTGCAAGGAATTAAGAATGTCTTTCAAGTCTGTGCTCTCCGTGCCTTTGCTGGCTAAAGACTGTCTCACTCTCATTAAACTATCTTTGAATTGGGTCTGTATTGACTGATACTGGATTGTCGCCTTATGATTTATACATTGTATAACCACATCAACAGACTTAGTAGACATAGAGTCACTTGAAATGATCTCTGTCATTGCCTGAAGTTTCCTGAAGAATTTATCCAAACCCCTGATCAGCATTTCTGTTCCAATATTCTCAGGCCTCTTCACAACTTCTTCGAACAGATGGAAAACTTGTGTCATGACCTTGTCAGCAAATTCTGGCAAGTTAGTGTTGTCTTTATCTTGAAACATTTCATGGTAACAAGATATAACAATACCTATGTCGGCTAGTAAAGTGTTGTTACATTTTTCTACCCATTCTAAAATGTCAGTAGTCTCTACAGTAGAGCTCAAAGTTTGCAAATGCTGTTCGAGTCTACTCTCCGAACAGCTTAAGAATATGTCCTGGAGAGATGAATCAGTCTCCTGGAGCTGTCTCAACAGTCCCACGCTCTCAGCAAGTTCTGAAGCTGACGTATTGGGGCTGAGTAGACGATCTCTCAGAGTTTTCTTCAGTCCGTAAATTATTTCTGAACATTCAGTTTGTATACTCTGAAATGAGGGTTGGTTGCCGTACTTTTGCAGCACTCTCTGCGCGTGCGTGTAGTCGTGGACCGCGTCGACATACCTGCCTTCCTCGATCGCTTTATTTAGTTGAGAAGGTAATAGGAACAGAAACTGTAGTTTGTCCAACAGTTGCCGCGTACCACACAGCCTGCTCAACTTATTACCACTATCTTTGAGGTTCTCGGATATTTGAGAGCTGAACGTAGTGATCTTGTTCATATTTTCGCTTAATTTGTTCATTTCTTCATGCATTATTTTAAAATCTGATCGCATTTTACGCACAGTTTCCGTCGCGGATATGAATTTGTTATAGTTTTCGTAGACTAATGTCTGCATCTCGGACTGGAGGAACTGGCTCTGGGTAACTATTTCAGCTTCCTTGTCCATGATTTGCCTCAAAGTAGCAAATTTCATTAGCTTTTCTAAGTACAAGTCCGAATCGAAATTACTTCCGTCGATGTTAAGGGGATTCTCGCTGATTTCCTTGGACTCGGCCATTGCAGAGGTATATTAGATTTGCCTAGTCTATATACTTTGTAATTAATGACGTTCTATCAGGTTTTAATTGTAAAATATGAAGAAGGAAAGAAATGTAAATCCATTTCGCCATCACAATCACAATACTTTTTTTTTCGTTTGACAGTGACAGTTGCTTGTTAGTGTTTTTTTACAAAGCATGGCAAAGGAATTTGAAGCCATACACCATAGCCTGATATATTATGATTATTAATACCTTTATATAGAACCCAATGGGTACAACTTTACTAAGATTTAGCGAATTACCTTCTCATAAATACTTGCTCTCGATAATTAGTATGTATTTTAGAGGCCACAGATGTATATCTTAGTCCGTTAATAAAAGACGCCACTGCTCTTCTTTCACCAATATATATCAAAACCATCAACGACGTTTTCTGCTGATAGGCCTTCCCCAATGAACACCCGGTCCTTGAATAGATATGAATAGTAAAAAAATAATTAACAGCCAAACAATATTAGAAGGTATATTTTATTAAATGACATTCACATTACAGTATATGCTTTATTTGACCAATTTCTTTGTTCTATATTGCCTACTGCTACAGAAAAAATTACATTTACTTTCACTTATCACCCAAAATTACATTGCACAGGAAATCACATTTTCATTGTCAATGATTGACAATATCCTATGGGCTCCCTCTAAACGATCATGCGGCATGTCATGCATTACGTGCTGTCACGTAAACGTTAACTCATGCATGACCGTCTAGCTGTAGTGATTGACGTGCATGACATGCAAACTACGTGCTGGCCGTTGCTTCACTGTACTGATTGATAGCAAGCATGATGGTCCATCATGCAGCATGATAATTCACGTAAACGTTGCATGTCATGCAAGCATGATCGTTTAGGGACCACTATAACGATTTTTAAAACTATTAAACACATACGCGAAAAAGTCAGACAATGGGTAGAAACAAGGTTTGGATCGGATTTCTCTCTCATATACCCGTTGTGTGACTTTGACAGTTATTCGCATTTAAATAAAACTTTAACAGATTTTAACGTACATATTAATTAGTATCACGTACGTATAACGTACACAATAATTAATTCAATGCATATCTTTTATACATGTTGTTCCTATCCTATATATTACACCAAGGATTGGTCGGCTTGGTCTAGATAATTATTAGGTAACTAATTAGGTGTAATAAATATATAAATGCACAAATAATACAGTTCTGCTTAGTTACCTCTATACATACATACATACATATTGTGTGATATTTTTTTTACTATACAACATTTACAATTATATTTTACATTGGACATCAAAGGTAATTAAATCTGCCACTTCTGGTCGCAAAATTACCTTCTTCCGTTCAATTGGATTTTTTCTACCTTAGGAACGCACCGCAATGTATATAGTAGAATTTCTTGACGGCTGAATGAATATACTCACAAACCGTTTGCACATCGCTGACAGTGTTTATAGTCTATGTGTGCTACATAGAGACGTCCAAAAACTTGAAAGTTTGATTCGATTGATCGAATCAATGAACTGTTTCTTTAAAACACGCTCCCCTGTAGATTTGACATTTTGTATTCTGTTTTTATTTTCTTTCATTGACGATCACATTAACTTTGACCTTTTACGTAAGTTAAACTATGTACTATTATTTGTAATGTGTGATAAATAAATCTAATCTTTGACACCTAAAATTAGTCATCGCACAGAAATCGGCCAACTTCACACGGCCGCCATAAAACTCTACGGGGACTATATTTTAGTAAAACAAAACCTCCCATTGGCATTGATTCAGTCTTTCACATAAGTCGCTATAGACTTTAACAGACAGCTCCAAAGCCTCTCCGATTCTTATTTTATTTATTCTTTGACTGTGGCCTTGAATCATATCATTGGGTGTTTCTAAGCCCTTAAATTGACCTTATATTTTAATTTAATTTGTTATCTGTAAGAACCATATCTTTATTTTTTAAATATGTATAATTTCTTTGTCTTTCTTTTAGTATTAATTAAGGTACATTCCTTCCATCGATTTGGATAGGCTAGAACGGGACACCGCACATTTTGACTGAAAGAATTTCATTGACAGATTGATCACTACGCATATAGTATGACTGATTTTCAAGGCCACGATAGTAACGATAAACTATCGCAACATCACTGCCCCCCCCCCCTTTTTTTTAAGAATCGTTGGAGGAGTTGGAGCTATCAGTGATAGTAGGCATACAGCAACATTTTCCGTCTCAATCACTCTGTCCGCAACCTCAGAGGGTCCAAGCACGGCAAGTCGCTGGCGGCGACGCACTCCGCCAGATGGAACACTTTCAACTGCACTTCCTTCAGCTTGTTCGCTTGTTTGTTCGCTAGCTTGCCCGCTTGTTTGCTGGCTTGCTTGCCGGCGAGCAAGGAGACCGGCACGAGTTGCCTCCGGCTGGCTCGCTCGGCGCTCTGCCCCTCGGCCGCCTCCAGCGCCGTCTCTACGTCTATGAGGGCGTGGTTCCGGCACTGCAGCAAGGCGGCCAACTGGTGATGACGAAATTACTGTTACTGGGTATGTGCATAATTTGGGCCGGGGGAGACGTGGAATCATATATCAGCCGAAAGACGTCCACTGCTGGACAAAGGCTTCCCTCAAGGGTCTCGTATCGTGGAATAATAAAGAATATTAAATCAATTCTGGTGCAATTCAATTTGAAAGTTTGATTCAGTTGATCGAATTAATGAACCATTTCTTGAAATTTAAAGAGCATCAGAGGGGGAGCTGTGCTGGGTCACTAGAGAGTGACCCCCCGCACAGCTCCCCCTTTGACACCTATAATTAGTCATTGCGCAAAAATCAGCCAACTTCACACAGCCGCCATTAAACACCGCGGAGACTATAAGGACCTAATAATAAAGAAAAAAAAGCTGCAAACTCTCGTCACCTGCAGGATCTGGTGCAGCGGGCGCGCCACGTCTGGCGGCGGGCGCGGCACGGCGAGCGCGAGCGCGTGCGCGGCGGCGGGCAGGCGCGCGCGCACCAGCGCCAGCGCGGCCAGCTCGCGCGCCACGTCCGCGCCCTCCGCCACGCCCTCCGACCCCGACTCGCCGCCGCCGCCCCACCCGCCCGCCTCGCACCCCACATGCTCCAAGCTACTCGTCTCCGGGCTGCTGCTGCTGCTACACAGGAGTGAAACAAGAATTGTTTAATAGTACATTGTTACCCCAGGGGTGAAAGTAACTTATTTAAGTCCCGAGACGCGTCGGGCGCCAATAGTTCGAGGGACCTCTAAATAAGTCTTGAACCCGAGGGAAACACTGTGCTTTTCATTAAGATTACACTGAAAGTAAAAACAAAAACATAAAATGAGTGTTAATACAAATCTCTGCTATGCGGAAGTATAAACAAAACTCTACGACTCGAAAAAACAAATGAAGATCGGATTGCCGCTTTCCCGTCTATTTTGTTTTTTTTTCTGTGGCCGGCCAGCTATTCTGCCATTATTTTTCATTTCCATCATTGAAAAAATGGTAAATATTTTGCCCAAATCTATGTTATTTTAAAGAAATAGTTGACAGTAATAATTATAATAAAGTCATTTAAAAAATATATTCTTTAATTATTACATAACTTTATGTTATTTCAATTTTACATCGCGCTGTAATTGAGTGGCTGTATAGACAGTTGGATCATGGTCCAATAGAAATGACAAAATAGTACTTTTTTTTTTAATTTGACAGCTGTCAGTTGAAAGCGATTCTCCCTAGGGCTGAGATGTATTACTTTCAACCCGCTACTCAGGCAACTTCAGACCTACTTTCAGAGTATGAGTAATGAAAAAACAGTTTGCAACGCCACGCCCTCCGACCCCGACTCGCCACCCCACCCGCCCGCCTCGCACCTCACATGCTCCAAGCTACTCGTCTCCGGGCTGCTGCTGCAGGATCTAAGTCAAACTGTCAAAGTTGCTAATGATCAAAGCATCTATTGTCAAAGAGCCGTAGCCTGTTGGTTGTGCACTCACCTCACGTTCATGAGGTCGTGGCTTCGATTCTGGCCCGTACCAACGAGTTTTTCGAAACTTAAGTACGGTTTATTATAACACCACAGGTTTTTCGCTGAAGGAAAACATCGTGAGGAAACCTGCATACGCCAAACTGGTATTTACTATTCTAAGGTGTACGTGAAGAGTGAAGTCCACCAAAAAAACGTATTGGGGCACCGTTTGGCGGACAGGGGTTTGGCACAACAGATGTCATAGGGTCGAAGTGTCGCCAGGTCTTCCTGGTCTCCGAAGAAGATAAGATACTGTTGATAGATGCAGCGTAGGCGCAGGCCTCCCGTCTGAGTGAGTGAGTGAGTGACATACTTGTGTTGGCTGGCTTGTTGCCGCGGCGGGTGTGGCGGGTGGGGCGGGGCGGGCGGGCGCGGGTGGTCGAGCGGGCGGCGCAGGTGCAGCGCGAGCGCGCACACATGCCCCGCGGACGGCGCCGACGGTCGCATCAGCGCCGACAGCACCACGCCCGCCTCCGGATCTAGCACTGCACGACACACCGAGTGGTAGTGTTCTTACAAAGTATGGGATAACGTCAGTGTCAACGGGAGAGCGTCAGTGGCGTCGGGGATAAGACACGGCCTATCTATTAGATTTATACAAAATATTGTATCAAATTGACGATCCCTTCTACACATAAGATCTATAATAATATTGTATATAATATTGTATACTGTTTTGTGATGTATTAGCGAAATAAAATAAATCTAAATCTATCATATCGAAAGGTCCGGAGTTCGATCCCCGGCTGCGCCAACCAATGGGTTTTTTCTCGAAACTTAAGTACATTTACTGACTGCTCTCAAACGGTGAAGGAAAACATCGTGAGGAAACCTGCATACGCCGAAGAAGAAATTCTTAGGCACATGTGAACTCCACCAACCCGCACTGGGCTAGCGTGGTGGACTGTAGCCCGAACGCCCTCGTTGAGAGGGTAGGGCTGAGCCCCAGAGTGGTGACATCTTAATAGGCTGTTGATGATGGGATAACACCAAAATATATCCGTAGAGTGAAAGTAGGTGTCAGGTCAGGTTGGGTGTCAATTCTGATGGTGCAGTGCACGCCTTAACAAAACTTTTGTCTCTTGTACTTTTTTTTTCTTTAAAAATAAGAAAAGGGTGGCATGAATTTTTGAACTGTCAATCTAGTTTAACCTTAACAAAATTTTAAGTCTCTTGTGCTCTTTTTTCTTCTTTAAAAATAAGAAAAGGGTGGCATGAATTTTTGAACTGTCAATCTAGTTTAACCTTAACAAATTTTTAGTCTCGTATGCTCTTTTTTTCTTTAAAAATAAGAAAAGGGTGGCATGAATTTTTGAACTGTCAATCTAGTTTAACCTTAACAACATTTTAAGTCTCTTGTGCTCTTTCTTTTTCTTAAAAAATAATAAAAGGGTGGCATGAATTTTTGAGCTTTTAACCTTAACAAAATTTTAAGTTTCTTGCACTGTTTTTTTTTATTTAAAAATAAGAAAAGGGTGGCATGAGTTTTTGAGCTGTCAATCTAGTTTAGTCCTGTCAGACAGAGGGAATTTTAATCGCAATGTTTTAAATTGCAATAGAAACCCGGTACATTTTCTTGTGTCGTCGTCACTCACGTGTACTCCTCATGGAGACGAGCATGGCGACGATGACGTAATGAACGTGCGGCAGCAGGGGCCCGTCGGTGAATAGGAAACCCCACAAGTGGGGGATCTCCGTGCGGGGGAACTCCCTCCCAAACAGCAATCGCAGCCACCGTCTGTAAATACCTTCATTTAAGCGTGACACATACTGAGCGGCGGGGTTGCCAAAGCGTTGCGGTTTTTTTCTGTAATATTCGAAATAGTATGAAGCCCTTTACATCAAAGCGGCGCGGCGGCGGTGCGGCGCGGCGGCGGTGCGACGGCGAAAGCGACAAAACCGCGCGCACAGATTTGACGTTTTGATTTAACAGATTAGCGCAGACAGGCGTTGCGGAGCGGCGGCGGCGCGTTGTATTCCTTTGTAGTGTATGAGAACCCCTACACAGAGCGGCGGCGGCGCGGCGCGGTGCGGAGCGTTCTTCATACAAACCGCCGCCGCGCCGCCGCCGCTAGCGGTATTCCTGTCTGAAGGGCTCCGCTTTTTATTCGCTTTCCGCAAATTCGCCGCCGCAACGCTTTCGCAACGCCGCCGCGCTGTGTGTGTTACGCTTTATTGGTTAATGTAAACACAACTCTGCATAATATTATAAACGCGAAAGTTTTTAAGCGAGTTTGGATGTTTATTACTTTGGCTCGATCCATTTTCAAAAATTAATATCTTTAAAACTACTAATTTTCGTAAGTAGCGCTTTAGGTATGTTAAACCTACCATCAAGTACTACCTATAAAAAAAATATGAACTCGGTAACTCGCGATACGTAATCTAAATAGCTTCCTCAAACACTGCTAGAAAGAAAGAAACAAGCTGAGAACCATCCAACTCACATTCCAAACAGCTCCATGGTGATGTTACAGCTGGCCAGATGCGCCGCCAGCTCGGGGTCTAGAGGCGCCAGGTACTCCTCTTTCACTCGCTCCAGGTATCGCACCACCTCGTTTGGATTCTGGAACCATGCAATCGTTTCGATCTGATGGGTGAGTTAAACATTGTTCTGGAGCTCTGAAAGACAAGCTGTGTTCCACTGCAAACTGATTGGAAAGCGTGCTTGAAAATTGCAGTCTATGTCATAGACTGCGACTAGATAGGTTTGACCTGCACATAGACTCTATGCGCAGGTCCAATAGTCGCAGAAACGATAGGTATTGCAGCAGACGAGTTATCTAAATCTTAAATATATAAAACAAAGGCGTGTTAGTTACACCATTTATAACTCAAGAACGGCTGAATGGATTTTGATGAAACTTGGTACAGTGATAGCCCGTGGTGATAGCATAATTATCCTGGAATAACAGATACGATATTTTTTACCCCGGTAAACTGTTCCCGCGGGAATAACGTATTCCACGCGGGCGAAGCCATACATGTGCAACAGCTATCATGAATAAAATATAAATAATGACGGGTTTTCTATTTTCACATTTTAAGGGGGAGAGCGGAGGAGGGGAGGGGGTCGAAAATTTCCCTGATTAATTCTTTCCTATTAATTCTAATTTATTATTTTATATATAGATATACTACATTTCTGTAGTTAGGTCTGCTATATCATCTGAATAACTTCCTTTGAGCGTTTACAAACTGCCACAGTCAAATAGCTTTTGACAGACCTGTCGTGTCAGCTAGTGTAATATATAGGGTGGAATTTTGTAATGCCACCTGGAGGGAAAGTACTCTTAATACTGGAGATAGAAAATTTTACTCAAAGGAAACATTCCTTTATTTTTGAAAGGAAAGAAAACTGCATTCAAAGATTTTCGAAAATTCGCTTGCCACACCCGGGAATTGAACCGACTAAAATCTGTAAAAATTACACCCTGTACTTTTATTGCATCGATCGTTAGGGTCAATTATAAGGATGAAATCTCTCTAACGAACTTGATAAATTAAATGAAAGGAAAACAGCGAAATCGTAAATTATTTTTTAAAAAATGGTAAACTACCTTATTAGTTGCTCAAAATGGGCTCTATTTTCTTGGATACACAAATTTATTCTTCTAACGAATTCATTAGTAACCTTTATTAACGTATTGTGGTGGATATTACAAATCGTATTCTGAACTTCAGCTCTCAACTCGGTTACATGTGCATAAGGTTTAACGTAAATTTGATTTTTTTAATTTACCATTTTTTGAAATAATTAAATGAACTGCCAGCCGCCTTACGCAGGTCGTCGCTCCATCTAGCCGTTGTTCAAAATACTTGTCTACTCAAAATTGGATACATACGTGAACCGACCTGGAGGTCGGCAGCCTGCCGCAGGGGCTGGGCACCGCGTCGCCTGTTGTGTAAAACTTTTCCAAGCCCTTCATGACAGCGCTAAATAACATGCTGAAACAAATAATTAAACAAAATAATCTAAATTTTTGCAAAAAATAATACAGACTGTAAAAAATTTTGATTTTTCTACAGAGGATGTGTTTGTTATTCATCCCCAAATTTTTTTAAAAATTTCCAAACTTAGAAATGGGGCCACCCTCGAAATATAACCTATTCAATAAATAAAAATCGGACAAGTGGGAGTATGACTCGCGCCTTGAGGGTCCCGTACGAACTTAATTAAAGATAATTAGAAAATAGATAGTCTGTGTATGAAAAATAGGTAAAAGTACCTACAGTTTGAATTCCTGAACAAATTAGGTCTCAGATATGTCATTTTGAAGTTTTGAATAACAATCAGCAAAGAGCGTAACATACACACAAAAAAAATACAGTCTAATAGAACAAGTCCACCTTTTGAAGTCGGTTGAAAATTTTCGATGCTTCGAGGATGTGTTTGTTATTCATTCCCAAATTTATTTAAAATTTCCACCCTTAGAAATGGGGCCACCCTCGAAATATAACCTATTCAATAAATAAAAATCGGACAAGTGGAAGTAGGACTCGCGCCTTGAGGGTCCCGTACGAACTTAATTAAATATAATTAGAAAATAGATAGTCTGTGTATGAAAAATAGGTAAAAGTACCTACAGTTTGAATTCCTGAACAAATTAGGTCTCAGATATGTCATTTTGAAGTTTTGAATAACAATCAGCAAAGAGCGTAACATACACACAAAAAAAATACAGTCTAATAGAACAAGTCCACCTTTTGAAGTCGGTTGAAAATTTTCGATGCTTCGAGGATGTGTTTGTTATTCATTCCCAAATTTATTTAAAATTTCCACCCTTAGAAATGGGGCCACCCTCGAAATATAACCTATTCAATAAATAAAAATCGGACAAGTGGGAGTAGGACTCGCGCCTTGAGGGTCCCGTACGAACTTAATTAAAGATAATTAGAAAATAGATAGTCTGTGTATGAAAAATAGGTAAAAGTACCTACAGTTTGAATTCCTGAACAAATTAGGTCTCAGATATGTCATTTTGAAGTTTTGAATAACAATCAGCAAAGAGCGTAACATACACACAAAAAAAATACAGTCTAATAGAACAAGTCCACCTTTTGAAGTCGGTTGAAAATTTTCGATGCTTCGAGGATGTGTTTGTTATTCATCCCCAAATTTATTTAAAATTTCCACCCTTAGAAATGGGGCCACCCTCGAAATATAACCTATTCAATAAATAAAAATCGGACAAGTGGGAGTAGGACTCGCGCCTTGAGGGTCCCGTACGAACTTAATTAAAGATAATTAGAAAATAGATAGCCTGTGTATGAAAAATAGGTAAAAGTACCTACAGTTTGAATTCCTGAACAAATTAGGTCTCAGATATGTCATTTTGAAGTTTTGAATAACAATCAGCAAAGACCGTAACATACACACAAAAAAAATACAGTCTAATAGAACAAGTCCACCTTTTGAAGTCGGTTGAAAATTTTCGATGCTTCGAGGATGTGTTTGTTATTCATCCCCAAATTTATTTAAAATTTCCACCCTTAGAAATGGGGCCACCCTCGAAATATAACCTATTCAATAAATAAAAACCGGACAAGTGCGAGTAGGACTCGCGCCCTGAAATCGTTAATAAAAGAAAATTTGGCGAACTCCCATATAAATTTTTGTTGACTTTTTTGCGTCTGTGTATGAAAAATAGGTAAAAGTACCTACAGTTTGAATTCCTGAACAAATTAGGTCTTAGGTTCACTACTAAACGAAGTCTGGAATTAAATATATGCCATTTTGAAGTTTTGAATCAGCGAAGATATTGCGTAGCATACACACAAAAAAAATACAGTCCCAAAGAAAAGCTTCTTTTGAAGCCGGTTGAGAATTTTCGATGCTTCATTATATTTTTAGTTACAAAATGAAATATACTTACTAACTATCATGTTCTAGGAAGGAGTCATCCAGGTAGCATTTCAGTGTTTCACTGGAAAATATAAAATCAAAATGTTACCTAAACAAAAGTTTTCAGCCGCGCCATCAACAGCCTATTAATATGTCCCCACTGCTGGGGCTCAGGCCTACCCTCTCAACGAGGACGTTCGGGCTATAGTCCACCACGCTAGCCCAGTGCGGGACTTCACAGGCGCCTAAGAATTTCTCCTTCGACGTATGTAGGCCGCTTCTTCCTCGCGACTCCACTGACGCTCTCGTCACACACGCGTGCCGAAGTTAGTCCCAAACTAAGCCGAAGCTTGTAAATGGGCACTAAACAACTGATTAACATACATACTTTTAAATAAATACTTAAATACATACAAATACCCAGAACCCGAAAACCAACAGTTATGCACATCACAGAAATGTTGGTCCCGGGTGGGAATCGAACCCACGACTTTTGGCGCAGTAGGCATGGTCACTACTACAACAGGCCAGTCAAAGTCGATTTGTTCCTTAGTTTAGTTTCCAAATTTGTTTGTGACAGTTTGTTTACCCAAAACTAGTACATTGTGCAATAAGGGCAGTAAGTAGGATATTACTAACGAGAGTCTGTTAGAAGCCCGACGCCGAAGGCGGAGGGATTTTAATGACTCGAGTTTGTAATACCCTTACTGCCCGTGATGCACACAATGTTTTTCATCACATTTGCGAGGAAATAAATACCTACGACACAAGGTAACAAATTTATTTTCTTTGTCTGTATTTATATACAGTCGAGTACAGTCAAGTATAGGCGAGTACAGTCGAGTACAGTCGTGTACAGTCGAGTACAGACGAGTACAGTCGAGTACAGTCGATTTTAGTCGAGATAAGTCAAGTTAACTACTCAATTTAACTTAATTAATTTAATAAACCAGTTCAGTACAGCCAGCTACACATTACAGTCCCTAGGGGTAATAATATTGTACTGATTTTAATTATTCTCCCGCGGGTATATATAGGTCATTGTGTTTCTTTAGGTACGCATATAATCAGACCCTTAACGAGCAAGTGTGATGAAAAAAACATTAATTCAAAAATACTGTAGACTCTTAACGAAGTAGGTACCTTAAATAATTAGGGGCATATTTTCTATCTGTATACAACTCGAAGAGTAGCGGCGCCAGTACTTCGTGCATGCCTTGTCTGTAGCCCACGTTGGAATGAGACCGCGCCCAGAAGAATAACACGCGCACCTAAGAATTACAAAATGAACTGTCATCACTTAATGTTGTCCACAGCTGGACAAAGTAATACTATGCCTGTAGACGTCCACTGCTGGACAAAGGCCTTCCCCAAGGATCTCTACGACGACCGGTCCTACGTTAACCTCATCCAGCCGGGCCCGACGATCTGGTGAAGGTCGCGACCTTCACCAGATCGTCGGTCCACCTTGTGGGAGGCCTACGCTGCGTCTTCCGATACGTGGCCGCCACTCGAGAACCTTTCTGCCCCAACGGCCGTCAGTTCTGCGGGCGATGTGCCCAGCCCACTGCCACTTCAGCTTCGCAATTCTTCGACCTATGTCGGTGACCTTAGTTCTCCTGCGGATCTCCTCATTTCTGATTTGATCTCGCAGGGAAACTCCGAGCATAGCTCTCTCCATTGCCCTCTGCGTGACCTTGAGCCTTCTTATGAGGCCCATAGTGAGCGACCACGTCTCGGTACCATATGTCATCACTGGCAACACACACTGGTCGACGACTTTCGTCTTGAGACATGCCCATTGCCGATGTCTATCTGTTAATTTATCATTGATACCAATAAGGTAAGTTTCAATTTCAATTTATTCATATTTAAAATTATTGTAACATTATAGATTGAAAGTTAGAGTACCAATGAGATGACTCGGCTTCAATGACAGGTTCAAAGTAGGATTATACATTTGTTGTAATTTGATTTTACTAGTCCAATTTTATTACAATGACATATTTATAGAGCTTTATTTTCTGACTTTTTTTTACCCGAAGGTACCGACGAATGTCATGTAGTTTTTAAGAATTTTTTTATGATACCTCACTTGGTCGAAAAAACCACTTCAACATTAAGCGTATCCCAGACACATACCGCAGGCCGCAGCCTTAATATGCAAACGCAGGCCGCGCGTGTCTGAAGTCTCACATACATTGCATAGGGAATACAACAGGCCGCCACCGCCACCGCAGGCCGCGTGTGTCGGCCTGCGTAACATGACATGTATTGATATGTAGGTTGTTCCTATGTTTGTTTGTAGGCATACAGGGCTAACTGAAGGAAATCTCTTTGTAGTGCAGTTTCGGTACTCACCATCATGTCCTGGGCATCCTTACCACGGAAGTAGACTTCATCAGGGAATGTCCTCACAACATCCTGGAGTATCAACGCTTTAAGTTCGTTATCACAGAAATGCTGTTTCCACGCGCTCTGTCAAAGAATCATAAAAGAATTGTCTATCGTAATTATATTTTAATATTGTTTACGAAATTGCATTGATAAATAATACGTTTATAATTTATGATTTACATAATAACGCACGTTACTAGATGTAAGTATATTATAAATTATAACAGTATTTTTTAATTAGGTATACGCCGACATCCGAATGTAAAGCTCGACACTGAACTATATTAAAGGCGGCGATCACAATAGATCAGCAATGGTCGCAGTGATACAAGGCTGGATAAGTGTTAAAAGAGCCTCACCTCAAATAATAATAAATAATATTAACTTCCTCTTAATCTATAGCTGAACTTGGACCCAGAACAAACATTGTTTCTTGCCAGCTACATTATATTCTGAAGTCTTGTCTTATAAATAGGACATTTGTGAAAAGGGAGGAAAAAGGAGGGAGGATGATGATCCCAAGTGGACAGCAAAGTTTATATGGTAATACAAACTTGTTTTCGCTTGCCTTACCTTGCTCGCACCTGTGGCCGAGAAGCAAATAAAGATTGTATTTATATGACAGCAAAGGAAAAACGGAATATAGGTGTATTTACCTCGTCATTCTGCGAGAGTGGATCGTCGCCTACCACCGCGCGGGGGTCCATAGACAGCTTCGATTTGAGATCATTGTAGTAATTCCGATGGGTTTTCATGCTGTAAACGTAACACGAAATAAATTTTAGATGCAATAGTCCTTTCATTAAATAGTTATTTTCATTTCGGTAGTACAGTTTTACTTTTCGAGATTTTCCTGGAAATTTCGAGTAAGTAATCATTAAAGTACCTATAAGTCAGTCCCTTATGATGACCCTTAATTATTTAATAGTACATTGTTAACCAAGGGGTGAAAGTAACTTATTTAAGTGCCGAGACGGGGTTCAATAGTTCGAGGGACCTCTAAATAAGTCTTGAACCCGAAGGAAACACTGTACTTTTCATTAAGAATACACTGAAAGTAAAAACAAATAGGTACATAAAATGAGTGTTAATACAAATCTCTGCTATACGGAAGTATAAACACAACTCTAAAACTCGAAAAAACAAATGAAGATCGGATTGCCGCTTTCCCGTCTACTTTGTTTTTTTTTCCGTGGCCGGCCAGTTATTCTGCCAATTTTTCATTTCCATCATTGAAAAAATGGTAAATATTTTGCCCAAATCTGTTATTATAAAGAAATAGTTGACAGTAATAATTATAATAGTAATTTAAAAATATATATTCTTTAATTATTACATAATTTTATGTTAGGTATATCAATTTTACATCGCGCTGTGATTGAGTGGCTGTATAGACAGTTGGAACATGGTCCAATAGAAATGAATAGTAAGTACTAGTTTTTTATATATAATTTGACAGCTGTCAGTTGAAAGCGATTCTCCCTAGGGCTGAGATGTATTACTTTCAACCCGCTCCTCAGGCAACTTCAGACCTACTTTCAGAGTATGAGTAATGAAAATACTATTTTTAGCCTATGATTAAGTATTGGGCCCTACATTAATGGTGATAGCATAATCACAAAGTAGATTAGTGTTGTTCTGTTACTAACATTTATTTTTGTTAACTTATTTATTCATAGTGTAAGCAATAACTTCTTTAATTGTAAATTATATTGTATGTTTATTATACTAACTGCTAGTATGTACATAATAAATTAAACATCATATATGTATTTGCTATAGGTATTTTATGTGGCACATTCTTTACTATTCTTCAAGCCATTATTTAATTATTTATTGCACACACTAGAGAAATCTTTTATATTCTACCATAGTCAAATATAGGGCTGGAGTGGACAAAAGGGGGCGCCAAAGGGCAGCGTCGGATTCCAAAAAAGTGATTTTTTTCTAAGTTTTTTTCATTGCGCCCCCTTTTGTCCACACTGACCAAATATAGACTATATTATTATAAGACTCGGAAGACTCTATTATAAGACTCTATATTACTATAAGACTACGGAACTATAAGAAGGAGAAAAATAAATAAATATGTAAAAATTAAGTTATTGCGTTAGTAATAAAAAATAATGTAAATTAGTACCTATGTAAAAAATTTAGTAGTAAATAAAGGCTTTATTATTATTATTATTATTATTATATTATAAGACTCATGGGTACTAGTTCCCTCCGGGCCGTCAGATCAGCCATCCCAACTCCCAGAAGTAGTGAATTAAGGATTCTGGCAATAATTCTTATATATTTAAACTACACAATCAACTCACCTTTTTATAATATCATCTCCACAGGGGGTAGGTACGGCATTCAATAGATTAGCCCATGCTAAGCTTCTCGGGCGTGCCAGTCGGTGCTGGATTGCAGCTGTCTTCAGACACTCTATACTCCAAGCCGGCAGCTGTAATCTGGTGAACAACAAACATGATTAAGATAGGCATATTCGAGTGAGAATTACCTACGGAAAAATGGACAGAACAGCTTTGTTATAATTGTGCAAGGAGGAATACTGTCTTTATGCAAAGAATAGCAAGTATTATTGGTAAACATTGAAAGGAGTTAAACATCTGGAAAAGGTCAACAAAACAAAGGTTTGATAGGCTGTTAAATCCACGGGTTTTAAGACTCACTCATAGTCCATTGCTTCCACAAAACTTTTTGGGGGTGAGCTTGGAGAAACATCATTATTTCTTTGTTCCTGTAACATGTGCATACTTACTCATAAATGAATAATACCACAGTACAACTTTACGCAAAGTATTAACCTCATATTACCTACTCACCATTATTTGGTTTTCTATTTTCCATCTAGCAGTATTAGTGTATTGAAAAAGCTTTGCAGGCCGATTGTGTATACTCTACCCACTTACCTACCTTTATGTTTTATTAAAATTAATAATAAATAAAAATTGATTTCTATCCTGAAATCAACCCTGAATGAAACAAACCACACTCAGCACAGACCAGCCAAGTTACACCAGACGACACAACTTAAATAAACACAAATTGACTGACTGACTTCACTGAATGAAGTGATTGACAGTGACACGACACGACAGCGACACACGCGACACACCTCAGAGGAAAAAGAAGCTTTTCCTCTGAGCGACACACACACAATCTGTCTGACAGTGACACTGACCACAGAGTACATTATATACACTGACAACTTTGATTCTTTTTGCTTTGACAGTTAAAGGCCGTGTGCACTATACGTTTCCGATTCACATTGGGCGTTTTTCCACTAGCCGGCCCGGCACACAGTGGGCTGAAAATGAAGCTCCATAGACTTAGCGCCGCTCAAAAATCAAGTACCTAATTTTAAAAAAAAGAAACATGCCATCGTGTTCCTCTACTAAATAGCAATATTTAATGTCATGTAACATTTTTTGATAAAACTATTATTTATTAAGTTATTTGAGATTTTTTTTTTTTTTTGAATGGAGCTGAACAGTTTTTTGGATTTTACTCAATACACTTAAACTTTCTTAAGAGATTACTGTATGTGTCATAAAATGCATCATATATCCTATATTTTCACAAAAGCCTGAATCTCGGAAACCCTCGGAACATTGTCATTTTCAACTTTCAATTTTTTTTGTATAGAGCTGAACCGTTTTTTGGATTTTACTCATTATTCTTAAACTTTCTTAAGAGATTACTGTATGTGACATAAAATGCATCATATATCCTATATTTTCACAAAAGCCTGAATCTCGGAAACCCTCGGAACATTGTCATTTTCAACTTTCAAATTTTTTTGTATGGAGCTGAACTGTTTTTGGATTTTACTCATTATTCTTAAACTTTCTTAAGAGATTACTGTATGTGACATAAAATGCATCATATATCCTATATTTTCACAAAAGCCTGAATCTCGGAAACCCTCGGAACATTGTCATTTTCAACTTTCAAATTTTTTTGTATGGAGCTGAACTGTTTTTGGATTTTACTCATTATTCTTAAACTTTCTTATGAGATTAGGTACTTGATTTTTGAGCGGCGCTAAGTCTATGGAGCTTCATTTTCAGCCCACTGTGCGGCACCGGCATGGCCGTGCACCGGCACCGGCGCCGGGGCTTCGTTTTTCCACTGCACCGGTGTCGATGCCGGTTTACGCCTGGCAAGTGGTACAGTACTGAGACGGACTTCAGCGCGACGACACTATAGGCGTCCCGTACACGCTAAGTTTTGCTGTCAGTTTTATCATGGCTTTACCACAGTCAAGCGGTGACTGACGGATGAATTATCGTCTAATGTGGTGAATGACCAAAATTTTCATACTTAATTTTTGCATCATGCAACCATCAGTCATGACTGATGGTTTTGAATGATGCTTGCATGACCGTCTACAAGGTGCCATAGACTCACCGTCCTCTCCGCGTCCTCCTACCCGCCTCGCACACAATTACAATTCATACACAATACATGCAGTTTTGACGGGCCGGCACCGAGTGGGAAGCTTGCTACCCCGGCTCCGGCCGGTAAGTGAAAAAGCGAGCCATACATTTTTGCTTTCCCGGCACCGGCGCAGGTGCAGGTGCCGGGGAGTGGAAAAACGCCCATTCAATTCGTGAAAAAGACGGGACGTGATATTCACGTCCTACCGGAACTAAGAACAAGGATCCCATAGAATCGCACTTAGCGTATAGCATGAAAAAGCAATAGTCTTTTACCCCAATAATTTGAAAAGACGTTTCATATATGGCGGGGTTAAATTGAACAGACACTATCTATTTTAGTCGGGTTGTTATTTGACATTAGATTTATGGCTTGTTGTTGCCCAACAAAAAAATCGCATACGTAGACAGAAATAGAAGATATTATATCTGTCTAGCTTATTCATAGGTACCACTTTTATAATAAGTGTGTCCCTATCTGATTAATATTATTTTAGCGTCTGTTCTATGGGATACCAGTATGTACCGGAATATCTGAACTGACTGACTGAAGTGACTGATTCGTGACTGATTGGTTGGACCATAGACATAAAAAAAATTATAATGCTATGCGTTGGACTGACTGATGTTAAGACCGTATGTAAATCTTGCTGTGGCAACATCAAGGCACCGAGAAATACAATTTTCTCACAACGTATAAAAATATCCGTAATTTGGTCAGTCTCTAGTCAGAATCAGAACGGATATTACGGATGTTCATGTCGGTTCGGTCATTCCGTGTGCCTGTCGGTCGAATTCGGATTTATTCGTGTGGCGTCGGTCGTCGTTCGATCGCTCCCCCTCGCTCGGCTCGCTCGCTCGCTCTTCTTTCGTATTGTGTTGCGTAAAAAAAGATGAAAGAAAATGGTTGGTTTGGTTGTCTGTGGATCTATGGATCTTTCTCTTTTTAGTTAGCGAACGCTCTCGCTGCTCGGATTTTTTTGTGTTTTCTGACTAGAAACCTGAGTTTGTTACCTCTATATCACCGTCAGAACTAAACCATATGTGCGCCAAATGTTTTCGGTACGGACTGCAACAATGCACTGCCAGATATTAACCGTTAGAGAGTTCCTGCGCGGGACGACATCGCAAGCGCTGGCTGCCTTCCGCCCGCGATGACCAAGCGACAGCGGGAACCATGATCGCCAATTTGCCGCTTCTTTTTGCCAATGGCAATCCGACGGCGCTGACGAAGATTAATGCCAGCGAGTTGGAAAAGTTCATATCATTTATGGTGACATGTTCCTGGGGCCACGACACTGCTAGAGAGATCCGCCAGCCGCCGTGGTGGCCGCGGGACGTCGCCTTCTCCCACCCCTTCGTCAGGCCTCATAGCACTCCCAAAGACTGGGAGGCGAGGCTCAAGAACCTGGTCAAGAAATGCTATGACTACCACAAGAGTGCGTTCCTGCTGGTCTTCTCCGCCCAGCTGGCCCGGTACCCTGTGAAGAGGCTTAGGTATGTCGATAATCATGATCACACAACGTCTCTCTACTACCGGCCCAGTGGCCGACTACTGGTAACATTTAGGAATGAGAATATTTTTTATGACAAGGTTACTCTGATAGACGACAAGGAACCCCAGGTTAAAGCTGCCGATATTTATCTTTGTGATAATTGTGACAGTCACTTTGATAACTTAGAAGTTCTGAAGGCACACGAGAGACTGTGTAATGATGAGAGTGTGCCTTCGAGTGAATGCAGCGGGGGACTGCCAGAGTTTCTTTCTGCTTTAAAACTCCTACCTATTGATGGTAAGTTAGAGGAACCTAGTTCTACATATAGCGACAACGAGAATCGATCCAGGAATATTAGATGTGCATCCAACATTGACCGTGGTCCCCCATATCCGTTTTCCTCGCTGGCCTATATACGAAATGCAAAATCAAATGTTCAGAGAGACACCAGCTTCTCTAGAGAGAGAATCGAGAGATACTGTTGCACTTCTACTCCAATTAGTAAAAATGTAGGTAGCAAAGGCAAAGGTCCACAGTTTCCGGTCAGATACAGACGACCTATTGACTACTGGACACGGAAACATATATTTCCCAACCAGAGGAATAAAAAAGTTCTTGACTTGAAAGCTCAGCTGTATTTGTTGAAATGTAGGCGGATCTCAGTCAATGTGGAGCGGATGTCGATCAAGAGTATGGAAGAATATATTGACAAAATGAGGAAGGAAGCCGAGAGGAAAGCAGAAGAAGATGTAGTGTATGTAGACGGTTTGGACTGTGATCAGCCAAACATTATAGAGATGAAGGACCCGTTAAAGCGGCTAGATAATGACTGTGAAGTGATCGATCTGTGTTCCGATGATGAGGCACCTAGTGTAAATGAAAACTGTGATCCGCGCGCGGGTGTCACATGTGTGATGCGCGGCGGGGCCGTGCTGCGGCGCACGGCGGCGACGCCGCAGGCCCTACCAGCGGAGCCCTGCGGCGCTCGCCAGCGCCCTCTGCCCGCTGCCATCTTGCATCCACATCCTGTTATTTTAATTGCGCACACGCTGAACAATTTACAGACTATATCCTTAGAGTGAATCGTGTATTTCTAACTTCAGTAAAGCTTAATTGCTACCTACTTATTTATTATTACCTACGTCAGGACATGAATAAATTGAAATATTTAATGGAATGTTTCATTTCAAACTTTTTCTAAACTTTAATTAAACTGCCTTCACTTGACAATGACAAATACCAGTGCCATGCCATATTATAACAAAATGGCGGACATGTCCGTGCTCAATAAACTGTTGATTTTGAGTAAAATCCCTTGCGAATCAAAATAGAGCATCGACACATTGCGCCATCTCATCCAGAAGGCTGATTTAATCGTTTGAACTTTGATCTGAATTGCTAACGTGCACAAGATATTCGTTCGCAAGACGACATGACGCTCATTCACATAAAATAGCATGCCATAACAAAATGGCGAACATGTCAGTGCTCAATAAATCGCTGATTTTAAGTCAAATCCCTTCTGAATCAAAACAACATCGACAGATTGCGCCATCTCAACGCGTGAGGGCCTTTTGGACTGAATTGCAAACGTACATAGGATAGATGTTCGTAAGACAAAATGGCGCTTATTCATTTAAAATAACATGCCATAACAAAATGGCGGACATGTCCGTGCTCAATAAACGTTGATTTTAAGTAAAATCCCTTCCGAATCAAAATAGAGCATCGACAGATTGCGCCAACTCATTCTGAAGGCTGTAGTAATTTTGAACTGAATTGCAGACGTGCACAAGATCGTAAGACAATATGGCGCTTATCACTTAAAATTGGCAAAATGGTGGACATGTCCTTGCTCAATAAACGTTGATTTTAAGTAAAATTCCTTCCGAATCAAAATAGAGCATCCATAGATTGCGCCAACTCACTCTGAAGTCTGTAGTAATTTTGAACTGAATTGCAGACGTGCACACGATCGTAAGACAAAATGGCGCTTATCACTTAAAATTGGCAAAATGGTGGACATGTCCGGGCTCAATAAATGTTGATTTTGAGTAAAATCCCTTCCGAATCAAAATAGAGCATCGACACATTGCGCCATCTCATCCAGAAGGCTGATTTAATCGTTTGAACTTTGATCTGAACTGTAAACATGCATGAGATATTCGTTACTAAGACAAAATGGCGCTTATAACTTAAAATTGGCAATATGGTGGACATGTCCGTGCTCAATAAATGTTGATTTAAAGTAAAATCCCTTCCGAATCAAAATAGAGCTTCGACTCTTCGACAGATTGCGCCATCTCATCCAGAAGGCTGATTTTGTCGTTTGAACTTTGATAGAATTGCAAACATGCACAAGATATTCGTTCGTAAGACAAAATGGCGCTTATTCGCTGGAAATGGCGTGCCATAACAAAATTGCGTACTTAAATTATTTTTGAACAAAAGTTAAATGTAGTAGGTACCTACTCCAAATACATTTATCATGCACTTACGCATCTAGAAAGCCAACTTGAATTTCAATTGCATGACTCATTTGTGCGCGATACAAAATGGCGCCCACGTTAGTATATATGTTTCTGCTATAAAAATACTCAAGTCTTATGCTCCTGAAGTAGGATAGAATTTTCGCAATCGGTTCTGTATTTCATTCTGCATAAAAAATTACAAGCACCAGTTTCATTCTCTTTAAAAAGAATGGCACAGTGTGCCATAACAAAATGGCAGAGTTACATGCAGCGCCCATACTCAGTTGATTATTTTTAATTAAGTAAAATTATTTCTGATAATGCGCGAATATTTATATGCAGGCGGCATATCCGGTAGGTAAAGTTAGCTTAACTTTAGTCATATTGAACACGATGACGCTACATTGTGTGCTAAACCACGCTAAACCTGATTCTTTAGGACAAGATGGCGCTTACGTAGTTGCAATCTGTCAAATCTGCACAATCTAAAATGTACCTACAGTTCAATTACGTAAAGTTCAATTTCAGACTGCAAATTGACAGATGGTATACATTACCTCAGCGGTACTGTAAGCGCCGTGGTACAAACTTATTATATTAAACACAGTTCAAATTTCTTTGACTTGAAAACAGGGTTCGAGTTATCAAGATAATTATTTTCTTTGTTAATTATCGTGATAATTATCCGATAACTATTGTAGCTGCACACCACACAGGGCAGACTGTTTAGTTAGCTGCACATGCGCGGACCCATCGAGCAACGCGTCGCCTTGTCCCGCGCACTGTGCTGTGATTGGTCGGCTGATATTGATACGCTGCGCTGATACCTACTGACATGTCATTCTAGAAGCACGCGCAGACAAGAAATTATTTGAAAAGTGTTTTGGGGTCAGATAAGCCTAAATAACGTATTCCAAAAGTTTATTTAAATCCCTTCAATGTACCTACAGAAATACCTACCTACTCCCGTTACGATTTTGTAGTAGGTACAGATTTTTATTTTTATTGCAAAACAGTGGGAGATCTTATTACTAATTTATTAGACAGATAACATTGTTGTGTAGAATCGTTCTTAAAGAATGTTCTAGAATGACCACTACACAATACCTACCTAACCTAATAAAGTAAATCATTCCTTATCATGATTCATGACGACGATGATTTGTCACCAAGGCGGGTATAATTAACATTAGTTGAGCTAGCTGATCATTATTATATTAAAGTATCCCTACGTTTTACCTAACTTTTCACCTAATTTTATTTGAACTAATCATTTGACCTAATACCTATTCACTTAGTCAAAATTTTTTTGATCTAATGACAATTTGACCTAACACCGATTTTTACTAATCTGGACAGATGCCTTTCAGACTGTTTAGATTATTTAGATGAGTAATTATGTTTATTGACTATTGATTGACTGACATAGTGAAACAGGTTCACAAACTTATCTGATCCGGCGATGGCGTCGCTGAGGTAAAGTTTGTTTAGGTCTAATGATATTAGGTCAAAATACATAATAAGTCATATGAAATTAGGCCAAACTTAGGTCATCCACGTATAACGTCATTGTATTTAATCTGTTTTTATATAAATGCGATTAACTGATCACACACTAATGGCTGGGACTAGGAAAAAGAAGAAAATGACATTTCTTTTAGAATCGTATGTCTCTATTCACATCACCCATTGTGTGATTTTGGTAGCACATTTAAATAAATAAAAACCCAATTAGACAAACTCTAGTTAAACTTCAGGATTTCCAGCAATAATATTAAAAGAAAGACCCTGGTCATTACTTTTTATAATTTAGTATAACAAGAGAAAAATTACAATTAACGAAAATAACACGTTGGTCAACTGAATCATATTTCCTCGTTGGTAACTCTGTGGTGTGAGTTCAACGGCCTCCGGCTCTCCTCGTCTGAACCATAGATGACTTCCTCATCAGAATCGTTGATCATTGAGAACGCCGGGTTGTCTTTGGTTATGGACGTTTCTGCAAAGAGTTTTGACATTATTGCTTCTATCGTACTTTACTTTAAACAAATCCGTCCACTTCCTATTAAGGCAGAGCACATGCTAAAGAGAAAGTAATAAAGACGAAGAATCAAAATCAAAACAATACAAAAATACAGTAGAATCTAGATGAAAAGTTCTGGATCTCAGACCACACTATTGATGGTTGTACTGAAAGAAAATTTGCTCAGATGAACACTAGTTATAACGAAGCAGGCTAACAAAGAGAAGAAGAAATTTGGTACCTAAATACCTAAAGAAATAGAAGACTTAGAAAACATTGAAGTTTAACCTAGTCTTAATAAAATCGTTAAACATCCTTTATTTATAAATTTTAAATTAATAAAAAAGGATAGAAGAGGTCTAGAACTTCTAGACTACAAGTAAGATAACAGTAAGTTAGCCTTGGTAGATAAATAATAATGTAAGACTAAAAAAAATCAAAATATTAGACACCATGCATGACTTAGAAGTAGGTATCTACAAGTGGTTTAGAAGTCATAGAAACGTAACTTTGGTAGAATAAAACAACAGAAATTTATAATATTGCTTTAAAGTATACAGAAGGAATGTAAATTGTAATGTTGATCCTTGACATCAGACGACACCGAGATCGAGACTGGATGCAGAGGGCTCAAGAACGCCATACATCTATTAGAATGGAGAAGGAATGTCCAGGAATGGACCTATATGGGCTGTAGTTGATGATGTCGATAATAAAGAAGAAATTCTGAATCAAAGGCACAAACATCGCAACTTACCATGAATAGACCCTCCGCCAGGTGAAAACAAATACGCTAAAATATACATCTTGAAGTTGAACAGTCCGTAAAGGGCCATGAACGGCGCGGAGGTGTCGTAGTGCACCTTCGGTTGGGAAGCCCAGTGGTCCTGCAGCGCCGCAGGGCCCCAGCCCTGCAGCGCCAGAACGGTCGTCATCAACGTGACTGTAGCCACTACTATTGATAAACATCGCAGGCGAATGTCTGAAACAGATGAGGTACAAGTTTTAAGAAGCAGCGCATTGCGTAGATGAACAAATGCATTGGTATTCGGCTAAATGGGATCGAAGAAATCTCCCATAAATTTGATGTAAATGTTTTACTTATTAGCAAGTGAATAGCTAAAACTGGGACATTACTGGGTATTCTATAATTTACAGAGTACAGACCAGGACAATTTTCCGAAAGTCCCAGCGGCTGTGTGAGAAAATGCTTGCAGAGATTCCACATCATGTAACATTCTAACCGATGTCCATATTTATGTTTGTTTACCAATCAACAACGTCTGTGAAGTCATTCCCAGCGTTTATTCACATGCACAACACGTTTTTAAAATGTGTTGATGACGTCTCTGCTTATTTTGCGAGACTTTAGGGTGTAAACTATACATGAGATTGGTGATAAACGTGCAAGATCATATAAATATAGGTACTATTTTTGTTATGTCAACTTGGTGCTCAGGTGTAATAAGAGTTAGCACGGTGCAAAATCAGTGTAAGTTTGTCCGCAGTGAACCGACGCTCGTAGGCGCCATCTTGGACCAACCGCCATTTGCAAATTGCAATCACGTGCTTATGATGCGGGAGCGTTTGCATTGTGTTCATTGCAAGCTATTGTTTCTACTTACCGAAAAATGGCATATTTCTCAGGTCGCTGTACGCTTTTATTATCAAAATTAGTAAATATAGGAAGTATAGCGTCACGGCACTGAAGAACATTATTTTCACGACCTGGAAACATACTTACATTATCAAGTTATAACTTAAAAATCTTAAGACCTCTTATTCTAAGATAATAATTTTATCAGTTTTTTTGACGAAATGAAGGCCATACAAAACAAATAATGTGGTTTATGCAGATTTTCTCATAGTTCGAAATACGTTGATTCGATGTTATGTAGGTACAGGCACAGAATACTTATTGTAGATACAAGAGACGATAATGGCAGATTATCGTAGACAAGCAGAGGCTACCTGTTCGAAGTGGTTTTCAAACAAAGCAAGAAAATCATTTGGTAGGTACACGATAGATATGTTACCACAAGACAGTAACATTCCACAGCCAATCAAGCCGCGATATCCTTGAAATGTAACTTAAAATGGTCAGTAAGCCCATTTAATCGGTCGATAAAAATCTAACTTATTGCGTATGAGTGGATTTTGTAGTTTTTTCACCGTCAAAGTCTCCCCTAGTCGGCACAGCTAGTAATACTGGTATTGCATCAAGGCAGAATAATGGGCCCTTCGATACAAATCTCAAAAAACTTACGGGATAGTTAGGATTCATACTGTAGTTGAACGTGGGGTCGTCAAACGCGTCGTATTTCTGCCACACCGTCACCACCATGGCGGGCGTCCACACCAACCCCACCACAACGAGTTTGAACAAATAGAACGATACGAAACCCCTCTCGTTCTAAAAACAATTAAGTACAATAAATTAATTAATGATAAATGCAAGTACACAGTTCAAAGGGCAAGATAACAAACAGTTTTGAGTCAGATTATGAAAATGAGTTACGCAACAGATCATTAGGATTAGAATGACTCTTCCCTCATACACATGCAGCTAGTATTGCACTTTTTATACGAAAAACCTTGCTAAAACTGACCAGACGGGTAAATAAACAACCATTTTTAGAATATCATATAGTTTTTCAAATGTTGCTCCTCGAAATATAGGAAGCAAGTCAGATTAGCAATGAGACTTATCTTCATGCCAACGCCAAGGTACCGAGCAACTTGTCCTTTAGTTATCTGCCTACACTAAAAGCTAAAGATCTCGAAGTGGGTGTAAGCACTTGGCTTTACCTTCTTAGAACTGCAATGCATTGTGTAGGTGAGAAATTCTGCAAACTCGTACTGTATTAAATTATCGCATCGAATTCGGCCTTGGTGTTAGCAGTTGATATGAAAATAAATCTTAAAATAATGATTTAATATTCCAGTGATTAATAAAATAACTTGACCGTAGTATAGCGATAGTCGAAGCACGCCAAAAACAATTAGACAAGTAGAGTCGATCATCGAAGATCGAGAGCGAAATCATAATCTTTAAAGGGATTATTGGGTCTATGAGAAGAGCCAATGATTGCCTTCTGATAGGATATAGCGTAGTTTCTTAGACCGGAATTCAAAACTGCAAGATGCTCGTTTGATTTGAATTCAAAAACACTATAACTCCTCAGAGTATCCGGTTCGCTGGACCAAATAATATCAGATTAATTGGTCCAGCGAACCGGATACTCTATGTATGAATATTTTGTCTAGAAGATGAATGATCGTCACCTGTCTCAGGCCGTGGTAAAGCGCTAGCCACGATAACATGACGCACGCCAGGAATGTGGTCTGGAACACTGTGTCCATCAGTGGACCAAACCAACTGCTAGACACCAGTCGTAACGGGAATATTGGATCTGCGGACAGAAGAATGAAAATAACTATTTTACAGAAGCTAAACTATTAAAAGAAAAATGAGTTACTTGTTCAGCTGGTTAACAATGCAAAGATTAGGTACACAATGAATCGATACACACAGATTGCAATCATCCGGCTTGATTTACTACATTTTCACGGTTTATTCCAAGTTTAACTTTATAAAATGGCAGCGCAGAGCAGAAATAAAGCCGATTTAAGAACCTACCGTTATACAGCAAAAGCAGCGGCAATAAAATTGATAACCACTTCTGCTCAATGGCCCAATCTTGAGTTGGATATTTTCTAAGGGAATGTGCGAACCAACACTGCAAAATACATTAAAATATTAATAACTTTATAGTGGGGGTGTCGATGCGAAGACTAAACTATTTTGACAGTTCTAAATCTTCTTCTCATCTCTTTCTTATTTTTAAAGTTAAGTCTAAAAATATATTTACTGGCAAACGGTGCACCGTTTGCCAGTAAAGATATTTTATACAACTAATAGATGGCTCTGAATAGTTTGAAATATATCCACAATTGAAAACAGACCATAGTGCAATACTTGAAGGAGAAATTGAGAGATACTTTGACCATGAAGTACCAAGCATGCGCACTTAGCTCAGATTTAATACAAAACATAAGCGGAAATATATCAGTAGTCATGATTTTGATAGGTAGAAACGAATTCCGCACATTTTATAATTTGACAAGGATTTCATTGATCACGCCGCCATCTACTGAGCTGAAAAAACCTTTTCTTTTAGAGAACGTTCCATTAAAATTATGGGAATTATGATCAGAAGGGGAAGGAATCGTCCCTGTGCGGGAAAATGGGTCGTTGATCCCTTCAGGGTCGCAATAAAACCGGTCTGAGAATGACTGAGACCGAAGCAAGGTATTAAAGGATCCTGCTGTGATTTAACTAAATAGTTACATATTCAGTGTGACATGATGGTTTGGTTATTTGATGGGTATTTGATATATTAATCACTTAGTAAAAGAAATAGAAACTTACAGAAATAACGAACGTAGTTAGTAAAAAAATAAATCTAAACCACGTCTCCATTTGCGTGAATGCTGGATTGTATGTTTTGAACTGGAAAAAAATGTAGGAGTTAGTAACAAAATTCATTTTTAAAGTGTCGATTTGTATGGGCACGCTTTAACTAAAACTTTAAAAACAGTCGGGTAATAAGAAAGAGATGGTATGAATTTTAGAACTGTCAAAATAGTTTAGTCCTGTCTGACACAAAGAAATTGAACTAAAGCTTTTTCTAAGGTCTGACACGTAGAGGGAGAATGCAAGTCTGACAGGACAATCTGAGGACAGCACTAAACTATTCTGACGGTTCCAAAAATCATTCCTCTCTTTCTATTTTTAAAATTTTTAAAAGAGGACAAGACATAAAACTTTAGTTAAAGCGTGCACCTCCGAATCGACAAGCTATGCCCATAAGACTCTTAAGTTAAGAGTAAAATTTAATATTGCATTGACATAATATAACTTACATAGAATACAATTTCTCTAATATAATAACGTTTGTGGAACTCTTGGAGTCCGTAGAAGCGTATGTTTAGAATATAGTGAGTATATTCCAACGAACCCAAGTGTAGAATCATCACTTCTTCGCAAATTTGCTTCTTGCATCTTAAATGTTGAGTTCTGAAAAATATATTAGTTATTTAACGAAAGCGATACAAAGGTCATTAACTTCGACCGCAACTCGACTCTGGCTCGCTCCGACTCAACCCCGGCCGGATATCACCAATTCGACCCCGGCACTCTTTACCTCCACCTTGGCTCACTTTAACTCCACCCCGGCTCACTTTGATTCGATCCCCTACTCCGTCACGACTTCCGCTCACTCGGCCTCGATCAATCTCTAACTTGCCCTCGGCTGTCTCTCCGAATCAACCCCGTCCGGATATCCCCAATTCGACTCCGGCACTCTTTAACTCCACCTTGGCTCACTTTAACTCCACCCCGGCTCACTTTGATTCGATCCCCTACTCCGTCACGACTTCCGCTCACTCGGCCTCGATCAATCTCTAACTTGCCCTCGGCTGTCTCTCCGAATCAACCCCGTCCGGATATCCCCAATTCGACTCCGGCACTCTTTAACTCCACCTTGGCTCACTTTAACTCCACCCCGGCTCACTTTGATTCGATCCCCTACTCCGTCACGACTTCCGCTCACTCGGCCTCGATCAATCTCTAACTTGCCCTCGGCTGTCTCTCCGAATCAACCCCGTCCGGATATCCCCAATTCGACTCCGGCACTCTTTAGAACTCCACCTTGGCTCACTTTAACTCCACCCCGGCTCACTTTGATTCGATCCCCTACTCCGTCACGACTTCCGCTCACTCGGCCTCGATCAATCTCTAACTTGCCCTCGGCTGTCTCTCCGAATCAACCCCGTCCGGATATCCCCAATTCGACTCCGGCACTCTTTAACTCCACCTTGGCTCACTTTAACTCCACCCCGGCTCACTTTGATTCGATCCCCTACTCCGTCACGACTTCCGCTCACTCGGCCTCGATCAATCTCTAACTTGCCGGTCTGCCTCTGGCTTACTGTCTACCCTGGCCACATGTTTAATACGGTGACATTAAGACATCGACAAAAATGTTGTTCTCAAACGGCGAAGGAAAACATCGTGAGGAAACCTGCATATATACGCCGAAGAAGGATTCTTAGGCGCTGTAAAATTCACCCACCTGCACTGGCTAGCGTGGTGGACTATAGCTCGCACGCCCTCGTTGAGAGGGTAGGCCTGAGCCCCAATAGTAGGGACGTAATATTAACAGGCTGTTGATTTTTGATATGATGTGGGTACTGTTGTTTAGGTTTTCCGTTGAGTTCGTCTGACCCGATCTTTGTCGTTAGGGAAAAACACGTCAGAAGGAAAAATTTGTAAATAATTACGTACCTATTAGTGACTGCACTCTCAGGTATCAGGTTGACCGACGTATGGTCACTTAGTACTCCATCTACAGATATACTAATTTGAAAACTCTTATCGAAGATTTCCTCTGGAAAGAATAAAATAAAAGTGAATCTATTCCTATTTCAATTATTCCTATTGTAATTATTGTTGTGTATGTGTTTTTAAATAAATATCATTCTATTCTATTTCTAGTCAGTTTTGAATACCTACTATTAGTCATTTAGAAATTTGTTATTTAAACTTAGAAACATTTATATACTTAGAATAGTTTTAGTGGTCGTAGAACTCGAAATTCTCGCTACGCTATGGTTTTAAAAATTGCAGGTCATTTCCTATAAAGCGTTTGCTAAGGCAATGCAACTATAGTAAAAATTTTCTTTCGCTGCAAACTCGGTCGTTTCGATCGGAGCGGTGAATTGACAGCGACTCATTAAAGTCGCGGGCGCAAGCCCGTTATCGACTAAAGTGATTAAGTTATAGGGGCAATTGTAACTTGGTTTTAGATTTTTCATATTGTAAACTTGAAAATATTATAAATTATTTTCCTGTTACATCATCTATACTGATAGCATTAAAACGCTCGAATGCACCGTCTCTGCGCTTACCTGGAGCTCAATTTTTAATCGCTCTC
Organism: Metalampra italica; assembly: GCA_949699065.1. NCBI lineage: Eukaryota > Metazoa > Arthropoda > Insecta > Lepidoptera > Oecophoridae > Metalampra > Metalampra italica. The sequence continues at coordinate 10,320,426 of OX452979.1, read as the reverse complement.
CTCGGTTCGAGCGTTCGATTCTACTAACTTTTGTGCCGGATGTCGAAGGAAAATAGTAGAATCGACCGCTCGAAGCAAGGCTAGCGATTCAAAAATAGCATGTACCTGCTCATACCCTTACGGTAAGTGGGAGAGAGAGCGCATATCGCTGTATCGCTCCGATGATTTATGATCGACTTTGCAGCGAAAGAAAGATTTGACTATAGTGGCTTCGGTACGGAACTTCGTAACTTTCCATTGCACAACCGATCTGTTTCGCCTTCGTGCAATATGTCAGCGCGACCGCACTGTCTGTCTGCGAAATTGGACTCCTCGGAGTCTACGACTGATGACGTCATCGGGCTGCGCCGCCGGCCAACGACCCCGACCGGAGTCATGAAGGTGTCGCCGGCGGCCCTATGAAGGCAGCTTTGTCAGCTCTTTCTACATTACAAAAACTCGTTCAGTTGCCACATTATACTTTAAGTGTTGGTTTCCTGGTTAGGTTTCCTGAATTCCTGATCAGGAAACTTATCTCTAGGAAACCGTACGTTTGCGCCAAGCCTAAATAAAGTAGTAAGACCAAAATCTCGAAGGCAGCCTCACCATCGTTGTTGTTAGTGAGTATCTCTGCTAGAAGCCAGAGCTGCTGTACGCGGTTGCCCAGCGCTGGGCTGCGCAAATGGAACGGCCCCTGGTATATGGCGCTGGCGTTGGTAAGCGCGCTCAGCGCCGACACGGAAGTGGTGGATGTCGGCGAAGGTCCTGGGGAAGCATCATTCACCGTCAACAATACGAGGTATCAGCGATTTTTCAATATCAAGTTCTAATGTAACACCCTCTATGTAATGTAATTAATTTGTAATGTCAGCTCTTGACATTAACAAATAGGTACATTAGAGTTATTAGGTACTAATCTGGTCAGATATTAACTAACTCGACTGTACAAGTACTTTTAATTGAAGACTGGCTCAAAAAAGCTTGATGCCGTAGCCGTAAAGTTAAAAAAAAAAATCAACAGCGAATGGCGCGCGGTGCATTCGCTTCGATCCAAGGTCATTTCAAAATTTTTATTTATTATTCCTATCAAATAAAGGTGGGTAGGTTTAAGCTTATCAAGATAAAAACCCTAATAACCTAAATAAGGTTGCCTAGAAGAAATCGCTGAAAGCGATAAGGCCGCCTTTTGATTGTACACAGTTTAGTAACTTATTATAATGCAAACTTTTGATATAATTTGGTGCTCAATAAAGTATATTTGATTTGATAACCTTATTCAGAAATCAAATAATCCTTAGTAAAAAAAGTTTTTCCGGATGTGACGTATCTGAACAGGCTCCATACCATATGAAATAGACGAATTATTCATAGAAAGAAGTATTCACTTCAAGAACGACAGTTCTAAAAAGCTTAATCATTTTTGTTACTCCATTTATTCCATTTTGCTCTATTCATTGCCAATAAAGACTCGGGCTCTAATGACAATCGAGTCCTTCTCGACGATGAGTCTTGTTTATTGAGACTAGCTTTGTGCTTCACCCAGCTTGATCACATTAGAGAGTTGTTGGCTTGTTTAAAATTGTCATACTCATAAATCTATTTTTGACTTCCTGCGTGAACTTCGAGGGCTGTATGTACTGGCTATTTGCTCTCTCCGAGGACTGAGTTTTTTATAACACCGACTCACCTGCTAATCCTATGAACACACCCAGACCGAAACAAGCAAAAAATGCTATAAAAACCATGACAAACTCCCCCTTGTGCATCGAGTAAACCCGCATTTGGACTGATCTGAAAAAAAATCAGTTAAAGACAGTTTAAAAACTTCTGCATTAAAAATATATCACAAAAAATATGACTTTATGATTGAAATATTATAGTATTTTTCATTGTTTAACGCAATAAAATACTACGTAATTAGAGACCCAACGTCGTAGTTTGTCGTAGCTCAAATAATAACAATCGTAATTTACTAAAACTCATTTATTCAAACTAATAATTTATCTACTTGGAAAAATACCTAGTTGTTATTCTAAGTAGAACAGTTGAAAATTTTACGAATAAGTTTTGGGCGTAAGTTTTTATTTATTTACGCAAAAAATACGACGTATCTATGTAATAGAGACCTAACGTCGTCGTCGTATCTCAACTAATGACATTCGTAATTATTAAAATTCATTTTAATTAGAAAATAATTTAAGTTATCATTTTAAGTAGAACAGTTGAAATTTTTACGAATAAGTTTCGAGGACAAGTAGGAAGTAAGTACGTCACATAAAAATACAAAGCATAAAACATCGTTTTTTTGCGTTAAATGGCCACTGAAAGCACCTTACCTTTCGCAACGGTCATGATGATATGCTGGTGCGATATATTTATTAAATTCGCTGAACAAATCGCTGAATTGGGACAGAGTGTTGCGAATCTTGTAGTTCCAACCTCCGGTTGGCAGGTGGTAAGAGTATCCGACATTAGCCGTGTCCATGATATATATTTAGTGCCTATTGGTAAATAATTTACTACGTTAATAGATTAGAATGGAAATAAATACACGAAACTGGTGGATACAAAAATTGTTGAAGTGTTTTCCCCTCATGACTTGTTTACAAGCAAACTATTGATTTTTAGTGAAGGGGCGCGTCGTAACTTCGTAGCCGGGCGGTGGAAGCATAGCGTTAAATCGTCGTATCGTTTTTACTTTGGAACTACTATTGATATATTAATTTTATGATAATTTTGGGATTTTTCTGGAATTCTGTTTTTAAACATTGTTTATTATAATTTATTAAATGAGTGAAGGTTTTTTTTATGCTGGTAATATTAATATAAATAGATATCCGCAATGACGGAAGTCCTTACACGGTCAGTAGACCTACCTAAATGTTGGGATTTGACTAATATACTGGTTTGAAAATGGACGAAAACGACGCAGTCTTGTATTGTTAAATTCAAGTTTCCATAAAATATAATGACTTCGGCCAAGTTTGACAATACTGGTTTTTTATTTGAGAAGTCCCCACGATATTATACTAAACAAGATCGAAAAATACGAGGTGAAATTTAGTACATTACATCTGCATAGTCAGATCTCAAATCAGAGAACGTGGCTCTGCCAAGATGACGCTTATTAAACCTTGGGAAGAATCTCGTAACTGAAATAGCACATTGTTTTTTAAATAATTTAATATGCTTTTCGTATAGCAAACACATCAAGCAGATCAACGTTAAAAATTACGTTAAATATAATTATAAAACCAAAACAAACATTTGATATAAATTCGAAAACATTTTTAGATATAAATAGGAACTATAATATAATCGCTGCATTAATTATTATGACATTTATACTTATTTGATTAAAAAAATAGATACATCTTTCCTTTATTCAAAATGCGAACAAGTGCCTATTTGTCAGTATAGGTACTGCCCATACAATTTTATTTTTTATTTTAATTTTTCTAATAAGTATAATAATTATTACAAAAAATATTATCTTAATAAATATTTGGAGAACAACAGTCACGGCATTTTTTAATTAATAATTTTATTACCTACTAACAAAATTCTGTTTGATTCTAAATTTAAGTAGGTACCTATCTCTAAAACATCATTGTCTGAATTTAAAAGAGAGCTAAAAATATATTACACAATTTTTTGAAGTGTTTGATTACTTATCTTAATATTTTATAAATAAGTACAATTTTTAAAAAATTTTGTAATATAATATCATAAACAATGCTCTTTGATTTTGGCGATCAGTTTGGCTATGTTTAATTATTCGACTACCCTACTATATAAACGTCTAATATTTCACATTTTTCGCGCTCTGATTAGGCGATGATGACCTATTTTTTAATTAAATGCAAATAACTGTCAAAGTAAAATGGGTGACAGAGAGACATACTCGTACATCCGATTGTAAAGGAAATGCCATTTGTTCAAAGACATTAATTCGCATTTAAATAATTAATAATCAGACTATAAATAGCTAGAAACAGATGTTTCGCTTTGTACAAATTATAAAATGTCAAATATCAACCACATTGTCTTGCTTATTGTTAAGAAATAATAAATGACAGTGAGGGTATTTGACTGTGCGTCGCGACCTACGTATCTAATAAATGTTTTGTCACCTTCGCTCATTGCTGCAAGGAGAACGATGCAAATAAGTTTTATAGAGGTGCAAAATAGACTTTTCTCAAACATGCTTGCTTTTTCTTACATTGATTGCAGGCATTGATGGATGAAATCAATGCCTGGTTGTGATCAACACTTGTATAGCACTTTTCTCAAATAATGCGCGGAAATTTGAAAAATCACCCAAAAAGTCTACCCTCCTCACAACATATTAGGCGGTTAGGCATAAATAAAATTGTATTCGCGATAAGGTTAAAATAAAAGGTTTTGTACAAGAGCAGGTGCAGTTTTTAGGCTATAATGACGTCAAAATGACATCATTTGCAATAACTTTCTGATAGTCATTGTCCGAAAATCAGTATGACCAAATAGAAAATGAAAACTCCTTAATGAAAAGGAGACCTTTGACAGTTAAAATACAGATAATGACACTAAATTATTTTAAATTTTGGCGGCTGTCACAGATATTTATACGAATATCTAAAACCTTGGTCACACATAAGGGCAAGGGTGAGTTTCACAGTTGCCAGAGATCAAAATTAATATACGAGTGTGATGAAATATTTCGTGTGCTCGATGCCAAATAATTCTTTGTTGAAAGACCTGGCTGTATGATCTAATGTCTTTTGGGTGCCCTAACATTGGACGCATTTAGAAAATGTTCAAAAAGTTCTATGTATGATTAAAGCCATATAATCGTTAATTACTATAGACTAGCATTTGGCGCAGCGTTTGGAGCCGCATTTGGTACGGCGTTTGGTGCAGCATCAGGAACGGCGTTTGGTGCAGCATTTGGTACGGCGTTTGGGGCAGCATCAGGAACGGCGTTTGGGGCCGCATTTGGTACAGCGTTTGGTGCAGAATTAGGAACGGCGTTTGGGGCAGCATTTGGTACGGCGTTTGGTGCAGAATTAGGAACGGAGTTTGGGGCAGCATTTGGTACGGCATTTGGTGCAGCGTTAGGTTCAGTGTTCGGCGCAGCATTAGGTACGATATTGGATGCCGCATTAGCGTTTGGTGCATTTGGTACGGCGTTTGGTGCAGAATTAGGAACGGCGTTTGGTAGGATGTTTGGTGCAGCATTTGGTACGGCATTATCTACACCGTTGGCTGTAGCATTAGGTACAGTATTTGGCTCGGAGTTTGGCACACTATTTGGTGCTGTATTAGGTACTGCATTTGGTGTTGCATTAGGTGCATCATTTGGCGTAATATTCGATGCATCATTTGGTGCAACATTTGGGACGTTAGGAGCTATATTCGATCCGTTGGCAGCACTTGGAACTGTTGTCACTTCAGTGTTTGGTGCGGTTGTATTGCCTGCGTAAAAAATCATGAATTTCACCATTTGATTTTTGGTATAAAAATGAAACATTTTTTATATTAAGAAAATAAGAGATCTGTTAAAGAAGTAGGTAGTTTAATGATAAAAATATTGGAGAAAATACAGCTAGAGAAATAGAGAAAGGGGGAGAGGCATCAATATAAGTGAAACAAGCGGTAGATGGGCGACGTTCTTACGCCACTGACGCTCGTACGGTCGACCGCACGTCAGTGGAAACAAAACCAGTATAAACTGGTCTCTCATAGCATTGAATCTCCCTATTAGGCTAGGCCAGCTCAAAGTCAAAGTGTCACTACTGACAGAGTGAACGAGAGTGTGGAAACTCAGAAAAGCAAGAGTAACAGGTCTGAAACGCGCGCGCACATGCGCAGAGTTCACAGAAGCGCGTCGCAAGCTATGTGCCAAGTTCTACTTCCCCTGGCTTATCTCTGTGTGCCAGTGTAGGTGAACACTGCACATGTGCGCGTGCGATTCAGACCTGTTACTCTGAGTTTCCGCACTCTCGTTCACTCTGTCACTGACGCTCGCACAAAACAAAAGGACATACCAGTGACGTAATCTTGGAATCACTTGTTGTTGGTATACGTCAGTGGAAAAAAACCCAGAATATACTGGTCTCTCATAGCATTGAATCTCCCTATTAGGCTAGGCCAGCTCCAAGTCAAAGCGTCACCACTGACGCTCGTATAAAAACAGAAGGACATACCAGTGACGTAATCTCGGAACCACTTGTTGATGGTATCTGTGTGTTTCTTCACCCAGTCGATGCGTAGGGTCGCGGTGTCCACTATCTTCTGAAGAGTTTGGGACATCGGCAACAGTTTCTCCTTGTGTTGGAGCGCGAACGACTTCAGCTGTAATGATGGGATGATATCAGAAACCTTGAGCCGCTATGTATGAAAATGTATACTGTTTTTATCTTCTCTAATTATAATAACATAGGAGAAAACCGTACGGAGTGAAATGAAATCCGTTCAGCCGTTACAGCGTGAAAGAGTAACTAACATCCTCACTCGCAAACATCCTTACAAACTTTCGTCTTTGTAGTATTAGTCAGTTTAGTGCGGTTGTGAACCTAAGTGAAAATCGCCGATTCAACCTCTAGTCGTGCTGTTTTTGTGGAGTTTAACTCCCATTTAACATCCCATTACTCACAGCATCAAGCTCCTGCTTCGATATCTCTGTCAGGCCTTTCTCTAGGAGTTACTACTTCCCCTCCTATTGCTCACCCTCCTATCTTCCTAATTGGTACCACTCCCCCTCCCATTACTCACAGCATCAAGCTCCTGCTTCGGTATCTCTCTCAGGCCTTTCTCTAGGAGTTACTACTTCCCCTCCTATTGCTCACCCTCCTATCTTCCTAATTGGTACCACTCCCCCTCCCACTACTCACAGCATCAAGCTCCTGCTTCGGTATCTCTGTCAGGCCTTTCTCTAGGAGTTACTACTTCCCCTCCTATTGCTCACCCTCCTATCTTCCTAATTGGCACTACTCCCCACTCCCATTACTCACAGCATCAAGCTCCTGCTCCGAGGTGATGAGTCCGAAGGCGCCGCTGAGCACGGCGGGGAACATGAAGGGGTCCATGGCGGTGAACTTGTCGTACACGCGCTCGAAGTTGGCCAGCAGGTAGCGCTGCGCGATGCCCGTGCCCACGGGCGGCTCGACGCTCCACACCGCCACCGCGTACTGCTTCGGTATCTCTGTCAGGCTCTTCTCTAGGAGCCTGTGGAGGGAAACACCTATGTTACTCGGGAAGCTTGGCAACATGAATGAGGGTGGGAAAAGAGAAAAAATAGTAGATTATACAACAAGTGCATAAAACGCGAGGGTGGAGAGTTAAGTAGATGGGGAGAGTTAAGTAGATGGTAAAATGGGTTTTATGAACGAATTATACACTCTGCTTTTCACTTCGATTGCGAGGAAATTGCAACATGGCAAATAAATGATCATTTTTCTAAACGTGACACTTTTAACCGGAGTAAGACAGGGTTTCTTGCCAAAAAAAACCGTTCCTAAACTCATTGTCAAGTACTCACATGGTGACAAGTGACTCCTCTCTCGTGCTGGGCAGGTTGGTGATGATGAGGCTCTTCACGTTGGGGTCCGAGGAGTTCTGGAACACGCCCCACAGGAATTCGAACTCGCGCCGCCCGCCGTGCTTCAGCGCCATGTTGTACACCAGCGAGCGCAGGTAGCTTGGGATTCTGCCAATTATACAATCAATACGAAAATTCGGTATTTGGTTGGCTGAACACTTACGTGTTATTGTTGGGATCGGGTAGGCTGGTCCACTTGTTGAACTCGGCCCTCGCCCAGTCGAGGCACCGCGGGGACTCCACGTAGCACTCCCACATTACCAGGATGTCATAATCGCATACATGGTTTACATTGGTTGAAAATTAAAATTCAAAACGGTGGATTCTTGTAGAATATTGTCACGACTGAGGCTGATCAAACATTTACGGGTTATTTTTGAGGTCCGGCTGGCTGGACACTTACGGGTTATTGTCAGGGTCCGGCTGGCTGGTCCACTTGTTGAACTCGGCCCTCGCCCAGTCGAGGCACCGCGGGGAGTCCACGTAGCACTCCCACATCACCAGGTTCTCGATGAGGAACGCCTCGTTGTCGTCCTTCGGCTTCTTGAGGCCGAAGTCGAGACGCTCCAGTTGTTTGCGGAGGAGAATTTTTATGTAGTCCTGTCAATCATTCAACAGCCTATTAATAAGTCCTCACTGTTGGGGTACAGGCCTACCCTCCCAACGAGGGCGTTCGGGCTATAGTACAGCACGCTAGTCCAGTGCGGGTTGGTGGACTTCACATGCTCCTAAGAATTCCTTCTTCGACGTATGCAGGTTTCCTCGCAAAGTTTTCCTTCATCGTTCGAGAGCAGTCAGTAAAAGAGCTTAAGTATCGAGAAAAAACATTGAATATGCACCAGCGGGGATCGATGACAGGCTGCGTCTTCCTCACTACGCCACCGATGCTGTATAATAATAATAATAAAAAAACAAATAAATAAAATTAAAAGATTAACAAACCGCTCACCTGAAAATAGACATACCCCGAGCTAGTCTTGAGGTTGTGCTTCAAGAACGCCATGTTGTTAAGCAGCAGGTCCCACACCAGCTTGGAGTCCTCGCCGTTGATGACGCACGTGGTCAGTCCGAGGGCGTAGCTGTAGTCCAGCTGCGACGCCTTGGCGAGGTTGAACGCGTCGTCGATCAGCTGAGACTTGACGGTGGGCGTCACGTGGCCCCCCTCCAGAGCTTTGCTCAGCAACTCCCAGTTGCGCTGGTCGTAGTTCACGCGGTAGTAGCCTGAGGAGAAAAAAACATCCTTACATCATCATCATTTCAGCCTTTTATCGTCCACTGGACATAGGCCTTCCCCAACGAACGCCACCACACCTGGTCGTCCGCTCTCCGCATCCAGCCCCCTTCTTTAGGTCGTCGGTCCACCTGGCGGAGAGGCGTACCCAACCTGCGGTCTCCTTACACCCTTACCCTTACATAGTATAAGTCTGTCGGTCTCAGTCCGCGGCATCTGTCGCTCTCAGTCCTCGGCGTCTGTCGGTCTCACTCCTCGGCGTCTGTTGTCACAGTACTCGGCGTCTGTCGGTCTCACTCCGCGGCATCTGTCGCTCTCAGTCCTCGGCGTCTGTCGGTCTCACTCCTCGGCGTCTGTCGGTCTCAGTCCTCGGCGTCTGTCGGTTTCAGTCCACGGCATCTGTCGCTCGCTGTCCTCGGTGTCTGTCGGTCTCACTCCTCGGCGTCTGTCGGTCTCAGTCCGCGGCATCTGTCGCTCTCAGTCCTCGGCGTCTGTCGGTCTCACTCCTCGGCGTCTGTCGGTCTCAGTCCTCGGCGACTGTCGGTCTCACTCCTCGGCGTCTGTCGGTTTCAGTCCACGGCATCTGGCGCTCGCAGTCCTCGGCATCTGTCGGTCTCACTCCTCGGCATCTGTCGGTCTCAGTCCGCGGCATCTGTCGCTCTCAGTCCTCGGCGTCTGTCGGTCTCAGTTTTCGGCGACTGTCGGTCTCAGTCCTCGGCATCTGTCGGTGTCACACTCCTCGATGTCAGTCGATCTTAAACTCTTCGGTGTCGGATCGATCTTAAACTCTCTTGAATTCCTCGACAAGTTACCTATGTATATTGATGCAAAGTTAGCTGGAATAGATTTCGTAGAAAAAAGCTTAACCCTTTGTATATATCTATGCTTTTTATATTGTTTTTAAATCTTGTACAATGAATAATTAAATATAAATAAATAAAGTTTCACGTCTAGAACACTTACCAATAGCATCAACATTCACATACAGAGCTTGCGTGCTGTTGACCGTCACGTGGACCGTGGTGGACCGCTCCGTGAGCCACAGCTTGGGCTTGGTAGTCCACTCGCTGGCCGCGTCCATGGCCGCGTAGCTGATGGGGATGTGCCACAGCTGGTCCACCATGCTCTTGTAAGGCTCCTTGGAGCTTGTAAACAGCCTCTGGAAAAGGACAAAGCAGAAGTATATTAAAAATATGAAAGCCGTCGTTCTCTTCCGCGTTCGTGTATTTCCTTGAATATCAGCACCACAAAAACTTCTGAGGTTTACCTGTGACGGGGACCTCACCTGTTCGAACTCCGCATCCCCGGTGTCGTAGTTCCTGGTGACCCTGACGACGGGGTACCCGGCCTGCCGCGTCCACGAGTTCATGAACCCCACCAGCGAGCGCTCCCTCAGCACAGGGTCCGACTTGGTGGCTGTCGCCATCGCCTCCCACAGATCGTTCTCTTCCGCGTTCGTGTATTGCCTGAAAAAAAAATGAGGTGGAAATATAGACAGGCATCAACTTATAATACTGTGTATGAGACCTCATCGACCTCAGGAGGAACAGTTCCTCGGACACACTATGGTTCAACATGCGGATCAGTTTGGCTCCCTTGGTGTACGAGATCTCGTCGAACTTCTGCGATATCTCGGACGCGTCGACAACTCGCAGGTTGCACGAAATGTCCCAATTTATTGTGTAGATGATGATTTACTTACCATTGCTTCAAATAATACACCAATCCCTGGTGGAACATTTCCTCCGACATGGTATGGTTCAACATGCGGATCAGGTTGGCGCCCTTGGTGTACGAGATCTCGTCGAACTTGTGCGATATCTCGGACGCGTCGACGACTCGCAGGTTGCACGAAATGTCCCAATTTATGGTGTAGATGATGATTTACTTACCATTACTTCAAATAATACACCAATCCCTAGTGAAACAGTTCCTCGGACATGGTATGGTTCAACATGCGGATCAGGTTGGCGCCCTTGGTGTACGAGATCTCGTCGAACTTCTGCGATATCTCGGACGCGTCGACGACTCGCAGGTTGCACGAAATGTCCCAATGTATGGTGTAGATGATGATTTACTTACCATTGCTTCAAATAATACGCCAATCCCTGGTGCAACAGTTCCTCGGACATAGTATGGTTCAACATGCGGATCAGGTTGGCGCCCTTGGTGTACGAGATCTCGTCGAACTTCTGCGATATCTCGGACGCGTCGACGACTCGCAGGTTGCACGAAATGTCCCAATGTATGGTGTAGATGATGATTTACTTACCATTGCTTCAAATAATACGCCAATCCCTGGTGCAACAGTTCCTCGGACATAGTATGGTTCAACATGCGGATCAGGTTGGCGCCCTTGGTGTACGAGATCTCGTCGAACTTCTGCGATATCTCGGACGCGTCGACGACTCGCAGGTTGCACGAAATGTCCCAATTTATGGTGTAGATGATAATTTACTTACCATTGCTTCAAATAATACACCAATCCCTGGTGAAACATTTCCTCGGACATGGTATGGTTCAACATGCGGATCAGATGGGCGCCCTTGGTGTACGAGATCTCGTCGAACTTCTGCGATATCTCGGTCGCGTCGACGACTCGCAGGTGGCACGAAATGTAACGATTTATGCTGTAGATTATGAGGATTTACTTACCATTGCTTCAAATAATACACCAATCCCTGGTGGAACATTTCCTCGGACATGGTGTGGTTCAACATGCGGATCAGGTTGGCGCCCTTGGTGTACGAGATCTCGTCGAACTTCTGCGATATCTCGGACGCGTCGACGACTCGCCGGGAGACGGGGGACGTGTTTTTGAGAGCGTCGGAGCGCAGTAGGTCCATCTTGTCGCGGGAGAACGACTCGAACATGTGCCATTCGGGTTCGATCTGCGATGAAGGGGCGCAATTAAGTATTGTAATGAGATTTTGCACGCCTCGCTGGCCGCTGGAGCGCTAGAGGTCGTGGATTTGATTCCCATTAAGGGCATACACAATATGTCCTGTTGGGGCTCAGGCCTACCCTCTCAGCGAGGGCGTTAAGGCTATAGTCCACCACGCTAGCCCAGTGCGGTTTGGTGGACTTCAAATGCGCCTAAGAACTCCTTCTTCGGCGTATGCAAGATGTTTTCCTACACCGTTTGAGAGCAGTAAGTAAACCTACATAATAGGTAATAAATTTTTATGAAGTTTTCATTTTTGAAAAATTCAGTTAAGTAATTGGTTACTCACGTGGTCAACGCCCACATACTCGATGTACGTCGCGAACCCCTCGTTGAGCCAGAGGTCCGTCCACCACTGCATGGTGACCAGGTTCCCGAACCACTGGTGCGCCAGCTCGTGCGCGACGTCTATGGCCACGCTCTGCTTGTCTCTGGGCACGCTCTCTGCTTCGTCGAACAGCAGGGTTGTTTCTCTGCAAAATGACGTAGGTACGTGTGTTGGTGTCGGCGGCATCGAGATGCATAGACAATTGAATTTGTTAAGTTTTTAAGGTAATCTTGGTTTTCGGTTAGATCCTGGAAAAGGAGCCAATTCATATACTGACAGTCACGTAGTCCACCACGCTACCCCAGTGCGGATTGGTGGACTTCACATGCGCCTAAGAATTTCTTCTTCGGCGTATGCAGGTTTCCTCACGAGGTTTCTTCACTGTTTGAATAACAGAAATCAACTCACCTGAACGTCACCAAACCCCAGTTCTCCATAGCACCGCTGGAGAAATCGGGAATCGCTATCAAATCAATCTTGTCTAGCGCGTACGGCACTCCGAACACCTCCTCGTAAAACTCTAGCAGCCTTGGAGTGATCGCGAGCGCGTATTTAGCCTTCGATATCAGCTCGGGTCTGGTCCAGATCTTGATGGGTTTTGTCACGTTGTCCTTGCTTCGGTAGCTGGTTTCCAAGGACTTGAAGTCTGATAGGATGTACGCGACGAGGTATGTGGACATCTTCACTGAGCGGTCGAAGTGTGTCCATTGCCAGCCGGGTTGGTCTGGGCTGGAAAGAAAAAAAAATTGCATTGCTAAGGTAACATAAAAATATTTTTTTTGAGAAATAAATAACAAGGACTTTTTGTTTTGTGTAAGTAAATAAATAAAAAATAGAAAAGAAATTGAGTAAATTAGTTATTATTATTTGTGGTGGGTCTCTTTCAAGGCTTAACCTGCCTTATATCACTGCGACCATAGCTGATCTATTGTGATCGCCGCCATTACTATAGTTCAGTGTTGAGCTTTGCATCCGCTAGGAACTACAGCACGCTTTTGGCACTGGTTTGTTTTAAATTTGGATTTGTAGTACCTAATTTGGTTACGTACTTACACGAGAAATGTACATAACTGTCCTGTTTAAGGATATTTAGAAATAAAAACTCGGAGCACTATTAAATCGTTTACTGGCTGGCAACAGACTGACGGTTTTATGAACTACCCACAAGTAATATTTTTATTGTAGTAACCTTCAAATACTACAAATCCCTCCACCACTAGTTAAAAACAACAAACAATAATTACTTATTATTTTTGAAAGTAAAGAAATACTGTAATAAACTAAAACTTATAATTAATCCTTTTATTTCTTGAGGCCCTGTAGGGTCTCTGCCCTTGAACTTCAGTTAGTTCAGTGGGTTGAGGATCAGCAGTGACCTGGGGCTCAGCGGTATTAGAAGAACCCGGTACTTCGAAATACCCGTGTGATTCCGGTGTGGCCTGCCGCTGGCCGTCGTCAACACGTTCCTTTTCCTCCCCCTCTAGTTGAGACCCGCCTGACTCTGAGTCTTCTTCACACAGTAAAGGTGTGCCCGGTGCTGACTCAAAAGATTCATTATCTTCCGACTCCACTGCTGGTATCGTATTAGGAGTGCTCAGTGTGACCGCATCTTGAAGTGTATCCCTTCCCACGGACACCGGGTATTGTGTCAACGTCTCTAAATCGTCATCGTGTCCACTCTGTCCTGAGTAATCTCCGGATACGCTAATATCATCCTCCAGGTCAACCGATGCACCCGAGCCTTTGTAAGGTAATAATTGGTCAACATGTTTCCGCACATTACAATCTAACTCTAGTACGAATACAACATACATCCCAGAACCGATTTTTTCTCTAACTATACCAAACTTCCAAGTATGTTTATTTCCATTATTATAAAAATGTTTTACTAATACTTTATCCCCATGCGAAAAATTAGTTCTGCGATGTCCTCCGTACTGTTTATGCTGTAAGATCTGTTTGACACCAACATTTTTTTTAGCTATGGATGCGCGTATCTCGGACGACAACGTGACATTCTCATTTCCTGATATCGCGTGATTAGAACCCGCGACCCGCAACAGATCGAGTCGACAGCGCAGCGGCCGACCCAGCAATAACTGAGCCGGCGAAAAACCGGTTGTGCAATGAACCGAATTCCTATAATCGAATAAAAATTTATTTAATTGTGACAATATTAATTTTTGTGTTCGATTTTGACTTAATATTGATTTTAATCCCTTTTTGATTGTTTTAACAGTGTTCTCCGCCTGGCCATTAGACGCTGGGTGATACGGAGCACTCGTCAAATGTTGAATACCATTTAATTTACAAAATTCCTCGAATTGATTTGAACAAAAATTAGAAGCATTATCAGATACCAAAGTGCGCACTAAGCCAAATCGACTGAACATTTCGCACAAACGCTCAATTATAGCGTCACTATTGGTATTAGGCATTAGGAAACATTCAACCCATTTCGAATGCGCGTCCACTGCTATCAAAAATTGTTTGCCTTCCAACGAAAACATATCTATATGTAGGCGGTCCCAGGCGCGCGCGGGGTAGGGCCACGGCGCAAGCGGCGCGCGCGGCGGCGCGCTGCGCAGCGTGTTGCAGATGCTGCACGACCCTATCTTTTGCTCAATATGCTCGTCAATCTTTGGCCACCACATTCGCCCCCTGGCTTCCGCTTTAGTCTTCACAACCCCGAAGTGTGAACGATGCAACTCGTCTAACAACTGTTCGCGAAAAACAGCTGGGATCACAACTTTATGACCACGTAATATGCAACCATTTTCTAATGATAATTCTAAACGACAACCTAAATAAGGTTTAATATCCGTATCGTTTATTTTATTCGGCCATCCCTTTTGTATAAATTCCATAACTTTTTTTAATATCGGATCCCGTGTCGTTTCCGTTCGTATTTCCGTTACCGTTACAGGCCGTAGTACTGAATCCGTAATATAGTTTATATAAAGTGACCGTTCACTTGTCGAATCATTCGTACTTTTTGTGATTTGTACTGACCGTGATAAAAAATCTGCAACATTATTTTCGCTTTTAACATATTCAATGTTGAAATTATAAGCTGACAAAAACAATGCATATCGTTGCAATCTATTAGCTGCCAACTCCGGTACACCCTTCTTGTTCCCAAAAATTGTTAAAAGCGGTTTGTGGTCCGTACGTAAGGTGAACGGTACCGTGCGCCCATACAAATAATGATGGAATTTCTGAACCGCGAACACGATAGACACTGCTTCCTTATGTATCTGCGAGTAATTACATTCCGCCTTGGAGAGCGACCGCGAGGCGTAGGCCACGACACGCTCGCGGCCGTCGGGGTGTCGCTGCGCCAGCACGCCGCCTAGCCCGGCCGGGCCCGCGTCCGCCGTCACCACCACCGGCAGCGCGGGGTCGTAGTGCGCCAGCACGCGCTCCGACGCTAGCTCCGCTTTAATCCTATTAAACGCGTTGGTTTGTGGCTCGCCCCATACCCACTTTTCACCTTTCTTTAATAGCAAATGCAAAGGGCTTAATACACTCGACGTGTTCGGTACAAAACATCTATAATAATTAATCATACCTAAAAATGATTTTAACTCGGTAACATTTTTAGGGCTATTGCATTTTAAAATTGCTTCCACTTTGCTTTCGGCCTTGTGTAAGCCGTGCCTATCTATCTTGAAACCCAAATATTCTACAGAATCTTTGAACAATTCACATTTATTCTGTTTCAGTCTAAGACCTGCGTCTTGTAACCTACCTAAAACTTTTTCCAGCCTTTCCAGATGAATTTCTCTAGTGGGTCCCGTAATTAAAATATCGTCCAAAAAAATGCTAGTACCTTCTATATCCGACAATAATTGTTCCATAGTGCGTTGAAAAATACACGGGGCGTTAGATAAACCGAAAACCAACCGGTTATACATAAATAAACCCTTATGGGTGTTAATACACGTATATTTTTTTGAATCATCCAGCTCCAGTTGATTATATGCCCTAGAAAGATCTAGTTTTGAAAATTCTACCCCTCCATGAAGCTTAGAAAACAGGTCTTCAATGCGTGGGAGTGGATAATTATCCATAAATAAAACTTTATTCAAAGTAACCGAATAATCGCCACAAATGCGTATATCTCCGTCGGAACGCAACACAGGTACGATGGGTGTAGCTATCTCTGAAAATTCGACTTTTTCCAAAATGCCTAAATCCAATAATCGCTGTAACTCCTTTTCGACTTTTGGTTTTAAAGCTAACGCTATCGGTCGAGGCTTAAAAAACTTTAAATGAGCATCTGATTTAATTTTCAGATTTATTTTGTATTTATTGAATCTGCCCAATTCATCTGAAAAAAGATCTGAATATTTATCTTTTAACAAGTCTCCCGCACTATCTTGCTTTAAATTATTACAATTGACGCTACACAATTGTAATTTGAATTCACTTAAAAAATCGCGCCCCAACAATGCCGGCTGATCATCATGCGTTGCGATAACAAATAATTTCATTGGCTTAGTGCGTGCTTCGAATGTTATTGGTGACTGTAAATAACCCAATGGTGATATTTTTGTGCCATTGTAACAATTTAATACCACACTGCAATCTTTAAGCTTATATTTATCTTTAAAACAGGATTCATAGATGTCTGCTGGCAAAACAGAGACAGCACTACCGCTATCTATCTCGCATAAAATATTTACCCCGGCTATCGAAACCATCTGTCGCATCGGCTCACCGTTCACGCATTCAATGCTAAACAAATCAAAATTACCTTTTAAAATGTCGTTCTCGTTGTCATCCATAGCTAAAAAATTATTACTTTTAACGTTAGATCTACACATTCGCTGTAAATGTCCGACTTTATTACAGATACGGCAGGTAAATTTAGAATAACGGCACTTTTCTTTTGTGTGGGATTTGTAACCGCACACTTCACAACACTTTTGATTCGCACTATTATTCCGTGACGAGTGACGGCTGTCCGCGCCGCCGCTGACCGCGCCGCCGCTAGCCGCGCCGCCGCCGCCGGCCGCCGCCGCCTGCCCGTCGCGCGCGCCGCCCGCGCCCGCGCGCAGCGAGAACACGGCCGGCGCCCGCTCCTGCGGGCCTGCTGCCGCGCGCGACGCCTGCAACGCGAGCCGTGCGCATCGCACATTCTGCGCCAATTCCAATGCTTTGTTCAAAGTTAGAGAATCGACACTCTCTGCAAACAACTTCTCTTTTTCCTTGGAGTTCTCTAGTCCGAGAATGAATCGATCACGTAGCGCAGTCTCGAGTTCCGACTTAAACCCACAGAACTGCGCCAGGCTCCGCACTCGCGCCGCCCATTCGGCCAAGTCTTCTCCCGCGCGTTGCTCCGCCTTGTAAAACTGGTACCGTTCAGCAAAAGTACATTTTTTTGAACGAAAATGATCATCCAATTTAGTCAACAAGGTGGAATATTCCAAGTCTTCTACCGTCGCCGGGAAAGCCAAATCTCTTGCGACGCGGTAAGTGTCCTCCACCAGGGCCGTCAACAATAAGGCTCGTCGTTTAACACCAGATTTGTCGGTTTCTTCGTTAACATCATTCGCAGTACAATACTGTATAAACCGACTCTTGAAAATGTTCCACTCCTGCGCCCGGTGGTCGAACGTGAGACTGCCGCCAAACAATCCGCTTCCGTGACTTGCCATTGTTTAAAAACAATAATCAACACTAATAAAATGCGTGGATTACTAATTCGTCGCCAAAATGTCCTGTTTAAGGATATTTAGAAATAAAAACTCGGAGCACTATTAAATCGTTTACTGGCTGGCAACAGACTGACGGTTTTATGAACTACCCACAAGTAATATTTTTATTGTAGTAACCTTCAAATACTACAATAACAGAACAAACGCCGCATTTAAAGGCTTTATACGTGAAACCTCTTTCTCCCAACCCTATCTCTCTATGTGATCGTTCCCGTTACTTTTAATCAAGAAGTTTCAAATCTCTTTGGTCGCGCGCGCGCTCCCTGTGGAGATCGCATCTCGCATATTTAGTATCGGAACCTATGGTGCCATTCACCTGGGGGGTGCGGACAAAGGAAGCGGAGTAGCGGGAGGAGGTTGCTAATACAAATTTATATGGAGTTTGAAAATGAGAATGTGTGAGTGAGTCATAATTTTGTGATTAGTTTAACACGATTTTGACACCAATAGAATGCTTTTATTACTCATCCATATGGGAGTGGCTAAATATTTTGATTCATAGTTTTACATCATCTCAGCTTTCAGCGCGTCCACTGCTGGACATAGGCCTTCCCCAACGAACGCCACCACACCCGGTCCTCCGCTCTCCGCATCCAGCCGCTTCCGGCCACCTTTTTTAAGTCGTCGGTCCACCTGGCGGAGGGGCGTCCCGGTCCGCGGTCTCCACTCCAGAACCCGTCTGCCCCACGGCAGTCGGTCCTGCGACAGATGTGACCTGCCCATTGCCACTTCAGTTTGCTAATCCTTTTGGCTATTCATGCTTTTAATAGTAGTAAAAAGTTCACGACACGCTAACCTGTCCATTCATTGTCAAATGGGCGGTCTCACCTTTCTCGATATACTCCTACTACTCAAATTACTTACTACAACACAAGAGCCGTGGTAGCCTAGTTGGTTGTGCACTCGCCTCACGTTCATGAGGTCGTGGGTTCGATCCTTGCCCGTACCAATGAGTTTTTCGAAATTTAAGTACGGTTTATTATAAAACCAAAGGTTTTTCGGTGAAGGAAAACATCGTGAGGAAACCTGCACACGCCAAAGACTCGTATTTACTATTCTAAGGCGTATGTGAAGTCCACCAAAAAAACGGTTTGGGGCACCGTTTGGCGGACAGGGGTTTGGCACAACAGATCCCATAGGGTCCAAGTGTCGCAAGGTATTACTGGCTTCCTAAGAAGATAACATAAAGTGGCGATCTCACATGAACTCCTGCGTGGAGACCTTCATGTTTGAGAGCACAGAGATGCTCTGGGGATGGGCGATGCTGATCTCGAACTTGGCCTTGAAGCCGGGTTCGTCGAAGCACGGGAACGCGGCGCGGGCAGACACCGGCTCGAACTGAGTCACTCCTAGGCGTCTGCAAACACGGAAAAAAGTTATCTTCTTGACTATCAGCCTGCTACATGTAACAGGATGACCCCGGGTAATGTGTCATATTATTCAGTTCGCAGTCCCTCAGACACCTGTCATTTGCATAAGGGGAAGGGGGTGGTATTTTAACGCGAATGAAGTCGCGGGGCGTTTGCTAGTATATAAATAAATAAGCATTTATTTGCTGACAAGTTCTTACTCTAAATATAGGTGCATTACTAATGACTTGAAAAGATTGTATGGTAAAAAATTTAAAATTAGGGTTGCATATCAGTGTGGTATGTTGTCAGCGTGTCCTATAGACACGTAGGCCTCGTCTAACTCCTTCCAACTTTCTCTATCTTTGGCCAGCCTTGTCCACAGTGGATCAGTCACTTTTTTAATGTCGTTAGAGCATCGTTTTTGTGGTCTCCCTCTCTTTCTTTTTGTGTGGAACCTTGGAGTCCATTCCGTTAATAATTTTGTCCACTTTTCTATAGGTTTAGCATGTGGCCTTTGCTAGTATGAATATAAAATAGAACATAATCTAAATATAAACAATATTGTTCCCATAAGACACTTGTTGTGCTGCTGAGTTCTTTAGATAAAAATATTCATAGACACAACACCTTTCAATAAACAAATAAAGTCAACTAGATAAAGAAATGCTTCAGTGGTGAATACATCTGTTAATTTCTTCGTTATTATTAACTTTAAAAAATAATTTCCAGTTTCTAGCTTATAAGGGCATAAATCACTCTTATTTAGGAGAGGAAATAGGAAATATTATTATCCAATAAGCACTGATTTTGCTAGGACATATTCTTTTTCTCAACCGGCAAAAATACTGGGTTGTCACCCCTATCTTATCATAACAATAAACACAGATACAAAATAGTCTAAAAAAAACATACTTACTTGACTTCGTGCTGACTGTTAGTGTATGAGCTTTTGTAGAATCCAGTCAGCGAATTAGATATTTTCCCCTCAAACGACAGTTCTAATGTATAATATAAACACAGATGCAAAATAGTCTAAAAAAACATACTTACTTGACTTCGTGCTGACTGTTAGTGTATGAGCTTTTGTAGAATCCAGTCAGCGAATTAGATATTTTCCCCTCAAACGACAGTTCTAATGTATAATCCACATCGGGTTTCAGTGCTGAAGCCAATGTCAGTATCAATCTATCACCTGCTCCTTCTGTTATTGATATTATCTTGATGTTCCGGACGCTGCTGTGTGTGACTTGGGTATGAGGGTCCACAGATGGGACCGTTGTAACTATAGTTGAAGTTGTAGTGTCGATATTAGCGGGAGCGGTCACATTATCAGTATCTAAAATTGGATGCACAGTCGTATTCACTATTTCTGGTGGGACGGTCCCCGCTGTCGCATCTACTGCTGCTGGTGGTGATAGGCTAGCCGTATCATTTACTTCATTCACATTAACTTGCCTTTTAAACTTTGGGTGTAATGTCTCAAGCTTCTCGTAGATTTGTTCAGTGAGCTTAGCATTGCTGTTAATACTAAGATTCTTTGAGTGTAATATTATTTCTTTCACCCGTTTACTGGCTTTGATGGTTATATAGACATCTCCAGTGAATGAAGAGTTTTCTAAGTCTGCATTTATTTTTAATCTGTAGAAACTTGGTATGACATCAGAGGGCAGTCTTAGGTCTGCTGATGGTGGACCGGATTGACCGAAAGGTTCTGTTTCATCCCAGAATTCTTCAGTGCTTTGTGATAGCTGAAAATTTTTAAATAGAAATATTAACGTACGTGTTAATTATACCTACCTACCAACTTTATGTTTTTTAGAGATAGTGGTGACTTGTGTAATAATAAGACTAGATAAAATTCCAACTGACATAAAACAGTTCCTATAAATGCGGTATAAATGCCATTTTCTCTTCTCTGATCCAAAATACAGTAAAAACAAATTACTGAGCGCGCTCCGAAAAAGGCTTAGCGCATTTTATTATAGTAAGTTTGAATAATTCTATGAAGTCGTAAATTGAGTTTTATACAGTAAACGCCTATGTGTAAGACCACATCGGTTATCAATTACATTTTGGGGTACTTACAGTATCATTTCCATAATTAGCCACTGCGTTAATTAAAACTAAAAGCGTAAATAATCTCAGTAACATTTTATACGTAAAAACTAGGAATTATCACAGGTAGAAATTATAAAATAACCTAAACTACTAGAACTATATTTTAATTACTCCCCATTTTAATATAGGCAGTAATAAACACGATTTTTTAATTAATTTTTAAATTATTATCCTACATTCTAATACGCCGCTTGAAGTATTCGTAACTGTCATTTTGACGTCAGGTTCGGTTTAGTTTTTTTTTCTAATTTTGGTGGCAAAGGTTAAGTTTACGGACGGAGGCTAGCTTTATCTATTTGAATTTCCGTCCTAAGAACTCGAATGATAACGTGTAACTGCGGAATTAAAAGTTGAAATACATTAACATTTAGGTGTTTACATAATATACTCGTTATGTGTCTTGATAAATCCAATTATCACTTGAGATGAGGTTGGCAAGGGCATAGGTGAGAGAATCGGGGCTAATGTCCAAATTGTTTGATTTCGACGTCATAAATACGTCATGCAATACTGAAATAAAAAATGTAATTGGTGAGTTAATGGATCTGTATCTGCTATCAATAGCAAGCTCGCGAGGTTTTCATTATATTTGGAAAGAGTCTATTAATTCAGCTAATATACAGCAGCCACAGAGGAAATAATAGCAGCAGCTACCTACTTAATCAATGAAAAAGGTTTAATTAGATCTGGGCAACGAAAAGACTACCTACGCGCGCGCTTCTAGAAAATTTGGAAGAGATGACGCTTTCAAGAATTGACAAAAAGGGTTGTCTGGAAGAAATTGCTTTTAGGGTTATGACATCATAAAGGTTTACTAATAAAAGCTACGTATCTCCCGCTTAAGATAGGAATTTCTAGTCCTTTTTTCGTGGGCGGCATGAAATGACAATTGTGAAAGTGTTGACGTTCTAGTACCGAACATCACTATGTTGAAATCATTAGCGAGCGGGAGCGTAGCGAGCTTTTTCCGTGTTCTGTGGTTGAAATCTTGAACTTCACCTTTTTGAGATGAATAGTGTTGAAATTCTCTATGAAATGTCGTCAAGTATACACTGAAGAAGGATCGATTTCCAACTACCCACCTTAAAAAAAGTAATGAAGTAGACTATAACGCCGACGAGAGCGGCCAGCACCACGGCGAGCACGACGAGGCCGACGCACACGCACGTGGACACGAACACGCCGCCGCGCCGGCCGTACTGGATGTCCTCGGCGGCCTGCGACTCGTACGCGAGGAACTGCTGCCGGCTCGTTGACAGCGTCATCTTGTTACACCATTCTGGAAATTCAAAGATCTTCTTACGGGGCAGGCCAGGAACACCTGGCGTTCGATTCTTATTATCAAAGACTGGCCTAAAAGGACGTTGTTTCCAGAGCCGTAAAACCCATAAAAAATTGGAATCTGTTGTGCCCCCTTCATTCTGTGCCCCTGTCCAAAAACTGTAGGGTAGACTCAGATGAACCACGAAGGGGTAGACGGTTCGATTCTCGGCTGAGGCAAGCGAACTTACAAACATCTTTGAATGCAGTTTGAATGCAGTTTTTTTAAAGGAATGTTTCGTGGTTTTATTTTAGTTTGTTCTTTGGTTTCAGTATTTGCTATCTTTATTATTTAAGGTACGGTCGACCGCACATCAGTGGAAACAAAACCAGTTTATACCTGGTATCTCATAGTATCGAAACTCCGTAGTAGACTAGACCAGGTCAAGGTCAAAGTGTTTTCACTGACGTGCGGTCGACTGTACTTTCCCTCCACTAACGGCTTTTATTTCCACACTGAAAGGTAGGTAGGTTAGCAAATTACTTAAGTTATGATTTTGTTGCTTCATGTAGCAAGGTTAAAGGTACGGTTGGCTACATAAGTAATTAAGTGCATCTTAACGCCCTTGTAATAAAGTTTATAATCACGATTAAAGTTAATACTCACCTGTTTCAGTGTGTAATTATTTATGGGTAGAGTGGAATTAAACATACGTTACGTTAAACTACTATAAGTGGGTAACCATTGTTGTAAGCGATTACTATTACAACATATGACTCAAGAAAATTCAAGCGCGAGCACCTACCTGCCTCTAAATATAAAAAACTTTTTAAGATTCAGTAGTTCGACAAGGAACCCATAAGATCGAAATATTCCAGAAATCCACCCCCAAAAATCCACCCCATGGGTGGATTTCTGTAATGATGTGCTGATGCCCAAAAAATAAATCCACCCACGGGGTGGATTTCCGGAATCGTATAAATATTTCTGTTCCTGAAATCCACCCTGTGTGGTACAGTTGTGCTCAGAAATAAATAGTAGATTATACGACAAGTGAATTAAAAGGGAATTTAATTCGAGGGACTAAGATGGATCCAAGAGCAGCGAAGGATTCTAGATTAGAATCCTGAGCGGAGCGAGGGATACAAAAGAACCGAGATGAAAATTGTTTTTTCACTAGTTGTGTACTCTACTTTATACCATTGACTGCGAGAAAATAAATAGTAGTATGGTATTTACATTTATCACATTTTATTATATGAATAGGACGGTTGTAAAAACAATCGTTATCTGACAGATTGGAAAATAGCAGACACTTGATCTTGCTGTTAGTTTATCAGGCAGCTATAAAATAAGGAAGGTTCGAAATCCCGGGCACCCACCAAAGAGATTTAGCTCCATGGTGACATTAGAACATAGCTTTCTAGCCAGCTATCTTTTTTATTCTCTAGTAACTAAAAGAGAGTTTTATTCACTGTTTTCGAGGAACAAAATACTAAATTTATTCTCTAGTGACTAAAAGAGAGTTTTATTCACTGTCTTCGATGAATAAAATCCTCTTTTTAGAGTGACAATGGTATAAACTCTTTTCACACACTCAAATTAGTGGTTCTACAAATTTTTTGGTTATTGGTTATGGTTTGGATTTGCTAATCGTTCAGAATTAGAGCGATTGGGACCCTGGGTGTGCTGTTCAGTGATCCGTGGTCACTCTTCAGCATTGGAACTAAAGGACATGCTTTTGAGAGTGATCAGTGGTATTTGTCGTACCAGGGGTACTCCTACTTGTAGGCTTATACCAGCACGGAGCCGTCGGGATTTTGACATTTTGGTCACGACTTGCGTATTCCGCTGCGTAGGTTATCAAATTGTATAATCGACTCACCATTGTGGGTCTATGTCTAATGGTATCGCGGCGGCCGTGGCGAATGCGCGCGCGCAAGTATGTACTATGCGGGCCGCGCGATAAGCCGCCGCCTCTCATTGCGCATTCGAAGCCGGCGCTAGCTGATGCGATTTTTTTTTTCATGTATTTTCAGCCGTCTTCAAAAAGGTTTCGACGACGGATTCACGAAGGTTTTTTGTGTGTGTAAATCTGAGGTTTTCCCATTTCAATTGAAAAAATACTTCACAGAATGGAAAAAAATAGGGGATGAATTATTAGTCGTCGGTGCAGAAATTTTTAAATTTATACAAAGTCGGTTTTATTCCATGATAAAACACTTTTATGTATGAGAGAATTTGTATGACTGTATCCATTTGTCTTCCTACACTAATCGATTTTATGACGCCCCTATTTAAAATAAATTATTCAAGTATCCGGAATGCGTGTTTTGAATCGTGCTTTGTTGATAATCATCAATTTGTTGTACCTACCTTGTTTGCTATTTATATAAACACACAGATCATACGTTCAACAATCAATGACAATAGTAAACAATGATCTATTGATCTATTCACAGTTCAGCGAGGATCTATTCTGTATCGAACAGAATTTTTTTATTGAGTTCTGTACACATTTTCTTTTAAAGTTGCGGTGGTTTTGCGCTTGACCCAGGCTGATACATACGATCTAGAAAGGTCCTGGAAGCGGTGGTAGATAAAACATTGACGTTGTTAATATGTACCCATGCAGTGTACTCAAAATGCAATAAAATACCTATTTCGACTATGACTTCGCTGAGAGGACTAGCAAGAGGACAACATTATTTCAACCTACTTTTATACCTAGGCATCTTTAGAAATTACAAGGAGAAACATATTGTTAACTGCCTAAAAGGAATCTCGCAAAGGCAGATCAAATCAAATCAAATATACTTTATTGAGCACCAAATTATATCAAGGGTTTACATCATAAACTGTGTACAATCAAAAGGCGGCCTTATCGCTTTCAGCGATTTCTTCCAGGCAACCTTAGGGTGATGTTGAAATCTTCAAGGAGTGTAGGAGTGCAGATACGGCTGATAAAACTATGTTGTATGGAAACACTGCCTCTGCGGACCAGCAGTGGTCGTTGAAGGGCTCATATCACGATGATGGATACCCCACTGCGTGCATGGAACTTAAATTGCATACACTCAAGTAATTCAACGTCATAACATAACATAAGTCGAACTCAAAATATTTTATTGCGTGCCTTTACTGGGTACATTTAATGGCACATAAAAATTAATAATAGTGTTGGTGACACTATTATCTAATTCACTACATCATCATATCAGCCGAAAGACGTCCACTGCTGGACAAAGGCCTCCCCCTGGTGTCCACGACGACCGGTCCTGCGCTAACCTCATCCAGCCGGGTACCGCGACCTTCACCAGATCGTCGGTCTACCTTGTGGGAGTCTGCCTACGCTGCGTCTTCCGGTAGGTCGACACTCGATAACTTTTCTGTCCCAACGGCCGTCAGTTCTACGAGCCCTGCCCACTGCCACATAAGCTTCGCAATTCTTTCTGAAGAAATTCACTACATAATTTCGATAAATTACGAGAATTAATCTACTTATAGAAAATTGTATAAGAGTACTGCACTCTTACAAAGAACTTAATAACTACCTACCTGCAGCAGGTAGGATCCGTAATGAGGAATAGAAATTGCTAGGAACTCAATTATAATAAAATATAAGATACATTTCTTAAGTAAATAGTTACAAGGCAAGATTTATTATGAGACGTTATCATAATTATCTATATAGGCAGGTGAATCTGAAATCATCGTCACGCATTTTCAACAAGTCACCTATGCCCTGTGCCCTGGCCCGTATCAATGAGAATTTTCGAAACTTAAGTACGGTTTATTATAATACCACAGGTTTTTCGGTGAAGGAAAACATCGTGAGGAAACCTGCATACGCCAGAGACTGGTATTTACTATTCTAAGGCGCATGTGAAGTCCACCAAAAAACGGATTAGGGTACCGTTTGGCGGACAGGGGTTTGGCACAACAGATCCCATAGGGTCGAAGTGTCGCCAGGTATTCCTGGCGCCCTAAGAAGATAAGATGCCCTGTGCCCTAGTATGTAACCAAAATGAATGAATGCAACCAATAGTAGGGGAGCCCAAGCGGGAGGATTCGGGATTTACTCGAGAGTCGTTGAAAATGGTAATTGAAAATTTACAAGTTGAACCCAGTTTGCGTTTGACGTAACACTTTACAAGCGAATTTGGCACACATGTGGCCAGGTAACAATAGAAAATGAATTGATTTCAAGATTGTCTACTGCATAAACAGCTAAAACTACAAAAATTTTGAATACTTAGGTAGGTAGTAGGACAACAAACAAGACATTTATTATAATTTAAAAAATATAAAAAGTCCTCCAAAAATTTTTTATTTTGAACGCATTGTCAAAAAAAACATACAGCCGAACATTGAACCTCCTTTTTTGGAAGTCGGCAAAAAAGTAGAATATATTTCTACCCAGTACTATGATCTCAAATTTATAAAAATGTTTTTTTTATTAATTAGGCGTTTATGAAATCGGCCTCATTGACCGAGCGAGCGAAGCGAGCGAAGCGTCTACGTTTCGAGACTGGCCAAAAATGCTCTTGTCCGGCTGTCTGTCTGTCTGTCTGTCTGTCTGTCTGTCTGTCTGTCTGTAATTCTCTACAGGTCGCATTTTTCAACCGATTTTGACGAAAATTTGGCATATGTATAAATTAATTAAACCTACAAAATGAGTAGAATAAAATTTTGAAAAACATTTTTTTTAGAGTACCTACCATACTCGCAAAGTGGGAGTGAACTTTTTTTTTTTTGTGAATCCCATAGTGTGGGATATCGTTGGATAGGTCTTTCAAAAATATTGCTGGTGTGTGAATACCATTTTTTCGATTTAGGGATCCGTTGGCGAAATATTAAGCTTTAAAGCGGTAATTTTTGTTAGAGTCACGTGTCCCCCCCCCCTGCCAGCTAAACGGTTGCTTCTGGAAATGTGAAAAAATTCATGGCAGTAGCATATATAACGTAGTTACAAGGAAAACTATTACGGATAAGTAGGTTCTATTAGTTTTTGAGTAATAGTGGATCGACTTAAGAAAGTTGAAAAAATAAATTATGTTCATAGAACTGCATACGTAAAATGGAAAATTATTTTTTTCCGCGTGATATCCATGGTGTGGGGTATCGTTGGATGGGTCTTTCAAAAATATCGCGGGTGTGTGATAAACATTTTTCGATTCAGGGATCCGTTTGCGAAATATTAAGCTTTAAAGTGCTAATTTTTGTCACTTTAGTAGGTACTTTTTCTGTTTCCAAAGTTGACTTTTGTTGGTTTCTTTTAGGTTTGGTTTATAAGGGCTGGCGAGGTCTACTGTTCTCACGGAACTACTAGTCATATCCTTTTGTTACTTACAAAATTTTCAAATTAGACTAATTCTTATTTTTGGAGAGGATAATGTTTATGGCCTCTGATAGATAATAAGCCCTATAAATTTTAGGAAATTTTCTCTGCTTCACTTTGTGTACCATCTACCTACGGAATTGAAACTTTAGTTATTAAAAT
Source organism: Metalampra italica (assembly GCA_949699065.1). NCBI lineage: Eukaryota > Metazoa > Arthropoda > Insecta > Lepidoptera > Oecophoridae > Metalampra > Metalampra italica. The sequence continues at coordinate 10,292,405 of OX452979.1, read as the reverse complement.
TTGTACTCAATGTTATAATTGAATAGTAGGTAATAACTACTCAGCTGTGAAATGGACTTATATTAACAAAAACAATGACTCACAGCCACAGAAAGGCACCGTGAAAACCGTAGGTATATAATAAAAATAATTCCAGGTTATCTTAAAAACAAACACTTACCGCCAATTTAGTAAATCCGAATCCAATTTCCAAAACTTAAGCACAAATCACACGAGAACGGATTATTAAAACCTCACTTCAGAAATCGTTGGCAAAAGTTTTTATTTTTATTTTATTTGAATGGCGGAAAACGAACGATACGTTGCGCACACGCCGTCAATCTATACCGATATGCAGCCGTTGTGGGCGGTAATCGTATATTTTTCAACCATTTTACTTAGATCTGCCAGCTCACCTGAGTTTACCTCTCCTTACCCAACGATTATCTTACTTTAGAAGGGGGGAGAAGGCCTTCACCAAATGGCAATCCGTCTGAATAGTTTTCCTCCACATAACGTCTTCTTTTATTAGAAGGCTGTGGTTTTCAAACGACCTCGTATTTTTTTCTTTGTGATTAATTTGTAACCAAACTTTGCATTAAATTCTCATTTGTTCGTATAATATTATATTGTGGCTAAGCGTGGTCTTATGTTGGTGTTTACATATAACTATTTGTTACGAATTCGTAAAGATATTGATCACATTAGGCGTATCCCAGACACACGCAGGCCGCGCGTGTCTGAAGTCTCACATACATTGCATAGGGAATACAACAGGCCGCCACCACCACCGCAGGCCGCGTGTGTCTGGGATACGCCTTACGTTCCCAATTCCCCTGAAGTCGATGCACCGACAACCTGAAAAGTGTAGGTGTAATCGGTAGGATGAGAAACGCAAGTTTTTTAAATATAAACTATGATTATATTCACATTGCTGAATAAATATGTTGAAATGGCACTTGGCAGGCCACATCTCGCTGGAAGTCAGATGGACCGACGACCTGAAAAAGTAAGCGAGAACCGGCAGGAAGGAAGGGCGGTGGACGGATTGTAGTGATGGTAGTGACGTTCTCATGGGAAGATCTACGTCCAGCATTGGATGATGATCTTATGGAAAATATAGCCTTAAGCGCGAAGATTCATAATTTTACCGACTGCCTATTATTGGAGAATTTGGGTAAAAGCAGTCTGTTTTTAGAGTTCCGTACCTCAAAAGAAAAATACATAACCGTCATAACTTCACACGTTCGTCCGTCTGTCCGCTGTCTAAAATAGATCTTTTTCTCAGGAACGTATAAAGGTATCAAATTGAAATTAATAGCAAATACTAAAGTTTAGTGTAAAATCCTTGGAGATGTAAAAATTCCGAAGCTTCTAAGTCCACGCAATCAAAATATACAGCCATTTATGTCTCATATTTTGAAACTCTTAAACTAAATCACTAAATCAAAACTTATAGGGTACTTCCCGTTGACCTAGAATCATGAAATGCAAGAAGCAAGGTCTCACACCATAATAAATTAAAACAAAAATCGGTTCGTGAGGATATCGTTGGTCCGTTTAGTGTATCTTTATATCAAACCCTACGCTCAATCTAGTTAACGACTACTGTTATTAATTTGTCCTTCCTGCAAAGGGAAGCCAGTTCTCTAGCTAGTGTAATTCTATCTGTTTTTAAATTATCTACCTACCCACTTTACGTGCATAGTAACCATCCAGCCGGGGGCGTCCCACATGGTCTCCACTCGAGAACTCGCATATACATTTTTTCGGAAAACATTTAAAAGAAACGAACGCGACTCTTCGGTTCCCGCTAAAATAGTACAGACAGCTAAGCAGCAGTCTATTGTATGATACCTTAGACCACAGCCTACCTACAAAAAAATATAAAAAAAGTTCAGCGAGACATAATGGAGAGTTTTTCATTACTTTAATGAACAGAAGTGAAGGAAAAATGACTCGAGTAATTTTCAGTTTACATTTTTCCTAAGGGGAAGTCCATTAATTACCTGAGGTGTATATTTGCTAAATTCGGAGGCCGGCCGCGTGGCTCGGGTTGAGATTCGGTAAGATATTTTGAAGACCACCTTCTCATATCGTGAGATTTCCCTTATAATTTTAATTACCTAGGTATTTACTTATTACTTAAGACAGTGAGTTAGTTCTTTTAAATGGGACTTTATCAGCATCTTTGAACTATAGCACTTATTTTCCCCAGCAACTTGGTGTTTGAGGACTTTTTCTTATTTTTCAATTTTAAGTAAAACTGAAAAAAAGTGGTCAGGTGTAAACTTTACCAGAAATCATCAAAGTTTGGAATTTTTTTCTGTTATAAAATCTATCCAGTTTTGTATTAGACTCCCTCCGGCCGTCATCGCAACCATATTTCGCAACTAGTTGCGTTAAAGGACTAAAAGATTAGATATATTCATTGTACATACAGCTTAAACAATACTATAGGCAGTTGGTGAAATTTTGAAATCAATCGCATTTAGTTGAGATTTCGCCGAAAAACCAGCTCACGTTTTAAATGAACGCCCCCTAAAACAATTAAGCCGAAGTATTAAAAACGCGATGAAGTCATTTGTTTCCATGATGGCGCTCGAGCCAGATGTAACGTACTAATACTAGGTACTAAATACTCATGTAACTGATATGGTTGGTTGTATTGTAATAGTGATTTACATTAAAGCTGCGCCATAAAAGTGGAATGGGGAACGCCAGATGCGTATGTCCGTCCTTCGTAAATTAGATGAAAAGCTGTACTGCCGTACGATATTGTTCAATTAATAAACACAAATAATATTTTATGCGTGTTATTAACTTCACATTTTCAGGTGTTATGAGTTTGTCGCCAGTCTCTCTGCCTCTGTACCCATTGCCCCCTGTATCTCAATAATGAGTCATCATCATCACTAGTATTAAATAGTCCACTGCTGCCTCCCCCAAAACTGTCGGTCTGTTCCGTCTATTCCAACTGGCTATCCCAATCAATTGGGATACTAGAACTTTTTCCATTCTTCCAACTTGTTTAATTATTTTCATTTATTATCTGAAGCACTTGTAGTTTCGTACATAAGTACTTCCAGTTCAAGTATTATTTTATTGGCTGATAAAGCAATCCTATGAATATTATAAAGGCGAAAGTTTCTAAGGATGTTTGTGAGGCTTTACCCGCGTGGAATAAGTTTTTCCCGCGGGAACAGTCTCTGTACCAAGTTTCATCAAAATCCGTTCAGCCGTTACGCTTTCAAAACTTATTCCACGCGGGTAAAGCCGCAGGCAACAGATAGTACTATAGGTCGATTAAATAAATTTGAGTACAATATTAATGATTTTTAGGGTTTCGTACCTCAAAAGAGGAAAAAAGAAACCCTATAAGGGTTCACTTCGTTGTCCGTCTGTCTGTACGTCTGTCCTTCCGTTTGTCAAGACCATTTTTTTTGGACAACAGTAACTACTTTAGCTATGGTTGGAAGAATGGAAAAAAGCTCAATTAATTATCCAAATTGATTGGGATAGCCAGTCGAGATAGATGAAACAGACCGGTCCGTGATTCTATCAAATTACGTGACGCAAATTGGTGAATAAGATTATCATTAATTGATTGGGATAGCCAGTCGGGATAGATGGAACAGACCGGTCCGTGATTCTATCAAATTACGTGACGCAAATTAGTGAATAAGATTATCATTAATTGATTGGGATAGCCAGTCGGGATAGATGGAACAGACTGGTCCGTGATTCTATCAAATCCCGTGACGCAAATTCGTGAATAAGATTATCATTAATTGATTGGGATAGCCAGTCGGGATAGATGGAACAGACCGGTCCGTGATTCTATCAAATCCCGTGACGCAAATTGGTGAATAAGATTATCATTACACTTCAACACTCAGGTTCATTGAGTCGCAATCAGTATGTCGTCAGTGCAAATTGGGCGCATCCGGCCAATTGAGGAGGTCTGCGGGAGCGGCATACACACAGTGGCATCCCGCCCGCCGACCTGTGTTCAGCACTAAGTGAGTACACCTGGGATTTACATAACATTTTATATTCATCGATTAATCCAGCGAAAGGGAACGTTATTTGTTGGATTTTGCGCGAGCGGATTCGCCCGTTTCTAATACGCATAACGCCAATAATTGGAAATTCATTTATTGCGAACTTTTGCCATTTGCTTGTTCCTATCCTGAATGGTATTACTCTCCCCCCGGAAATGTGTTTTAAAAGATTAAAGAACATTCCAAAGACAAAGGGTAGGGCGTACTATCAAGTTTATATTTTTTTAAGAAGGACAGTACTTTGTGGCGAAACTTAGGAGGTGGTGGAACCCCCGATAGGAACACGTACAATTAAATGGCAAAAAATTAGTGTAAAAAGGTTTTTCTACTATACCTACATTGAGAAAAAAGTTCCATTTCATACTTGAAAACAGTTCCGAAAATCGAACTTTCTGGACCCCGGTGAGAAATGAATTTTTATTAGGCGTTACGATTGAGATATTTTGTCAAAAAGTTCATTGCTTATTATTGCACAATAAAAGGCACAGGTACAATAATTAGCTTAATGGTACATTTGAGCTATATTGTTAGCAGGTTTCTTAGTTTACCCAACATTTTATAGGTTTATAAGTATCTATTTGACCGATAGAAACATAGACTTTCATTTATCTTAAAAAATCTTTTGATTGAAACTTCAAATTCCATTTGAAAAAAAAAAGATTTCAAAATCGTTGCCACATTTTATAAATTAATTATTTATTGCACAGGTATCATCACAAGTTAAACCAAAGCAGCTATTACCCATCTTAAAAAAACTTATGGTAGTAAAAATTCCCTATAAAATAAAACTTCAAAATCGTGACCACATTTTCTAAATTAATTAATTATTGCACATGTATCAATAAGCTAACCCAAAACTGCTATTAAATTTATAAAAAAAACTTTTAGTAGTAAAAATTCCCTCTGAAATAAAATTTCATAATCGTGACCACATTTTTTAAATGAGTTTATTTTTCACCCAGGTATCATTATGTTAACCCGGAGCTGCGTTCTCGCGAGCCTGCTGTGTCTCGCCGCCGCGCACTCGCTGCCGCCGGATAAGGTTTGTTATACTCGACACATCCTGTTCGAAGCTTCACCTTGTTATTGCCTGTTGACATCGTTAAAAACCTATTTTGAGGCTCTTATTGGGTTACTAGCTATACCAGGCTACTAGACTACCAGATGATTCGTTCGTCGTGTCGCTAAAAGTTACAGAGAAATTGCATTAAATTCAACGCCAGTAGCCACGAAGTACTGTGTGATGATTTTATCAAATAAACTTAATTGAGTAAAAATACTAACGCATCGAACTAAAAGGCTCGGTAGTCCGGTTTTCTGCATCACCAACTAATTATACGAAAAAGTCAAATCATTGGATTATTAGGCTGATACTAGGCTATTTTTCTGATCTGTGTTACTGACCCTTTCGGAAAAAAAATACAATGTATTATTTCCGTATTTGTCCGATTCGATTGAACCGGTAAGTATAGCCACAGAATAAATAATAGTACAAGGTATAGTCAATACTCGTTAGCAGAATCCGAAGGATTCTTGAACTGTTTACATGCGAAATCACTTACCAATTGCTAAGATAATGTTAATTAAATATCATTATGAACTGAGGCTACGAACTAAGGTAGTATGATTATTATTATCTCTCATGGCTACAGAAATTAAAAGTGGTTGACCATTTCAGACTAACTGGCGAAAGTTTGTAAGGATGTTTGTGAGGATGTTTGGATGTTTGTTACTATTTCACGCTGTAACGGCTGAACGGATTTTGATGAAACTTGGTACAGTGCTAGCTTATATACTGGAATAACATATAGGCTACTTTTTACCGCGGTGAACGGTGAAAAAATTATTAAGTTTAACCATTTGGCTCAAAAACCAAAAACTGACAGCCACACTCTAAGGGTATAACTATGGAATATTTTGTTAAAATATAAACAAGATTCACAATGAATGATCTAGTGAAGCAATCATCCGAAACCCAAATATTTATTTAGATGTAACAGATCCAGCAAGCTACATACCTACTCGCACATTTTATCATTGTGATCAACATGTTTCGTGAATCACCCTATTTATTACGTAGGTATGTAGAGAAAACGGTGTTTATATTACGAGGTGATAGTATACATTAAATAAAGTACTCATTAATAAACTTACAATAAACTGTAGTATCTAAATGTAGTATCCTTGGGGGAGGCCTTTGTCCAGCAGTGGACGTCTACAGGCTGATATGATGGTGATAATGAAATGTAGTATAATAGTTTGTAGTTTTGTTTTTAAACAAATAGACACAAATTATAATAAGTAATTTATAGGTAGGTATTGCGAAATAACATGAAATAATATACTTACCTGACTCGTATTGGGAGTGGGTTCGAACCTGGTACTTATAGTACCACAGGTTTTTTAGTGAAGGGAAACATCGTGAGGAAACCTGCAGTGCTATTCTGTAAGCGTATTTATACAACTCGATCCTGAATCCGCAGTGAGATTACAAATTGGCATTCTATAAAATTCAACAATAATCGAGTTCTACGTCAGCGCTACAGTTGCGTGCGTGGCGGCGAGTTGAACTACAGCCAGGTGAGATTTTGACGTTTGTTAGTATGGTATGACGTTTAAAGTGGAATTCTGTAAGGGAATCCCGCGCTCACTTCGACCAACACTACGCACTTCATATTCGAATTAATCTGTCAAAAGTGCTATTCTGTAAGCGTATTTGTACATCGATTTCGACCTCGACCTCGATTTCTACAACAGCGCCGCCGTTGCGCGCGTGGCGGCGAGTTGAACTACAGCAGGTGAGATTTTGACGTTTGTTAGTATGGTATGACGTTTATAGTGGCATTTTGTAGTGGAATTCTGCGCTCACTTCGACCATCACTACGCACTTCTATCTCGAATGTATCTGTCAAATTAAAAGTTAGTGTTTTGTAAGCGAGATCATTGTCGAGACGTGAAAATTTTTTTAAAATGCAAGTTTTGTGGCTTTGTAAGCTTTTAGCAAACCTAAAGTAAGTATTATACGTATTTTTAAAATTGTTCTATTACCATTTTACCTACGGTTAGGTACAGGGTACAGTGTACCAGAGCCTAATAAAATCCTCTGTGCAAACAACCTTTTTACTCCTTTGGGTGGGTTTGCTATACTATCAAGAAGTTTCAAATCTCTTTGGTCGCGCGCGTGGGAGTGGCAAAATTTTTTGATTCATGACTAGCATCTTAAAGGACAATAAATTTATGTAATGGTATTTTAAACTTCTTGTAGGTTGTTTTAAAATGTACTTATAATTTCAGGAACCAGAGCAGCTTGATGACCTAATATCACGGAAGACGCCTACATATAGCCAGGAGAGTGAATTAAAATTAAATAAAATTTGTAAATTTAAACTAGAATAGAATTAAAATAACAATATAGCCTATTAAAATTACAATATAGCAGATTAAGTTTTTGACATGTTTTATGTACCTACCTACTTAGCTTAGTTTTTTATATGACAGATTATTTTGTTTAACTGATTAATATACCTATTACTCAAAGTAATACTCCTGATTTTTTGTTGTTGCATTGATTTTTAGGGTTTCGTACCTCAAAAGAGAAAAAAGGTACCCTTACAGGATCACTTCGTTGTCTGTCTGTCAAGACCATTTTTCTCAGGAACGCTTGGAGGTATCAAGTTGAAATTAATATCAAATACTCAGGTCTGCAGTCCCTTAAAGCTGTGAAAAAATCAAACTTCTAAGTCAACGCATATGTCAGAAGATATGGCCGATTTTGCCGTATTCTTTAGAATCTTGGTCATCAAAACCTATGGGGTATTCCGGTTGACCTAGATTCTTGAAATTTAGCAATAAGCAAGGTCTTATAGCACAAGTAAAGGAAAAATTCGAAAACCATAAATTTGTCTAAAATCTTTTTTTCTTGTACCAACAAACGTAACTTTGCGTAGGTATGAAATTAACGATTTTCTAATTATTTCTTTAATTAAGTTTGTAGGGAACCCTCAGGGCGCGAGTCCTACTCGCGCGCGTCGGGTTTTTTAATTAGATTTCTACTAGGTAATAAATGCAAAACTCAAAATTGTTTGTTACTCAGCTCAGTCGACACTCAGTTACAATAAATTATAATAAATAAATGTATCAGACTATTGGCTAAACACTCTGTTTTTATTCTACTGCATGAGTGTGCAGTGCAGTCCAGTCAGTGGAGGCATCCACGGACTGCACTGCACACTCCTCGATACTGGTTTTCTATTATACTTATTCATAATACCTTACTGTACCTACCTTACTGTTGGTGAATCAAATAAATAAAAAAAACAAATTATAAGTATGTGATCAATTGCAAAATATTAACTTATAATAAACTTTATTATAAAATTTTAACAAAAACATTATTTTTTACAAAATATTTCAATGTTTATTATACACACGCCATCATAATAAGTTAGGTACACAATCACCACTTTTTATATTTCTTTATCCCAATACTCTATGTACTATGCATCTAAAACGACCTTTTGAAACACCAATTGTACCTTCCACCGGGTCGAGTGTCTCTGATTATGAGATGCTTCTGGAGTGCAGTCTGCAGTATTTTCTTGGACATTTAGTTATTATAGGCGTCATGAGGAACACGCTCGCTTGTGCATAGACCGAGGTAAAATGCCAAGAGTCACCTGAAAAATACATTGAACAGTTATAGTTAGGTGTAGTGCACAAAATATGTATTGTTTAACAGTGGTCACATACCTAGGTTATTGCAAGGAACTTTACCTTTATTCGAGTCGAAATTCCTTTGCTTCGACGTTTCATAGGTTTCAATAGAGGACTTATCATCTTTATATAGTGAATTAATCCTTGACATGATAATTTTTGCATTCCATCAGCTTGTCGGACGCATTTGGTAATTAACTAAAGCACGCTCCTTTTCTAATACAGATTTAATTAAAAACAACTGAGCATTAATTACACCAAAATCAAAGAATTAAAAGGAAAACTGATCAAAAAAACAAATGAAATCAAATTGGACTAGGTATGTTTGTTTATATTGTTTTTTTTTATTATTTTTAGGAGGCACAAGCTCTATGCTTGACATTACAATGACCACATTATTTACTGTTTAAAGTTAATTTGCACTATCATTTATCTAGACTAATAAATTTTAAACAAAATAAAACATTTATTTTGAAGATCTATGCATTAATTTTTCGAAATTAAGCAGGTAAAGATAAAATCGATTCATCGATAACATAAATTCTGTAATGTGTCAGTCCCTACCGCAACGATTCACAATTCTACACCCACTTCACTTCGCAGTTGGCTTGTTTTGTTTACAGAATTCGGAATCAAGGTCTTTCATGATCGGATGCGAAGTGTAGTGACCAGTGACTTGCAGTGTTGCCATATCTGTAACCCGTAATTCTGTATTGGATAGTCTAAAAATCTGTATAAAATCCACTGAAATCTTCTAAAATCTGTATATTGATTTTTAAAAATCCAATGAATTAGTAGTAGTCTTTTGAAACGAACTTTTTTCGAACGAAGGCTTTTCATAGAAAAAAACGCCACCGGTTAGGATTGCCATAATAAAACAATTTAGTACCTACCCAAACAAATAATAAAAAAAACACCCCAAAACTAAAACGAATCCTTATTTCCAAATGTAAATCACCGTGTAATCCATGTATTCTATTCTTTACTTCTATTTTAACCATATTTAACATAGATTACGTTAAATTACAAAAATCTGTATAAAAGTAGGGCAAAATCTGGTATCTGTATCGGTAGTCGAAAATCTGTATAGATATAGATAAATCTGTATATATGGCAACACTGAATTGCAGATTTTCATCAATAACTGCATTAGACGATCATTCATCCGTCACTCACCGCCTAACCTTGATATAACTGACAGCATAACCTAGCGTGTACGGGGTGCCTACGCCGCCATCTTGACAAACAAAATGACAATGACAGCTGACAGACAGAAGTCAGCCATCTTGTCATTCGTTTTTTTTTAATGGTTTAACGGCCAGTTGGAAAGAAGTCACTAAAGGCCATCGTAGTTTTAAACCACGAATACATTACACCGCAGTACGGCCTCCGGCAACTAGGGCCATTTGGTGATCCACACTGCAGCTAACGCCGCACTAAACTGATAGTAGGTGTTGTGTCGATTTAACAAGGGACTATTTGGAACAATTCGGTAGAGTCGTTACACGCTTTTATTTAACAAACCCGCACAATATACACTTTCAATATACATTTTTTTGGAAAACTAAACAAAAATGACAACCGTCTCCGACAAAATCCCGCCAAAAAGCCGCTAGGAAAATCTATGTTTTTTTTGCTTTTAGGCGGGATTTTGTCGGAGACTGTTGTCTTTTTATTTAGTTTTCCGAAAAAATGTATATTGTAGGTTTTGGTGTATATCTGTGATAGTTTTATATGCAACAAGTGCCTATTAAAATGTATATTGTGCGGGATAGTTAAATAAAAGCGTGTAAACGACTCTACCGGATCGTTTCAAAATGTCACTTGATAGACTTCATTAAACCTACTATCGGTTTAATGCGGACATGAACCTGCAGTGTGGATCACCGAACGGCATGCACTAGTTGTGCCCTCGTGGAGGCCGTGCTGTGGTTTTATTGAAAATCGCCTACTAACTCTAGTCGTGCTCTGTTTTTATGGAGGCCGTGCTGTAACCGCCGCTGGTTTAAATAAATATAAGAAATAATACTTTAAATAAGACAGGGCTGTATGGACGAAGCTTCCCTTGCCCGTCCTCAATAGAGGACAAACCAATGACAATATCTATGATTTTTGTTTTGTTTTTTTAAATAGGGAGGCAAGAGCTCTGCATTGCATTACATTCATGCTCATTTATCACATTATTTATTATTTGAAGTTGATTAAACACTATTTTATCTAGACTAAGAAATTTTAATCAAAATGAAACATATATTTTGAAGTTTCACTCCATTATTTTACCAAATTATGCTGAAAAGATAAAATCGATTCATCGATAACCTAAATTCTCTAATGTGTCACTCACTATTCTTCTCTTCACAATTTGATACTCACTTCACTTCGCTAGTGGCTTGTACTTGTTTACAGAATACGAAATCAAGGTCTTTCATGATCGGGTGCGAAGTGTAGTGACTTGGCGATGTGATTATCGAGTTTTAACTGTTACTTTACAGAATTGCACTGCTGCTCACGCCAAAGATTAGAATTTCTATTCTAAGGTGTATGTGAAGTCCACTAAAAACAGATTGGGGCACCGTTGTTGGTGGACAGAGGTTTGGCACAACAGTTCCCATAAGGGTCAAAGTGTCGCCAGGTATTCCTGGCCCCCTAAGAAGATAAGATAAGATAGTGCTAATCAGACTGGTGCTCTTCGTGGAATAATTTATCTCTGTCTGTGACTGTATTTGACACCTGAGAATCGACATAACATTAAGTCGAGGGATAGGTCGCCAGATATTCCTGCCCCCATAAGAGCATAAGATAGTGCTAATCAGATTGGTGCTCTTCGTGGAATAAATGATCTCTGTGACTTTACTTGCTGTAATTTCCCGCAGGTCTCCGCCTTCCATATAATCAAGACCCGAAGCATAGACCTAAACAATGCCCACGGGCTGGCAATGGAAAGCCGCCTGGAGAAGTCTGTGGAGCCGACTGGCTACCGTCTAGAGCTGGAGCCTTACCTCGAGGATGGCGTCTTCAAAGGCCACGTCAGCATCAATGTCACCTGGCTGCAGGACTCCGATGAGATCAACATACATTGCGCACATGAGATTGAGATCTCAGACTATGAAGTTAAAGCTCATATACCAGCAGATTCGTGAGTAGCTAAGGTTGAAATTTAATTACAGGAATAGTCACCATTTTTAATTTTTCATTGGCTGATAATATATTAGTCCAGAAGTGTAACTTCTATTCTATGCTAATTTAATAAAACCGAAGATTATGTTTTTTATTCGATCGTGCTTTAAACAAATGGACATACAAATACCTGGAACTACCAGTCGGGATTAGAAAAGTCTTTTTGAATTTGATAGCCTAATTCTTAAGGAAGGATATTGGCTATTCAACTTCACGCTACGACCCTTAGTAGCCGAGAAAAGGTCAGGGAGAACCGGGCGAGACCGCGGGAAACAGTAGTGTATATACTCGTAAGAGTATTCTAAATCAGTGTTGGTAAAAAATACATGCTGAATCCCAATTATTACACCCAAAAAAGTTTCTATTCACCCCATTATGTCTATCGGCAATCCTCTCAATTATTTATTGAAATTTTAGCAAAGATCTCCAAAAGATCTCCGTGAGAAAGTTGAGCATGGACCCGAAGAAGCCCATCGCCACGCTATACCTCGAGAAGTCCATACCCAAGTCTGCCAAAGGGAATCTTGACTTCAGTTTCAACGGAAACATGGACACGGTCTCGTCTGAAGCCTTCTTTAAGACCACTTACACGACGGAACAGGAGGTTGAGAGGTAGGTTATGTTTAACAGAAAGCTTTGTGAATCGAGTCGAAAGACTCGAGTCGAGATAACAGCATGGTTAAGTCCATAGTAACAATTTAAGTGTCTCTAAACGATCATGCTTGCATGACATGCAACGTTTACGTGAATGTCATGCTGCATGATGGACCATCATGCTTGCTATCAATCAATCTTTATACATAATTATATAATTATTTACGGGTCTTACACACGAATAAGTTTTATTTACCTTGCCCGACGTTTCGACCAGGTTACACTGGCCGTGGTCACGAGCTGACTGGAGAGGCGAGCTGTCATTGTTGATCGCTGTGAGTAGTTGCTGAAACTACCCTCTGCTGATCTTGTATTATTGGAAAGTCCCGGCACACAACACTCACGGTATCCGCGGGTGAATTCGACAATAAGTCACGAGATTTAAGTTTATCGATCACTGGATTCCACGACGGTGACATAAATTGAATAAAAATAAAAATTAAATAAAAATACATTTTTAAATTGTCACCGTCGTGGAATCCAGTGATCGATAAACTTAAATCTCGTGACTTATCGTCGAATACACCCGCGGATACCGTGAGTGTTGTGTGCCGGGACTTTCCAATAATACAAGATCAGCAGAGGGTAGTTTCAGCAACTACTCACAGCGATCAACAATGACAGCTCGCCTCTCCAGTCAGCTCGTGACCACGGCCAGTGTAACCTGGTCGAAACGTCGGGCAAGGTAAATAAAACTTATTCGTGTGTAAGACCCGTAAATAATTATATAATTATGAATACAAAGCGCGAAAGTCTAAAATGTAATCTTTATACAATTATTATTAAGTATTTATTCGAATTTATTTCAATCGGCTGTTTAGTCAAGAAATTAGTTAATCGAAGTCGATGGACAATTAATATGTACCTATTCGAATTCCGTTTAATCGGCTGTTTAGTCATGAAATTAGTTAATCGAAGTCGATGTAGGTTTACGACAATTATGTATTCAATGAATCAAATGTCTCCAGAAAAATTTTATACGTAATCATTGCGATGGGGTGAATGGACAATTTAAGTTCTTTTGTAGTATTCATCTCATTTCATATAGATATTGAAATGCTTACAAAGTCTTTGAACCCAATAGCAAATAGACAGTTTGGAATTACCAAGGGTGATTGATTATGTCTAGAAAGAAATATTACATACTAGGGTATATCCACGGAGATTTTTTAAAAAATGCTTTTTGACCAGTGTGAAGTGAAGCGTGCTGTATCCAGAGTCAATTTGGCAAGATGGCTGCCTACCTACAAGAAATCGCGGTAGTAAAACGCTGCTACATTGCTGCAGTGAAATATGTGACATCAAACAATTTACTCCTTTCGCAGAATTTGCATTCCGTTGGTTTTCTTTGATCATAATCAACTCTCTTTGAACCAACTTGCGGCACAGAAGAAATATTTATCTTAAAGCGTAAAATTTAATTTCGTTTATCTCGTGTCCTCTGCTAATTTCAAGGTGCTAATTGGCGTTTAATCTTTCGTTTGGGCGGTAAATACGCAAGAAGTTTACAAAGGATAGAAGCGAAAATAAATTAACTTGGCTCTAACGCTGTTTTAAGATTAGGGACAATCTTTGTTCCTCCTATAAAACGGAAATTAGAAGCGATAACTTAAACTTAAGTTAGTAAAGTTAAAAATTAAAACTACCTTACCTATTTACTGGTCAAATGCATTAATGGATTTATTTCCACTTTTTATTCCACTCCAACCCATGAATGGATTTAATTAATTTTTTTATTTGAAAATATTTTGATCAATATGCAACCGCTTTACAGGTTAGGGAAATTCAAATTAGGAATCGAGACTTTCCCTTTAAAATACTGAATGACATTCGTTGCGGAGATCCCCATCAGCAAACTTAACGTTGTTCAGGAGGGGAATCCCCTCTGTTCATTTGTTACGTTACTTTTGAGTATTTATTTGTTTCAACCAATCCATTCCATTATAAATTAATTTACTGATGGTCAATCAGCCCGCGGGGTGGATAGGAGTGGACTTAAATCCTTTAATTGATTTGGCCAGTGGAATAAAGTGATATAGAGTCTTGCATTAGAATGAGAGAGCCCGAGTTTACACTAATAGTATCGGATAGCCGCTGGATACATAATAATATACTCCAGAACTCCTTCAAGCAAATTTGGGCTTTATTTCAACACCCTTAAATACGATTATTATTGTGAACGCATAATTTGCTGCGCTGCTCTCTGCGAGGTCTTTCCTGACCCATGTAGAATACATAAGTACAGTCGATCGCATGTCAGTGGAAACTCTTTGACCTTGAGCTGGCCTAGCCTATACTATGAGAGACAAGTTTATACAGGTTTGTTTCCACTGACTGCGGTCGACCGTACAAGCATTTACAATTTTACAGTAATGTTTAATTTACGTACATACGAGTATCATCCTTTTCCATCAGGATGGTGGCAGCCACGCAGCTAAGACCCAATAACGCGAGGAGAATATTCCCGTGCTTCGACGAGCCAGGGTACAAGACGCCGTTCGAGCTCAGTGTGGTGCGACCACGGAACATGATCGCGCTCAGCAACATGCCTGTTGCTCGCACTGAAGACATGTGAGTTCATTTTAAGACACATTTACAAAAATATAAAGTAAAAAAAACAACTAACTTCATCCTTTAATTTTCTACCCTCAGAGGTGAAATATATAAAAAAAATTGAAATGGAACCACGTTTTAATTATACCCTATTAAAAAAAAAGAATCATTCAAATCGATTCACGATCCGTGAAGATATTGTGTAACATATACACACAAAAAAATAAATTTTCCCTTGCTCCATGAGGGTTTGTTGCCGAGTCTCTCCTATCTTTTATCTTTCCTTTCCTTTAAAATACTTTTAGAAAAACGTTGACTTTCAATAATGGTATAGCATCCTATTTTTAATTTAGGCTATTAGCTTCTCGGGATATATTTTGACCTAATAAGTTATTATTCTGCCGAGTCTCTCCTATCTTTTATCTTTCCTTTCCTTTAAAATACTTTTAGAAAAACGTTGACTTTCAATAATGGTATAGCATCCTATTTTTAATTTAGGCTATTAGCTTCTCGGGATATATTTTGACCTTAAGTTATTATTCTAAAAATCTGCATATTTGACAGCACCGGTGAACCAAACGCAGTGTGGGACCACTTCGAGAAGACCCCTCCAATGTCCACGTTCACCCTTGGCCTGGTCATCGCAGAGCTGAAGCAGCTGGGCAACTCCACACATTACAAAGACGCCAATGGAAATAATATAGGTAATTAATATCGTAATTTTAATTGATTGCATTGCAATTTGATATGAATGAATCCTGGTCGCGGCACCAAATTGTAACATCAAATAAAATCAACAGCTTATTAATATGTCCCCACTGCTGGGGCCTACCCTCTTAACGAGGGCGTTAGGGCTAGTCCATCACGCTAGCTAGTGCGGGTTGGTGCACTTCACATGCGCCTAAGAATTTCTTCTTCGGCGTATACAGGTTTCCTGACGATGTGTTCCTTCACAGTCAGTAATTTTTTTGTAAATTCTAAAATTAATTTTGTTAACGTATAATCATGTTTTTGCTATCTTGTTCTGTTCAATGCTTCGATCATGTATTATTTATTATTAATTACCTAGATACCGCATCAGCCCTGTATGTCAGAATCTCGTGTTATGATAGTAGATATGATCGCAGTTTCGGGGACATGTCTTGATGCGAGTTTGTAGTTGTCTCTTGATGAGATAAAGCCTAAGAACTTTATTGACAAAACAGTTCCCGTACTGACCCATGTCGATATCCCTAATCCCTATATTATGTTTGGGATGTAATTTGCAGTTCGCAATTTATTTTCCCTCTTGGGATTTGAACCCTAAACATTGGTTTCCGCAATCGTTGACCGTTTTAGGTAAAATAATAGTTCATTATTTTCAAATATATGCGGAGCCAGTACTAGCGTCAGTTAAGGGTCATGCCAGCGTTATCATATTAGTATGTAGGCTTCAAGTTATGCATGGCCAAAGGCTCGAAAACTCGCTTAGACATACACCTGTACAATTTCAATATTGACATTGTCGACGATTGTATAAGGCGGCTGGATGCGGAGAACCGAAGATCGGGTTCAGTGGCGCCCATTGGCGGAGACTTATGTCCAGCAGTGGACTAGTGCAGGCCGATGATTGTCGCCGAACATCGGTCTCAGGTCGACGTGTAAGTTGCACATGACATTCGTCTTGTCTACCGTCTATTTGGCTTACTAGTATGGAAGAAACAAGTGTTAATAAAATACTTGCTGTGTATTTGAAAATAGGCATAGTACCTTGCAATGGCAAAGTATGCGCCAGTTTGGTAAGCCAGCGTACTGGACTCAATGCTGGCTTCATGTAGATTTACTATAACCGGTAACTAGTCTGTGGGGATATGGCATGGGTGAAGCCAATTAATCTTGGTCTTTAGAGGGACAAAACGCTATCACGCGGAGGTGTTTGGTAGTTTGCAGGGGAATACGTATGTGAAAGCAGAGGACAGAGTACCTATACTTATAATTATGATGGTAGATTATTTATTGGTAAAGGTAAATAAGAACAGTTTGAAAATTCAAAAGTAAGCAAATTGTACGTCACAATGTTCGGGTGCCATCATTGCCGAACATTTTTACATATTCCA
This sequence comes from Metalampra italica, assembly GCA_949699065.1. Lineage (NCBI taxonomy): Eukaryota > Metazoa > Arthropoda > Insecta > Lepidoptera > Oecophoridae > Metalampra > Metalampra italica. The sequence continues at coordinate 10,275,169 of OX452979.1, read as the reverse complement.
TGTTCCAAATATCAGCTCAATCGATCCAGAATTTTCGAGTTATCCGGCGGAGGTTTAGTTAGACAGACGAACGAACCAAAATACTTCACTACTTGGATGTTGATTAGTTGTTTAAGTCGTTTAAATACATTTTTGATTTATCCTCATAGAGCTTCGAGTATGGGGTCGACCAGAGTTCCACGAAGCTCTGGAGGGTGTGAACGAGAAAGTGCTGCGGGTGTTCGGTGAGATCGCGAGCTTCTGGCGAGTGCCGCTTCCCCTCCGACGCCTGGACATCGTGGCTCTGCCGAACTACCAGGGAGTGAAGCCTGCCGACAACTGGGGACTCATCGTGTTCAAGTGAATGTTCTAACTAATCCATACAGAATCGTAGTCATAGCTGCATGAAATATATTTGTTATTTAGGGCACACGACGACTATAATACGTCGAAAGGTTCTCGAGTGCTTACGCTGCGTCTTCCGGTACGTGGTCGCCACGTACCGGAAGACGCAGCGTAGGCAGGCCTTCCACAAGATGGACCGACGATCTGGTGAAGGTCGTGGGACCCAGCTGGATGAGGTTTGCGCGAGACCGGTCGTCATGGAGATCCCTGGGGGTGGCCTTTGTCCAGTAGTGATAGGTCTTATCAAGACTCCTCTTACTACGTCATGTAGTTCCGACCAATCATGACATTTGGCATGACCTTGCCCGGCCAATCAGCGGTTTGTTGTAGAATTAGGTCTAATAAACTTTCCATGTAAGCCTTAAGCATTATTCTACTTAATACGTACGCATTTAAACTATTTACAATTACAAACCGTATATGTATAATTAGTTTCCAGTCGGCAGCGTTCCTTATCGGCCAACCTTGAACCGGCCCTTGGAACATATAGAACTCGCGATTAGATAAAACAGTTCCAGGGACATAGTCTAGTTTTTTTAAAGACACTGCAACAAATGACTATTGATTTGCAGGTAAAAAAAGTTAATAAAGAAAAATAACTTTATCCCAAAAATAAGACAAGTGCTAGTAAGAAAATTTTCATTGCCTTCATTTACAGGGATCAAATGAGAGATTCAGCTTTTTTAAAACCACTTTAGGTAGGACCAATTAGTGAAAAATCTTCCGTCTCATAAATTTGCCGAATAAATTCTTACGATACCGTTCTTGGGCCGCCGTTATAGGTAAGAACGAAAGGCAACGGTCAAATAATTCAATTAAATTATTCCGAAATTATTCGCTCTCGGGCGAATAATTCGAGTTATGCCAATAATTGAAGGCGTTTACGCCTTCTGAATTCAGGTGATTGCTTGTTTCGGATGATTGTGTTTCCAGAGTGACTTTGGGGAACTGGCATAAGGCTCGAATAAGAAAATTAGTTTGCTTTTTTAAGAAACTTAAGTTGCATCTGAAATACATGAACTTCATTTCCAAATATGTCATTTATGTAGTGTAGACAATAACCAGATAGACGGGGAGTTAGAAAAATAATAATCATTATTGTTATGGTATTATTAGATTATAAATGAACATGGACAAGACGAAAATCATGTCGAACACCCGTGTTGTACCCACTCTGAAGGTTGGAGACTCTACGCTCGAAGTTGTAGACGATTATATATACCTGGGACAAACGGTCCAGTTAGGTAGGTCCAACTCCGAGAAAGAGGTCAATCGTCGAATCCAACTCGGCTGGGCAGCGTTCAGGAAGCTACGCAACATCTTCTCGTCTAAAATACCGCAGTGTCTCAAGACGAAAGTCTTCGACCAGTGTGGTTCGGCCAGTGATGACATATGGTACCGAGACGTGGTCCCTAACTATGGGCCTCATAAGAAGGCTCAAGGTCACCCAGAGGGCAATGGAGAGAGCTATGCTAGGAGTTTCCCTGCGAGATCGAATCAGAAATGAGGAGATCCGCAGGAGAACCAAGGTCACCGACATAGCTCAAAGAATTGCGAAGCTGAAGTGGCAGTGGGCTGGGCACATCGCTCGTAGAACTGACGGCCGTTGGGGCAGAAAGGTTCTCGAGTGGCGACCACGTATCGGAAGACGCACTGTAGGCAGGCCTCCCACAAGGTGGACCGACGATCTGGTGAAAGTCGCGGGACCCAGCTGGATGAGGTTAGCGCAGGACCGGTCGTCGTGGAGATCCTTGGGGGAGGCCTTTGTCCAGCAGTGGACGTCTACAAGCTGATATGATGATGATGATGATTATTAGATTATTGGATTCCTTTTCACTTACTGTTCTGCGGCCGTACATTTTGAACATTTGTTACTAGGGAAAGCGACCTGATCAATCGTGGCTACCTTCAACTGGCCCAAGAGTTGTCATACCAGTGGTTAGGGGCCTTCACGACACCAGCGTGGTGGTCAGATGCTCATCTCAACAAGGCCCTCGTTGGATACCTTGCTGCTGAGATTGCTTTCAAGGTAAGCTTATCATCAATTAGTTTATCATATTCATCAAGTGTCACATTGCAAACTATTCCGTGATTATTTTTCTCTTTTCTTAATAAAGATTTATTTGTTGTATCTGGGACAAGCATTGTAGGATTTAGACAAAATGTATTGTAAGCTTGTAATAACACTGATTCTCTCAACTATAAAAATATCGGGAAGCTTCTCATAAATATTCCGTTAACTTGCTCTGCGCAGATCAACAATGGATCAGAAATGGAAGGCAAATGGCCGATGACAGTTCTCTACTCCCTATACTACGAGTTCAGCAAGCGGTACCCTCACTCCCGCATCACGGGCATGAAGCAGGAGACGGCATGCACCAAGATCGAGCTGCTGTTCCGAATGTTCAACTATACCCTCGGAGGAGAGACCTTCAAGAAAGGGCTGAGAAGTTTCTTGGAAACTCGGTAATTTAACATTGTAACTAATTATGTCTCTTAAAGGTCTCTTAGATATACCAGGGCATGTTTCACTGCATCAAACCGCTAAGCATTTTGTGTATTCAGTATTTGTGTATTCTAAATCGCAGTATCCCTGATTCTCAAAATAGGTATAGTGCACTTAAAATCAATAAAGAGGTAAAGTTTTTGTGTTCGCATGATAGACTTTGAGACCGTTTTAAAAACTTCTTCAATCAGAAGAACAGAAATAATAAATTTTATACTTTTTCGACAGAAGTAATTGACCGAGCGAGCGAAGCGAGCGAAGCGTCTACGTTTCGAGACTGGCCAAAAATGCTCTTGTCCGGCTGTCTGTCTGTCTGTCTGTCTGTCTGTAATTCTCTACAGGTCGCATTTTTCAACCGATTTTGACGAAAATTTGGCATATGTATAAATTAATTAAACCTACAAAATGAGTAGAATAAAATTTTGAAAAATATTTTTTTAGAGTACCTACCATACTCGCAAAGTGGGAGTGAACTTTTTTTTTCTTGTGAATCCCATAGTGTGGGATATCGTTGGATAGGTATTTCAAAAATATTGCTGGTGTGTGAATACCATTTTTTCGATTTAGGGATCCGTTGGCGAAATATTAAGCTTTAAAGCGGTAATTTTTGTTAGAGTCACGTGTCCCCCCCCCTGCCAGCTAAACGGTTGCTTCTGGAAATGTGAAAAAATTCATGGCAGTAGCATATATAACGTAGTTACAAGGAAAACTATTACGGCTAAGTAGGTTCTATTAGTTTTTGAGTAATAGTGGATCGACTTAAGAAAGTTGAAAAAATAAATTATGTTCATAGAACTGCATACGTAAAATGGAAAATTATTTTTTTCCGCGTGATATCCATGGTGTGGGGTATCGTTGGATGGGTCTTTCAAAAATATCGCGGGTGTGTGATAAACATTTTTCGATTCAGGGATCCGTTTGCGAAATATTAAGCTTTAAAGTGCTAATTTTTGTCACTTTAGTAGGTACTTTTTCTGTTTCCAAAGTTGACTTTTGTTGGTTTCTTTTAGGTTTGGTTTATAAGGGCTGGCGAGGTCTACTGTTCTCACGGAACTACTAGTGTTTATTTGATTTAAAGATGATATCGGCTAAGGTACATTTTAGACTTTCGCGTTTTGTATTCATAATTATATAATTATTTACGGGTCTTACACACGAAATAGTTTTATTTACCTTGCCTGAGTGGTCAGTCCCAGCGTTAATGACGTGGTCCGCAATGGCTGACTTATACGTCTGGCGGTTTTTTACAGCTGCGATATGTTCTTTGACCCTTTCCGCGATCGTGCGTTTAGTCTGGCCGATCTGGATTGAGCTCCACCAACCTAAAATCCTGTCCACCGATCGCCACTACTATCCGCGGATAGTGCGAGAAGCTATTGAAATCAAGAAATTCAAAAATTTTAATAGGGAAGATGGTTTTAAATTGTCACCGTCGTGGAATCCAGTGATCGATAAACTTAAATCTCGTGACTTATCGTCGAATACACCCGCGGATACCGTGAGTGTTGTGTGCCGGGACTTTCCAATAATACAAGATCAGCAGAGGGTAGTTTCAGAAACTACTCACAGCGATTAACAATGACAGCTCGCCTCTCCAGTCAGCTCGTGACCACGGCCAGTGTAACCTGGTCGAAACGTCGGGCAAGGTAAATAAAACTATTTCGTGTGTAAGACCCGTAAATAATTATATAATTATATCGGCTAAGCTTACATACAACGCTGCAGGACCAGAACTAGTTAAGTTTAAACCACAATTTCTTGCAGCAAGTACAAAACCTTCACTGGAGATGACATCTGGAGTGCACTTAACACGGCAGCTTTAGCCGATGGCAAGATCCCTGTTAACGCTGATGTGAAGACAATTACAAACAGTTGGATTGAAAAAGACAGACTGCCAGTGATTACTGTTGAGAGGAACTACGGTTCAAATGCCGCTTCTTTGACTCAAGTACGTAGTAGACACATAAACTTAATAATAATTATGTTTAATCTGAAACTTTTTCTTCATACCTATTAATAATATAGCTGATTCTAAATATACACAATCTTGTTGATACGGTAACATCAACTATAACATTGATTCCTGTTTCCTCAGACTATCGCCATTCCTGCAACACTATTTTGAGCTTTCTAGGCAAAATAGTTTTATGTAGATGTTTCATTCTAGAAAGTGTATCTCCGTGAGCGACCTCATGATGTCCCTGATGCGGCCCGCATGTCTTGGTGGGCGCCGGTAGTAGTGGTACGTCAGGACAAACTGGACTTTAGCAACACCATGCCCATGGTTTGGATGGGGATCCAGAAGGAGCTCAAAATTGGCGACATGCCGAATAAGGAGAATTTCATTATTGTGAACCCTGAAGAAATTGGTTAGTCATTTGTTTTCTGAGTGCAAAATTCTTCTAAATACAAAGTAATGTACTCATTTCTAAGAGTATAATTTAAACTTCTTATTCGAATCTTCAATTATTCCAGCACCGTTCCCAGTAAACTACGACAAGGAAAACTGGAATCTCTTGTCGAAATATCTGCAAAGCAAGAACAGGCTTTCGATTCCAGAACTAACACGGGCAAAGCTCCTTCACGATGCGTGGAACCTGGCGTATGCTGGGGAGTTGTCCTTCGCCACTGCCCTTGATATGACTCTGTTCTTGAAAGAGGAGAGGCATCATTTAGTTTGGGATCCAGTGTTTACAATGATTGACCATGTTGGAAGGCATATATGCCAGTGCATGCAAGGAAAGTTCCAGGTAACTATGTTATGATTTTTAGAAGTCTAGAACAACACTGTATTTGTTGATGATTGTGTGAATGACCATACTAAGGTCCTGGAAAGCAAGGGAATTTAAATCATAAATACTTATGTTTGTAATGGCAACATGTCTGACACCCCGCGGTTAAAGGTATCCTCAAAGAATTCCAATCTGGCCTGTCAGTCGTCGTCACTTCTGCGCAGTTCTAGCTTGCAAGAGACTTCTAGACTATATAAAAACTAGAAAATTAGAAATCTGACATTTTTTGCTCTTGGCAATAATTTTGTAATGTTGGACAGGCTTACGTCAGGATCCTCCTGAGTCCTCTCTACGAAGAGTTAATCAAGGACGAAAAAGAGGAAGAAGAGAACTGGCGCAAGAACCTCCGCGGTCTCACCAAGACGTTCCTCTGCCAGGCGGGGTACAAGCCCTGCGTAAAGGAGGCGCAGGAGCAGTTCAGCAAGTGGATACAAGCTAAGAATCCCGATGAAGGCAATCCGTGAGTATTTTGTAAAGAGAATGCTCACAGAAGATCTGCTCACAAATAACTTTTGTAGGGAGAATTCGTCTGTTCCATTTGGATATGGCTTAGAGCAAACATGGGACCGCCGGCTCGACCCGGAGGGCAGATAACCTGGCATTTTTCGCTGGGGTCTCCACGAACACGCACACTTTTGTCAACACACACATACACGCACCGCTAAACACGACAGATACGGTTTTTCATACAACATTGCCAGCCGCCTGCTCGCATGTATTCGACCAATACTGTCCAGTACAGCATTTTCGATTTATCTCGAAGAAGATTGTCAAAATAATGCTCGTATTTCCAAGCATGTTTGAGAAAAAGTTTATTATTCGACGCCCGCCTGTCATCGCGTTCACATTTATAGAGCAGAGGGTTTAAACGCAAATTAAAAGAGCCGTGAAGGCCTCGTAAGGCGGTCGGTTCCCCTACCTTGAGTTTCAAAAATCGACAGCCTATGTCCCCGCTGTTGGGGCTCATGCCAATACCCTCTCAATGAGGGCATTACGGCTTCAGTCCACCACGATAACCCAGCGCGGGTTGGTGGACTTCACATGCGGCTAAGAATTTCTTCTTCGACATATGCAGGTTTCTCAGTAAATGTATTAGTTTCGAGGAAAACTTGGTACATGGCCCAGCCGGGGATCGAACTCGGACCTCTCGCTCGAAATGACAGACCGCGCCCTTGCCCACCGACGCCGCTGACGCTCTCTTCAACCATGAGCTAGCGACTACGTACGGTCGACCGCACGTCAGTGGAAACAAAACCAGTTTATACTGGTCTCTCGTAGAATTGAAACTCTCTAATAGGCTAGGCCAGCTCAACCTCAAAGTGTTTCCACTGATGTGCGCTCGACTGTACGAGTACCTACATACGTAACAGTGCTGTCTTTTTCCGACTAATTACAAAGACAGAGAGGTGTAGATGGAGTTTCGACGTTGTAAACTTATGGTAAGGGTTCGGATCAGTGTGCGTTCGCCGTGAGTAATGCATCAAAGGCCCAGCTTATCCCGGTGGCACTTTGATTGATATCTGTTTAAGAATACAATAAGGTAGCTAGATGGATGGGCAAGTAAACTATACGACTACGTAAGTATGGTCCGCACATCGGTGAAAACAAAACCAGTATAAACTGGTCTGTCATAGTATTGAAACTCAAGCTTGCTCAAGGTCAACGTGTTTCTACTGATCCACTGTACCTACCTGGTCAGGCGTAGGTTTTAATCTCTACGACCTTCTCCGCCCTTTGAACTCGTCCCTGATAAACATAATCCTTTTAATGAATACACAAAATAGTATATTTTTGTCTGCTAGTCGGATTAATCCAATTACTATTGATCGCATATCCCTTTTGTGGCATATAACTGAACGATGAACTCACAGAGTAGGTATTACGGCGTGAACTTATGAATGGGACAAGCTGTGTTTGCGATCTTTCGCCTTTGTAAGGTTGTCGATCGTATAAGATCTATGAGCACCGTTTATAAAGAAAATAGTGGTTCTCTATTTCTAATATTAGTGAGGGTTGGATTGATATAAACAAAGATTTGATATTGTAGATAAGCGTTATTTGAACCTATAGGCATATCTAATCCTCCTCTCCTTACATAGTATAAAACAAAGTCGCTCCCCTCGTAAGCATGACTAAAATAAAAGTATAGACTATGATCTTGTGCCTACGACTATATTTAACCACAATGTAAGAAGCGATCTAAGTTTAGTCTACTCTCTTCCTTGACAGAATATCAAACCAGTACATCTGTCCAGTTTTCAAGTATGGCAGCAAGAAAGAGTGGGAATTCGGTCTCCAGAGGGTCATTAACTTCCCTCCATCACGGAAGCAGAGTGAGAGAACCTACCTCTTGAAGACTTTGGCTGGGTGTCCCGTGGAAGAGTACAAGATCATGAGGTACATTTTGTTTTTTACGATCTTCTGGCCATTCAATGTCAATTGCTTTCGATTTTCGACATAAAAATATACATTGAAAATGACTGAAAGTACTGTAATATACTCAGTCTAAACAAATTCATTTTAGCAATAATCGAATGGACCACCTGTTGAAATATGACTTCTCGTTCCCAGGTTACTGAACCTGACGGTGCTGGAAGGCAACGGCAACTTTACGGAGACGGATATTTTCCTGATATTTAGCATGCTGACAGGCAGCTCTCAGGGTTACACAACTCTCTTCCACTTTCTTAACACCAACTGGGATGTATTGAAGGAGAGGTCAGTATCCAACCTTAAAGGTTAATAGAATCTTCAAGTAGACGCGCATTTTCCTGATATTCAGCATACTGACAGGTAGCTCTCAGGGTTACACAACTCTCTTCCACTTCCTTAACAACAACTGGGATGTATTGAAGGAGAGGTCCGTATCTAACCTTCAAGGCAATACAATCTTCAAAGAAACGGGCGTTTTCCTGATGTTTAGCATGCTGACAGGCAGCTCTCAGGATTACACAACTCTCTTCCACTTCCTTAACAACAACTGGGATGTTTTGAAGTAGAGGTCAGTATATAACTTTAAAGGCAATAGAATCTTCAAAGAGACGGGCGTTTTCCTGATATTCAGCATGCTGACAGGCAGCTCTCAGGATTACACAACTCTCTTCCACTTCCTTAACAACAACTGGGATGTTTTGAAGTAGAGGTCAGTATATAACTTTAAAGGCAATAGAATCTTCAAAGAGACGGGCGTTTTCCTGATATTCAGCATGCTGACAGGCAGCTCTCAGGGTTTCACAACTCTCTTCCACTTTCTTATAAACAACTTTAATCTATCTAACCTTAAATTAAAGGCAACATAATCTTCAGAGGGACATCAATTAAAGAAGTTCTAATTGGCATTGAAGCACTTTCTGCTCTAGCCGCGATTATTGTTGAAGGGACCCTTATATTTGAGAATAAATTATTTTACAAATCCCAATTCTCCATTGACAGACAGACAATATTAGAAAGTTCGCTGAATAAATTTTCATATTGATTAATTACTTATGTTAATTTTAAAATAAAAGTGTCCGTGGATAATTTTTTAATGCTTAGACGAACAAGTTCTATTCTAACAGAAAATTACATGTTTGACTTGCAGTGCCCCGCGGTTTCACTCGCCCTACGGCTTTTCTCGGTAATGCTCGGTTCCGCCCTCGACCCCCGACCCACCGCGTCGCGTCGCCTCGCCCGCCCGCGCTATTACTTTGTTTCCGCTTAGCGTCCTTTCTAACTTTTTCTCTTTTTGCTTGGCTCTTAAGGGTCGCAGCGTGATGTTAAATAGCTTATAACCTTCTTCAAGAATTGGGCTTTTAAATGCAAAATGAACTTTCAAATCTGACTGGTAGTTCTAGACATTAGCGCGTTTAAACAAACAAACAAACATACTTTGCAGCTTTATAGATTAGTACAGAAGATTTTCACCTAAAATATGAAGCCGCATGCTGTTTTTTACGCTCAGGAACAAAATGTTAGCTTGCTATTGAGTATTGACTGACTGGCCTGTTGGCGCAGTGGTAGTGACCCTGCCTAGTGCGCCAAGGGTCGTGGGTTCGATTCCCACCCGGGGCCAACTTTGTGTGATGAGTTGAACTGTTGGTTTTCGGATTCTGGGTGTTTGTATGTATTTAAATATTTATGTATGTTTATCAGTTGTTGAGTACCCAATTTACAAGCTTCGGTTTTAGTTTGGGACGAAACAGGGTGTAAATTTGTCCAAACATTATTTATTTATTTCATTTTCATCTAATCGCAGGTTCCACAGCAAGACCAACCTCTGGGACAACCTGATCACGTCCGCCACCTCGCAGTTCACCACGCAGGACGGCCTGGACCTCATATCCAACCTTTACGTGGCCCACCAGGGGGAGTTCGGCTCCGCTGAGCACATCATCGAGAAGTCCATGAGGAACGTCAGGGAAGAGGCCAAGTGGTCTGACGAGAACCTTCCTATCATCGACCAGTGGCTGCTAGATTACCTAGCCAACTCGAGCTTGAAGGATAATCATTATATTAATTGAGAACTTAGTTTTTAAAGACCAATATAAAATGCATAGACCTGACACGGGATATCCTAGCGTTTAAAATGACGTCATCTTGGCATGGCTACCAACAAACACCTGCAACTTTTAAACCGCGGACCGACTAAAGCGTAACACACACTGAGCGGCGGCGTTGCGAAAGCGTTGCGGTTTTTTTCTGTAATATCCGAAATAGTATGAAGCCCTTTACATCAAAGCGGCGGCGGCGCGGCGCGTTCTTCATACAAACCTTAAAACAAATACAACACCAGAAACAAACATCACCTACAACTTGGAAAACCGAGAACTGAATATTATGGCAAAAGAAACATACTATATGATGGGGCAAAATTATATAATAACCTACCAAAAAATATCACAGAATCCAAAACCCTTAATGTATTTAAAAAACTTCTAAAACTACTTGTTATCGAAAACATAGATACTTCGTATTAATTAAGAACTTTTTGTTTGTTATTATAGCCTTAAGTGTTTTGTGTTAGTAACATTGTTATAGTTTAACTAGTAAGTTCGCTGGACTATATAAAAAATACCAACTTACCTTCACTGTATTCTCTGAGCAAGTGAATATTTGTAAAAATGTTCTTATGAGATTCACAGCGCTACGATATGGGGTCCTTCAAGAAGAGAGTCAAAAGAGCTTTTCAACCAAGGCCGGCAACGCACCAGCACCCCCCGGGTGTTGCAGGTGTCTATGGGCGGCAGTGACCTCTTAACATCAGGAGGCCCGCCGGCTTGTTGCCCCCGTAGCAAAAAAAAAAAAATCTTAAACCTAAAAAAACCTTCGCCGAACGCTTTCGCAACGCCGCCGCCCAGTGTGTCACGCATATATCTAGTTTTTTCCGGCTAAATTCGACTAATTAACGACATTTGGATATCAATGCAAAATTTGTAATCTGTGATTGTGGCATGCCAGGATGAGGCTGCCTGAAATAAGCGCATTACACTCACTTCATCACAGTCTCGGTACGTATTCGAAATGCGATGCTTGCTTCGTATTTGGGGGTATGTAGGTATTTGTTGTGTACGAGATTTGTTAATACCATGAATTTAAAAAAAAGCTACTCCCATATGGATGAGTAACAAAATCATTTTAGGGGGTGCCAAAATCGTGGCAAATGTATATCGAAATTGATACTTTCTCACACATTCTCATTTTCAAACTCCATATAAATTTGTATGAGCAACTTCCTCCCGCTAATCCGCTTCATTTGTCCGCACCCCCTCTGATTTCGACACAGAATTTTTCATCGTTTCCCATACAAAATTTGCAAGATGCGATCTCCACAGGGAGCGCGCGCGCGACAAAAGAGGTTCGAATCTCCTTGGTTAATACCATCGAGAATGTTTCCAATTGACTTCATTTTCGTGTGCATTTATTATTTGTGAGAACTCGACTCGACAAGAAGCAAATTAATAAAATGAGACATTTAAATTATAATTATTTTTTATTATTTTTTTAATTGCTGTTCCGTTTTGTGACTAGATTTTCATAAACTAGGCAGGTACATTCGTTTTATATTGGTCGAAAATACAGGTGTTAAAATATGTTAAAGATTTTCGTTTATTCTTGAATGATGACAATGATTGTGATGATACACCAATACCAAGCCAAATATCTTCACACTTTAAAACTTGTATGTCAAGAGATTCTGCGATAGAGACGCCCATTCGATTATTCAGTCTTTTCTTCACTCATTGTCGAGAAAAACGAGTCTGTAGGTATGATCATACTGAATGTTACCGAAGACTTGGTTTTACTTACCTACTTTTCACGGATATTCTATTATTATCGACTTACTTAATTACTGTCTATCGACATTATGGGGGGTTGCCTTCAAGTCTTTAGCCTACTTTAGTAAAAAAAGTTACGTAATCAGTTGAAGTTTTTTTACGCGATTTCAATTTCGCCTTAATAAGTCTATTACCTAGTTCAAAACTTGTTTAATCTCATTATGGTAAAACCATTTCAAACGCATTTTTTATTCCTGTGAACTTCCGTATCATTGTGAGACTATTTCATTATTTTGTAAAGCTATTCTTGTACATAGTTCATAATGTGCTGTTTTGAAATAAAACACGAAATTATTTGTACTAATCTTTTATTAACGGTATTTTTTATTAGTCTAACGGTCATCCCTAACTGAGCTATTGAGTATTTCTTAGTATCAGCACTTTGGTTGTACAGTCGACCGCACGGCTGTGGAAACCTTTAGGGTGTTTTATTACTATGAGAGACCAGTTTATACTGGTTTTGTTGCCAATGGCTTGCGATCGACGTGCAATGGATAACCGAACAACTGAGACTAAAAACCCCTTCGCTAGGTGGACCGACGACCTATAAAGGGCGGCTGGATGCGGAGAGTGGAGGACCGGGTGTGATGGCGTTCGTTGGGGAAGGCCTATGTCCAGCAGTGGACGCTAAAAGTCTGACATGATGATGATGAGACCAAAATAGTCGGTACACAATGGATAACCGAACAACTGAGACTAAAATAGTCGGTATGCAATGGATAACCGAACAACTAAGACTAAAATAGTCGGTATGCAATGGATAACCGAACAACTGAGACTAAAATAGTCGGTACGCAATGGATAACCGAACAACTTAGACTAAAATAGTCGGTATGCAATGGATAACCGAACAACTTAGACTAAAATAGTCGGTACTCCTCAAAACAACCGAACTATTGAGACTAGACGGGAGTATTAATCAAAGTCTTATTATTATTGTATAGGTCACATTGGTTCCGATTATTCCGATGAAATGAACACATCGAAGCGGCTCGAAGCAAGGGCCGAGGGTCGGCGGGGGTCCGAGGGCGTTTATTTACGCTTCTCTAGCCTTCTATCTCATTACGGGCCTCTAGCTATTGGGATTTCAGGAATATTTGCAGGTAAACGTGAATTTTTTACGTTATTACTTCTAATAAAATCGTAACTGTAGTATCGTTATGTAGCAGTTATAGCTGCTTTTAGATTGTTACTCTTCTAAATCTACTTATTAGATTGGGATGAGTATTTCATTGTCGGACAGCCTCGTTCTTCGACAAGAACTTATTCAAAGCGAGAGAAACAACGGGCTTGTCTATACTATTATTAAAAAGGTAAAGTATGTTTGAATGTTTGAAGTAATCTTTGTCGTCGTTGGATAGTTCATATTTTATGTTTGTGTAAGTATATCATCATCATCATATCAACCTGTAGACGTCCACTGCTGGACAAAAGCCTCCCACGACGACCGGTCCTGCGCTAACCTCATCCAGCCGGGTCCCGCGACCTTCACCAGATCGTCGGTCCACCTTGTGGGAGGCCTGCCTACGCTGCGTCTTCCGATACGTGGTCGCCACTCGAGAACTGCCGTCCGTTCTGCCCCAACGGCCGTCCGTTCTACGAGCGATGTGCCCAGCCCACTGCCACTTCAGCTCCGCAATTCTTGGAGCTATGTCGGTGACCTAACTAAGGTTACAGGTCATTAAATTCATTTTCTTACACTATGAAGTTGTATTGTGTGAGAAACCCAACGCAGGAGGAAGGCAGAAAAAAAATTACGCGCGGAAGTACCCGCCATCAGTCTGGAGGTGGCTTAGGATATTGTCGTTTACTGTTTGTAAGGGTTATCTGCCGGTATCACAAAGGCCTTGAAACTAGAATGACATCAGAACAAAGGTTATTTTGATAAATTGATAAAAGCAATAGGTACGTATCTTATTGATTCACCAGAAAATTTAATGAGGTCATCGTTTGATGAAATTGTTTAGTGCAAAATTTGATAAAACTGAGAAGTTTTTGCTCGTGCTCGGCCAGGCTTAGCTTGTTGCCGAAAGTTTTGACAAAATGATTTTTTTTATTTATTAGGATAATGCACTTAAGGACTTCTTTAAAGACAGGACTTCTTTTAACTTAAGACCACAGCGTTAAGTCTTTTAAGGTCAGTAAATCGTTCACGGGGATGTAAGTACACGCTTCTACAACAAACTGGGTACCAGAGGATATCTTGATGAAAGACAGAGAAATTAAGAATCACATTATAAAGCGACTTTGTCAAATAGACACTTTATTTAAACGACAAAGTTGCCTGGTATTAATGTCAAAACAAATTTTAAAATTAATTTTAAACTTTACGTTTGTTATGGAAGAGCGGGATTTCCTGGTACAAGTACTAACTTAAAAGGAGGTCCCAACCACGAATGTATTTATTTATTAAGAATTGAAGAAATAAACATTATTATTATTATTATTATTAATGTTACTTCTGCCTCGCACAGTCTTTATTATTATTATTTATTTAATTTCACAGCATGAAATACATTAGATACTTAACAGATCATTACAAATTAAAATATGTCAATAATGAAATTAAAATTACATTAAACATTTAAATTAAAGAAATAATAGAACAGAAAAACATGGACGCAAATAAATAATTAAAGCAGAAAAGAAAACAGAATTATTAATGAAATCTATACATATAATAAAATCGTAAAGTCCAAAAAGTCTGTACATTGAATATATTCGGAAAAAAACCAACCAGGGCGACTCAAAATGAGTAACTGAACATGTTAGAACAGTTTTTAAAATTATTGTCTGTCTGTCTGTCTTTCTGTCTGTCTGTCTGAACGCGCATCACGCCTAAACCGCTGGACGGATTTTGACGAAACTTTGTATACTGACAGTGTATATCCCGGGATAACATAAAAAATCACAAAAATCTCAAAAAATGGTAGAGAAATCACAACCATCAATAAAAACCTCTCATTTCCTAACATTTGTATGAACTTACAGGTCAGAGTAGCCTGGTTAATTTGAAAATGTCTGCTCTGCAATCTACCATAGGTATTCTATATACTAATAATAAAAGGGGTAAAATTTGTTTGGATGAATGTTTGGATGTGTGACGGAGCTAATCTTTGTAATTACAGAACCGATCTCAATAATTCTTTCGCTGTAGGATAGGTAATAAATACTCTTAGAGAATGAACATAGGATATTTGGCATTGGGTTTTGTAAAAAGGAGCAGCCACAAAATGTAATAAAGTGTAGTAAGTCGGCGAATATTTCAGAAATTCATCAGGACGTTAGGCTTTAGTAAGTTGACATTTGAAATCGTAACTTTGAATGTTCTGTATACCAAATTGTTCAGTAAAAAAATATACAAATATTGAATCGAGAACTAATATGCGCAAAATTTGAAATCACACGTATTTCTTAATAAACAAATAAATAAATAATTTACTAGGCAAAATAACAAGAAATATCTCCATGGCAACCAAAATGCACGCAAATCGGCAACTGGCTTTCCATATGAAGAAAAAAGATTTCATGTAAAAAGTAGAAGACTTTATTTAATACTTAGCAAGGAGTACTAACACAAGAAGATTCGATACCATTTGATCTGGTGGCTATCACGGGCAACGCACCGATGCGATGCTTTTACCATTTTCTAGGTTGTCGGGGGTGCTGAATCTCAGTTTATTTTTTGTTTGTTTGTTTTTTTTCATATGGTTGTTAATAGTGTCATGTATATAGCCTTCTTTCAAAACGCGAATGAGGTCGCGGGGGTCTGCCAGTTTTATTATAAACCCTGACTGACTGACATACAGGTGTAACAAAATCCCTATAGTGACCGGTTCCAGGGGCTCTCGGTATCGAATACCTACTGATTTGTTTTCTACACTGGCCGTTGGCTTTGTTGGTGGTGAGTGGTGACTATGGGTGGTGACCCTGCCTACTGAGCTAAAGGTCGTGGGTTCGATTCCCAGATTCCCACCCGGGGCCAACATTTGTGCGACGAGCATATCTGTTGGTTTTCGGATTCTGGGTGATTGTATGTAGGTATTTGAGTATTCATTATAAGTAAGTAAGGTTGGAAATTATGGACCGTAGTTGGAGGGAAAGTATTCTAAATACTGAAGATTTACACATTTTACTCAAAGGATTCTTTTATTTCCAAATTAAATAAAACTGCATTCAAAGATTTATGAAACGTCACTTGCCTCAGCCGGAAATCGAACCGAATTTTTTTTTAAAAAAAGCATTTTTATGACATCACTGGAAAGGGTCAATCATCAGAATCAATTCCTTCTAAGTAACATAGCATCTTAAATTAAAGTAAGACCACGAAAATTTACATTTAAATAAATAATCGCTATTTTCAGATAAATCATATAACGTAACTAGACGATATTCATAGAAATAGGAGATATTTAAGAAAAATTGATATAAGAGGTTTTTTAAGAGCAATAGAAGCCAAAACAATAATTTTTAGAGTTTCTGTCTATCTATATTATGTTTATTCCGGCATCACGCAAAAACTACTTAACCAAATTGGATACGGTTTCCAAAGTTGCGTTCCTGAAGGTATAACTTAAAATCTGGTGATTTTACCAACGGAAAATTATAACTAGGCGATGTTTATACATAGCACAGATAGGTACCTACTTCCAAAATCCACGCGTACGAAGTAGCGGGCAACAGCTAGTTTAGAATAAATTAGAAAAAATATGCAATTTATCACAAACTTAATATCTAGATAGATTCCTTGGTAAGGTGTGTGTGTGTGTGTGTGTGTCGTGTGCGGTGTGGATGGGGATTGTTACGATTGAGTCAATACCTTATTTATTTCTTTAATATACTTTATAAACCAGTAATTCTGAATATATAGATAAATTGTCGCTAATTTGTCGAACTTTCTCACAATAAACTAGAATTTGTCGGTCCGCCGTTTAAAAGTTACAGGGGTTTGTTGGTGGCCATGCCATGACGAAGGATGACGTCATTCTGGCAAAACTTGATTTTAAAAGATGTGTCGCAGAACTTTGCTTCGCCGTTTCTTCTCAGACCTACACCTAGGATGCGGTGGTAGATAAACATATTGACTTGTTCTTATTAATATTTTGACTTTGACTTTAAATTTTGGTAAGTGGGTGGGCTAAGAGCATAGAGATAGAACCTCTTTGGTGGGTGCTCGCGCCAGCTAAGAGGAACACCGGTGAAAGAGAAACGACCAGGAGCACTATTTTTGAATCGCTCTCCTCGCTTCGAACGGTCCACTCTACTGATTTTTGTATCGGATGTCAAAGGAAAAACAGTAGAATCGATCGTTTGAAGCGAGGAGAGCGATTCAAAAATAGAGCTCCAGACCAGAGTCAGAGACCAGAGTCATCCAGATTCCAGAGTAGACTAGAGGTGGGGTTAAATTTTACAGCCTTCTCTTGTCTGGTCTTTTCTTGGTGTGCCCCTGGTCTTTAAACAAAATTTTGGGCAAATTTTATATTTTTGTGTGATAATTATTACAAACCATGTATCGGAAGACGCAGTGTAGGCAGGCCTCCCACAAGGTGGACCGACGATCTAGTGAAGGTCGCGGGACCCGGCTGGATGAGGTTAGCGCAGGACCAGTCGTCGTGGAGATCCTTGGGGGAGGCCTTTGTCCAGTAGTGTACGTCTACAGGCTGATAAGATGATTATAATCCACTAACAACCAAGGCACAATAATGAGATCCACAGCCAAGAACGGCCAAGAACCCGTCGAGTGTGTAAGTAAACAAATCGTCGCGAATGTGTTTCCCCGAGGTAATAGTTGTACAATCTTCCTCAATACAAGCTGTTCACGTCTGAGTTATCTGTGTGACATTAACACGGCGCTACACAAGGCCCCCAAGAATGCCGAGCTCAACATGATTTTTGTTATTAAACAAATGATTAGGTACGTTATCTATTTCATTTAAATGTCGCATGGACATTATAATTTTACTGATTTTAATGGTTTATTCTGTTAAACTAAAATAGCTTTAAATTGTAGACTTTACATATTATTATTACATTGTAAAGTGATAGGTTGCGGGGAGCGAAGCGACGACGACGCGACGAGCATGTTAGGTTGCTTTAGGCTGGACCAAAATCGAGATGAAAAAATAAAACCAAAGCTAAACCTCTGTCCACTTTATGTTGGGGCACAGGCCTAACCCTCTCAAAAGGGAGGATGGGCTAAGATTGAGCCTAAGAATTCTTTCTTCGGCGTATGCAGGTTTCCTCGCGATGATTTTCCTCCTCCCGCGAAAAATGCCAGAAGGTGTTGATGCGGAGAGCACGAAGCATGAATTTAATAACCGAATAAGCAGAAACTCAAAAATCACGATGAGTTCAAAGATGTAGTAGATAAAAAAATTACGTTGTTTAATGTAGGTACCCCGTGTACTCATGCAATGACTTTGACGTGAAACCACAGTACCACGTCGCACCTAATCGTATCCACAAGTTCGCCGGAGGATTCGCCAAACGCCCCAGCCGTGTGTCCCGTTTGTTATTTGTGCCGAGACGCCTCTCGCAATTATTGGAGGAAACCATATTATAAAGTAACCGACAGTTGTACGCGGGACCGCCTCGTGGAAATGTTACGGCTGTGTGTTCTACTCGTGGGTAAGTTTAATAAGTTCTCTAATAAGTTTAAGTTGGAGTTAAGTTGGAGGTAAGTGCTTACTTGAGACGGTGATGCGTGCCAGCTTTGTGATTTGCGCAGATAAATGTCAACCACGTAGTATTCAAGGGCGTTATCAGTGGGTAATGTGATTGTTTACGTAAGTATACGCATGTGAAGTCCACCAACCCGCACTGGCTGGACTAGCGTGGTGGACTACATACCGTTGAGAGGGCAGCCGTGCCCCAAAAGTGGGGACATTAATAGAGTAGGCTGTAAATTTTGATTTTTATTTTAAACTAGCTGTTTCCCGCTGCCTCGCCCGCGTTTCATAAATTACTTTTGACTTTTTTTTGCTCGGCTCCTTACACTAGATCATTTAGAGCCCTTGGATTTCTGTCTAGATGTGATTCAGGTGTGAGATCTGTTGGTGGTCGTCCGGGGTACGGATGAAGGAGGTCCAGAGAGCCACACACACGTAATTGATCATCAAAATGTATGGAAATCGCATACGCAGGATTCTGAATATAATCTTTAGTGTAATCGGCTTAAATCTGATCAGTTAAGTGTACATGTCTGTTTGTACCTCCTTCATGCTTACCTACCCCGGACAGCTACCATCAGATCTCATAATCATATCCAGACGGAAATCCCCAGGGCTCAATATGATCTCGGATGAAAAAAAATACCGCCTGTTCCGTTTATGATGATACCGATGGTATGATTGAACAGTGTGCTCGCTGCTGTCACGGTGTGAGGCGGGCTCGTGCCCGCCGACGCTGCCGGTGGACGTGTGCGAGGCGGCGTGCGGCCCCGCCAGCCCGTGTTCTAACGACACCCAGCTGTGCTGCCCGACGGCGTGCGGGGGGTCCATGTGCGTCGACCCAGTCACAGACAGACACTTCGTCGACTTGGGTCAGTATGCTCGCTGCTGTCACGGTGTGAGGCAGGCTCGTGCCCGCCGACGCTGCCGGATGGACGTGTGCGAGGCGGCGTGCGGCCCCGCCAGCCCTTGTTCTAACAACACCCAGCATGTTTCGACCCAGTCACAGTCGACACTTCGTCGACTTGGGTCAGTCAAGTCAAACTTAACAAAAATCGCAACACGTCGTAGAACAAATAGCCTTTCAGACTCGACGTACCGGGACTTGACGTAAAGGGAACGATCCATATTTTATTGTACCATTCGTTGCTAATGCTATTGTCTTCTCCAATTGCAGTGAAAGAAGGCCGGTGCCCGGAGTACCCTCGCGGCGCGTGGGTTTGCTCCCACACTTGCACTGGCGACTCGGACTGTCCGCGCGCGCTCAAGTGCTGCGCCAACCGCTGCGGAGCGCTCACCTGCCAGAAGCCAGACCCCGAGGAGGAGAATACAGTCTCTTACGGATAATCCATAATACCACAGTCTCACACGGATAGACAACAGGAGCAATACAAGTTCATCCGTATAGACCACAATAGTAATAAAGTCTCATACTGATAGACCACAATACCAATACAGTCTCATACGGATAGACAACAGTAGCTATACAGGTTCATACGGATAGACCACAATAGTAATACAGTCTCATACCACTTTACGAATACAGTGTCCTATAACTGATATGCAACAGTAGAAATACAGTTCCTTACGGATAGACCACAGTACAAATTCAGTCTCATACGTATAGACAACAGTAGCAATACAGGTTCATACGGATAGACCACAATAGTAATACAGTCTCATACCACTTTACGAATACAGTGTCCTATAACTGATATACAACAGTAGAAATACAGTTCCTAACGGATAGACCACAGTACAAATTCAGTCTCATACGTATAGACAACAGTAACAATACAGGTTCATACGGATAGAGCACAGTAGTAATACAGTCTCATACCACTTAACGAATACAGTGTCCTATTACTGATATACAACATGTATACAACAGTATAATAGCAATACAGTTCCTTACGGATAGACCACAGTACAAATTCAGTCTCATACGGATAGGTCTATCCGTATGAGACTGTTGTGTTCTATCCGTATGAACCTGTATTGCTACTGTTGTAGACAACCACATACAGTCACGTACGGATATGCCTGCCACAATACTAAAACTCTCAGTAAATGTTATAAGAAAGACTAAGTATTAATAAACGAATGAAAAGATATTGATTGTGATTCCTAATATTCAAATTTTATTAATTGACTTTGGAGCAGCCTGCCATCTATTAACATTTCATTCAAGCGTGAAGGTGTCCTTAAAATTTAATAAGGTCCGTAGTGCAGGTCAATTTCAGAGGTTCATTAGCACCCAACTGGCACTTAGCTGAAGTTTAATTAAAAACAATAAGAGGCCCAACCTTGGGCCAGCGCGATAAATTGCAAAGAAAGCGGGCGCGAACCGGGGAACTTTTTTTTAATAACATTTTGCCAGTATTGCTAAGAATAACAGCAGTTAATTAATCCTCTGTGATGAAAGTTCTTTTACGCCTTAGATTAAAGGAAAATGGGAAGATTTGTGACTGCTTGCTGCGCATGGTTCTACAAAACTAAGTCCAATGGACTCAGTTTACTCAGTCCGTCATGGAGCGATGGCTTGTTGCATTATCTTTTTCATTACTCATACTCTGAAAGTAGGTCTGAAGTTGCCTGAGGAGCGGGTTGAAAGTAATACATCTCAGCCCTAGGGAGAATCGCTTTCAACTGACAGCTGTCAAATTATATTTAAAAAAAAACTAGTACTATTTTGACATTTCTATTGGACCATGTTCCAACTGTCTATACAGCCATTCAATTACAGCGCGATGTAAAATTGAAATAACATAAAGTTATGTAATAATTAAAGAATTATATATTTTTTAATGACTTTATTATAATTATTACTGTCAACTATTTCTTTAAAATAACATAGATTTGGGCAAAATATTTACCATTTTCTCAATGATGGAAATGAAAAATAATGGCAGAATAGCTGGCCGGTCACAGAAAAAAAACAAAATAGACGGGAAAGCGGCAATCCGATCTTCATTTGTTTTTTCGAGTTGTAGAGTTTTGTTTATACTTCCGTATAGCAGAGATTTGTATCAACACTCATTTTTACCGACTTCCAAAAAAGGAGGAGGTACTATGTTCGGCTGTATGTATGTTTTTTTTAATGTATTTGTTTTTACTTTCAGTGTATTCTTAATGAAAAGCACAGTGTTTCCCTCGGGTTCAAGACTTATTTAGAGGTCCCTCGAACTATTGGCGCCCTCGCTACGCGTCGGGCGCTAAACCCCGTCTCGGGACTTAAATAAGTTACTTTTACACCTAGGTTAACAATGTACTATTTCATTCGTTCGCGCTCGTTACTGCTGTTGTTGGTAAAAATTGTCTTTTTGTGCATTTAATCGGTGTTTAATTAAGGAAAAATACACATGGTAACAAAAATACATTAAAAAGTAGAATTTTTTATAGGAAAATAGCCATGTTTGTGTGAGCGACGAAAAAGGCGAGCAGCCGCCGCTTTCCCACTTGATTACGTATTTTCCGTCGGTGGTTGTACTGAACGCATCTTTTCTTTCAGTTGGGTGAGTGTGTGCGTGTAGTCTTGAACTGTGCCTAGTTTTAATTTAAGCAATGTACGATTAAGAGAGCCACCTATCTTCCCCCTTTGCTTAATCTAAGTGGAAAATGTCATTGTTTTTTTATTACCTTCTAAATGTTTCTGAGCAAACCGTATCGTAAGTTTAATGAAGATTGCTAAGCCAAACCTTTAAGGCATTGAAAAATAATATTATTTTTCTCTTTGACTGCTATTTTCCTTGACAAGGTTGCCCGGAAAGACAGCTATTATGTAAAATAGAATAAAATTGTTTGCTAACCATTGCCTATTATATCAGAATGGGCATTAAACTAAGAGACAGCCTATGTCCAACTGAGTACATTTACGTGTTCTAAAGTTAAAATGAATACCAACTGGAAATACATTTCTTAAAATAGGCGTTTTGCATTCCCATATGAACGAAAATGGTACTTTCTACTTTCAACGATATAATTGGGATTATTACTGGAGTGCGACTGCGACACACGTTTGTGCGGATTATCGTTCATCCGATATACAAGTGTGCGATATACGATAGTGCGACTGTCATTTGTGCGATGTATCGTTTGCGCGAAATGTGATTAGGGGATGCACAACTGTATATATACGTAGTATTGACGAATAAAATTGATAATTGATAATTGATAATTAATTATTGATCCGAGTAAAGATGAAGCGGTGTAACAATCATAATAAACGTTCGGTGATTTTTTTCTAATTATAGTAAAACTGGTAGCAGTTTACGATCAATCGTGATGTGTTTCTTTAAGCACACCGTAAAAGTATAACGCCCGCCCCACCTCTCTATCGTAAACCTTCACTTACAGTAAATTGTGCACCTTTCAGATTATACGACTTTGGAAAAGTAAAAAAATGTTGTAAAAAAACGACTCCCGAAAACTGATACCAAGCCAGAGTTTATTGTCATCTTCCTTGGCAATCTTATTATCCATAGTAATAATAATCCTACTACCTAGCCTAAAGGCCTTTGTCCAGCAGTGGACGTCTATAGGCTGATATGATGATGATGATGATCCTAAAGGCGAAAGTTTCTAAGGATGTTTGTGAAATTTGTAAGGATGTTTGTGACTTAGTGAGGATGTTTGTTACTTTTCACGCTGTAACGGCTGAACGGATTTTGATGAAACTTGGTACAGTCATAGCTTATATCCTTGAATAACATATAGGCTACTTTTTACCGCGGTATAAACTCTTCCCGCGGGATGAAGGGTTCCTCGCGTGTAAAGCCAAATTTTAATAATGAAAGATATTAAATCTGAATAAAGAATCATTATTCATATTTCAAAAATGCTAAAAATCAAACAACAATAAAAGCAAAGAAATATTTCATCCCGCCCGTATCCCATTTCAGAGAAATATGATATTTTAGTAGGTACTCGAAGAAAAGGTTTTTAGTTGGCCTCCAGGGAACCCTAAAAACAACATTAAGCGTCGAGGGATTGAGTTATGTGACTGGAATATTCCATTAGCACTGCCGTATTTGTATTGGATTAAATTCGCACACCTGGAATCAGCGAAGTATTTTTTTTAGACTGGAGCGCTTTTGGACTGGACTTTTAGACTGGAGCGCTTTTGGGATATGATAATGGAGAATCAACTAGCCCGGGTCGGTACCGAGACGTGGTCGCTCACTATGGGCCTCATAAGAAGGCTCAAGGTCACCAAGAGGGCAATGGAAAGAGCTATGCTCGGAGTTTCCCTGCGAGATCGTATCTGAAATGAGAAGATCCGCAGGAGAACCAAGGTCACCGACATAGCTCACAAAATTGCGAAGATAAAGTTGCAGTGGGCTGGGCACATCGCTCGTAGAACTGACGGCCGTTGAGGCAGAAAGGTTCTCGAGTGGCGACCACGTATCGGACGACGCAGCGTAGGCCTCCCACAAGGTGGACAGACTCTGGTGAAGGTCGCGGGACCCGGCTGGATGAGGTTAGCGCAGGACCGGCCGTCGTGGAGATCCTTGGGGGAGGCCTTTGTCCAGCAGTGGACGTCTACAGGCTGATATGATGATGAGAATCACCTACTATATGTATTTTAATCTAACAGTATTATTTCTTCATCTTATTACAAGCTGAATAAAAAACTTGTGTAAAATCCATCGAGACCCGCGCGGGTAATTGCGGTGTCATGAAATATGGCGGCACTCCATCTTGTTTGCAGACTGTTTGCTGGGCGGGAGAGAAAAATTGAAAAAGAAATTGAAAACAGTAGCCAATAGATAACAATCTATACTAAAAACTGGTGGATAATTGCACGATGTTGCGAGGAACCAAATGATAGCGGGGTGTAAAATACACCTAACGCCATCTATTGACAAACTTTAAAACTCAGAAACTGGCATGATTAGAACGGGTTAAAAAATTTTGAATAACATATAAATAGTATACTTTATAACGCGGATGAAGTCGCGGGGCATCGGCTAGTAAACAATAAAATTCAGGTGAATGTGAAAACACAATAGAATAAACAGGCAGAACTGATGGTATAGTAACCTGTCTGTCTCCCACCACCCTCAGAACTAGGAAGGATGGAATGCTTCGTGCGCCTGTAATGGTCCTTACCTTCAAACGGTTAAAAATACCTTTCGCCTTTGACGGCGTCAGTGTCTTCTTTTTATTCATTTTCCGAGAAGTTCTTCAGTAAAATTACTTTAGAAATAGAATTCTTATTTCAGTGCCACTCGTCTCGAAAGTAATTGTCCTATAATCGTTTACAAAACGAATATACCTTGCGTAGTGGTATGAATACTGCCTACTGCGCCAAAGGTCGTGGGTTCGATTCCCACCCGGGACCAACATTTGTGTGATGAGCATAACTGTTGGTTTTCGGATTCTGGGTGTTTGTATGTATTTATGTATTTATTTAAAAGTATTTATGTATGTTTATCAGTTGTTGAGTACCCATGTACAAGCTTCGGCTTAGTTTGGGACTAAACAGCCGTGTGTAAATTTGTCCAAACATTATTATTAATTATCTTATTTATTTATATTCTTAAGTATAAATTTATTATTATTATTATTACTGGAGTAAACTGTTTTCTAAATCAGTTCTTAATTGGCCGTTCGTTGTATGCAGACACCAGTCACAGTATAAAATATAATCAGTAAACCAAATCTCGAAAAGTCTGTTCGTAGTAAAAGTGAAATGCTTATAAAGCGTCGCAGCTTCAATATGCAAACGCAGGCCGCGCGTGTCTGAAGTCTCACATACATTGCTTAGGGAATACAACGGGCCGCCACCGCCACCGCAGAAACGCGGCCTGGAAATATAGCAATAAGAAATATAGCCTTTGATTAAAGCAATCCTCAAATTACGAGGATTGCTATATTCAAATTTAAACACTGAAAATATTATAATCCTCGTAGTTTGAGGGTCGAACCAAGTGGAATTCATAAAAAAACACCTTAAAATTACCATGTGGCTTGCAAATAAAGGAATACGAATATGCATATGAATATGAATATTCAGTGATCCTCTTGGTCCGATGCTCGAACTAAGTTGAATAAAAAAATCCTGTTAGTCGGACAGCAAGGAATCAAAATTCCGGGTCGTATGACATATTGGACAACGTTGTCGAACCACGTGGCCGGATGGATTTTGAATACTGCTTTTATCTAAACTGTGTCTCGGTATTACTTATTGTAGTACTCGTTATGTAGTGCTCTTATATCGCACCTAAGGTACAGGGTGTAGTAGGGGTTTAATTAATTTCAGATCCACCTGGGCTCCAATTTAGGTCACGTGCTCTTGAGATGCGATTAGTTGGGGAAAATATTAAAAGGCGGACTTGCTCCGATGGTCTGATTGCGGTCTTGATTGAAATCCGGGCTGAGGTTCAGGAAATCCGATTAATGAGACCATTGGAACCGTGGAATAAAAGGCTCTTTGACCTGAGCGCTTATTCACTGCGCCCGAGCCGAGGTCGCCAGAATACGGTGCGGAGTAGCCATAGAACAATTTGGATTTTGTATGAGCCTGATAATTTTTCCTTTCTTTTCTTAATTTTTAGTATTTTATTTTTATATTTGTTTACATTTTTACAATTTCCATTTGTAACATTGTGTAACTAATTCTCTTTAATTTTATTAATTTTTTATTTTTTTTATTTAAATTTTAGTATTTTATTTTTATATTTGTTTACAATTTTTACAATTTCCATTTGTAACATTGTGTAACTAATTCTTTTCTTAATTTTATTATTTTATTCTTATATTTGTTTACAATTTCAATTTGTAACATTGTGTAACTATGGATCTTAATCTGAAATAAAGATTATTATTATCATTTAATATAAAAAATTGAGTCACAAGTGACTGTAAATACGAACTCTATTAACACCAGTGTTGGTTGGATCTACTCTCATTGGAAAAGCGCAAAACGAATAGTGCATTGTGATGCATCTAGAGTACAATACCAAGCATTGTCATGATTATTGTTGCTCTCGCAGCGGACAGTCGTGGCAGTACTGCGCTTGTGGCTCAGAGCGAGGAACTAACGGAATAGAGAGAGCATGGATATAGAAACAAACATCTACTTAAATACCTATTTAAACCCAAGAAATTTCAAATATCTTTGATGGCGCGCGCGCACCCTGTGGAGATCGCATCTCGCATATTTAGTATCGGAACCTGCGGTGCCATTTACCGGGGGGGGAAGGGGAGGGGGGGGGAGCGGACAAAGGAAGCGGAGTAGCGGGAGGAGGTTGCTAATACAAATTTATATGGAGTTTGAAAATGTAAATGTGTGAGTGAGTCATAATTTTGCGATTACTTTGACATGATTTTGTCACCCATAGAATGCTTTTATTACTGTTGCCCAGAAGGGTGTTTTTTACGCATCAGTGGGCCACACTCGCACAGAAGGTGGAATGGTGTTTCCTTCGCCTGTTTGTTCGAGCTACGAGAATTTGGAGATCAGCTGTTCATTCATCATACACTCTGCCAACAGGCGATGGAAACACCATTGCACCTTCTGTGCGAGTGTGGCCCACTGATGCGTAAAAGAAACACCCATCTGGGTACACCTTATTATTAGTGTGCATTCCATTCCTATGCTAGTTTTGTTCGAGCTACGAGAATTTGGAGGTCAGCTGTTCATTCATCATTGTGAAAGGTGGTATACGGTTTTACAGTCTATTGAAGAATATAGTGATGTGATACATGTTTAAATACTAAGTCTAAGACTGGTCCAAAAAGATACTTCGAAAGCCTTATGAGTACAGCTGAGAAAAGAGAACGTACCTACGTATGGGCTCCCTCTATTATTTTCCTTGCTCTGCGGTTTGTAGTGACAATGCAGTTTTGTCTCTATGAAAAATGACGGCCAGTTGGTGTAGCGTGTGTATACCTTTAATGGACTTTTATGTGACGTGCTAGTCCATTTTAGATTGGGCATGATATAAAAAAACTATGAATGAAATCCTAAAATTCACAGTAAATTAAAAGTTTTGTCGAATGCACGATTGTTGTGTATGGATATCAATTTTGTATTTTATTCTTGTGCTGTGGAAATATTACGAAATACTTAGTTATGTCATTGCATTAATTAAATTGATTTGACATATTTAGACTTATCGAGAAAGGCATTCTCTAACAGTCAAACTATGAGTCATACATCTGTATGTGTCATGTTGTACCAATGGGTTTTTTCTCGAAACTTTAGTACATTTACTGACTGCTCTCAAACGGTGAAGGAAAACATCGTGAGGAAACCTGCATACGCCGAAGAAGAAATTCTGAGGCGCATGTGAAGTCCCGCACTGGGCTAGCGTGGTGGACTATAGCCCGAACGCCCTCGTTGAGAGGGTAGGCCTGAGCCCCAACAGTGGGAACATGTTAATAGGCTGTTGATGTGTAAGTGTGTACTCATAATTAAATATCATAAATCGAAGAATCTGTTTAGTTATAGCACAGATGCCTGCTATTCGGTAGAATATTATATTTTGCTGGTGTTTTAAGATTTCAGGTTTAATTTAAAGCGTTAATACCTTAAGTGGTAGGTACTTAAAGCGTATTACTTAATCGCTTTATGTTTTTACCTAAAGAGTTTCCTTTAGTTTAGTTTTAGTATCTCTTAGTTTTAGTTCCCCTTCCGAACAAACCTAATTGGAAAATAGTTGCGAGTTCGCAATTGCCTTAACTTTGGGAGCACACGACGGGACTTTTATTTGATCACACTTTCGCTCCGTAGAAAGGAGAAAGGCACATTCATGGGATGTTTCTTCTTCTGCTACGCAATATCCTTGTTGCTTTCATGTTTGAGACCCAGAATAGCTGGCAACACACATGTAGCCAAGAATGAGCAGGAGTTGCCGCTTAGCACCTGATAAATAAATTCTTTTGAAGTTATTTATACAGGCTGTAGGTACCTCAAACAAGCTGATTTTAGGTTATCTACACGACTTTCAAAACCTTTTTGAAATTAAAGTAAATTAAAATTATTTTAAATGTTTCATCGTTTATGATTAAATCACCTAACTAGCCTACCCAGCTTAGTAGACCATTTTTAAGACAAGTTTTTTTCTGACAAAATAAAAAGTGGTTAATTTCTTTCATACCGGACATTCGCAGAAGTAAAGATAGTGTGGATAATTCCAGAAATCCCCCATGGCCGTCTGGGGATTTCAGGATATTTTCTTCTGATATTCCCTAAATCAAATCGAGCTACCTCGTGGGGGATTTCATTATTACAGATTACGGATACAAGAAAATCTTAAAATGTTGTTTATAAAGTGAATATAAGCTAATGAGCCTGCGATCATTAGTAATGAACATTAAATAAAGTGCCATTGTCGCTTTGTGGCGAAATTCCTAGAAATTTGATTTTTAAGAAAACCTTAGAAGATCGATATCATTTTCAATTCGAAGCAAACTTAAAGCTTGAAAGAAAATGTCTGCTCTGCAGTCTTGTTTCCTATCCAATAATCTGCCGGTGGTGGCGAAGGAAGCCTTCGGTTTATTGCAGGCTTAACCGGAAGACAAATGTCGAATCGAGTCGCCAGTCGAATTTACCTCAAAAAAAAACGTTACCGAGTTCAAATGAAATTTCATATAAATTTTTTCGTCACGACCTGCGAGTAATTTTGCACCGGGGTCCAGAAAATTCGATTTTCGAAACTGATTTCGAGTATGAAATGGAACTTTTTATTCAAGGTAGTAGAAAAAGACCTTATTTCATGTGACCTTACCTATTTTATATACACTCGTGACCCCTATGCCGCAGTGTATAATGATGCATATTTTCAAACATCAACTTACTCGTTACATATTTTACTTTACTTAATAATATTTTCACAAACACATTTTCTTAAGCGACTTTTCATACCTAATTATGTGATAATATTAACATCGTGGTAGCCTTGTGCTCTTTCTGAGGTCGTGGGTTCAATTCAAACCTTGGCTCTTAGTGCTTTCGGATCTTATGAACGATTTACACATGCTTTCCGGTGAAGGAAAACAAGGAAACCTGTATACGTCAACGGTTTCTAAGGCGTGTATAAAGTTAAAAAAACCGATTGCGGCTCCTGTATATTTCGTTTTTCCTTAGCTGTCTTATGAAAAAAAACTTTATTTGCGTCTCGACCACATTTGCGATAAAGGTACCGTAGCATCTTGCAAGCTTGTATCACCATATAAACTTTGCGGTCTACTTGGGAACATGATAATGTATGTTGAATGAATAAATAATAATAATAATATCTATCGTGGACGCACCGGTTTATTTTGCTATCAGCCGCAAATGCGTTTGTTTTCATAAGACACCTCAAGAAAAACGGAAGTGTCGCTAGGTACTCGTGGCCCCTGAAGATAAGCGTGAAGTCCCATTCCTTACATCTATATCTTGTTTCTAATCTATATCATACTCAGTTCGCTGTAATGAGCAAGGGTTTGCGCACGTAGTAACAACAAACCCTACTCCGTCACGGAGCAACACATGTCTCTGCTTGGACAGTGTTTGTCACCACGCCCCGGCCCCTGTAAGCTGGCGTGAAGGTAATTACGTAGAACGCAAACGCTCCGCTACCCACAGGCGGGCGAGGGTGGGTACTTTCAGAGGCGGTCAGGTATTTAAACGAAAACGCACTGAGTTTGAGTATAATTTGCCACAAACAAAAATTCCTACGTTATGTTCACAGAACACAGAAAAAGCTCGCTACGCTCCCGCTCGCCATATGTAATCTATGGTTATGTTAGTAACCTTATTTGCACAAGGCTGTGTTTTGATTTTGATGTTTGCTAGGTGACATAGTTAGCGCTAAGAAGAAGCGGCGCAACAAACTTCCGTATAAGAGCGTCAGTGGCGTCGGGGATAAGACGCGGCCTATCATATCAAAGCTCGGTCTCCGGCTGGGCCATGTACCAATGGTTTTTCTCAAAACTTAAGTACGTTTACTGACTGCTCTCAAACGGTGAAAGAAAACATCGTGAGGAAACCTGCATACGCCGAAGTAGAAATTCTTAGGCGCATGTGACGCCGACCAATCCGCACCGGGCTAGCGTGGTGGACTATAGTCCGAACGCCCTCTTTGAGAGGGTAGGCCTGAGCCCCAGTGGTGGGGACATGTTAATAGGCTATTGATGTTGATGACCGCGTACCGGAAGGCGCAGCGTTGGCCTCCCACGAGGTGGACCGACGATCTAGCTGCCCCGCTACGGTACGCGGTCGCTACTCGAGAACCTTTCTGCCCCAACGGCCGTCAGTTCTACGAGCGATGTACGCAGTGTTTTTAATTTTTGTACATTGATTTTGACTTATTTTAATATTATTATCCATATATAATCTATAAATAATATTATCCATATATCCATGATATATTATGAAAGCAAGTCGACTGCTGATATGGAAGCATCAGCTATAAGCTGCCTTTCCATTAAAATAAAATAAATAAATAAATATCCAGCAGGTAGTACCCAAATATACTTAACGCGATACTTGGCACTCCGTTCTTTCTGCCTACCCCGCCAGGGACATAGCGTGGAGATATGTATGTATGTATGTAGTACCCAAATAAATCTATGGCTTTACAAACCCTTCACCCACCAGGCATGAAAAAAAAACTGTTCTAACACTCCGCGGAGCGTCATACCTAAGTTAAATGAGTTCCAACTAGAGCTCGCGTCGAGTTTGTAACAAAGTAATATCCTAGTAACTAGTTGTTAAATAAAGTTACAAATTACGGTAACTAGTATTAGATAACTGTTACTTTAATTAAATACCTATATTTTCGTGTAATACCTTCTTCCAGGCTCTAGTCTTAGTAGTTCGGTTGTTTTGTACAGTCGATCGTACGTCAGTTAAAACGCTTTGACCATGAGCTGGCCTAGCCTATTAGCATCTACCAATACTATTAGAGATTTACGATAATAATGTCCAATCTGAAAAACGTCAAATCTGAAAAATGACCAATCTGAAAAACGTAGTTTCAGAGATATAACGGTATGAAGGTGGTCCCGCTGGGGTCACGCTCTTTGCTTATTATAATTCCACGGGCTTTTCGGTGAAGGAAAACTTGAGGAAACCTGCGTACGCCACAGATTAGCAGGTATTTCTTTTCTAAGGCGTATGTGAAGTCAAAAAAAAGGATTGGGGCACCGCTGGTAGACAGGAATTTGGCACAACAGAAGTCAAAAAAAGTCAAAAGTCAAAACTATTTTATTGCATGTAAGTACACTGGGTACATTTAATACAACGTCAATTTTTTACTGGGAAGAAGAAGCGGCGCAACAAACTGCCGCAACACATCTTTTAAAATCGAGTTTATACATGACATTATTTTTATAACAGATACCACAGGGTCGAAGTAGGTATTCATGGTACCCCTAATGATGAAATAACTATACATATTTATAAACTAATTAGCTGTGATTATTAAACGAACTAAAACTAACTAATATTTTGTAACAGCTACATTGCAACGTTACTGATGTAACTACTCTAGTTGCATTACGACAGGCGAAGTTAGAGCCGGCTCGCTGGCGAACAAACTTGTTGAGCCAGACCTCTTCTGGCCCATTTATCGGTTTTCACTTATCCAAGTCCATTATTTAAAATAAATTAGTATCTACGTGCCAGCTATACATATCTGCGTAAAATGACATTGACTCCATCCGCATTCCGCACCAAGAAGTTAAATAGGTAACTAAATGAATCCCATCCCATCCAATCTCATTCCATCCCACCCCACACCACTGTATGGGGTATAAATCGGTTATGATTTCGTATGTATACAAGGAAAGTAGGTACCTTAAATACTTACCTATAGCAAATTTTGCTGAAAGGAAACATGAAGAAGTTATAAATCCAGAAATATTCACCAGTTTAAAATAAAATAAAAAAATATTTTTTTATTTTGTATTAACTAGTCAATACATCAAAATTAGTGACCGACTATATTCGGTTTCGGTTTCAGCCAGTTTCGGCCAAATAATCTGGTTTCGGCCACAGTTTCGGTCAAAAAACGGCCGAACCTTTCGGCCGGCCGAAACTGTCCGTGAGTGAATTGTCTGTCGCGAGTTTGAATAGTGAAATCGAGCAACGCTTGTCCGTTCGGACCTTTTTAGATTGGACGTTTCTCCCATTGGACATTTTTAATGGTTGGACATTTTAAAGATTGGACATTATTACAGTAAATCTAATTATCGTAGTTCGGCCGCCAGTCTTGATGAGGTTGGCTTGGCATTTAAAACAATAGCTGTTGCTATGCCCCTTTACAACCCCGGTCAATTATATGAACCGATAAACGGTCATAACAAGCATTATAAGCCGCGCACGACCAAGGTTTCGTTAATAGCCAGAGAAATTGCCTCATTTTCATGCCAATTCGCTATAGTTTATATTATTTATGCGACATTGTTCCCCTAAATAGGTCCAAGCATGAAAGGAAATGAGGTAAATATGAAATTGAATACCTAGTTGAAATCTTCAACCGTCGAATCCACTCCATTTGTAAATATTAACATTTTAAATGTTTTGTGATGCTTTTAATTATATATATTTTCATTAAAAGTTTTGTTTCGAAGTCCATGACTGTACTGTTTTAGTGAGGATATATGAACCTTAATTCACGTCATCTAGTTGTGCAGTATTTTTGGACTGTAGTGCTGTAACCGCGGCTTTAAAATAAGAACTATATTTAAATTAGATATGGCTTATAGGTCTACTAACCAAGCCAACACCTCCTTTTAAACAAACGTTACTTTAAACGTTTAACAGTCTAAGTAGTCCCTACACGATCATGCTGCATGACATGCATTACGTGCTGTCACTCATGCATGACCGTCTAGTTGTAGTGATTGACGTGCATGACATGCAAA
The DNA here is from genome assembly GCA_949699065.1 of Metalampra italica. Lineage (NCBI taxonomy): Eukaryota > Metazoa > Arthropoda > Insecta > Lepidoptera > Oecophoridae > Metalampra > Metalampra italica. The sequence continues at coordinate 10,241,643 of OX452979.1, read as the reverse complement.
CTACGTGCATGATATGCAAACTACGTGCTGGCCGTTGCTATGCTGTACTATGTGATTGATAGCAAACATGAGGGTCCATCATGCAGCATGAAATGTAAAAGTAATGCATGTCATGCCGCATGATCGTTTAGGGACCGCTTTAAAACTGTTGAAGACGTGCGACATTACCTTGCCCTTGTAATCTCTTTTATTTGCAGGTCGTGCGAACGCAGCGATTGCCAAAGACATGCCGCTCGTGAAATGTTGTGAGTCGAGAGTTTGAATGAAAAAAAAATTAAATAATTTTATTAAAATTAGAAACTGAAAAATGGTTGCACCCATTTTTATTGAGGTACGTAATGCCACAATTGTTAATCTTATTATTTTCATGTGCTGTATAGCCTACGATCATATTATTACAGAAAATGGGATCCTTGTTCTTAGTATTATTACGTAGAGCACTTCTTAATCGAGTTCGGTTCCGGCTTCGAACGTATGTTTTTTTTTAAAATCTTTATTGCCCTAATTTGTACAAAAGGCGAACTTAATGCCAATGGCATTCTCTACCAGCTGACCTTTGGGCCATGCAGATAAATTAGTGGTAGGCGCCAAAAAAAAAGATTGTTTATACTAAACAATATAATAATATAAAACAGTAAATTAAAATGTCCCTTGATTCAAGACTCGTGATTATTATGAAAAAATTTAAATACGATCGTAATCCAAATCATTACGATTTATTTCGAAAATCAGTGACACAAAAGTACCACACACGACCGCAGCGCGAAAAAACAACAACTGATTACAAAGCAATGCTTAAGCTCTGGTTTCCTCCAGTAGCGGTGCCCGTCATTTAGCGGACGTAATACAGCGGTGAATGACGTCACTAGAACGTTGTCCATTTAATCAAATTGGTGCGGTTTCCTAGAGAGCGGTCGTCGTTTAGTCCATTTGTTCTAGTGACGTCATTCACCGCTGTATTACGTCCGCTAAATGACGGGCACCGCTACTCTAGGAAACCCAAGCTTTAGAGTACCTAGATATAATAAGGAAAGATATTTTCTTGATACTATCTGAGCACTTCCGCGGAATCTAGGTAGTAAATGATCGCAGGCTACAGTAGTTTAATTACTAATTGCAGTATTACGTCATGGCATCTTTGACCATTCATCAACTCGCTGCAGGCTTTATGATGGCCTTTCCAGCCCCCTTCATAGCTGGAATTACGACTAATAATACCGACATACACGCTACGAAAGATGAAGCAACCTGGATCGGTCGGTATCATCGTATTTTATTTACTCAATCAGTTCTCAGTCATAATTTTTATTTATTTTAATTTTATTATTTGATTCACCAACAGTTGTTACACTAATACATCCCATTTTTAAAGACTTAGAGCTAAAGAATCTAATGCACAACCAATTACAGGTGAAATACAACATGCTTATACAAACAGAAACAAGAAATCAAATTGAACAATATGCCCTCAGGCTTATACCAAAACAGTTAAATATTATACTAATAATAATATTTTACGATTTTACTTGAAAAACAGATTTTTCCTAAAACTAACAAGTGAATATAAACAAGTGAAATAGTACATTGTTAACCTAGGGGTGAAAGTAACTTATTTAAGCCCCGAGACGGGGTTTGCTACGCGTCGGGCGCCAATAGTTCGAGGGACCTCTAAATAAGTCTTGAACCCGAGGGAAACACTGTGCTTTTCATTTAGAATATACTGAAAGTAAAAACAAAAACATAAAATAAGTGTTAATACAAATCTCTGCTATACGGAAGTATAAACAAAACTCTACAACTCGAAAAAACAAATGAAGATCGGATTGCCACTTTACCGACTATTTTGTTTTTTTTCTGTGACCCGCCAGCTATTCTGCCATTATTTTTCATTACCATCATTGAAAAAATGGTAAATATTTTGCCCAAATCTATTAATTGACAGTAATAATTATAATAAAGTCATTAAAAAAATATCTAATTATTACATAACTTTATGTTATTTCAATTTTACTTCGCGCTGTAATTGAGTGGCTGTATAGACAGTTGGAACATGGTCCAATAGAAATGTCAAAATAGTACTAGTTTTTTTTAATATATAATTTGACAGCTGTCAGTTGAAAGCGATTCTCCCTAGGGCTGAGATGTATTACTTTCAACCCGCTACTCAGGCAACTTCAGACCTACTTTCAGAGTATGAGTAATGAAAAATATGTAATTTCTCCAGTGACGTTTTACTGATTTCATGAAAATTCCATTTCAGTTTCATCGTTCAGCCTGGCAGCTGCCACAAGTTACTTTATTTTACCTCCACTCTCGCAGGAATATGGAAGACGGCTCGTAAACATTGTCTACAATCTGACGATCGCCTTCGGAGCCATCGTTATCGCTTTAGCTCCCAACATATCCTGCTTGGTGGCCGGTCAGTGCATTCAAGGGCTTGGATTCGCCGGACTACCCCTCAACTGCTTGATAACGGCTGAATACAGTCATCCAAGAAGAAGAAGCTTTAACCTGGTCTTCAAAAACTCAGCAACATGTCTAGGTGTAACACTGTGCCATTCTCTTGGCTTTACTGTAACATGGAGACGATTGGCGTGGATAGGAGCGGTGTTTCCAATAATAGGTGCAATGAGTACTGTTCTATGGCCTGAAAGTCCGCCATGGTTAGCTAATAAAGGTCGTCGTGATGAATGCGTCACAGCTTTTGAAAAATTAAGAGGTCGAGATCCAGAATCCAAGAAAGAAATGCATCAGTTGATAGCCGGCCAACAGGTAATTACTAAAATTACGAACATAAATGGTAACTTTATTGTAAAAACCATAAAGACATTTCGTTGTAAGGCTTTCTTGAAACCTTTTGTAATATCATGTGTAGCAGAAATTCTAGTTCATGCTTGTGGAATATATTTTATGATGGCTTATATTGTAGAAATAATGCAGAAGTTATCTGGAGATCAATCCAAAACAATTTTTTACACGATTTTTGGGGATGTGATGCATATACTTGCTATTCTTCTGAGTAGCGTAATTGTAAAATTATTTAAAATCAGACATGTATTATTCTATTCGGGATCATTATCTTGCTTTCTATTGGGTTTATTTTGCATTTGTAATTACTTGGAAACTATCGAAGTTTTACATCTGAAATTATTGACTCCATCAATTTTAGTGTGTTTTAGTTTTGTTTGTAGCGTAGGTGTTATTCCATCTTGGGTTGTTATTACAAGTGAAATATTTCCATTACAATTTAAAGGTATAGGCGTTAGTTCGACAGGGGTAGTTTATTGCATAGTAGGTTTGTTTACTCTAAAGTTTACTTCACCAATGTTACATTTAATTAATGTTTATGGAACGTTTGCAGTTTATCTTGCCATATCTGTTGCGTGTTTAATAATCCTGTATTTTCTTGTGCCAGAAACGAAAGATAAGACATTACAGGAAGTTGAGATGAAATTGTTTAAAATTAAATTAGAAGAAGTAAATAGTGGTGATCAAGAAATTATGAACAAATTGGTATAATTATAAATTGCGACCTATAGACTGCGTTTTTTTTAAACATCGATATTCTAATTTGTTGTTAACGACGGAATACATTGATATAATGACGTGTTAATGTACCGGGTGCAATTTTCGAAGCGTACCTGAAAGCACTCTAAATACTGGAGATAGCAAATTTTACTCAAGGGAAACATACAGCGCTACCATACAGCTGTGAAACCAGCTTCACAGGCATTCAAAAAAATGTACTTACAGCTGTTATTCGTAGACAGCTCTTTTCATAAACACGATTCAGCAGCTGTATTTGACATTGCCATTGTATTGAATCTCTCATTGAAATACAGCTGTGGGACTGATTTTAAACAAAACTCGTGGTTTAATATAAATTATAAATGTTAATTTAATGTAAATGTTTTGAAAATGGTTTCACCACTCTTTGTAGAGGTAAGTAAGCACAAAAAGATTACAATAATTATCGTGCCATATTTCTGTTCCAATATTATAATCCTACTAATATTATAAAGGCGAAAGTATGTGAGGATGGATGTTTGTTACTCTTTCACGCAAAACCTACCGAACCGATTTTGATGAAACTTGGTACAGTGATAGCTTATAGCCTGGAAAAACATATAGGCTACTTTTTAACGCGGAAAAAGTCACGGGACGTCCGCTAATACTCCCTAAGTAACAAAACGCCTCCATAAAGGGCGCGTTGCACAATGTACAAGGGAAAAAATTTTCTACGCGGGCGAAGATAACCCTTTGATGAGATTCATGGATTTCCGTAATCATTTATTCTACTACTTTTTCATTTCGCTTGTCGAGTTATGTGATGGTATGCTTGGCCTTCCACCGCCTGTCTGTTGGCTACGTGCTGGCATTCCCCGCTGCACTCACTGCAGGTCTGACCAAGAACAATACTGACTGTCGGCGATACTGGCCTGCACAGCCGCCTATGGCTTTTTATAGAGTTTTCTATTGTTTTTCTGTTGTTGTCAATTTCTCTGGAATATAGCTAGTCGAAATATTATTGGTTTTCCTTTAAAATAATCCCCTTCGTCTTCCAGACGCCCACATTTGGTCCTTCGAGCCGGAGGAAGGCCGACACTGACTTAAGCACCACGAACAATGAAGCGTCCTGGATTGGTGCGTAACCATAAAATCGATATAGTTAAAATGCATTATTCTAGCAAAGGAAGCTTTCAGACCCGAACTCTCCAAAATTGACGAAACTTTGTAGCAATATACGACCACAAATGACAAAAGAAGGAGCACAGGGCATAAGTACAAAAAAGCGTGTATACTTTTACATTGTGAAATCATAAAATGGCCGACACTTGGCCTGGCACTACACTGTTTTATGTTTTATTGAACACTTTGACATGTTTCTGATTGGTCCATATCGCAATTATAGCAATTAAAGTCCAGTAAATCTCACGATTCCCACTAAATTACACGAAAACACATGTATTTTACTGTTAACAGCATCAAACACAATATGGCGAATCGGCACGCTCAACAAATTAAAATATGTACCTATGTAGATGTTGAATAGGGCATCTCCTTTAGTTTCTTTTGTCATTGACGTACTCGTATTTTATATCTGTCGAATGTCTATCTCGGATGTTCATGACCTCATGGCCGGATTGGTTCCTCCGGTCAATGTTTTATGGTGTTTCCCGTAATAGCTATACAAAAACAGATTTATCGTTTATCTTAAAGTGTTCCTAAATGATCATGCCTGCATGACATGCAACGTTTACGTGAATGTCATGCTGCATGATTGACCATCATACTTGCTATCAATCAATACAGTGAAGCAACGGCCAGCACGTAGTTTGCATGTCATGCACGTCAATCACTACAGCTAGACGGTCATGCATGAGTGACAGGTCATACCGCATGATCGTTTAGGGAGCCCATTAGGTTCTGATCAAAGAGAGCAAAGTATTTTGGATTAAATTACTTAAATTGTTACATTTCAGCTGCATCCTTCAGCGTGACAGCAGCTATGAGCTATTTCATCTTACCACCACTCATGCAAGCCTATGGCCGCAGATTCAGCAATATTCTACACAACTTGATTCTTGCATTTGGCGCCATCGTCATCGGCTCAGCTCCTAACGTTGCTGCCCTGGTCGCCGGGCAGTGCATCCAAGGTCTTGGATTCGCCGGACTGGCTATTAACGCCATGATCGGCGCCGAATATAGTCATCCAAGACGCAGGGGTTTCTTCCTCGTCATTCAGAGCACAGGAACCTGTCTTGGAATAGTTGTATGTCACAGTTTAGCTTTCAGTTTGACTTGGAGACAAATCGCTTGTAGGAGTTGTTATTCCTTCCTTAACAGCAATGAGCAATATTATGTGGCCTAAAAGTCCACCGTGGTTAGCCTATAGAGGACGTGGCGATGACTGCGTGAAAGCGTTTGAAGTGTTGCGAGGGATGAATCCGGAATCCAGAAAAGAAATGCGTCGTTTGATAGCAGCGCAAGAAGAAATCAGGAAAAATAAAAACATTGACAATAACGCATTTGTAAAAACTTATGAAACCTTTCGATGTAAAGAGTTTTTGAAACCGCTTGCGATAATGTTGGTAGTGGAAACACTGGCGCATGTCTGCGGATTGTACTATTTACTAGCTTACGTCATACAGATAATGCAGAAGTTGACTGGAGACCAGTCCAAAACTTACTATTACACTTTAGGGTTTGATTTTATGAAAATAATGGCTCTAGTAATATCAAGTACACTTATAAGGTTATTGAAAATACGGACCTTACTTTTCTGCTCTGGGATATTGGCTTGTTTCTTGTTGAGTTTAGTTTGTGTTTTTGATTATTTGGAAACTATTGAAGTCTTAGGCATTCGATGGGTGACTCCGTTAGTATTAATTATCTACAATTTTGTTTGCCATATCGGTATTATACCTATTTACATTGTTCTCATCAGTGAATTGTTTCCACTGAAGTATAAAAGCGTAGGTGCTTGCGTTGTAGGAGTAATGTACAGTTTCCTAGGTATATTTACTCTAAAATTCACATCAACAATGCTAGACGCGTGGAAAGTTCATGGAACATTTGCGTTCTACCTTGTCATTGCGGTAGCTTGTTTCATATTTTTATATTTCTTTTTGCCGGAAACATAAGGCAGGACTTTGCAGGATATTGAAATGGACTTAATTAATATTAATATAGTTGTAGAAAATGACGATGAAGAAATGGTTTACCAATCGGCGAAAAAAAAAATCGACTCATAGTAACAGAAACTCAAATTACCTGGTTAAGAAAGTGTACATAGGTATAAATGCATAACGTTCATTTTATATAAAGGTATACTTAACACCATAACCCAAACCAATTTATTCTATCAACTAGCTGTTGCCCGCAACTTCGTATGCGTGGATTTTGGAAGTAGGTATAGCTGTCTCTCCTATACTCAGACAGCGTCTAGTTACAACAAACGCGCGAAACGCGCGAACAAACCACCTAACCTACCAAGCGATCAAACGCGCGAAACGTGTAAACAAACGCGCGAAACGCGCGAACAAACGCGCGATCAAACGCGCAAAACGCGCGAACAAACGCGCGAAACGCGCGAACAAACGCGAAACGCGCGAACAAACTAACCAAATAACCAACCAACAAACCAAAGGCGCACACAAACGCGCGCACAAACGCGCGAAACGCGCGAACAAACGCGCGAAACGCGCGAACAAACGCGCGAAACGCGCGAACAAACGCGCGATCAAACGCGCAAAACGCGCGAACAAACGCGCGAAACGCGCGAACAAACGCGAAACGCGCGAACAAACTAACCAAATAACCAACCAACAAACCAAAGGCGCACACAAACGCGCGCACAAACGCGCGAGACGCGCGAAACGCGCGAACAAACGCGCGAACAAACACGAAACCCGCGAACAAACCAACCAAATAACCAACCAACAAACCAAAGGCGCAAACAAACGCGCGAAACGCGCGAACAAACCAACTAACCTACCAAGCGATCAAACGCGCGATACGCGCGATCAAACGCGCGATACGCGCGAACAAACGCACGAAACGCGCGCACAAACCAACCAAATAACCAACCAACAAACCAAAGGCGCACACAAACGCGCGAACAAACGCGCGAACAAACCAACTAACCTACCAAGCGATTAAACGCGCATAACGCACGAATAAACGCGCGAAATGCGCAAACAAACGCGCGATCAAACGCGCAAAACGCGCGAACAAACGCGCGAAACGCGCGAACAAACGCGAAACGCGCGAACAAACTAACCAAATAACCAACCAACAAACCAAAGGCGCACACAAACGCGCGCACAAACGCGCGAAACGCGCGAACAAACGCGCGAAACGCGCGAACAAACGCGCGAACAAACGCGAAACCCGCGAACAAACCAACCAAATAACCAACCAACAAACCAAAGGCGCACACAAACGCGCGCACTAACGCGCGAAACGCGCGAACAAACGCGAAACCCGCGAACAAACCAACCAAATAACCAAAACCAACCAAACGCGCAAACAAATGCGCGAACAAACGCGCGAAACGCGCGAACAAACCAACCAAATAACCAACCAACCAAACGCGCGAACAACCCGCAACCAACAAACGCGCAAAACGCGCGAACAACGAACCAACCAACCAAACGCGCGAACACAAATGTTGGCCCCGGGTGGGAATGAACCCAAAACCTTTAGCTCAGTAGGCAGGGTCACCACTCGTGGTTACCACTCACCATCAACTAAGCCAACGGCCAGTCACTGTAGAAAACAAATCAGTAGGTATTCGATACCGAGAGCCCCTGTAACCAGTCAATATAAGGATTTTGTTACATCCTGTATGTCAGTCAGTCAGGGTTTATAATAAAAAACCTATGGTAGTTTGCAGAGTAGCCCTATACTTTGAACTGGGCTCACTTGTAACACTTTCTATAATAACCAGGCTACTCTGACCTGTAAGTTCATACAAATTTTAGCAAATGAGAGTTTTTTATTGCTGGTTGTTATTTCTCGGCAAATTTTCGAGATTTTTGTGATTTATAATGTTATTCCGGGATATACACTGTCACTATACAAAGTTTCGTCAAAATCCGTTCAGCGGTTTAGGCGTGATGCGCGTTCAAACAAACAGACAGACAGACAAAAATTTTAAAAACTGTTCTAACATGTTCAGTTACTCATTTTAAGTCGCCCTGGTTGTTTTTTTTTTCGAATATATTCAATGTACAGACTTTTTGGCCTTTACGATTTTATTATATGTATAGATAATAATATATATGTATAGGTAAAATCAACAACATAAAGTTTTTACTTCTTTAGTTTAACAAAATATATTTACTTAATTATTACTCGATGGTCATCATAATTCATAAATCTGATACCTATTCTAAGCTCTGCGTCCATCTGTACCTACAGACAGATATATACATTTTCTCTCATTTTTTTAGGGCTCCGTACCTCAAGAGGAAAAAAGGAACCCTTATAGGATCACATGTGATCCTATCACTTCGTTGTCTGTCTGTCTCTCTGTCTGTCAAGACCATTTTTTTGTTAAATTATGTGTAGGTATGTTATATTATGTGTATGTACGCATAATTGTCTACCCTATCATGCACTTTTCTCTTTCACTGGTAGGCTGGCAGAAATCTATTAAAGAGTTATGCCCACAGATTTATAGTTTATAAATCTGTGGTTATGCCTCACCATATTTTGTACAGGTTCTTTCCCACAGATTTATAAACTAAAGGTTATAAATTTGTGTTCTTTCCGTTTTGTGTTTGTTAATATTCTGTGTGTGTAATAAACAAAACAGTAAGGGGTTAACGCCGTAAGGGTGAATAATTTTTAATACAGTAATTTTATTTTAATAATTGTAATTAAAAAAAAAAACGTAATTCGAAATAATTATAATGTAGTAAAACAAACAAATAAACCAGTGTGAACAGCGTACAATTATAAACGTCCTGTAGTAAAATCAATAAGAAATAAATATTTATTTTTCACAACACATCCGTTCGTACAATTTCGGTCTCGGTATAATTTAAATTGTATTTCGTGTAACGTAGTACCACAGATTAAATAATAGTACCTAAGTACCACCGTACTGGTACGTGTGCAAAGACCATTATTAGTGACTTCAAGCCGCACTAACGGAGCGGGTACGTTAATTGCGTAATTTCGTTACAATTAGCACCAGCAATTCGTGCCGTGGCTAGTGTAAATGTGGCTACCCTTGGAGTTTCTCGTAACATGTCAGTAATTGTATGTTAATTTTAGAATAATTAAGTAAAAAAGAATTGGACCAACTGCCACTGAATCACACACAGAATAGACTGAAGTTAGCTACCCATGCGCGGATGCATCGCTGTGATTGGCCGGCTGGTACTGTACGCTGCTTCGATACTACGTTAGTTGCGAACTTTCATTTTGTTTGTACATAGCTAGGGATTTGTAAGTAAATAAACTCTCTTTACCTCCGCCAGAGAACCAAAGCCTTCGACATAGCTCAAAACTTAGTACCTACGTTAAAGTTGCTATGGGCGGAGAACTGATAACCGCTGGGGTAGCTGAGTTGTCGAATTGAGGCCACAAGCGTAGTGTGGGACGCCCCCGGCTAGATTAAGCAATGATTAGCTTAAGGCGGTAGCGACGGGATGCGGAGAACCGAAGATCGGGTTCAGTGGCGCGCCTTGGCCCATGTCCAGCAGTGGACTAGCACGCTGAGGATGACACCTTTTATTTTGACGTGGAACGTGGTTACCCACGTTCCACGTCAAAATAAAAAAATTTAACGGGTTTTTTTTGTAGCCGAAGTTACCTTCGGCTACAAAAAAAAACCCGTTAAAAAATGGTACTACAGACCTTAATTCGAAACTTTATATCGCGGCACTCACAGTACAAGATTAATTTCAACTGCAACGAAGTTACAGACAACATTTAAGAAGAAAGTATCGCCGCGTTGAAACTGGCACGAGTAATAGTTACTTCGTAGTTATTTAACTGATTGAGTTAGCCGCGGCGTTCGGTGCAGCTCTAGACAGTTTTCCGATAATGAAAGTGAATAGTGCCGTATTTTTGTGGACTGCCGTGCTGTAAGCACCGGGTTAATAAATAAGACTTTATAACTTTAAATAAGAAATGGCTTGAAAGTCTCAGTAACCAAGCCAAAACCAACTTTTTTAAAAAAAGAGGAAGGGCTTTTTGGCGGGATTTTGTCAGAGATGGTTGTCGTTTTTGTTTAGTTTTCCAAAAAAATTATATTGTGGGTTTTGGTGTATATTTGTGATAGTTTTTTATGCAACAAGTGCCTATTAAAGTGTATATTGTGCGGGATAGTTAAATAAAAGCGTGTAACGACTCTACCGGATCGTTCCAAAATGTCCCTTGTTATTTTTCAATAGACCTACTATCTTTTTAATGCGGACATGAACCTGCAGTGTGGATCACCGAATGGCTATTTTAGGGTATTATACCTATTTACATTGTTCTCATCAGTGAATTGTTTCCACTGAAGTATAAAAGCGTAGGTGCTTGCGTTGTAGGAGTAATGTACAGTTTCCTAGGTATATTTACTCTAAAATTCACATCAACAATGCTAGACGCGTGGAAAGTTCATGGAACATTTGCGTTCTACCTTGTCATTGCGGTAGCTTGTTTCATATTTTTATATTTCTTTTTGCCGGAAACATAAGGCAGGACTTTGCAGGATATTGAAATGGACTTAATTAATATTAATATAGTTGTAGAAAATGACGATGAAGAAATGGTTTACCAATCGGCGAAAAAAAAAATCGACTCATAGTAACAGAAACTCAAATTACCTGGTTAAGAAAGTGTACATAGGTATAAATGCATAACGTTCATTTTATATAAAGGTATACTTAACACCATAACCCAAACCAATTTATTCTATCAACTAGCTGTTGCCCGCAACTTCGTATGCGTGGATTTTGGAAGTAGGTATAGCTGTCTCTCCTATACTCAGACAGCGTCTAGTTACAACAAACGCGCGAAACGCGCGAACAAACCACCTAACCTACCAAGCGATCAAACGCGCGAAACGTGTAAACAAACGCGCGAAACGCGCGAACAAACGCGCGATCAAACGCGCAAAACGCGCGAACAAACGCGCGAAACGCGCGAACAAACGCGAAACGCGCGAACAAACTAACCAAATAACCAACCAACAAACCAAAGGCGCACACAAACGCGCGCACAAACGCGCGAAACGCGCGAACAAACGCGCGAAACGCGCGAACAAACGCGCGAAACGCGCGAACAAACGCGCGATCAAACGCGCAAAACGCGCGAACAAACGCGCGAAACGCGCGAACAAACGCGAAACGCGCGACGCGTTAATTGCGTAATTTCGTTACAATTAGCACCAGCAATTCGTGCCGTGGCTAGTGTAAATGTGGCTACCCTTGGAGTTTCTCGTAACATGTCAGTAATTGTATGTTAATTTTAGAATAATTAAGTAAAAAAGAATTGGACCAACTGCCACTGAATCACACACAGAATAGACTGAAGTTAGCTACCCATGCGCGGATGCATCGCTGTGATTGGCCGGCTGGTACTGTACGCTGCTTCGATACTACGTTAGTTGCGAACTTTCATTTTGTTTGTACATAGCTAGGGATTTGTAAGTAAATAAACTCTCTTTACCTCCGCCAGAGAACCAAAGCCTTCGACATAGCTCAAAACTTAGTACCTACGTTAAAGTTGCTATGGGCGGAGAACTGATAACCGCTGGGGTAGCTGAGTTGTCGAATTGAGGCCACAAGCGTAGTGTGGGACGCCCCCGGCTAGATTAAGCAATGATTAGCTTAAGGCGGTAGCGACGGGATGCGGAGAACCGAAGATCGGGTTCAGTGGCGCGCCTTGGCCCATGTCCAGCAGTGGACTAGCACGCTGAGGATGACACCTTTTATTTTGACGTGGAACGTGGTTACCCACGTTCCACGTCAAAATAAAAAAATTTAACGGGTTTTTTTTGTAGCCGAAGTTACCTTCGGCTACAAAAAAAAACCCGTTAAAAAATGGTACTACAGACCTTAATTCGAAACTTTATATCGCGGCACTCACAGTACAAGATTAATTTCAACTGCAACGAAGTTACAGACAACATTTAAGAAGAAAGTATCGCCGCGTTGAAACTGGCACGAGTAATAGTTACTTCGTAGTTATTTAACTGATTGAGTTAGCCGCGGCGTTCGGTGCAGCTCTAGACAGTTTTCCGATAATGAAAGTGAATAGTGCCGTATTTTTGTGGACTGCCGTGCTGTAACCACCGGGTTAATAAATAAGACTTTATAACTTTAAATAAGAAATGGCTTGAAAGTCTCAGTAACCAAGCCAAAACCAATTTTTTTAAAAAAAGGGGAAGGGCTTTTTGGCGGGATTTTGTCAGAGATGGTTGTCGTTTTTGTTTAGTTTTCCAAAAAATTTATATTGTGGGTTTTGGTGATATATTTGTGATAGTTTTTTATGCAACAAGTGTCTATTAAAGTGTATATTGTGCGGGATAGTTAAATAAAAGCGTGTAACGACTCTACCGGATCGTTCCAAAATGTCCCTTTTTATTCTTCATTAAACCTACTATCGGTTTAATGCGGACATGAACTTGCAGTGTGGATCACCGAATGGCACTAGTTGTGCCCTCGTGGAGGCCGCGGTTTTATTGAAAATCGCCGACTAACTCTAGTCGTGCTCTGTTTTTGTGGAGGCCGTGCTGTAACCGCCGGTTAAATAGATTTTATTTAATAAATATAAGAAATAATACTTTAAATGAGACAGGGCTGTATGGACAAAGCTTCCCTTGCCCGTCCTCAATAGAGGACAAACCAACAAAAAAAGAGGAAAAGAATTTGAACTCTTTTGGCGGGAACCGAAGTGTCATGCTTGATTCTATAATTGTGTATGTTGCGGGGTTGCGGGTTTTAATGAGTAATTATTGTGATAGTATTTTATACAAGCCGATGCCCCGCGACTTCATCTGCGTCATAAAGTATACTATTTATATGTTATTCAAAATTTTTTAACCTGTTCTAATCATGCCAGTTTCTTAGTTTTAAAGTTTGTCAATAGATGGCGTTATGTATTTTACACAGCGCTATCAATGAGTGCAAACTGTGCAACATTTCATCTCGTTCCAATTATTTGGAAAATTTCAATTGATAATAATAATATTATTAGAGAGTTACTGAGGCTTACTTACATCAGGTGTGAGCATGATCTTCTAGAGGGTAACTGGTTGATTTCACTCTACTGTGTACAGTACCGCATGTCACTGGAAACAAAACCAGTATATAAACATGTCTCCTATAGGCTAGGCCAGCCTGCCAAACGGTCCTCCCGTTTCTCGTTAGGCTCACCGCACACGTAGCCAGCGGCTGTCGGCGTGAGACAGCTATGTGACGTCACAGATTTGCATGTCAAAGGCATGTTACCGCATGCCGCGTGCATGTCACACCCTATGCATGTATATGGTGCGCTGCAATCATCGGGGCGTCGTCGCGTCGCCACGGATAGTTATTCATGGGCATACCTTAATGTACTTCAATTAAGAGCGTCAGTGGCGTCGGGGATAAGACGCGGCCTATCATATCGAAAGGTACGAAGTTCGAATTATCCCTGGCCTAGCCTATTAGGGAGTTTTAATACTATGAGAGACCAGTTTATACTGGACTAGCTTTTTCCCGCGGCTTCGCCCGCGTAGAAAAGTTTTCCCGTACACATTGTGAAACAGCGCCATCTATGTGTGCGTTTTATTACTTAGCGGACGCCCCGCGACTTCGTCCGCGTTAAAAAGTATCCTATGTGTTATTCCAGGATATACGCTATCACTGTACAAAGTTTAATGAAAATCTTATCGGTAGTTTTGCGTGAAACAGTAACAAACATCCTCACAAACTTTCGCCTTTATCATTAGTAAGTACGTATGACTAGTATGATTAGTATGATATTATGATGATTTGTTTCCACTGACGCGCGGCCTACCGTACGTAGGCCATGCCGTTACATTTAAACCACTGCCTTATCTCACATGTGCGGGTTTCCTCACCTTGGCACATTTTCGCTGTGAAAATAAACACGTTCGTAAATTACATTTAAAATTTTATTTCTCGCGCTTATCTGCGCGTCCCAAAACTCGATAAAACCGGCACGGTTAATTCCCCAAATGAATGTATCTCTCTAATTTTGTGAAAGCCCCTTTGTAGCCCTTTTGCAGCGGCTGCTGGGTGCTACACACGGTCGCTCTGATCTCGTCAAGTCAAGCTAAGGCCTCTACTTACGACACGATCCAGGCCCCATTGGTCCCTACCAATCGGCATGTCAGTAGGCAAGTTGGCTGGTAAGGCCGATTTGTTGGCGGTTGGGTCGCCCCGACTCCTTACTTCATGGATCGGCCCTACAGATTGGCGCGTGAATAAGCGCGGCCCTACCGATCGGGATCTCTATGAAGTTGGGAGTCTGAGGCAGGAGCGTAGCGAGCTTTTTCTGTGTTCTGTGGTAGGGACCCTACCGATCGGGGCCTGGATCGTGTCGTAAGTAGAGGCCTTTACGCTTTACTCTAATTGTCAGAAAGAAAGTTCAATATTTATTTAACCTTAATTGTAATATTTAACCTTAATTGTAGCCGTAGGTAAAATTTCTGCATGCCATAAACCTGGCGATATTTCATGACGTAAAACATTTGTATTATTCTCGCAAATAAATTTATACCATTCATTCGTTCGTTTGTGCGGTCGTTCATTCGTTCATTGATTTATTCATTCCCTCATTCATTCATTCAAAGTTCCTGCGCCATAAAGACCGCCAGCAACATTATCAAGCCTTTGTTCTTTTTAAATGGAATTGTAAAAAAAAAACGAAAACTTGGGAAAACAATATTTTCCGAAATAAACAAAAAAAATGTGTGAGTGAAACAGCACATTGAGCAAGAGATAATAGTACAGTCGACCGCACGTCAGTGGGAACACTTTGATCTTGAGCTGGCCTAGCCTTTTAGGGAGCTTCAGTGCTAAGAGACCGGTTTATACTGGTTTTGTGTCCACTGACGTGCGGTCGACAGTACATAGTAAGACATACTTCTTCGAGCAAGTCAGATGGGCTCCCTAAACGATCATGCGGCATGACATGCATTATTAGCTGTCACTCATGCATGACCGTCTAGCTGTAGTGATTGACGTGCATGACATGCAAACTACGTGCTGGCCGTTGCTTCATTGTAATTGATTGATAGCAAGCATGATGGTCCATCACGCAGCATGACATTCACGTAAACGTTGCATGTCACGCAAGCATGATCATTTAGGGACACTTAGAGACCACTCGGTTTGTTAACCGACTTCGAAAAAAGGAGGAGGTTCTTTGTTTGTGGAAACCGTGTGTCCCATTTAACGAATTCACATTCCCGGAGTGTAGCTCGTTTGACGAAGGCGCGTAAGAACCGCTATTTGTCATCAAATATTATGTGCTCAGCATACCTTCGCGTTAATTTCACTGTTTCATTAACTAGTTCCATATTAAAATTAACGTAACAGCACTCGAAATTACACGAAGTTTCTCAACTTATTAATTTGACAACCTTCACCCGTGGTTGGGTTTTGTGGTTATACCTAGGTACTTTAGAAAGAGGAAAACTAGTTACCTACTTACTGAAAACGATCCTACAAATCAAGTCGGTACGTCTCTTGATTGCATGTCACTGTACTTTTTTGGTGGAAAATGCTGTTAATAATAATTATAGATGAGCGCCCAGGTCTCAGCCGCACCGACGGCAAAAGACCCGACGGTTTGACATTGGTGCCATGGGGGAGTGGGAGGTGCCTGTTGTGGGACGCCACGTGCGTCAGCACAGTTGCGGCCAGCCACCTCAGTGGCAACACTAGAAGGGCCGGAGCGGCTGCCGAATCCGCGACTGTTAAGAAAAGAACAAAATACGCAGCCCTGGAAAAAACCTACCTATTCCTACCATTCGCGGTAGAGACCATGGGCTGCTGGGGCGCAGAAGCCAAGAGCTTCGTTGGGGAGATCGGCCGTCGACTCAGGGACAAGGGCTTGGACCCCCGCTCCGGTTCGTTCCTGGTGCAAAGGTTGTCCATAGCGATACAGCGCGGGAACGCCGCTAGTGTTATGGGCACCTTTGCGCCAGAATCGACACGGGGCGGGATTTTAGAATAGTTTAGTTTAAGCGTAGGTTAAGACAATATTTAAAAATTATAGATTTGTTCAATACATTGACCAAAATATTAAGCTTCCAAAGCCATAAAATAATTTTTTTGTAGCTGGAATCCCAGACCTTTTTTTCTTTCCCTTTTTCCCTCTACGCTGGCCACCGCAAACGCTATTTCGTAGGATTTTTCATTTTACTGTGATTTCAATAAAATTACACAATATTAATCAAGTTCAGCATGTTTTATTATCAGATTAGATTAGATTGATTTATTTCGCTTTAATACTTTTAAATTTACTGATAATCCTTATTTTTGTAAATTTTGTATCCTTACTGTACTGAACGCTATCCTGGCCTAATAAAATATCTTAACTACGAAACCTAGTGCACGCCAAGAAATATTTATATCCTGAACCTTAGTTGCTTATAGGGAATTAGATCTTATATTGGCCTTGTGATCGTCTAGTGAACCCTTTAGTTGTGTATAGTAACCCATTTTCTTTTAGAATAGAAGTTCGACACCTAAAAACTATAATTACTCTAACTTGAGATTAATTTCCTTAGTTTCCAAAAGAAGATACAAGTAATATATAACCTCCAAGAGTTCCTTTTTATTTGTTGCAAACGCCTCCTTCCCCACCTTTGCACCTGTCCACCCTTTAGACTATTGGAACTTAGTCTTGGGAGTTTTAAATATATACTTGTGTCTTCCCTTTTGAATGAGGAGCCACTCGTCTAAACGAGGTACAGACGTAAGTAATGGAGAGATGCCATGACAGGCTGAAGCTATAAAACTTCATATTAGTATTTGTATATTTTAATAAGCTTTGGGATTTCATCTCTAAGGGTATTGCAGTAGTAGTAAAATGCAGAACAGCCCTGGCTCTGTCACCTTGTAAGAAACTATTCATTCAGCTAGCTTACTTTCACAGAAGAGTGCTAAGTCTTTGGATCATAGACTCGCCTAGCCTTCGGGTTCGGCAGTTAAGAAGAGCAAGAAACTATATTCAGCTGGCTTGCTTTGAAGATGGGAGCATAATCCTTCGGACCAGTGGCTCGCCTAGCCCTTAGGTTTGGCAGTTGTTGAAGAGCAAGAAACTATATTCAGCTGGCTTGCTTTGAAGATGGGAGCGTAATCCTCAGATCATAGGCTCTTTATGATTGTAAGATAAATATCGAATGAAATATCGGCCTTCGGCCTTAGCGTAGTTAATGTTGACTAGCAAGCCTAGGCAATGCTGCATCTTCTATGAAGAAGGATAACTTAATAAAGTTATTAATCAAAATCCCAAAAGTTATTTGGATAAATAGATAGCCTTAAAACTAAGACTTAACTTAGGTTCTTTAAAACCAACATTCAACTGCATCCATTCTTTTACTCTAGCTTCTCAACAAGATTTCCTAATTAATCTTCCTAAAATTCCTAGCTATTTTTCCTAGGATTCCTGGCTAATCCTCCCTCTATTCTACCTCATTTAGATATAAGCTCAATGTCTCGATTTTCTCAGCTTTTATTTAACACGGACGAATTTATAGCTTTTCCCGAACCTAGCTATGACTATTTTGAATTCCTATGTTTCCCTTTACAATACCTAACATCCTGCTTCCCCTTTAAATATGTAGTTTTAAATATTTCCCTTGCGTCCCTATCACTAACATTTGTCTCAATAATATTCCTATTCGAACTAAATGTGCTGGTCAAAACTAGAGGCGCTGGAACCTCACATTTACTGTTAATAGTGGGATGTGTGGTGTAGGAAATCGAGGTGCAATGATTTCCTTCTAACTAAGCGACAGAAAAGATGGAGTAGGTCAAGCTCAAAGTGTTCCTAGTCCTAAGACCTGTGTAATGTCCAAGAAGGCCAGGATGGCAGAGGCGGCCGAGCATGGACGGTTCCCTATTGTGTGGGACCATGACAGAAGGCTCTGCAAAAGGTTGGTCATGAAGGCCTGCTTGATCCAAAAGATTGGGGCCTCTTGGTCAACTCGTTTTACAGTTTCCTCTGACATGTGTGGCTGCTAGATCGTTATGTTGGTAAAGAACAATCTTCCAGTCCGCCACAGACTGGATACAGCCCGAAAGCCGTTTGAAGCTAAGAGTCTTCGGCGTCTCCGTTAGGTATCCAACTCTTAGCCCACCGAACCATGTCGATGTACAGTCCCTAGACTCATGACACAACCCCCCGTACTTGAATCTAAAGAATAACTTGAATTTAGCACGATCACTTCCAGAACTTCACTTCTGCTGCCTATGTCCAGCTGTGGACTTCACAGGCTATTTTGCTCGCGAACAAATCCAAATAAAGAGATAAACTGGAACCAGCACAGATCCTTGATAGGCCAGGCTGATTCCTCAAGATCTGACAGAGATAAATTACCGAGTGTCAATATATAATCGCCAAGCGTAGTGACAGCTTGACGTCCCAAAATAGAATCCCGATCCGTGGCAATTACACGGCTTATATACTAGCATTTCTCGACCTTTCCTCGACCTTTCCTTGACCTTTCCTCGACCTGTCCTCGACCTTTCCTCGACCTGTCCTCGACCTTTCCTCGACCTGTCCTCGACCCTTCCTCGACCTGTCCTCAACCCTTCCTCGATCTGTCCTCGACCCTTCCTCGACCTTTCCTCGACCTTTCCTCGACCTTTCCTCGACCTTTCCTCGACCTTTCCTCGACCTTTCCTCGACCTTTCCTCGACCTTTCCTCGACCTTTCCTCGACCTTTCCTCGACCTGTCCTCGATCTGTCCTCAATACATTTTGCTTTCCTCGCAAGTCTTTTGTTATTATTTTTGATTAACTAAGTCTATACATAACCTCGACGCGATAACTTTTAATATGAAAACCTAGTTTCCTAAGGATCAAGAAAATAAGCTCTCAGTAAGCTAATTGAGCTTCCTGTTGAAGATCATTATATCAACCATTCCTCCGTCTTCTCAACTTCATTCAAGCTAAACCTACACCTGGATTTCCCCTCTCAATCTATGCTTCTGGCTTACATTAGTTAAATTATCCCTCCATCTTACTGCTTTCATCTAACAAATCATGAATACAAGGTGCTGGAACTTGGTTCCAGTACATTACAAAACAAAAAAATTAAATAAAAACGAAAAAAAAATTATAGTGTCAAAAATACAAAATTATTAAAGTTATGTATCACTATATATATATATATATCATAACATCAATGTCAATATTACTAAAATAAAATAAATTTTATGTCAAACTTGTTCAAACTGATTCATTATTCAGTACGTATACTGCTAGTCTGCATTACAAAGGCACTAAATGTCTTTGAGCAATAATCTCTTTGTGAACTGTCCACACAAAAGAGTGAATGATCAAATTGACATAACTAGCCCCACGGTACTGTTTTCCATTCAATCGAGTCTGCATTCCAGTCTTCGTAGTGTTGCCAATTATTATTTAATTCATTTATGTGATTTATTACTGCAACTGCTTTCAAACCGCTAAAACCAGTGTTAAAGGCATTATATATTTATCCATACCATTAAATGTGATGTTAGTGAATTTGTAAAAAAAATGTTATTCGTACTACAAATTACATGTATAATAAATAGTTTCTCTGCCTTGATGTTAATAAAATACTGACTTGACGATTCTAAGATGACATTTAAAATATAGATTATGATACTATGACGTGTCATTGTGATTTCATGAAATGGAACAACCGTGCTTATGTTTATTTCACTATGTTTGAGAGAGCTAATTCTCAACTGAACAAAACCGAACCACAGGTAGAACCTGAACGCATCATTATTTACGATTATATTATAAACATGGCAACATTATTTAACAATTTGACATTTAGTCCTGTCAAATTACTTCATATATATATAATATACTATTTTCATGGAACTATTAAGTACTACGTAGTACATTAGTTCCATGACTAATTTACATAGTTTGAGTAATAAAATAACAGATTCAAGATTCAAGATATTTTATTGCTTCCTTGTACAATAATATAACAGATGGATGAAACCACTCAATTTCTATAATAGCGACAGATCTATCGATACTTAGATCAGTTCAATGTTATTGATGTAGGTTTTATCGATTTTTCTACAACACTAGTCCATAATGAGGGAATGGACGACATCGGGGCGCTAAACGTTAGGTTAATTGGCGCCCCGCGGCTAATAATTCTTCGGCTGCACTAGCCTGCTTTCCAATATGGAGATTTAATGTAGTCAAGGAGGATTAAAAATAAAACCAATCAGTCGAAAAAAATTGAACATTGACTCCAATTGGCAACACCTTTATTTTGTTTAAGAAAAATAGTAGGAAGTGTACTTTATATCATCTACTTACATATTTGTGCTTATTTTTACTAGTTTTTCGCGTCTATCTTTATAATTAGTAAAAAAAATCATAGGGATTTAAGATTTGGAAATTTTATATTTATTTTTCAAAACAGCAATTTATTAATAATTACAAAAAACATTAAACCAATTTACATACATAAAATACCACTGCATCGATAATGTATGCATGTATCCTAGAACCCTGCCAGCATGCAAGAATACTTGCAGCGTTGCCTGTCTGTGTCGCAATACCAATAGTGTTGCCGTACGCAGATTTGGATCATTTTCGAGATCCTGGATTTATCATACTCCCTACGTTTTCCACTTCTAACTTACGTAAACTTGCAACCTAACTGTAGTTTCTCGAAGACCCAGATCACATTCGCACTAGAGCGTAACAGATCTAGTCCAACTACACTGTCCTTAGTTCCGGATGGCCGCGGCTCCCGAGTCCATTAAAGTTTCCATTTGACTCTGGCTGCGTGTAACGAGGCCCTTCTTTGGAGCTGAATGAAGCCTCCTTCCGTATTCATACGATCCGCTGCGGTTTGGGGCCCGGGTAAAGCGAGGCAAGGAGAAGCTTACGGCGTTTTTAAACTCATTGTTATTAAAAAAATCCTTCCTTTAAATATTTATCGTACTTTCCCTCGTGTCCCACATAGCCTTGCGGTTCTATAGTGGTTGTGCTGTAGGGCCGATCCATGAAGTAAGGAGTCGGGGCGACCCAACCGCCAACAAATCGGCCTTACCAGCCAACTTGCCTACTGACATGCCGATTGGTAGGGACCAATGGGGCCTGGATCGTGTCGTAAGTAGAGGCCTTAGCTTGACTTGACGAGATCAGAGCGACCGTGTGTAGCACCCAGCAGCCGCTGCAAAAGGGCTACAAAGGGGCTTTCACAAAATTAGAGAGATACATTCATTTGGGGAATTAACCGTGCCGGTTTTATCGAGTTTTGGGACGCGCAGATAAGCGCGAGAAATAAAATTTTAAATGTAATTTACGAACGTGTTTATTTTCACAGCGAAAATGTGCCAAGGTGAGGAAACCCGCACATGTGAGATAAGGCAGTGGTTTAAATGTAACGGCATGGCCTACGTACGGTAGGCCGCGCGTCAGTGGGAACACTTTGATCTTGAGCTGGCCTAGCCTTTTAGGGAGCTTCAGTGCTAAGAGACCGGTTTATACTGGTTTTGTGTCCACTGACGTGCGGTCGACCGTACATAGTAAGACATACTTCTTCGAGCAAGTCAGATGGGCTCCCTAAATGATCATGCGGCATGACATGCATTATTAGCTGTCACTCATGCATGACCGTCTAGCTGTAGTGATTGACGTGCATGACATGCAAACTACGTGCTGGCCGTTGCTTCATTGTAATTGATTGATAGCAAGCATGATGGTCCATCACGCAGCATGACATTCACGTAAACGTTGCATGTCACGCAAGCATGATCATTTAGGGACACTTAGAGACCACTCGGTTTGTTAACCGACTTCGAAAAAAGGAGGAGGTTCTTTGTTTGTGGAAACCGTGTGTCCCATTTAACGAATTCACATTCCCGGAGTGTAGCTCGTTTGACGAAGGCGCGTAAGAACCGCTATTTGTCATCAAATATTATGTGCTCAGCATACCTTCGCGTTAATTTCACTGTTTCATTAACTAGTTCCATATTAAAATTAACGTAACAGCACTCGAAATTACACGAAGTTTCTCAACTTATTAATTTGACAACCTTCACCCGTGGTTGGGTTTTGTGGTTATACCTAGGTACTTTAGAAAGAGGAAAACTAGTTACCTACTTACTGAAAACGATCCTACAAATCAAGTCGGTACGTCTCTTGATTGCATGTCACTGTACTTTTTTGGTGGAAAATGCTGTTAATAATAATTATAGATGAGCGCCCAGGTCTCAGCCGCACCGACGGCAAAAGACCCGACGGTTTGACATTGGTGCCATGGGGGAGTGGGAGGTGCCTGTTGTGGGACGCCACGTGCGTCAGCACAGTTGCGGCCAGCCACCTCAGTGGCAACACTAGAAGGGCCGGAGCGGCTGCCGAATCCGCGACTGTTAAGAAAAGAACAAAATACGCAGCCCTGGAAAAAACCTACCTATTCCTACCATTCGCGGTAGAGACCATGGGCTGCTGGGGCGCAGAAGCCAAGAGCTTCGTTGGGGAGATCGGCCGTCGACTCAGGGACAAGGGCTTGGACCCCCGCTCCGGTTCGTTCCTGGTGCAAAGGTTGTCCATAGCGATACAGCGCGGGAACGCCGCTAGTGTTATGGGCACCTTTGCGCCAGAATCGACACGGGGCGGGATTTTAGAATAGTTTAGTTTAAGCGTAGGTTAAGACAATATTTAAAAATTATAGATTTGTTCAATACATTGACCAAAATATTAAGCTTCCAAAGCCATAAAATAATTTTTTTGTAGCTGGAATCCCAGACCTTTTTTTCTTTCCCTTTTTCCCTCTACGCTGGCCACCGCAAACGCTATTTCGTAGGATTTTTCATTTTACTGTGATTTCAATAAAATTACACAATATTAATCAAGTTCAGCATGTTTTATTATCAGATTAGATTAGATTGATTTATTTCGCTTTAATACTTTTAAATTTACTGATAATCCTTATTTTTGTAAATTTTGTATCCTTACAAAACAAAAAAATTAAATAAAAACGAAAAAAAAATTATAGTGTCAAAAATACAAAATTATTAAAGTTATGTATCACTATATATATATATATCATAACATCAATGTCAATATTACTAAAATAAAATAAATTTTATGTCAAACTTGTTCAAACTGATTCATTATTCAGTACGTATACTGCTAGTCTGCATTACAAAGGCACTAAATGTCTTTGAGCAATAATCTCTTTGTGAACTGTCCACACAAAAGAGTGAATGATCAAATTGACATAACTAGCCCCACGGTACTGTTTTCCATTCAATCGAGTCTGCATTCCAGTCTTCGTAGTGTTGCCAATTATTATTTAATTCATTTATGTGATTTATTACTGCAACTGCTTTCAAACCGCTAAAACCAGTGTTAAAGGCATTATATATTTATCCATACCATTAAATGTGATGTTAGTGAATTTGTAAAAAAAATGTTATTCGTACTACAAATTACATGTATAATAAATAGTTTCTCTGCCTTGATGTTAATAAAATACTGACTTGACGATTCTAAGATGACATTTAAAATATAGATTATGATACTATGACGTGTCATTGTGATTTCATGAAATGGAACAACCGTGCTTATGTTTATTTCACTATGTTTGAGAGAGCTAATTCTCAACTGAACAAAACCGAACCACAGGTAGAACCTGAACGCATCATTATTTACGATTATATTATAAACATGGCAACATTATTTAACAATTTGACATTTAGTCCTGTCAAATTACTTCATATATATATAATATACTATTTTCATGGAACTATTAAGTACTACGTAGTACATTAGTTCCATGACTAATTTACATAGTTTGAGTAATAAAATAACAGATTCAAGATTCAAGATATTTTATTGCTTCCTTGTACAATAATATAACAGATGGATGAAACCACTCAATTTCTATAATAGCGACAGATCTATCGATACTTAGATCAGTTCAATGTTATTGATGTAGGTTTTATCGATTTTTCTACAACACTAGTCCATAATGAGGGAATGGACGACATCGGGGCGCTAAACGTTAGGTTAATTGGCGCCCCGCGGCTAATAATTCTTCGGCTGCACTAGCCTGCTTTCCAATATGGAGATTTAATGTAGTCAAGGAGGATTAAAAATAAAACCAATCAGTCGAAAAAAATTGAACATTGACTCCAATTGGCAACACCTTTATTTTGTTTAAGAAAAATAGTAGGAAGTGTACTTTATATCATCTACTTACATATTTGTGCTTATTTTTACTAGTTTTTCGCGTCTATCTTTATAATTAGTAAAAAAAATCATAGGGATTTAAGATTTGGAAATTTTATATTTATTTTTCAAAACAGCAATTTATTAATAATTACAAAAAATATTAAACCAATTTACATACATAAAATACCACTGCATCGATAATGTATGCATGTATCCTAGAACCCTGCCAGCATGCAAGAATACTTGCAGCGTTGCCTGTCTGTGTCGCAATACCAATAGTGTTGCCGTACGCAGATTTGGATCATTTTCGAGATCCTGGATTTATCATACTCCCTACGTTTTCCACTTCTAACTTACGTAAACTTGCAACCTAACTGTAGTTTCTCGAAGACCCAGATCACATTCGCACTAGAGCGTAACAGATCTAGTCCAACTACACTGTCCTTAGTTCCGGATGGCCGCGGCTCCCGAGTCCATTAAAGTTTCCATCTGACTCTGGCTGCGTGTAACGAGGCCCTTCTTTGGAGCTGAATGAAGCCTCCTTCCGTATTCATACGATCCGCTGCGGTTTGGGGCCCGGGTAAAGCGAGGCAAGGAGAAGCTTACGGCGTTTTTAAACTCATTGTTATTAAAAAAATCCTTCCTTTAAATATTTATCGTACTTTCCCTCGTGTCCCACATAGCCTTGCGGTTCTATAGTGGTTGTGCTCAGAGTTACCAGCTCTTGCTACCAAGTTTTGTCCATTTCCTTTGAGTTAAGTCCAGTCAAGTCCAGGCTTAACACTCAAAGTCAATTTCAGAGAGTTCAAGTTCAGGAATTCCCGAGGTGATTAATCCAAGACAGACAGACATTCGGCAAATATGCAGCGTGTATCGCCTACTGGCACTGTGCCCTATTATTGTGGAAGCCGTGCTGTAACCGCCGGTTTTTCTGAGTATTAAAAGTACGACTGGCTTAGAAGGACTGATTACAATTGGCCTTAAAACAATTAAAGTCATAATACAATACAGGTAAGATATCCAGCTATCAGACGTCCAACGTCCAGATACAGTTAAATATTAAGATGTGGCAAATTTACTTGATCCCTACGTCTAGTAACTTACGCCAGCCTTCGCTGCCGACCTTTAGATGAGGGGAATATGAACAGAATGCAATCTCGCCGCGTCGCTCGCTTCAAAGATTCAAAAAGTGCATTCTATACAATTCTCAAGCGAGAATATACGCACTGACCTGCGATAAAACTCTACTTACTATAGTCCTGCAGATGTAGGCTAGGAAAACAAATATACGGGACTGCCACACCGCATATACCTACTTTATACCTATTGCATAACTCTAAAATGTCAGCATTTTTGAACATAGCAAGGAATTCACCTAGGTTATTCACTCTGCAAAAATAAAATTAAAACTTTAGAATTATCGAGGGGCACATTCTTCTGTCTACTGGACTATAGTACCAATAACATATAATTCACATTTTTTTTCCAAAATACTAATTTTATTGTAGAATAAAATATCAGTACTGTACCAGTCCACTGCTGGACATAGGCCTCCCCAAGGCGCGCCACTGAACCCGATCCTCGGTTCTCCGCATCCAGTCACTGCCAGTATAACCACATAAGGTCCACCAAAATCTACTATTATGTACATACATAATTAGAGAGCGTCAGTGGCCTCGGGGATAAGACGCGGCCTATCATATCGAAAGGTCCGAAATTCGATGCCGGCTGGGCCATGTACCACTGGGCTTTTTCTCGAAACTTAAGTACATTTACTGACTGCTCTCAAACGGTGAAGGAAAACATCGTGAGGAAACCTGCATACGCCGAAGAAGAAATTCTTAGGCGCATGTGAAGTCCACCAACCCGTACTGGGTTTGCGTGGTGGACTATAGCCCGAATGCCCTCGTTGAGAGGGTAGGCCTGAGCCCCAGCAGTGGGGACATTAATAGGCTGTTGATGATATACATAATTAAGTATATAGTATGCGAGATCGATTCGAATCGATGGAATTATATTTGTATGGCTTCACAAAACAAAATTAGTTCATGCAGCTGCCGAAACTGAGAATTTCTACTTATTAAACAGGAAGATGGAGGTGCTACAGGAGCTAGCTGGCTTTAATAAATTCACTGTTTTGTAACCAGTTAGGTACAACTGACCACAAAAGCCGTTCGACCGCAGCCGAGGGAGGTTCATATTTATAAATAAAATGACTAAGAGCCTTTTGGTAAATATCCACGGGGCAACACGGAAATCCACTCGATTTTCGATGCACAGCGTCATAGAGCACTAGTTCTCTAGACTAGACAGACCGCAGAACCATACTACTCTGTGACGGAACTCAGAATAAACCAGGACCGGGATGGATTTGAATTCCAGTTGATAAATATTATCTCATCATCATCATATCAGCCGAAAGATGTCCACTGCTGGACATAGGCCTCCCCCAGGGACCTCCACGACGACCGGTCCTGCGCTAACCTCATCCAGCCGGGTCCCGCGACCTTCACCAGATCGTCGCACCACCTTGTGGGAGGTCTGCCTACGCTGCGTCTTCCGATAAGTGGTGGTGGTCAGTTCTACGAGCGATGTGCCCTGCCCACTGCCACTTCAGCTTCGCAATCCTTTGAGCTATGTCGGTGACCTTGGTTCTCCTGCGGATCTCCTCATTAACTCCGTGTTTCCGAGTTTAGAATATGGCTTTAGAATTAACTAGCGCCACTATCGCCTAATAAAAGTACTATTTGCAAATGACAAACAAAGTGTTTGGCACAAAAAGTTTGAAATACTTACTCATAACCCTCAGAGTGTTAAAACGGGTTTTGCGACCCAAAAAACAAGTTCAAATAGACTTATGTGAAGTCTAGATAGAGTTCGTTTTTCAAAAACCAAAATCTGACAGCCACATTCCAATGAAATATTCAGGTTTTAGTTTTTTAAACTAATTTTGTTTCACGTTCAAATGTGGTAAGCGGTAACTGTCGTGTCGTGTCGAGCATGACATTATCTACCTCCTGTCATATCTTCCATTTAAGTTTAATCTTTGCATTTGTTACAAGTACGTATACGTTCGTATGCGATGTGTACTCGAGTTGCATTCGGATTTCTCTCGATGCATCGGATACCCTACATCACTTGATTTAATATTGGAATACGTAACATGAAAGTCGTATGTCGTACATTTCTCGTCACAGTCTAGTCTTTGGAACAAATAGTAACCGCAAATCTGATTCCTCCAGTGAGTTCTCGAGGTAAATGGATTTCACCAGTCTCTGAGAAGTCGAAAGGCCGCATTGAACAGTTCTATAAGCGCGAACAACTTCGCTTATTGCCAACCACATAACTTTTAGTAGTGTACAACTATTTTTACTTTGACAACTTTTTCACGAAATAAATGTACCTAATGAAAGAAAAAGAATAAAAGGGCGAACGGTTGTATTAGATATAAAAAAATTGGGTAGGTAACTGCTAACGAAGGACAACAAACCTTCCACAAAATCCCTATCGACTTTCTCCCGTTCATAGGAAATTAATTGGAACATAAAAATGTGGCACATTTGGTAGCATCCTCAAATTTAATTGTAGCTTTAGTCTTGGTCCGAACCGCGTCAAGCCCAGTCGATGAGGTCACTTCGGAAGGCAAGGAAATTGCAAAACTTATTCGATTATTCGAACTAATCTATAAAATTCGACTTTACAAACAGCCCATTACACTTTGTCTCTATTTATAATCAAAAGTTTATCATTCGAAAGTTTTCAATCTCTGCAATCTTCGCAAAATCCGCGTCTGCGCCAAGTTTGCGAACTTAATTAGGGTGGAGGTAAACTTGGTTGTAACTTAACTCCCGTTATAAATAACTCTTCGTGTTCAAAACGAAAATATTGGCTCATCTCGAATGCCGCTGATTTGCCGAAAAGAAATTATTATGTCGAATTTTGTCTTGATGTATAATTATTTACACATAACTTGGGATAAATTGAATCTCAAGATTTGACTTGGCCAGTTTTCACATACAAGTTATCATAATACTAGGCTAATCAACTATCTTCTGATAAACGCAAGTTACTGTTTTTTGTGATCTGAATGCTGGACAATAAAGAAAACACATGAGCAAAAGGTACATGTCAATGAAATGAAGATGCTGAGATGGGCGGGGGGTGTAACTCGGCTTGATAGTGTTCGTAATGACAACACATCCGAGGAAGCTTTAAAATTGCACCAATCGCCGATAAAATTACTGAAAACCGCCTCAGATGGTATGGACATGTACAAAGGCGCAGCGAAGATCATGCGGTAAAAATTGCCCTGAATCTGCCAGAACAGAAGAGCCCCCATCGACCTGGTGGTCAAACATAGTGAGAGACCTCAAGAAAGCCCAATTGCCAGAACCGACAACCCAAGACCGAAACACTTGGCGCAGAAATGTGAGGAGACCCGACCCCAAATAACGGGAAAAGGGATGGACAATGATGATGATGATGAAACGCAAGTTACTGTTTTTATATTATAAGGTCAACATTTACTCTTCTAAAAGTTAGAATTACTGGTAAAAACTAGCCAAGTCAAATTTTGAGATTCAATTTATCACAAGTTATAATTATGGTTGGTGTTAATAATTCGACTGTTAAGATTTAAGTTTTTAAGTTCTGTTAAGATTTTTAAATAGCAAACATTGTTGTAGCAGAAAAAATAAGAAATTGTGTTATAAATTTATTTTAGAATGTTGTATCTTCTTATAAATAAATTTCAGGGCTACGGAACTTGGCACCCATTAAGATATCAATTCTTTTGTCGGCGAATGCGAACCATGCTGGAATTTGGCTCCCATTTAACATATAAGTTTTTGATGGGATATCATTACTTTTTGTAAAGAAATGAATACGCAATTAATAAGTGCCGTCACAAGTAAATAAAAGTAAGTAATTATACACCATTTGTATTCGTTTATGCATAGGATAGGTACAACTTTCATCTGTGCCAAGATGTTAAGTAAAGTAGCAGGATTGCTCAGATCTACCACTTACGGAGCAATCAACAGGTAGATTGGAACTTGGTTGCGGCGTTTCCGACCTAATAAGGACATTGCCACTTTGCGGGAACGACCTCTGTGGATATTTGTAGTTGTATTAGGTATGGCCTCCGTATTTACTTTATCTTATCTTATCTTCTTAGAGGGCTAGAAATACCTGGCGACACTTCGATTCTATGGGATCTGTTGTGCCGAACCCGTGTCCGCCAAACGGTGCCGCAATCCGTTATTTTGGTGGACTTCACATGCGCCTTAGAATAGTAAATACCAGTCTTTGGCGTATGCAGGTTTCCTCACGATGTTTTCCTTCACCGAAAAACCTGTGGAATTTTAATAAACCGTACTTAAGTTTCGAAAAACTCATTGGTACGGGCCAAGATCGAACCCACGACCTCATGAACGTGAGGCGAGTGCACAACCAACTAGACTACCACGATCCGTATTTACTTAGTACAGGCTGCTGTCCGCGTAGAACTTAGCTGGAATTTTAGAACATCCTTTATCAGTAGTTGCACGTAAGTCACTTGAGGATCTATGTGCAAAATATTAAGTTTCTCCATAATCGTATTGTTGCCACAT
This sequence comes from Metalampra italica, assembly GCA_949699065.1. NCBI lineage: Eukaryota > Metazoa > Arthropoda > Insecta > Lepidoptera > Oecophoridae > Metalampra > Metalampra italica. The sequence goes on along the minus strand of OX452979.1, from coordinate 10,211,135 downwards.
TCACATCACAGCTAAAGATTGCGTTTTTAATTGAGAAAAACAAATAAAATTAAACATGTAGTATTATAAAAAATTTTATAAAGAGAAAAATATCAAGCCAGTTTCAAAAGAATTTTGTAAGCGACAAATAGTCAATTTAACACAAGAAACACAGTAATTGAAGAGGATTGAACGTAACAATCTCTAATTTTGTCGCTTACTATGTTCCAAAACAGGCTCCACTATAATTGACCGAGCGAGCGAAGCGTCTAAGTTTCGAGATTGGCCAAAAATGCTATTGTCCGTCTGTCCTTCTGTCTTTCTGTCTTTCTGTCTGTAATTCTCTACAGGTCGCATTTTTCAACCGATTTTGACGAAAATTTGGCATAGGTATAAATTAATTAAACCGACAAAATGAGTAGAATAAAATTTTGAAAAACATTTTTTTAGAGTACCTACCATACTCGCAAAGTGGGAGTGAACTTTTTTTTCTTGTGAATCCCATAGTGTGGGATATCGTTGGATAGGTCTTTCAAAAATATTGCTGGTGTGTGAATACCATTTTTTCGATTTAGGGATCCGTTGGCGAAATATTAAGCTTTAAAGCGGTAATTTTTGTTAGAGTCACGTGTCCCCCCCTGCCAGCTAAACGGTTGCTTCTGGAAATGTGAAAAAATTCACGGCAGTAGCATATATAACGTAGTTAAAAGGAAAACTATGACAGCTAAGTAGGTTCTATTAGTTTTTGAGTAATAGTCAATTATCTTAAGAAAGTCGAAAAATTAAATTATGTTCATAGAACTGCATACGAAAAATGGGAAATAATTTTTTTTCGCGTCAATTCCATGGTGTAGGCTATCGTTGGATAGGTCTTTCAAAAATATTGCGGGTGTGTAAAAAACATTTTTCGATTCAGGGATTCGTTTGCGAAATATTAAGCTTTAAAGCAAATTTTGCAAATTTTTGTCACATTAGTTTTTATTCTGTCTCCAACTGCAAAATTGACTTCTGTTCGTTTCTTTTAGGTTTGGTTTATATGGGCTGGCGAGGTCTACTGTTCTCACGGAACTACTAGTTATTAACCATTTATTGAGTCTTTGAAGGCACAAAGCTAATTTTATGCACTAAAATTATTCCTTTCTCTGTCACACATTATTACGATGGTAAAAGATGAAACTATTTTAGTGCTATCAAATTTTAAATGTGTTCCTCCAGAATCAGGCATATTAACTGACACTATGTATTTGAAATGTGCGAATCCGAGACTAGCGTAATTTTTTTCAAGTTGTGTCAAATTCGGCACATACCAATCCCCCCTCCCCCCAATTGACGAGACCCCCCCTCTTTCTAAATCAATTGAACCCACTTACCTTCGACGTTCTCATTACGTTGCGAATCGACCCAATTCGGAATTCCTGAGAAAAAATATCGCCCAAATAAATCTCTTTCGTGAAAGAAGATTGTTCGTTACATGTACGGTTTTAGATAGTGAAGTGACTATACTCTGAGTTTCTTCAAAGCATATGATCAGCATTGAGAAAATCCGACGGAGAAATAAGGTTACCGACATAGCCAGAAGGATCAGCAAGCTGAAATGGCAGTGGACAATTTCACATCTGCCGAACCGACAGCCATTTTGGGGCCATGAATCAAAAAATTTTGCCACTCCCATATGGATCAGTAATAAAAGCATTCTATGGGTGTCAAAATCGAGTCAAATGAATTACAATACCTTCTCATTTTCAAACTCCATAATTAAATTTGTATTAGCAACCTCCTCCCGCTACTCCGCTTCCTTTGTCCGCACCCCCCTGTAAGTGGCACCATCCGTTCCCATACTAAATATGCAAGATGCGATCTCCACAGGGAGCGCGCGCGCCACCAATGAGATTCGAAACTTCTTGATTGGGGCAGACAAGTTCAGGAGTGGAGACCGCGGACCGGTACCAAGTGGGTGACGACGATCTAAAGAATGTGGCCGAAAGCGCCAGGACGCAGAGGGCGGAGCACCGGGTGTGGTGGCGTTCACTGGGGAAGGCCTATGTCCAGCAGTAATATCAATATCGGTGATATGGTATGGTATGATAAAAATTTAAATTTTCTTTGACATTGTTTATTTGACTTTGGGGATTGTTTTACTATTTTAATCATTGCCATTTGTTACTCTAATCGTATTGTATAATGTGTATACATACGTCTGGCTTAAAGGCAAAATTTAGAGGACTTTGTAACGCATAACACCTGCAAAATGTAACCTAATCTTATACACAATAAAGACTTAAAGAGAGTTAAAGAAAAGTAAAATAATTAAGCGAACTGAAGACGCGGCAAATTCATTTGTATCTGTGCAAATAATGTTTGTCTGTCTAAAGTAAACACCAAACACAAACGCCTTTCAGTTAGCGATATTTTTATTCGGCGCAAGGCGAACAAATCGCGTGACCTTAACAAATATAATCGTCACACATCAAGGTTAAACATTTCAGCATGATTGGTGATTATTATGTAGTTTGTGAATCGATTTTGTGTGCTCAGCAATTACTGAGTGCCAGTGGTTAGAGGTCAGATTGTTATGGAATGCGGTGGGTATAAGTTATACATACACGTCTTCACGCTATGTCGAATCTGAAATGAGGAGATCCGCAGGAGAACCAAGGTCACCGACATATCTCAAAGAATTGCGAAGCTGAAGTGGCAGTGGGCTGGGCACATCGCTCGTAGAACTGACGGCCGTTGTTGCAGAAAGGTTCTCAAGTGGCGACCACGTATCGGAAGACGCAGCGTAGGCAGGCCTCCCACAAGGTGTACCGACGATCTGGTGAAGGTCGCGGGACCCAGCTGGATGAGATTAGCGCAGAATCGGTCGTCGTGGAGATCCTTGGGGGAGGCCTTTGTTCAGGAGTGGACGTTTACAGGCTGATATGATGATGATGATGTCCCTGACGGGGTAAGCAAAAATAACGGACAGCCAAGTATCGAAATCCTGACACTCCACTTTCGCTTCGCTCATTGTCAGTATCATTATTCTTTTCACACACGATCGCTAATGTTCGGGACGCGAGTGCTGTTCACGCATCGGATCTCTCGAACTCATGAACCAACCAATCAGGATATTATGCTTGGTAGTAGGAAAGGTAAATGGGGCGAAAAGCCTTTGACGGTCTACCGCAAATCATATGGGAAACTAATCATGCATGATTGAGTATCAAGTCTTGCTGGGCTGACGCTGAAATAGAAGGTTTCACACAAAGGGTTGATGACGTCTTCTTGAGAAGGAGACCTAGAAGACCATTTTCTTAAGTACCAAAATTTGCCTTTGACGATATCTATAATTTTCAAAGTGTACTTCGACCAAAGAAAATACTTATCCTCTTCAACAAATTGAAACAGAATTCCAAAATTTGCTGCAAATACTGATTCATGAAAGTTATTTGCACGTAAGTTTGGACGCTGCGGTTGCTGTGATGGCGTGTTTACAATGGCATTAATTTTGAGCACTTTGCTTTGGTACAAGTGAAGGGCTTATAGCTGAACTCAACTATACTAAAGTTAAAGAAAGTCACACATAAAGGATTACAGACAAATGAAACACAAACGCTGACCAAAACGCAATAACTAACGACAAGAATGAAATTGTTTTTGAACAAAAGAACGCTGGACCTGGCCATCAACAGAAAGACTATTTGGACCTTTTTCTTCCTACGAAATTGAATCTTACGTCATGATCTTGTAAACAAAGATTTAAAAATGTACCATCTTTCTGGATCTGGACGGACTTATAAAAGTAGGTATAATTTAAAAAAATGCTAACCAAGTTCTAAACCTTGAGGAACCTCTATCTTTCCTATTTCAATGGCAGTTCTTTTCTAATTATACAAGGTTACCTATCAGTTTACATTAATATACAAATTTTCTTGTCTGGTTAACCGCTGCAGCTTGTCATAGAAACTTCGCGGTAAAACTTACAAACCAAGCTAAAATAGTTAAGCCTCTGAAGTAGCTTTGAAGATTCCAGAACAGCATAGCTCTTGCTTTATGTATCATCACTTAAAGGTCTGATCTTACTAAGTACCTACTGAGATTCAGAAATAAATCATAGAGCAGAACCTACGATCGTTGGAGTACAAGAGGAAGGAAGTTACAGAATTGGGTAGATGAGGAAATGGGAGTACGTGTTGGAAAAGAAATATGTCTATGATCAATATCTATTACTAATGTACCTAACTAGCAAAGAAAGGGCAAGAATCCCAAATATCGTACGACAGGAATAGTATTCCGCAGTCAGGCAATAAGAAAGATGTCTTTGTAGTAACTCTGCGATCCAATTCTGCGTTATTGAAGTAACAAAGTGTTAGCTGCCATTTGATTTGCCCCTAGGGGCAGACATCGACGCGAGTAGAGGTTCCTCGGTCGGCACTATGTCACTCGTTACATTGATGTAGACCGTAGTTCGATGGCAAATAAAAAGTTTGAGAACCGATTTGAGGTGTAAGTTCAGAGAGACACATTCAAGGAGCCATGGCAGACTCCATCGTGGTTGTGCTCGTTGGGGTCGAACCAAGGTTCGAAACCAATGAGTTTTTCTGGAATTAAGTACGGTTTGTTACATTACCACAGGCTTTTTGGTGAAGGAAACATCATAAGGAAACCTGCATACGGCCAAAATTAGAATTTCAATTCAAAGGCGTACCTATATGAAGTCCATCAAAAATGGATTGAGGTACCGACAGTTAGTGGACAGGGGTTTGGCACAATAGATCTCAAAAACATCGAAGTGTCGCGAGGTATTCCTACGAAGGTCTCTTTTTAGTCAATATTATGTTGATCTCCTTTCCGACTCTGACGATATCTGGCAAAGTAGATCTTGGTTTTGTAAAACCACCACAGGAGACTCAGTCAAGTCGTCTACTGACGTAAATGTATAATTTACTAGTCATGATCGTAAAAATAATAGTTACCAATGCCTCTTGTTAGATTTATGATGAGACATGATTTATTACACAACCCTTTCGTAAAGGATTTGAAACTTTTATTTATTTATTTTAATTATTAATTTCCCACATCATCATAAATTGAAACTGCATAAAATCATTTTGAATTTCATTAGACAATCTGCCTCATGTTTTGCCAGAACAGCTGTGGTTTTCGCCCGGTTAGCGGACCGTGGTTTTCGCTCATAAAATCACACTATTTTGTACTGATCCGCCTCACCTCCTCGTCTCATTGCAAATTGCTATGGGAAGGGGGTATCTGTGGGGAGTTCCATAGGTCAAGCTAAGCTGGACGTGTAACGAACAGCCGAGTGCGAGGCATGGCCAGGCTATCACTAATTTGCACCGAAATTGGTCCCGGCGAGGTAATACAGACGTTACTGGAAGTGACATGTGGGCTTCATTTTAAATGGAACATGCATTAGAAGAACGAAAAAACAGGAACAAGGAAATAAAATTGAAATAAAATTTATAGTAAAAATAGATAACCAACAGAAACTTTTAGATCATTAAATAAAATACACAAAGCACTTATTACAGGCAGAGATGTAACTGGAATTGACATACCGAATATGTATATGGGTTTGCTTGGATCTTGCATGGAACATGGATTCAAAAGAAAGTGAACAGGGACAAAGCTATTTTTGAGATTTCCACTAAAGTTCTGAAAGTTGCCCGGTTTAGGGACCTACATGTATTTTTCTATTTTTCTTACAATATGTTCGTTGTTGTAAGTAAATATTCTAAAATTGATCTAAAATCACCTCGTAAATCTTTAAGCTGTATTGGAAAAATATGTGGATCTATTTTTCTTGTACAAAAACGTCGACGAATTTTTGGAGGCGATAAGTCACGATTTACCTAATTATTCGACGATGAGAGGATGAAAAGCACGTTCTATTTCGGGTCTTATAACTTAGAAACAGATTATAGCTATTTAAAAGTAATTAGGTATATAGACATTTTCTATATTAAGACTTATGTTATGATAATCTGTTTAGGACGCTCCTCGACTAGATGGAGCGATGATCTGCGCCGCCGCCGGCTATATCCTCAATTTTGGTTGCCCAAATTCAAGGTTTGCACATGCAAGTATGCACCATTTAAACGTCTTAACGTAGGTAGTAGGAAGGCGGCTGGCACAATGACTGGATTCTTCAAATCAAACCAACAGCCTATATTTATGTCCATATTGTTGAGGCTCAGGCTACCCTCTCAACGAGGGCAAGGCTATAGTCCACCACGCTAGCCCAATGCGGGTAGGTGGACTTCATGTGCGTCTAAAACTCTTTCTTCGGCGTATGCAGTCAGTAAATGTACTTAAGTTGTTTAACGTATAATCATGTTTTTGCTATCTTGTTCTGTTTAGGGCTTCGATCACATATTATTTATTATTAATTACCTAGATACCGCATCATGCCCGTGTGTCAGGATTTCGTGTTATATCGCAGTTTCAGGTACACGCGTAGGTACTTAGTTTTGAGAAACACCCTCGAACTCGGGACCTCTCAATATGACAGGCCGCATTTTCCTCACTACGCTACTGATCTGACACTCATCTTTCAATTACCTAATTTTATTTCAGCTCTAGCTATACTTTTCCTTATCCACTCGTTTGTTTATAGACCAGAGGTGCAATGGTATCTCAATATTGTCATCTTTTTGCATTGGATCTATTGACTCCCACATAGGCTATTAATATAATCCCTTTAAAGAACTTTACTTCTGTGTAATTAATTACACAGTAGTTTGTTGCGTTGTGAACAGCATTCGGTTATACACCTAATTACTGGTTGCAAAACCACGTACAGATATAGTGCATGCTTTCCTGTATATAGACGTAGTATCGATAATCGAATCACATGCAGTCTCCGAGCATTAAGCTTCTAGTTCTTGGTTATGCGTAGGTACTTAAGTGAACCAAGCAGCCGATAAAGAGACCATTTTTATTTTGCAAAAGACAGCTATTAATTAGGGTGATCTATAATCTGCATAGTAGGGGAAAAATTTAAAGAAATATAGTACATTACTGCAGCGGCCGGCAACTGAGGCGTTGATGGACTAACGTGTGTACCTTAGGCACACTTACGCAAGTCCATCAATGCCTGGTTGTGGCTAAGGCTTGTAAAGTAGTTTTCTCAAATAAATGCGCGGAAATTATTACCTATGTAGAACATTTTATTTGATACATTATGTATTTGTAATCGCAGTACATTATACATACATTTTGGCAGCAACAAGTTTTCTGTTAGGGCTCTGAACGCCTCTTAAATTTCAGGTATCGTCAATGTAAGAACATAATTTGACGCTTTAACAGTCATCACATCACACTCACTTTCATCACTTGAGCTCTAGTATAGATCACGTTAAGTAGCATACTTGGTTCTGTATTTTAAGAACCTATTTGTTCCAGAGGTGTCTGGAAACACGTAAAAATCAATAGTAGTGAATGCGGGAGGTTTGTCTGTTTACCAATTAAAGGGGGGGCCGGGTAGGGGTACGGGCGGCTTCAATATTTGCATTGCTGGTATATTGACTCGCATTGAACAGGATCAGAGCAAGGCAGGACAAGTGGGTCGCTAAATATGAGTTTAGAATTAAATGAAATAAAAACTGTCAGGTATTCTTAAGTTCCAGGAACTAATCACTTCATGGACCTGTGTATATGTGCTGCCTTGTGTGTCAAATAAAGTGCATTCTATTCTATTCTAGAAGGTACCTTATAATACAAGTCAGCTACGTTTGTCATTACTTTTGATGCTGGATTGCACAGCTCGTGCCGAAGATGAGAGTTTAATGACCAATGCTCACGGGTTTCATACGACGTTTTTCAACACATACTTTGCGAGGAAATTATATAAAGGTGAATACTGTACTTATTTATAACACAAATTAATGTTAATTTGTTGAGGAAAATAATAATTTGTTTTTTTTGTCATATTGTATTTATCACAGTTTAATTCCCTAAAAATGTTTTGTATTTTTAGACCAATTAGCTGAGATTGAAACAAAAACTGTAAAGTAAAAAGCACCTAGTGCGGCAAAGTAACGTAAAAGTACATATAAGCTGCATTTTAAACCAAAAGCGGTGCAATAAGAGCCACTTTCCGAGCAAGTGTGTTGAAAAGTGATATATAGTGTCCCCGGGCGCAACACACACTGACACCGGCCCATCGTTCTTGTATAGTTCTCCACTAATGGTACCCGCTCCTTTTACATGAAAGCCGTGTTGAGCGATCACTTTAATATATTGCCTTTCGTTTTTAATGGAAAGCAAATATGGAAGTATTGGAGAACGTGTGAGAATATAGGAAAATTGTGTCGAGATTGGAACAGGACATCATTAATAATTGTCGTCAGCTGGGATAAAGAGTTGCTTGTGATTTGGAAATTGGTAAGAATACACATCACGTACACTGTTCTTACAAGGGGTATCAAAAACCTGAATTAGTTCTTCAATGTTGACGAAAATTTTCGACTAGTTGAGGTTCATCACCGGATTTCACCGTAAAATGGAAAGACACCTTTGACTCTCTCTGTCTGTTTATGTGTCTCTACCTATGTCTAGGTACATAATATGTCATATACTTACACTCTATATGACTTTTCCTTTAATTTTTTTTGTTAAATAAATGCAACTTACATTTTTATTTATAAGTAAATCATAATTAGTAATAGATACAATTAATTTAACTATACAGATTATATACAAATATGTAGAAATTATATACAAAATAAAGTTATAAAAACGAATAATATACCTATTTACAAATAAAAAAACTTGCCCCAGCTCGTCCACCGCCGAGCGAGCGAAGCGTCTCAGTTTCGAGATTGGCCAAAAATGCTCTGTCTTTCTGTCCTTCTGTCTGTCTGTAATTCTCTACAGGTCGCATTTTGACGAAAATTTGGCATGAGTATAAATTAATCACGCCGACAAAATGAGTAGAATAAAATCTTGAAAAACATTTTTTTAGAGTATTTATTTATTTATTTTATTTATTTAACACTTTATTGCACACACACAGAAAAACATTTACAAAATAATACAGGGAAAAATAAGTACACAGGGCGAACTTATCTCTCGAAGAGATTTGTTCCAGCAGACCCGTTTTACCCGTAGAGTACTTACCATACTCGCAAAGTGGGAGTGTTTTTTTTTCTTGTGAATCCCATAGTGTGTTGAATGAATCACATTCATTTTTTCACAGTCTTTCACGACTTCTTATTGATCTCTACCGCGTTACGTCACGATGTGGTATTTTGACCCACCTTGTCTAAAAAAAGTCGCGTAAAATCAAAGTTAGTCCCGTCTGACAGAGACAGATGATCTCGCGAATAATAAATCGCCTACAACTCCGCGACGAAACACAAACTTCACAATCACGAACAAATATACTCTGTGATTTTCGTTGCAAAATATTTTTTGCCGCATTTTCATCAAGGATTGTCTGGAAGAATCAATTAAAGCGACTACAATGCCTGGCAACACTCTATAAACCGTTTTTTAGGTGTCTTAAGAAAACAAACGCATTTGCGGCTGAAAGCAAAATAAACAATAGATGATGTTCCCAAGTGGACCGCAAAGTTTACATGGTAATACAAACTTGTTTTGCTACTACAGTACCTTGATCGCACATGTGGTCGAGATGCACATAAAGTGTGTTTTCTTAAGACAGATGAAAAAATAGAATATTTATCTTTCAAAATATAACTGTCTTATAAAATTCGTGCAATAAGTCTTATTAAGAATAAACTTATTCAAAACTAGCTGTTGCCCGCGACTTCGTCCGCGTGGATTTTGGAAGTAGGTACCTATCTCTGCTATGTACAGACATACATCGTCTAGTTATAATTTTCCAATGGTAAAATGGATCATTCTAAGTACCTTCACCATAATTTAAGGTATACCATACCATCAGGAACAAACTATTAACACCGTATCCAATTTGGTGAAGACAGATAAAAATTTAAAAAATTGTTGTTTTCACTTCTATTGCTCATAAGACTTCTCATATCAATTTTTATTATACGTGTGTATTTTTTAACTAATACAGTATGGGCAAAACCAAAACCATAGGAGATACAGGGAAACTGTCTTAGGAACCTTTAGGTATTTTTTCGTGATAACAATTTTGACATAGTAATCGGAGCAGCTGGAGTTCGGGTGGCATGCATGAATAGGTAGTAAGTTCCTAAGTACATTGCACAGTCTGTTTTATAAGAAAACATTTTATTAAATTTGACTAACTTCTGCTGCTTGGATTTTTTTCTTCCGATACAATAAAATGATTCTAACATGAAACTAAGTCGATACGCATTTTTTAAAAATAATAAAAATTATTTTTCACTGGCGTTCTATGAGAAAACATTTTATTGAATTTGACTAACTTCTGCTGCTCAGATTTTTTTCTTCCGATATAATGAAGTGATCCCTACATGAAACTGAGTCGAACCGCATTAAAAAAATATGTGCAAATTGTCTAATTTTTATGGACAACACACGCTTGACCAAAAAATTTCTATGTCATAAGACACTTTCCCTGCATCTCCTATGGTTTCGGACTTGCCTATACTGTCCCAGTTAAAAAAAACACTGATATCTCCTATGTCTATGACATCGTCTTGTTACGTTAAATGATTTATCTGTAAATGACGATAACTTTATTCGCTCTCATCCGATTTCAATGAAACAAAGCCTATAAGTTGCGCCAGGCTGTGCTTAATCTACCTGTGAAAACCGCAAGAAAATCCGTTCAGTAGTTTCGGAGATTAGCGATTACAGACAGACAGAAAGACAGAAAGACAGAAAGACAGACAGACAGACAGACAGAAAGACAGAAAGACAAAAAAATTTAAAAATGCTTTTTTGTGTTCTGTTACTCTTTTTTTATCGTCCACACTCATTTTTTTATAAATTTATTCAAAGTACAGACACACGGTTTCTACAGATTTATTATAAGTATAGACTAAAAAATTTGGCTACAAACTAAATATCAAATCCGTACAAAACTTAATTAAAGTAAAAAATCGAAAATCGTTATTTTGTAGTTTAACTTACATGGCGGATGCAAAATTAAGTTTGTCGGTAATAGTAATTGTTTTTGTGATGTAACTACAAATTTACGGTTTCGGGATTTTTTCCTTTACATGTGCTATAAGACCTTGCTTCTATCCAAATTTCAGGAAGTACTTGGGAAGTACCCCAAGTACTCCATAGGTCCTTGCCAAAATACTAAAAAATGAGGCAAAAATGGCCATATCGTTTGACTGCGTTGACTTAGAAGTCTGATTTTTTCACAGCTCCAAGGGATTGCAGACCTAAGTATTTGATATTAATTTCAACTGGATACCTGCACGCGTTCCTGAGAAAAAGAGTCTTGACAGACAGACGGACAACGAAGTGATCTTATAAAGGTTGCTTTTATTTTTTGAGGTACGGAATCCTAAAAAATGTAAAAACACAAAATATTAACAAAATAATATTCCCTACATTTTTGTCTCGCGTCTGCTTGGCCGCAGCACACATCCAAAAGATAATATTGCATAATACACGTAAAGAGTGGACCGTGTCTGGATGGTAGAGCCATTTCATTTTAATCAAACGTCATAATATCTCAAGGGTTGCCATTTTACCTGCGAGCCGGACGTAAATCAGTAAAATATTTCAAATCGCCCGAAAGTCTACCGTCCCTTGCAATGGCACAAAAGGGCCGCCGGCTGGCTGCGGTTGGTATGATGAGAGGAATATGAGAGGCATTTCGCAAATGTAATGTTTATACCCGCAATAGGATCTCCAACGATGCCTATTTAGGTCTATGGCCTCATTGTACCTTCAGGATTGAGCTATATACCTCCATGCTTGATATTTAAAAGAAATATTATTTTTGCAATATTAAAAGAAAGATAGAACGTCATGGCGAGAGGCCCGAGTTCAATCCCCGGCCGTGGCAATGTTTCTCGAACGCTAAAATTAATAGAATAATGATCTCTTTTGTATAACAATTTTTTGGTCAAATTCATATTGAAAGTAGAATGTCTAGACGGTTTGTTCCACGTAGACAGAAAATAATTGGGTTTGGAAAGAAAAAAAAAAATTGTTCAACTTATTTTTTTTGAAGTTTTTTTAAAAAACAAGAAATCATACTTACAATTTTTTTTATACAAACAAGCCCCACACAAGCCTGATGTTTCCATAATTAAATCTATGATATGATTTTATACACCTGATGGTAGTTTTAGTAAATAAATGTCTATCGACTTAGGGTCGGGGCAGACCAAGCGGAAAATTGCCCGCGCACTTTTTGACGTCATTGTCAAAAGAACCATATCACTATATTTTTTATTATTTTTATTTATTTATTGCTACGGGGGCAACAAGCAGGCGGGCCTCCTGATGTTAAGAGGTCACCGCCGCCCACAGACACCTGCAACACCCGGGGGGTGCTGGTGCGTTGCCGGCCGCGGTTGAAGATATAGCCTAAAGAACAAACACAATCGTATGAATGAGCGCGAGGCGACGCCGACGTGCAGATGTCATTATACGATTTTGTTCTTTAGGCTATAGTGATATGGTTCATTTGACAATGAAGTCAAATGAAAGAATTTTCCGCTTGGTTTACGCAGTCCCTAACCTACTGGTTAAGACTCAAATTTACCATCTTCTAGTACTTTTTTGTAGTAAATAAATTGCTATCGACTATTAGGACTCCATCTACCAGATCTATCTAGAAGATTCTATAGGTAGTGCTTAGCTATTAACTAGGTATGTACTGGAAAGGGTTGGCTGCCAATGACATAAAATGAAGGGGCTGCTATCTGCCTCTGTCCTTAGAGCAACATTGGAGGGGAGACGGCATGCTCAGGCGTTCTCCTCTACCAAAGGTCATGTACCGTATCGATGTCTATCAAACGTTATTTTTATTACGTGTATATACGAAATGTTATTTTTTAAAAAAAAGACAAAATATTTGGTTGCATATGAGTACAGTCAGAGTCAAAAGTACCTTGTCACTCTAATGTAAAGAGCGAATGTGTCAATTTGACAATTGACCCTATGTGCGTGGATTCCGGAAAAAACTCCGAATGTTTTGCATCAAAAAAAAAACGCTACAGCGTCCGCTGTATGAGTCACGCCGGTGACCTGGGTTTTGACAAACGTTTGCCAAACATGTGGATGCAGCATAACGTTTTTGATTAGGTTTGGATTTGGTAATATCGTTCAGAATTAGCGCGATTGGCCCCCAGTGCTGCTCTAAGGTTCGAGCTAATAGAAGAATTGTGTTTGCGGCGGACACTGCCACAGACAGTTTGACGAGCCACTGCTGTGGTTTGAAACTTGGTATCAGACAGAAGGAAACTATAAAAATTTATTATTTACTTACACTTTTTTTACATATTATTCTTAACATAAGAAAAAACTATATAGTTCCATATTAATAATAATGGTAAGCACTATTAATCTTATGTAAATGTTTATTTGTAATTTTTTGTAAAGAAGAACTGCATTTTTTAAAATTTATGGTATTATTTAGAAACACTGTTTACTGTGTTACTGTTATTTTATTATGTACCATTGTAGGTAGAGTTTTTTTTATTAGTGAAAATTTTAAGTTTATAGACTTGAAATGCGTTGATTGATTTAACAGTTAAGCTACGTAACCTTTAGTATTATATTTATAAAGTAGTATAGGTACAGACAAGTTCAATAGTGCAGTCATAGTTTGCGAAATAAATCGTTTCGTCGTATACTGACAACACACATAGTTTATTTCTTGCAAGCCAAATGCGCACTCTAAGTTAGGACTGCACTTTAGAACTCGACTGTACCTTATAATAAAACTTATTTAAAAACAAAGTCATATTTGAATCAACACTTTGATCCAAAGTAAAGACAAAAGGGTTTACAGGAACACGCTCCTTAGGTATATGCAAAACTTTTTGTATGTTCGTCTTAACAAAAACTTTCGAGTTCAGAACCCACGTAATCCTTTTAATTAACAAACCTTTTAAGAGCAAGAAGAGAGTCGTAATAAGCAAATGGGGCCGTGTTTCAATTCCGGCGGGTATACGAGTGTTTTGGTGCAGAAAAACTCGCTACTTAAATGAAGTCATTTTCTTCAGTTCAATCAATTATCATAGTCACCAAAATGAAATTATCCACCCAAACCATCCAAACATGGAGACGTTTATCCGAGATGTACGAGATATAGGGAGAAGTTGTATCTGCCATTTAGCCGCATTGATTTATATAAGCGTAATTCATATTGCATGGCAATACGAGTCTACAATTCTCTCCCATCTAATCTAAAAAATTGTAAATCTAATCTTAGTTTTAAAAGTAAAATTACGGAATGGCTACTAGACAAATGCTATTACTGTCTAAAATAATATTTTGATGACAACATTTGAAGTTTTAAAAAATTTGCATGCCGCTTCGGCGGAACATAATGATACTGTACAATTTTACCCTAAGACCTAATGCTCCATACTATGTTCTATAGCAAATAAAGCACTTTGACTTTTTTGACTTTGACCCTTTCCGAATCGAAAAAAAAGTTTTGTAGGTAGGCGAAACTTAATAATATCCGAAATAACTAATTTCTACCTTGAAGAACCAGGTAATTTAGAAACCGTCAAATTGTCACCTCAAACTGTCAAATTTTAAATAGGAATATGTCTTGACAACCGAGCTCTTTGATAAAACTCCTCACAGTCAACTTGCTACTCTGTTGCTACTAAACTTTTAATGAAACAGAATTTGTTACAGATAATTTAATATAAAACAATACCATGCCTCATGTTTAGCAATTTCATTGCGGATCCCTAAAAAGTCAGCAAAGCGTACTTCGTAAATAATGTGCGGATTCCGTCGATTTATTTTAGTTTTCTGGAAGTTTAAATTTTCCCGTGTCGGTCAATTTTCCATGACTGTTCTAAACTGAATGTAAAAAATTTCCTCGTTATTTTTATTAATGAAGGAAATGTAAATAATACGATTACCTACACAATCTTTTTTGCAGATATCTTTATTTTTTAAATCGATCAATAAAACATTTCTTTGGTTTAAAACAAGCCACATCAAGTTTTTCTTCATACATGTTTCTCTGCAATAATTAACTACATGGTTTATTACTAAATATTTTATTCTCAAAAACTAAATCATAAGATTTTTTGTCCGAGTATTTTATATGTTCATCAAAACGCGTAAAATACTTAATTAAATTTATATTTTATTATATTCTTGTTTAATTAAGTTCGACACGTTCTTATTTCCATACTTGTGTGGTGCGGTTGTGCGGTGTCCTTTCAGGTCAATCGCTTCAGTAGTTTTTGAGATATTCGCCGGACCGAGAGAAGGACAAACAAACACATAGCCAGACGGACCAAAAAGGTTCGCTTAAATTTGACGGACCCCTAAAAACAGTGGTTGCATTACACTCGAATATTCACGATACTTGTTTAAGAAGGTTTTGACCTACATCCTATATTCTGTAAGAGAGTGATGTTGGATTATCGATGTTTTTATCGATGGTAATTGAAGTCTTTGAAATAATATAATCACAGATATAATACGCGAACTGCTCACCACCTTACTATAAATAAAACGAGAACGAATTATGTATAGAAAAAAAAACTATAACATCTGAAGGAGCTAAACTACATAACAGCCTCAAAAAAACTAGACATTAAGGATGTGACTTCATTCGCCATTTTAAATCTAAACTACCTACCTACTTCACTTAGAAGTAAAAAAAAAGATTTTAACTTTTTAAATAAAAGCTCGTGTAGGTCGTATATAGGTAGGTAGTACCCAATAAGATCTTCCCTGACTCCAGAAAATCTCTGAGCAATTGTGAAATTCATCATAATATTATCTATTACATTAATATAAAACAGAAGAAAGTGCTAATATTTGTAGTAATATAAATTTATAAATTGTAAAAGTTATTTATAATAAGAAAATGTACGGTTTTCGATGTCTTATTAGTCGATAAACGTGAAATCCCTTTGACGCTTGATTTTATAACATAAAATTATCGATAGATCGAGCACCGACAGCCGTACAGCACTAGTATAGAGTCGATTGGAGAGACGCACGAGATGCATTGTGGCGCATTTGTTTGTGACGAAGCAGAGCCATTGTGTGTTTCAATACAATGATACTGCCATTGTTGAGGTTTTAATGCGCCTCCTGAAGCACGGTTATTAATTTTTCCATCTACTTTTATTGCATATATGCACGGTATAAAGTACTTATTTATGATTTTCCGGGTGCTAGGCGAGTGTAGCGTATTCTTATCACCAATATTCTTTTGGTAAATTGAAGTACATATTTACAAAAAAAATCCCTTAGCAATCAAAGTACTAGAGTACTATAAAATCTGTGATCAATATCAAAAAATATTGCATCGCATAATAATATGAGTAGGTATAACTAGGTAGACTTATTACATTTAAACACGTAAATATTTATTTTTTAAATATCCCAGTACGTAACTTGTTTTCCGACTCAGAAAACCATTTTCCGCTTCGTAGCTGGTTATAAAACTCAGTTACACAGTGGGCTCATACTACTTAAGGAGTCATATAAATACGTAACTTGATTTCCAACTGGGGAAAACATTTCCCATTTTGTAGCTGGTTACAAAACTCATACATAGTGCCTCAAAGGGTTCCTTGATATCCTAAGTGGTCCCTATACGATCATGCTGCATGACATGCAAACTACATGCATGACATGCAAACTACGTGCTGGCCGTTGCTTCACTGTACTATGTGATTGATAGCAAGCATGATAATTCACGCAAACGTAATGCATGTCATGCCGCATGATCGTTTAGGGACCGCTCTATTAATATGTCACTCTTGCCTTTTTGGCAACTTTGCCGTATGTAATGTCTCAGCGAAAAACGAGAAACGATCCATTGGAAACGTGAGCAGTGTAGATAAAGTTTACCCGCCGTGTTTCTCTGCGTCAGCCAATTCGCGATTTTCCGAGAAAATGCTGTATTTCAACACTAGATAGACACTAGATTTAGGTAAATGCAATACTATACAAAATTGTCAACTTAGGCATAAAACGTAGGAATTCACACATCAACCTCGTACATCATTCTCTAAAAGATTTTTTGGCTTCCTTGGTCCTTTTATTTATAATAAGATACACAAAACTCATTCGATCTACTCACTTAACACAAATCTTTGTAAAAAAAGAATTAATTGTTTGCTACATGATTTATCATATGAGGAAACAGAGGATCTTCTTACTGTACCCTCGTGAAATCAAACAGGCTTCGCTTCTAATTTAATAATATAAATTGTCTTTGCAGACAACGTATATATACATAACACACACACGCTCACACACACACTCTCACACATACACCCTCGCACACATACACAAACTCACACACATACTTAATAGTTTAGATTTTTGGTTTAACTTTTTTTATTCGTACTCATCTGTACTTAATTGTTTTTGGGCCTATTTTTGGTTCCAAAGGGAGGAGCTCTGTAGCTGATTAACAGGCTCGCGCCTAGTTCAGAAATAGATGCTCAATCACTTGGCGATATTTATAAGTAGGTATAAGAATTCATGAATCATACCTAATTTTATTGTTATACTTCTGGAATAAATTAATAAATAAATTAAATAAAATTAAATGTTAAGCATGTAACAATGACGGTGGCATGTTCTAAAAATAACAAACCCTCCAAAAAAAAGAAAAAGAAAAAAAAAACTAGATATCTCAACCTATACTGTTCTTAGTACATTTTAGACTTTCGCGCTTTGTATTCATAATTATATAATTATTTACGGGTCTTACACACGAAATAGTTTTATTTAGTCAGCTCGTGACCACGGCCAGTGTAACCTGGTCGAAACGTCGGGCAAGGTAAATAAAACTATTTCGTGTGTAAGACCCGTAAATAATTATATATCGACGGGGAAGTGCTAACAACTCCTAACTTACAAAAAACAAATTTTGCGAATTTCAACTTAATTCATATACCCAGTAGACGCGTTTATCGAACTGCATTCATAAGTCGTTTTCTTAAAAAAATGTAAGTTAAGAGTTGTTAGCACTTCCCCGTCGATATACCGTTCTTTTCAGGCCGTTATGTAGCAGCCCATCAGCAACCTTAAACCCCATATATGTATGGCCGAAATTCAATATTTTTCGAGATTTAGGAATTTAAAGATTTTTACTTTTGCCAAGCTTTTCAGCGAGGCAACGGCTCCAGCATCCTGGGGACTATGCCTCAGCACGAGGGTTTGGACGGCGTCCACCTGTTGTAAATATATTAGTCATAAGCAGTATTAGTTTTTGGATTGGTTTTACTTAAATAAATATTTAGTCACCCAAATAAAATTGTAAGTGTAGTTTAATTAGGTATTGTATCTGATAAGTAGGTAAGTGATAATAAATCAGTCTTAGTCCTTTTTACCAAAGTTTTCAATTTTTTTTCTTCAGGATGAATGTCCACTATTTAAACCCAATGTACACTAATTAAACCTGCTTAGCGACACCTCTAACCGCTTTCCGTACAGGTCGTGGTGGAACCGTAACAGTAGTCGTTCGACCTTGATTGCGTACGGGGTTAGTACCCTCATCAGGTGATGCCCGGGTTTGCTCATTATCGATCTGCATTAATTCCAAGGTTGCATAGGAAATGTGGTTCAATTCGTTCTTAGATGATCGAAAAATATTTTGAGAAAAGTGTTATAATTTTTCAATTAGACATTCGCCCATCCGCATCGTAACTGAGTTACGGAGATCAGCTTTTAAACAAATCTTTTTTTTATCATTGTAAATCTTTGTAATTTTTTTTGGGTTAACAGTAGATGGGTTTCACTAACTGGGTTTCACCTCAGAATACATAATTTCACTAACTGAACGCACATGCCCAGATTCGCGTGTCCAGTGTGTCAATACGGGGTTTCACTAACTGGCACACACGTGCCCAGATCCGCGTGTCCAGTGTGTCAATACGGAGTTTCACTAACTGGACACACATGCCAAGATCCGCGTGTCCAGTGTGTCAATACGGGGTTTCACTAACTGGCACACACGTGCCCAGATCCGCGTGTCCAGACTCCAGTGTGTCAATACGGGGTTTCACTAACTGGCACACACGTGCCCAGATCTGGTTGTCTAATGTGTCAATAAGGGGTTTCATAACTTGGATACACGTGCCCAGATCCGCGTGTCTAGTGTGGCAACACGCTAATCGCTCGCGCTCGTGCCGTGCACCGCTCACGTCATATTCAAGTCGTTATCTCTCACCGGTTCCGCCGCTTCAAGGGGTAACAAAAGACCGCCGCGTCGTTTTGAATAGCACTAGTTCGTTAGCTTTACCTGACTGTGATTTCTCTTTAGTCAAAGATCCTTTTATAGGTACTGGATGTTGGCCGAGACTTAGTCTGTGTCACAGAATACCTTTATAATTCTCTGTGTGGAATTTCAACCCCTACAGTGAGCGGTTTGACATGTGACTGTGAACGAACTAAAAAGAGATCCAATAAACATAGTAGTAGCTGTATACGGTCGACCGTCGATCTCTTAATTTTGAAACTCCCTAAAAGTCTTGCCATTGACGTGCGGTCGACTGTACAAAAATACGGCCTTCAAAGAACATCGATACCCGACACGAGAACATATTATTTACTATGCTCTAAAAAACAAAATTCAACCCCTAGAGTGCAAAATGTCAAATTATTTGACAATCTCCTAAGGGTTCCTTAAGAGACTGCGGAATCCCTAAGAAATGAGGGATGCAAAAATAACCCTAGCTGTACTGCAAGTGATCACAGTACAGTGATCTTAATTTATACAAAAAGGCGGGTTTGTAAAGAAAGAAAGAAAGAAAGAAATTTTATAGCATTTTTTAAACATATTTAAAAAAAATAATTTTTTGGAGCATTTTTATGAACAAATTCAATTGTTCAGCAGTTTTTAAGACATGCCTGGTACAGACGAACGTACAAAATAGAGGTTCTGTTTTTATTGAGTCCTAAAATTATGTGTCAACTGAAGTGTAACTTTCAGCACAGAGCGACGGACCTATTTATAAGGGATACAACCCTCTTCAAATCCTGATTTATTGGCCTCCTAAACAAATATGCCGTATTGACAACGGTTCATTGGGTAAACTCGTAAAATGGAGATTTTATGGGTAAATACCACATTAGAGCGCCAAAAATAATTAGTTAGGTACATACGTGGTTTTCGGACAATCATTCGTATTTACCGCTAATACCTACCTTACGTTTGTATAGAATTCACGGGTAAAATCTGCATATGTACAGACGACCGCACGTCTGAAAAATGTCCAACCGGAAAAATGTCCAGTCTGAAAAGTGTCCAATCTGAAAAATAAATAAACAGCGGTTTTTAAGGTTCTGTAGTGTAAAATGTTCCAGATTAGACATTTTTCAAGTTGGACATTTTTCAGATTGGACGTTTTTCAGATTGGACGTTTTTCAGATTGGACATTTTCAGATTGGACGTTTTTCAGGGTCCTCCGCCAGAGATTCATCGGCGTGTGATCTGATGATGGCCATCCACAGCATGAATTAGAGAGTGAAATGTGAATTAACCAGAGTCGTTCCTAGAAAAACAGCAAGAAGTCATCGAAATGTATGGAAAACCGAAAACAAGTACCTACTACACACTGTCTTTGGTCGAAAGTACTCATCTGGTAATATCTACTGATTTGTCTCAATGCTCTTGTTTCAGCGTTACCTTGTGAGTCTGCATTGTTAGTTTTTCATGAATGTTAAATTTTTTTCATTTAGGCGGACAATGTTCCGTTCACAAAATGTCCCTTCATCATTTCGCAAAAGGTCCCTATCGCAAAATGACCCTTTTGCTAAAGGTCCCTATCGTAAAATGACCCTTTTGCAAAAGTACCCTATCGCAAAATGATCCTTTCGCAAAAGGCAAGACCCTTTCAGCAAGCGATTTCGTCACCGTATTTTACCGGTGTGGTCGATCCTTAATTGAGTCAGGGACGTTTTGAAAAAGGGACACTTTGAGAAAGGGACAATTTTTGTCGGAGGGACGTTTTGCGAACGGGACATTGTTCACCTAAATGATTTTTTTTAGTCAGTAACCTAAAACTAAAGAGAGGACATTCCTTTCAAAAAGTTGAGTTGAACATTTTCTCCGGTAGATAGTTGTATCTACTTCTGTATTTAAGCCACAAAACTTTTTTATTGGACTTGTCCCATCTCTATAGCAATAGTGTTGTATCGTCCTATTCCAATACAGCATCCGGATAGGACTATTTTGCGGTTCATTTTCAGCTCCAGTAATTTTATGACCCTTCCTATTTTTGTGGCAAAATTGATAAACCTTTGATACCTATATTAAAAAGAAATTGCTTTGGATCGTTTGATACCTTTGTTAACCTGTTCAACTAGAAATAAAATACGGTTTCTATAAAGTCCAGTTGAAAGATTTCAATGTCATTTTTTTCTGGGTGAATGATGCGTATTGAATGAATTTCAGCTTTTACGCGATATTTTAGCCAAATTGTGAACCGATTTGAACGCTTTTAGGGTTCCGTACCTCTGAAAGGAAAAAGGAACCCTTATAGGATCACTTCGTTGTCCGTCTGTCTGTCCGCTGTTTGTCTGTCAGTATGCCAACTCTTTTTCTCAGAAACGCGTAAAGGTATCACGTTGAAATTAATAACAATTACTCAGGTCTGCAATCTCTTAGAGCTGTGAAAAAAATCAAACTTCTAAGTCAACGCAGTAAAAAGATATGGCCATTAATGCCGCAATGGTTTTCATTACCAAAGGAATCAAATTCCTTTGGTAATGAAAACCTATGAGGTACTTCCGGTTGACCTAGAATCTTGAAATTTGGCAAAAAGCAATGTCTTATAGCACAAGTAATGTAAAAAAAACAGTAAATTTGTAGTTACATCACAAAAAAAAAAAAATTTCTATTACCAACAAGCTTAATTTTGCGTATAACTAAATCATTCATGTAATACCCGTAACCAAAAGACTTTCGAAATTTAAAAAAAATAAATTTGTACAGAACCCTCAGAGCGCGAATCCTACTCGCACTTGTTCGGTTTTTATTTATTGATTAGGCTATATTCCATGGGTGGTCCCATTTTAATTTGAAAACAATATTCCACCTTTAAGGGTGTATAATTAAAAAAACTTGGGAGTCAACAAGTCGTCGACATACATACATGAATGATTTTACTAAGTCGGTTAAATTTTTTATAAAAGGTCAGATTTTATGTATTATTTTGGAAAATTCAGGCAGTTTATTTGCCTAAAATTTCCTATCTAGGGGATAAGTCGAAAAACAATATCGAACTTAATGTAATGGCGGTATCCAGTTTTCCGATTGGATTTTCCTATGACTGATATTATTTTCTACACGGATGAATTTTTATTCCACATGGAATTTATGCGTACCTACCCAAATAAATTCGCATTCGGTCTCACGCAAGTTTGCACTAAGTCGATATTTATCTGAGATTAAATACACCAAACATTTTGTTATCTTGTAGCAAACTGGTAAGGAGATAATGAATTCTATAATTAATAATCATAATTATTCTATAATGGTACTTACCTATTCAGTGAAATGTATAAATAATCAGAGTCAATGTCAAAAGTAAATCAAACAATACTAAAAATAAAATAAAAATGTCAATAAAAAAAAATAAAAAAATAGAAGAACCAACAGAGGATTAAATTACAAATAATCATAAAAGTTATTTACCTATATTAGATAAAAAAAATTAATTCATTCATTTAATACATTTAAGATTTTTAACAGAAAATTTGCCTAAGATTGCGGGAATCGGTACCTATCATAGTGAAAAGGCAGACAGACAAATAGACGGATGGAGTTTCACCAGGGTCACATTTTACCATTTTGGTGCGGAAATTGTAATAGGTACTTTTGTCACAATACTGTTGACCGCACGCATGTCAGTGAAAACAAGGTGAAAACAAAACCAGTCTAAACTAGTCTCTCATAGTATTGAAAGTCCGTTATAGCCTAGGCCAGCTCAAGGGCAGTGTTTCCACTAACGTGCGGCCGACTGTACAACCCATTCCAACCCCTGGCTACGATGTAGTTTGAAAGTAGTAAAAAAACAAGCTTCCGACCTACTCTACTTCAGCTCTATCTATGTGTAAGTATACCGATAATGCGAAGGTAGCGCATTCGGGTCGCCCTTCGCTTATCAGCGGAAAGGTCAAGAACAAATACAGAGGCAAGGACTTTGCAGGGCTGTTATTGCCAATTTACTAGCTTTCCCAGTCATTTGGGGCTCTCAGAAACGTCGAGCCCGTAAGAAAATGGATGCTTACTTCATGACTAAATTAGAACGAATGAATGGACGTGCATGACAAAACTAAAACTCAATTACCAAAAAGACAAAAAACATTTTTTTCCTTTGTCGTGGTATATTTTAGATAGAAAAATTAACACCGCCGTGGTCGTCCGTTCTCAGCATACCTACCTATTGTTAGTTTTACAAAGGAATAGAATCATACGGCCACTATTTTGTATAAAAACGGTAGCCTTAAGACACTTGCGACACCACCATTAATGATACCTCGATTTTCGAAATCGATCCAGTAGTTTAGGCTCTAAGAGGGAACAAGACCACATACATACAAACATAGGGTAAAAATCGGTAATACGCCCACTTGACAAAACGCCCCACTCACCTAGCACGCACATTAACAAAGCTACGCAGCGCACGAATAGAAACGCAAGTAGCCATACAACGTAGTAGACAACTTGTCGGGCGACTGATGGCTTGCGTTTTTATTCGTGTGCTGCGTAGCTTTGTTAGTGTGCGTGCTAGGTGAGTGGGGCGTTTTGTGAAGTGGGGCGTATTACCGAGTTTTACCCTAGACATAGTCTGCTAAAAATCATAACCCTCGCCTCTTCACTTCACCATAGTCGGTTAAAAAGGTAGGCAAAACATAGGATTCGGTTACAGCTGCCAAGCCAGTATGCTGCAAAACACATACATTATGTAGGTGGACGGATAATTAGAAACACCTTTTTCTTCATGACGATGCTGCTTCCAAACGGCTCATCTAATCAGCTGGATATCTATAGCGATCTCATAGTCCTCCATCTACTCTCTCGACGACCGTCATCAGATCATGCCCCGATCAATCCTTCACGGAGAACCATGGCTTCAAAGTGACCTCGATTGTATGAAAATCTTGCCCAGTATATAATTATCCGTCCACCTTTGTATAAATAGATGACTTTTTGCCAAGCATTGTCTTTCTGAAACTTACTACAAAACACACGCGTAAAGCCTTTGGATTATCTAGCGAAGCTCCAGGTAAATGGTAGTATTGGCAGTGTTTAATAGAGTTGCACCTGATCAACAGTGCCACCCCTAAACGAACACTAACCTTTTTAAAATGTCAGTTAGGCCAGGGCCGCGAAAATCAGCAATTTTACTGACGCGGTACCTCTCTTATATGCATGGTAGAGATAGCCCTTTTATTTATTATGTATTCAATAAAAATAACCAATTCTGAGTAAGTCATCATCATCATATCAGCCTGTAGACGTCCACTGCTGGACAAAGGCCTCCCCCAAGGATCTCCACGACGACCGGTCCTGCGCTAACCTCATCCATCTGGGTCCCGCGACCTTCACCAGATCGTCGGTCCACCTTGTGGGAGGCCTGCCTACGCTGCGTCTTCCGATACGTGGTCGCCACTCGAGAACCTTTCAGCCCCAACGGCCGTCAGTTCTACGAGCGATGTGCCCAGCCCACTGCCACTTCAGCTTCGCAATTCTTTGAGCTATGTCGGTGACCTTGGTTCTCCTGCGGATCTCCTCATTTCTGATTCGATCTCGCAGGGAAACTCCGAGCATAGCTCTCTCCATTGCCCTCTGGGTGACCTTGAGCCTTCTTATGAGGCGCATAGTGAGGGACCACGTCTCGGTACCATATGTCATCACTGGCAACACACACTAGTCGAAGACTTTCGTCTTGAGACACTGCGGTATTTGGGACGAGAAGATGTTGCGTAGCTTCCCGAACGCTGCCCAGCCGAGTTGGATTCGACGATTGACCTCTTTCTCGAAGTTGGACCTACCTAACTGGACCGTTTGTCCCAGGTATATATAATCGTATCTGAGTAAGTATTTTCATTTAAATTTAGCCTTTTCAGCTCAGCTTACTTAAAATACATATTTAGTTTGGCTTTTTATGGTCCTATTAGATTTTCTACAAAATCGCATTTTATTAGATAACTTGGTACATCTATATGAATAACGCACAGAACAGACCAAAATTTTTCTCAACGATTTTCTGGGACCAACGTCATGAAGTTGCATGACTTTGGTTTCGCGCCTTTTGAGCATTAACATAGTGTCGAGTAAACTTAAGTACATTTACTGACTGCTCTCAAACGGTGAAGGAAAACATCGTGAGGAAACCTGCATACGCTGAAGAAGAAATTATTAGGCGCATGTGAAGTCCACCAACCCGCACTGGACTAGCGTGGTGGACTACAGCCCGAACGCCCTCGTTGAGAGGGTAGGCCTGAGCCCCAGCAGTGGGGACATTAATAGGCTGTTGATGATGATGATGATGATGATAGTGTCGAGACTCGAGAAATAACCGTATAAAAGGGGAGGATCGAAATATGATTAAAATGCACTCACGGGAGCATAACCTCGCTACGAGCTTACTACCCTGTCTTAGGCAAACAAATTGAGTTAGAGAAATTTGCTCCCGACTAACACCAGCGAACGACAGCTAGGAATCTAAAGTAAGACACCTAGCTCTTGAATCCACTTGCATTTTATTTGAAAATAGCTGTTTCCTTAGGCTTCGCCGCGGAAAGCAGCTTTTCTCGAGGTATCTATAGCCTATGTGTTATTCTCATGTTTAAACTATATTAAAATAAAGTTTCATCAAAATCTGTTCCGTAGTTTTTGCGTTATAGAGTAACAAACATCCATCCAAACTCAGAAACATATTTATTAACTTCAACCTTTATAATATAAGTAGAGTAGTAGTATTTTATAGTAGAGTAGTAGTAGTAGTATTTTGCATTAAAGAAGAACATCGCCTAGGTACCACAAAATAACCACAAATCTCCATACACACGTCGCTTCTTTTCAAATATGATTCCGTCGCCTTTTTGCTTAAGTTTCCGCCATTCGTTTGCCGTAAAACGTTATGAACTCGAAAGAAATGGGGAAAACTTTCTAAGTTATAACTTTATGTGGAGATTTGTAAGCAAAGGGAAGAGAAGTGGCCTGGAGATGGCGATAGAGATGTTCTCAAAATCAAATAAGGCAAATGTCAGTCAGTTTGTAATCTACAAGAAGTTTCAAACCTCTTTGGTTGCGCGCGCGCTCCCTTTGGAGATCTTGCATATTTAGTATGGGAAACGAAGAAAAATTTGGTGTCAAAATCCGGGGGGGTGCGGACAAAGGAAGCGGAATAGCGGGAGGAGATTGCTAATACAAATTTATATGGAGTTTGAAAATGAGAATGTTTGAGTGAGTATCAATTTTGATATACATTTGGCACGATTTTGGCACCCCTAAAATGCTTTTGTTACTCATCCTTATGGGAGTAGCTTTTTTTTAAAATTCATGGTAATCTACCATCTTTCGTAAAATACCACCTGAAGGGTTTTCTTAGAGTGTGTAATGTGTATCTTGACCTTAAAGAGATGAAAAACACTGCTTGTATACGCCTATTTAGGTACAGTCAGCGTCAAAAGTGGCTGATCAAAATCTAATTTTCAAAAGTACTAACTCTTTTTAATTTCACAATAACCTGATATCCTAATTACTTATTCATAATTATTACTTCCTGGAATATAACGTAGATAAAAATAATCAGTAACAGCCACTTCAATGATAATGTCGGAAACAAAATAGATGTTTACCTAGAAAATATACCTACCTCGATATTTCAAAAAGAATTATCGACGAAAGAAATTTTATTCTTATTTCAAATACCTACCTTTGAAACATTCTATAGAACCACAGTATTGTAATACTTTTGACAATTTCAAATACAACTTTACGTTTTATAGTAAAAAAGAAATGAAGTTTTAATTTATCATACACTTTTGCGAAGTTATAGATCGAACTTTTTGATGTGTTTGGCAATGCGATTCTTTTGGAATATTCAGGTACCAAGCTGCTTTTTATGTTGACTGTACTGTATTTGCTACGAAGTCAAAAAGTAAAGTAACAGAGAAATCGGTTTTGGCGTTTTCGAGAAAGTCATAGACGTCGAATTCGGACGAACCGACCGTCCCATTTTGAATTTCGTATAAACAAAGCTCTGAAACGTGCCGTAAAATGACTCAGGCGATATTATACCGCTATAGCTATACTAGATTTATCTAGTATAGTCTGAAACGGGCTGTAGTCGGGAAAATATCATATTTTCATACGTTTTTCTCTGTGAAGTTGCGCTGCCAGATGTCAATAACGGTTTTTGCCATTCGTTTATTGTTGGGCCGGAGCCGTTTGTTTTTATAGTGACTGTTTTGTTTCACAAACATTACATTGTAAGTACGTGTACTTACCAGTCGAGTACAAGTAAAAGAGACGTATTTACTTCAATGTTCCAAATTAATATATCCTTTCGAATGCCAATTATGGCGCCTAGTGTGGTTAGTTAATTATAACTATAATTATAATTAACCACATCATGTTACAATCATGGTATTAATCGACCCTGATAGACAGTAAGACATATAGGTAGTACAAAATTTAACTCTTTTATATAATTTTATACTTATTACGAATTCTTCTATTCAGCAACAGCGTAATAATATTATGGGCTTGGGGAAAGAAAACCTAATTGAAGACTTTTTTTCTCGAAAACTGTACATGTAAAATGTTTAAATAAATGTTATGTTATGTATGATCATGGATATTTTTATGTACTTACACCATGACATAAAATCACCGGTTTTTATTCCTATATATTTCGCGTGCGGCGTTCTTTATTAAGTAGGTATATATCTTATCTTCTTAGGGGGGCAGGAATACCTGGCGACACTTCGACCCTATGGGATCTGTTGTGCCAAACCCCTGTCCGCCAAACGGTGCCCCAATACGTTTTTGGTGGACTTCACATACGCCTTAGAATAGTAAATACCAGTCTTTTGGCGTATGCAGGTTTCCTCACGATGTTTTCCTTCACCGAAAAACCTGTGGTATTATAATAAACCGTACTTAAATTTCGAAAAACTCATTGGTACGGGCCAGGATCGAACCCACGACCTCATGAACGTGAGGCGAGTGCACAACCAACTAGGCTACCACGGCTCTTAAGTAGGTATATAAAAATATGTTATGTAATTTTGTTATAGTAAACATAAAAAAAGAAAGACAGAAAAATGAAGGTAAATTTCTGTTGTGTCTTATGACAATCAATCTCTTTTCCTGACAATATTACTTGACTTTAGAAAGGGACTTGGATCTAATTCAATCTACTACTTAAGTAACTTCCAAAAACTTAGAAAATCTTATCTTTGAACAAAGTTTCTGAAAGAGGTTGAAACAGAAAGAATTTACGGAGAGAATCGACTTTAATCATTTGTGTAGATACAGTTGTTTTATTGCTGTGAAGCTAAAGTCATTAACAACTCTAACTTCCATAAGTATGCCGTAAGGGCTTCCGAGTCGACGGAACTTCCTGCCAAAGGGAAAATGCTTCAAACACTATAGTCACAGGAAAAGGGCCAAACAACCTTGAGTTATTGATCTAAGGCCGATAGAGGTTTTAACGAAATGACGGTATTTTATGCCAGATGGACCGACAACCTTAAGAAGGTGGACGGGTGCTGCTGAATGGAGAGGGCGATGGATGGACCTTGTGTGGCGCGAATTTAGCGAAGACCAGCCCTGCTATTCTGTAAGCGTATTTGTGCAACTCGATCCTGAATCCGCAGTGAGATCGGTCTCTAACTCAATGATTCACAGTTCAATACTCACTTTACTTCGCAAGTGAAGTGTTTATTGTGTAGCTTGTATTTGTTTACACAATGCGACATCAAGATCTTTAGTGATCGGATGCGAAGTGAAGTGAGTGACTTGCGATGTGATGGTCGAGTTTTAATTCGTACTTTACAGAATCACACAGCTGTATTTAAAAAAAAAGAAAAAAATTATGGAAAAGATACCGAGAAGAAACTGAAAAAGATACCGAATCCTACTTCTTACTAATATTATAAACGCGAAAGTTTGTTAGGATGTTTGTTACTCTTTCACACTGAAACGGCTGAACGGATTTTGATGAAACTTATTAGGTGATAGCTTTTATCCTGGAATAATATATTACAGGCTAATTTTTACAGCGGTAAAATGTTCCCGTGGGGAAAAAAAAATCCACGCGGGCAAAGCCGCGGGCTACGGCCAGTATTATAAACGCGAAACTTTGTAAGGATGTTTGGACGTTTGTGAGTTTTTTTGTTACTCTTTCAAGCAAAGCTACGGAGCAGATTTTGATGAAGTTTTACAGTAATAAGCATCAGATTAACACATAGGCTATAGAAATATACATCGGGAAAAACGTTTCCTGCGGGAAAAAGCTTTTGTGCACGGGCGAAGCCGCGGCAAACAGCTAGTTATTTAAATAATTATTTAGAGGTCTTATGAATCAACAGCCTATTAATATGTCCCCACTGCTGGGGCTCAGGCCTCCCCTCTCAACGAGGGCGTTCGGGCTATAGTCCACCACGCTAGCCCAGTGCGGGTTGGTGGATGCGCCTAATATAAGAATTTCTTCGTCGGCGTATGCACGATGTTTTCCTTCACCGTTCGAGAGCAGTCGTAAATGTACTTAAGTTTCGAGAAAACCCATTGATACATGACCCAGCCGGGGATCGAACTCCGCACCTTTCTTCTGAATACAAAGCGCGAAAGTCTAAAATGTTGCCAGTTATTTAATAGAATTAAACCATTTTTGGTTTGTCTCAACACCCTTGTCTTTTCTTTGACTACTATATGTCGCTCAAATCTAGTAGCAATAGGTAGTATCTAAGTCTACGATCCGGCTACTTTAGATATGCCGTGACGAGGGAGATAGACAGAGATTGATTTTGGCAACGCACGCATTGATTAGGGCAAAAGACCCGATACTTGTAAATGTTCGGTCGGTAAGCAGGCAATGATTAATGACGGTAATGAAGCGAAACCCGCTCAAAGGCTCGTTGCTAAAGGCCAGAGTTGCCCGGGACATGTACTGTAAAGATGACAGGTGACAGGCGACAATTTTACAATTTTCTGTCCTATAAAAAAACAGGTGACAAAATTGCATAGAGTTAAGATTTCTTTGGTGCGTGCTCGCGGCCTCTTAAAGAGGCGTAAAAGAAGCATTCTGTGGGGGCACAAAACTCATGGGTGTCAAAATCGTGTCAGATGTATGACAATACTGTGACTCACTCACACATTCTCATTTTCAAACTCCAAATAAATTTGTATTAGCAACCTCCTCCCGCTACTCCGCTTCCTTTGTCCGCACCCCCCCTGTAAGTGGCACCTTTGGATCCCATACTAAATATTATGCAAGATGCAGTCTCCATAGGAGAGCGCGCGCGCCACCAAATAGATTCGAACCTTCCTGCAAAATTGTAATGGTGCGGAAAACTGACACATTTTTCGAAATGTCATAACAATCCTATTAGTCCTACTAATAATAAAAGCGAGAGTTTGTAAGGATGTTTGTAAGAATTAATGTTTGCATGTTTGTTACTCTTTCACGCTGTAACGACTAACGAACTTGGATTTAACTAATATGAGTATACGATCTACAAACTAAAGGTGGTTTTAGAAATTTTTCGCATTTTGTTTTGGTCAACCTTTTTAAATTATCCTAATAATATTTTTATTTCGTTAAATTTTGTACAATAATAAAAAAAGATAATTAAATCCTATCCTACCTCCTACTAATATTATAAAGGTGAATGTTTGTAAGGATGTGCGGATGTGAAACTTGGTACAGTGATGCCTTAAATGCTGGAATAACACTTTTTAACGCGGACGAAGTCGCGGGGCGGCCGCTAAGTAATAAAACGCGTACATAGAGGGCGCTGTTTCACAATGTATACGGGAAGAACTTTTCTACGCGGGCGAAGCCGCGGGAAAAAGCTAGTTATAATTATATAATTATTTACGGGTCTTACAGACGAATAAGTTTTATTTACCTTGCCCGACGTTTCGACCAGGTTACACTGGCCGTGGTCACGAGCTGACTGGAGAGGCGAGCTGTCATGTCACCTGGTCGAAACGTCGGGCAAGGTAAATAAAACTTATTCGTGTGTAAGACCCGTAAATAATTATATAATTATGAATACAAAGCGCGAAAGTCTAAAATGTACTAAAAGCTAGTTAGTAATAAACGTATCAAACTTTGATTATCAAAGTACCTACCTATTACCTATGTATTTCATTCAGCAAAAAACAAGCTTATACTGGTCGTCTAGTGAGCGCCCAAAAATCATTCCCGGTGTTCATATCCACAGACTAATTATGTAGACAAGCACCTGCACAGAGTTTGCTTATCGATTTTTCATTAGCCACCGGCTCGGTCCCGACTGGTTCGCAAGATAAAGTGTTATTTAGGCGAAAATGGGTCATAACTCATTATTAAACATAGGGGTCCGTATAACGCGAAGGAAAATATCGTAAGGGAACAACAACTATGTAATGCAGACGGTGATCGTCAAAATGCAGATGAAATTTTTACTGGTTATAGGCCTCCCCAAGGCATTTTCATATTTGCTCAGTAGTAAGTTTAAATCAAGTGATTCAATCGTATCGATTTAGAGTACACACACTTAACTATAAATTTAGTCTATTGTGCTCGTTTTTTATCTGTAGAAATAAGAAAGAGATGGCAGGAATTTTAGAAATATCAAATTAGTTTAGTCCTGTCAGACACAAGAAAATAATCATGGTTTGTATTGCAACTTAGAACATGGCGATTAAAAATCCCTCTGTCGGTCAGGACCTCAGAACAAGGATCCATAGAACCCCATTCAGCGTATAGCATGAAATAGCAATAGTATTATACCCAATAATTTGAGAAGACGCTTCTTACATGGCGGGGTCAAGCTGAACAAACACTATTTAATTTAGTCGGGTTGTGGTTTGTTGGTATGCAGTTTGTACATACCAACAAAAAATTCAGATACGTAGAAAGAGATAGAAGATTTTATACCTGTCTTGCTTACTCTTACCACTTTTGTAATAAGTGTGTCCCTCTCTGATTATTATTGTTATTTTCTCTCTATAGTTTCTCCCTTTACGGTCAGGACTAAACTATTTTGACAGTTCTAAAATACATGCCATCTCTTTCTTATATCTACAGATAAAAATAGAGCACAATAGACTAAATTTAGTTAAGACGTGTGCACCTCGAATCGACGCCAATAAATAAATTATTTAAAAAGAAATATTCATTTTTTTGAAAGAAATTGAATTAAATTGTAAAAGGTCCATTGGATCGTCTACCTACGTCCTACAGTGGACTGATACAGTTTGAAGATAATGATTTCCCTTTAATTGCAGGGTGTTGAAATCCCGGCTACAAAAGGACCGACCCTCCGAGCAGTTATGTCTAGATGAGCCATTATTAATTTAGGGTCCATCATAAGTTCCAGGACATCGTAAGTTACGGGAAACTTTGCCAATATCCGTGTTGAGCATTAAAGATTGCCCAGTTTGACGGAAGTTTGACAATGTGCGATTTTTTATCGACTTCCCGAAGCTCCGGCCACAGTTGGCGGTTATGATTGAAGTTTTCGTTGGATATCAAATTTTTTGGAGTCAGGAAAGGTACTTACCATAGAATTAGTATACTAGCTATAGAGTGCGCGCATCGCTCATTGCCCATTGTGCCAAGTGTAAGCAGGTGTTCTATGGACGCTTCAATATCGATTTTTTCTAGATCGTTTGTTTCCGTGAATCGTGTTTACAGCTTGGCACTGCACATTTCACCATGATTACTCCAAATCTAAATAAATATCGGCGAGAGCAACAATCAGCGCTACTGACGTGTTGCGACTAGTAGCGTCGCTCCGAAAATTTCGAGACTGTTCAAACCCGTGCTTACAGTTCAAACTTGCTAACGCGCGCTCTATGTATACTAACAACTCTCTGGTATTTACATGTTAAATAGAAGGGATTTTGACTAAGTGAATTAAGGCTAATTACAAAAATAACTAAATAACAGATCAATAGATTATAATTTTACATTTTAAAACTTTTTCATTTTAAGAACCAAGAAGTTCAACTTAGGTTACCTGTACATTTTTTGGTTACCTACTTATGTTTTGTTGTATATTAATACAAATAGTTTGTAGTTAATAAAGTTAACAATTATTGTTAAAGTCCTACTACTCCACTACTTCAAGGAGTTGGTATGGCTGGACTGTCGACAGGGACCGCCACCCTGATCTCTAAGACTAAGAACAAGAGAATTATTTTTAATAATTGAGAGCGTTTGTGGCGTAATGTAGAAGACGCGGCTCGTCATGTCGAAAGGTGCGAGTTCGATCCCCGGCCGGGCCATATACCAATGGGTTTTCTCGAAACTTTAAGTACCTTCATTTACTGATTATTCTCAAACGGTGAAGGAAAACATCGCGAGGAAACCTGCATACGCCGAGAATTCTTATGCGCATGTGAAGTCCACCAACTCACACTGGGCTAGCGTGGTGGACTATTATAGCCCGTATGCCAGTTGAGAGGGTAGGGCTGACCCCCAGCAGTGGGTACATAATTAATAGGCTGTTGATTTATTACCTCGAAGTCTTATTGAAATATATTACGTTTATTATATGTTTGGCTAATTCATAACAGGGAAATGAATCCATTTTAAAACTTCATCGAGCTCGTACCATATCGGTTACATCACATTTACCCTAACTTCCTGTCGTATACCTTAACTCAATTTCAGGTGGGGCTTCATTTAACTTGAGGATTGATAACCATCAGCAACTCCAAACATCGTTTGTTATGACCACAGATAGTTTGGGCCCATTACGGGCTCCGCCGTCGTTAATAGAATAATGGACGAAGCAGCCGAGCGTTGTGAGTCGAACTAATTTAGTTTGAGACGAAACGTGGAGCGGACAAAATGTGGTCTAACATTATAGTTGTATACAAACGTTATACAGACCATAATGTTCGACCACGTTGTCCATTTTGTGACAGACAATGCAGACAGTATCTGTCACAGAACTGTGGTGAGGACCAAGTGAGGACCGATCACTCCTGGACTGGCACGACTTCAAGCTGATCGATGGACCGAAAGCTGTTTCATCGTAGGGGTCCTTCAGGAAATCGAAGAAGAGACCAATTTATATAGAGACAGGAAGAGTTATAGAAATGAAATGACTAGATGAGCACAGCACAAAAACGGGGAGATCGACAGGAGAACCAAGGTCACCGTCATAAAATAATTGCGAAGCTGAAGTGACAGTAAGCGGGGCACATCGCTCGTAGAACTGACGGCCGTTGGGGCAGAAAGGTTCTCGAGTGGCGACTACGTATCGGAAGACGCAGTGTAGGCAGGCCTCCCACAAGGTGGTGCGACGATCTGGTGAAGGTCGCGGGACACGGCTGGATGTGGTTAGCGCAGGACCGGTCGTCATGGAGATCCCTGGGGGAAGTCTTTGTCCAGCAGTGAACGTCTACAGGCTGATATGATGATGATGATGATTGATTGACAAATTTTATGATATCCCAGTCCAATTTGTCTCTGCCGAATTTCCACGACCATTATCGGATTCGCACGTGTTCTTTTTGGGAGACTGTAAAAGCTGGAGGTTTTATGATATCGTCAGTTTATTATGTCATAACAATCTCCGCGCCATTTTCTGTAATGATTATTAAATTTTTATAAGTATCATAGCTCGTGACACCTAAGTACATTTTATTGAGGGGTGTTGCCGCGGGGTCTTGCAGTTATGACGTTAGGGACTAATTATAATAAGTTTGTACATACTATGTATCTCCATAAACGTGTAACTCTTTCAAAATGTCATTTTGAGTTAATTTACGTCTTGAAAAACAGTTAAATCATTGAACAAGGATCCCATAGAACAGCTGCTAAAATAACAATAATAATCAGAGGGAGACACTTATTACAAAAGTGGTAAGAGTAAGCAAGACAGGTATAAAATCTTCTATCTCTATCTACGTACGTGAATTTTTTGTTGGAGGGCAGTTGGTATGTACAACCCGACTAAAATAGATAGTGTTTATTCAGTTTGACCCCGCCATATAAGAAGCGTCTTCTCAAATTATTGGGGTAAAAGACTATTGCTATTTCATGCTATACGCTGATTACGGTTCTATGGTTCATTCTTTTTCTATGAGTTAAATAGATACGCTTTTAGCACTACCAACTATCGGGCGTTCCCCTTTTTGGGATTAACTCCTAAGTAAGAACGAATTATTGCAGCATAGCTTGCGATTGAGTCAGCAAGTAAACATATAAATTATTTCAGATGTCAACCTTGTTTGTTTACAATGTTCAATTCAATACTCTTTATTGCATACAAAAATTAAACAAAACACAATAATACACGTAGACTTAGGTGGTGCATCGTGGCGAACTTATCGCTAAGAGCGATTTCTTCCAGACAGCCTTTGTTTATTTTTTATATCACCACAAACACACAGACTGTCCATGATGCGCCTATTGCAATTTAAAATAATATATTGTAAATTAATATATTGTAAATTCGTCATTCACGGTAAGAGCTATGTTTATTGTAAACTAATTATTTTCTTAAGTTCTGTAAAAACAATTCTGTAAAAACATTTTTATAAATTTATTTTATAATTTTTTTGAAAAGCTTACTTTACATTAAGCTTTTCATCGCAATACGAACTCACTATAAAACTGGGTTTCCACATCGATTTATTATTTGCAATTTTAAGTTTATCGTATAAAAAAGATAACAATCATTCTCCATTCAGAAATTAATCGTCTATATAATTTACGAAGATCGTTCACTTTAAACTTTTAGTGGGCGAAGTTGGTATCAAATTAATTTTCCACCCACAGTGTAGTACAGTCATCCACAGGATTAAATTATGCCATCTGTCAAAATTACTCATGGAATCGCAGACAGTTGGTGTTAGGGTTTGATAAATGGTGTAACTGTTTTAATGGGAACTGTATCCTAGTTAATTAGCCATAGAAGATGTAGGTACATATAATATTATGTTCCCAGACTTCTTGTGGGCATATTATTTTAATACCTAGGAGGAACTATTAACTTAACTAAGTACCTACCTAACTAACTAGCTTAATAACTTTTTAAGTTCTGTCGTAAAAATTAGTCTCGCATGGATTGCCGAGTTGCCTAAAATACTTTTTCATTACTCATACTCTGAAAGAAGGTCTGAAGTTGCCTGAGTAGCGGGTTGAAAGTAATACATCTCAGCCCTGGGGAGAATCGCTTTCACCTGACAGCTGTCAAACTATATTAAAAAAAACTAGTACTATTTTGACATTTCTATTGGACCATGCTCCAACTGTCTAAACAGCCACTCAATTACAGCGCGATGTAAAATTCAAATAACATAAAGTTATGTATTAATTAAAGAATATATATTTTTAAATGACTTTATTATAATTATTACTGTCAATTATTTCTTTAAAATAACATAGAATTGGGCAAAATATATATCATCTTTGCAATGATGGAAATTAAAAATAATGGCAGAATAGCTGGCCGGCCACAGAAAAAAAACAAAATAGACGGGAAAGCGGCAATCCGATCTTATTTTGTTTTTTCGAGTTGTAGAGTTTTGTTTATACTTCCGTAAGTATAGCAGAGATTTGTATTAACACTCATTTTATGTTTGTGTTTTTACTTTCAGTGTATTCTTAATGAAAAGCACAGTGTTTCCCTCGGGTTCAAGACTTATTTAGAGGTCCCTCGAACTATTGGCCTCGGGACTTAAATAAGTTACTTTCACCCCTGGGGTGACAATGTACTATTGCTTACCTTTGCCCGAAGTTTCGACCAGATTACACTGGCCAACAGAGGGTAGTTGGAGAAACTACTCACAGCGTTCAACACTGAAAGGTCGCCTCACCAGCCGGCTCGTAGGAAAAGTACTCTAAATATTGAAGATATCAAGTTTTACTGAAGGAAAACATTCTTTAATTTTTTTAAATAAGTAGAACTATATTCAAAGATTTTTAAGAAACCACCTGTTCGAGCCGGGTATCGAACCGGACCAATCAGAAGCATGTGTCATAAGAATCAATATTTATAAGTAACATTTAAATTAAAGGAAGTGGGGTGATCCAGCCAGACAGATAATTATAAATTATAGATAATTAATTAGTTTGTAAATAATCGTTAAGAAAGATGGATACCTATAGTTGAAGTAATTCAATCAGAGAGTTATTAGTATACATAGAGCGCGCGTTAGCAAGTCTGAACTGTAAGCACGGGTCTGAACAGTCTCGAAATTTTCGGGGCGACGCTACTAGTCACAACACGTCAGTAGCGCCGATTGTTGCTGTCGCCGATATTTATTTAGATTTGGAGTAATCATGGTGAAATGTGCAGTGCCAAGCTGTAAATACGATTCACGGAAAAGAACGATCTAGAAAAAATCTAAATAGAAGCGTCCATAGAACACCTGCTTACACTTGGCACAATGGGCAATGAACGATGCGCGCGCTCTATAGCTAGTATACTAACTCTAAGAATTCAATTCAATTCAATTCAATACTCTTTATTGCACAAAAAATAAAACAGAACACAATAACACAGCAGATTTAGGAGGTACATCTAGGCGGTCTTATCGCTAAGAGCGATTTCTTCCAGACAGCCTAGACTAGATTTCCAAACCGATCTATTAGAGCTACAGAAAAATACTTCGACATCTCTGTATCCGTTTCTAGAATTTTCCCTTTCTGTAGACAATCGTGTAGCGAGCGACGACGTCTAAGAAAAATTCTAGAATAAACTTTACTTTTCATTAAAAATAGTTAAGCCCTTAGGTAGTCGTTATTGAATAAAGCTATATTAATCTCTTGACCCGCCGAGCGGCAAGTCCTTTGATCCTCGCTCACAAAGGTATACTCCACTTCCAAGATAACATGCAGTTAGGGCTGCCAGACTGCCAGAATAAACACCATCGATCTTTATTATTATAGCACTAGCCGATGCACCGCGACTTCACCCGCGTTATAAAGTATACTATTTATATGTTATTCAAAACTTTTTTACCCGTTCTAATCATACCAGTTTCTTAGTTTTGTCAATAAATGGCGGTAGGTGTATTTTACACCCCGCTTCATTTGGTTCTTCGCAACATAAATAAGTTACGCGTGCAAATTATCTACCAGTTTTTACCTCTTTATTATTAGTATAGATGACCTAAACGTAAAGAAATGTGACATTGAATGAGTTTTCTGTATTATGTCTTCTTCTGTAATTGAACCATTGCCTCAATTCTTTATGTCAAACTCTTATATTTGAAAGGTTTGTCAGTATTTCAAAAGTTCTCTGTACCAAATTAAACTATTTTGCCAGTTCTAAAATGTATGCCATCTCTTTCTTAAGTTTACCTATCGAGTTCGTTTATTTCGTCACATTAATTTAATGCACTTGCCAACCCTACAATAACGTATACGGGATATTCGACACGGGAATTAGTTCCAGTTATGACTATTTGGATGTCTAGTATTAGGTATGTCTTGTATAATCTTTAACTATCCTATTATACCACGGTGACATCGTGCGCGTCGCCGGCGCAACCTGGACGAGACTAGCGGGAGAGAGAGATGACTGGCGTAAAATGGAGGAGGCCTATGCCCAAAATTGGGGTACCTACCCAAATGTAATGAAATGAAATATGTAAATATAATGAATGAAATGTAATTGAATGAAATGTATGTTAATTATTATTTGTATTGCAATTATTATTATTTGTAATGATTATTTGTAATTTGTAATTTTCAATTTGGGAATAAAGGCTATCTTATCTTATCTTATCCTATTATACCTACTATCCTATATGAGTCGTTAGGTACTGTCGACCGCACTTCAGTGGAAACACTTTAACCTTGAGCTGGCCTAGCCTATTAGGTAGTTTCAATACTATGAGAAACCTGCTTATACTGGTTTTATTTCCACAAATAAAACCAGTATATCTCTGGCTCAGTAGTGCACGTCAGTGGTGACGTGCGGTCGACCGTACAACATCCACATTCCGAATTAAGTGACCAAGTCCTTACACCATATCCAATGATGGTAAAGTTGAAAAATTAGAATGTACTTTGTCATTCATCGTACGGCACTGACTGCCCTTTCCTCAGCAATTGAATTTTAAGATTTAGTTTCATCATCATCATTACATCATCATTAACAGCCTATTAATGTCCCCACTGCTGGGGCTCAGGCCTACCCTATCAACGAGGGTGTTCGAGCTATAGTCCACCACGCTAGCCCAGTGCGGGTTGGTGGACTTCACATGCGCCTAAGAATTTCTTCTTCGGCGTATGCAGGTTTCCTCACGATGTTTTCCTTCACCGTTTGAGAGCAGTCAGTAAATGTACTTAAGTTTCGAGAAAAAACCCATTGGCCATGAAAAACACATGGCCCAGCTGGGGATCGAACTCCGGACCTTTCGATATGATAGGCCGCGTCTTATCCATTTACTTACTCTGTGCCCCTACGCCACTGATGCTTCTGCAATTACCATTATCTTATCTAATGGTACCTAATATTAATATTTATTTTAAGTAAAGTATACATATTCGTAATATTTATTCGATTAGTAACCCTTCAATAAATTTTCGGTTCGCACCTCTGCACATTTCTACAGGATGTTCCAAATGTCCCAATCAGCAGTTAAATCCAGAATCAATCTATCGAATCTTCAATTTTATGCTCCACCTAAAGAAAGGTGTAAACGTAAGTCAGTGGAATGTATATGGGGATTTACAAAATATATTAGTCGGTGTAGAATATACCGACACAGTGGGCTGGGCACATCGCTCGTAGAACTGACGGCCGTTGGGGCAGAAAGGTTCTCGAGTGGCGACCACGTATCGGAAGACGCAGTGTAGGCAGGCCTCCCACGAGGTGGAACGACGATCTTGTGAAGGTCGCGGGACCCGGCTGGATGAGGTTAGGACCGGTCGGCGTGGAGATCCCTGGGGGAGGGTTTTGTCCAGCAGTGGATGTCTACAGGCTGATATGATGAATCAGTTATATATAAGTAGGTACCTAACTCCGAGCATAGCTCTCTCCATTTATATAACTGATTAGTCATAGGCTAAGGCGTAGAGCAAGTCTGTCAATTTACTTAAAACATTAATAAACATAATAATTAAGAAAAAGTTTGGGCTTCATCATGCGCCAGTCCAGATATTTTACCTGCCTGATCGCAATCAGTGTGCTATATAATGCATTCGCTCGCAGTAAGCTCGAAACGAACTCTATCATCTGGAGCCCACACGAGAGCCAGTATGTCCTCATGATAGAGAGAGTACAGAAATCTTTTGTCCGCTTCCTGTACAAAAAAATCTATGGATTCTATCCATACCTGTACCCGACTCTCTTTGTGCAGGGCATGGTAGATTACACCTCCCTGGAGATTAGACGAAAGTTACCGCTACTAAAATACTTCTTGCGACTGTTACGTGGGGAAATCAGTAACCCATCATTACTGGCACAAGTCCCGCTCTGGGTACCGCCGATCCAAAAATATGTACTACGTCCCCGTCGGCAGCCCCTATTCGCGGTACCGAGGGCGCGCACCGTGGCGCTGTCACACACTCCGTTGCATGACGCATTAAAAACATTAAATCTTGTCCTCGAATCATGTGCTGTCTCGGAGCCTAAACTCCTAGCAACTGCCGGGCGCTACCTCGAGGCCGTCGCGCCTCCGAGCACGGTACCTGACGCTCATTAATGTGCTGCCCGCTAATGACATATATTCATGACATTTATTTTTAATCTTATTCTTAATTATGTAAATTTTATAATCTGTGAATTTTATAAACTTATGTGTAATTTTTTCATTTAATATTGTATAATTTAATTTGTAAACTGACTGTAGCTTGGTATGTTTGGTGTATTTACTGTAAATAATAAGCTGTAATAAACAAATTGAAATTGAAATAATTTGGTCTTAACACAAAATGAAGATGAACTAATTTCATGAAACTTCGTCATCATAAATCAAATCTCTTACATCCCCTTTCACATTTACTTACATATCAGACAACTTTTACTCCTTATGAAGGCTCGGTACATGAGTACATGCGGTACATCCTGAAGCATTAAATATTTAAGAGCCCATTCACCGCGGACGAGGCGACGGCTGCGGTGGAGCTCCGAACAAGATGTAGAACCTCCTTCCGTCAAGATATGCTCTGCTATTCTATGCTATTCGTATCAGCCTATACCAATTTTTAAACTTATATTTTTTTGTGTGTCAGTCTGTTAGCGTAGCTCAGTGATTAGGAAAGAATGTGGTATCCGTTACAAAGAATAAATAAAATGAAATAAAAGTATGGGCAAGAAACTTTTAAGGTACTTGTGTAGAGTATGTTATGGTTTTCTAATTATTTGTATTGTATTATTTTATTTTATTTTTTGATTTTATGTATTCTTATTGCTTTTTAGGATTCCGTACCTCAAAAGAGGAAAAAAAGAACACTTTTAGGATCACTTCGTTGTCTGTCTGTCTGTCCTTCTGTCAAGACCATTTTTCTCAAGAACGCGTGGAGGTATCAAGTTGAAATTAGTATCAAATACTGAGGTCTGCATTCCCTTACAGCTGCGAAAAAATCAAACATCTAAGTCGACGCAGACGGCAGATATGGCCGATTTTGCCGCATTTTTTAGTATCTTGGTCATCAAAACCTATGGGGTACTTCCGGTTGACCTAGAATTTTGAAACCTCAACGTTACCATTTATAAGGGAACACCTAGAGTTCATAAATCGACACGTCCTACGCATAACTCGGCATCTGAAAACCTTAAAGGACTATTTTAAAATTTCATTGAATGCTTTTATAAAAACATGCCTAGAATAAGTTTCTATTTTAAATTCCATCTTTAACCCTGAGAACTAAAGTTGCGAAAATGCAACATTCGCTTCAGACGCGTAGACAACCAGAGTTTGATAACCAGGAGCTCTATTTTTGAATCGCTCGCCTCGCTTCGAGCGTTCGATATTACTAATTTTGTATGGATTCTGTATCGGATGTTCGAAGCATGGCGAGCGATTCAAAAATAAGGCTGCAGCAAACAAACATGATGTGTCAAGTCTGGCGCAAACGTGTGGTTAGGTTTCAGATTCGGAAAGCTGAACTCATACAAAATGTTCTTTTTACCATTCGGATTCCATCCTGATCAGGAAGCCGTACGTTTGCGCCAGGCCTTAAGACCGTAAAAAATCATCATCATGATTTCATACAACAGGAAGAGACTGATGAAATTGCTTAACTACAAACATCGTCAAAGAACAAAACAAGTGTAATAATAAATATGTTATTATGTAAGAAACCTTTCACTGGCATCCCTTACACTCATAAAAACGTGCCGGTGTACCGCGAGTATGTGGGCTCATGCAAAAGAAATGATATTACAGACATAAAATTGATTTTAGGTGTGTTATATTACTGCCTTAAGATTTTGATATGTTATGGCTATATACTTTGAATCAGTATCCAAATTTTAGTATTGTGATTTTTGATGAAAATGTATAAGAATGAAGACTGTCAAAAGTTTGCTCATATTAAACCTATAGATAGGTACTTACTCAAATATGTAGATAATAATATTTCGATGCGGCGATTTTTTAAAATCTTTTTTTTACTAGCCTATTTCTGTCCGCGTTATAAAAATGCGCAAAAAAATATGCAAATTTTCGCCCCCCGTTTCCCATTTCAAAATGTGAAAATCCAAAAACCCGTCATTAGTTATTTATGATGAGTAGCTACATTTCCAATTTTCAAGTTACTGCCGTCAAAGAAACCGATACTTCCATGCAAAATTTTACCCCCTTCACTAAATTATTCATATTCATTTATTCATATAACATTTTCATTTCAGTAATCACAGAAATACAATAATAATAAGATAAGTAATAAATGTCAATAAGAGCAAAGTACATAAAATAACCTAAAAAATAATTATTGCACAGAGGGTGCTAAGTAAGAAAGCTGAACATAATATTTAAGTGTCTAAGTAGACGGACACGAAGTAACGTCGCAGCGAAATACATCGCGATGCAATTTCTGAAGCACCTCGGGCTGGTGGAATATTGGAAAATCATTTACCAACGCTTTATCGAGTTAAAGCGCTTCCGTGGGGAAATCTCATTTTGCTTCAACGTTGTGTCAACTTATTCCATTTTAGGAATGCGGAGGAAACCAATTTGTAGGCAGGACGGAAGCGTATAACATTGCAAGATGAGGTGGTAACAGGTAAGCCTTATGAAATGGATGCTGGGATTCGTTGAATTTTAATAATTCTTCTTTTTATTATAATAGCAGATTCTGAGTCAGCATCACCATAAAGATAACTTGGCATATTTTTGATTTCTCATAAAAGCTACTGTATAACGTTTAGAAAACCGAAACATAGGAATATTAAGACCTCAGAATATACTCGTATAACAAACCATTAGAAGGCGCGCACAATCATAAATAAACGTGTCCATAAACAAAACGAACCTTAAATCCATTTTCGTAACAAATTGGGAATTTATCTCCGTTTACGAGTCTGGTTACGAAACAAAATGTATCCAGTTTAAAAACATAAACATCTCTTCAGCAGTTCGACTCATAGACTCTAATAGCTGGCGACAAATTGTGTATATTTATACGGTTTTCAATTTTTATTGTTTCCCCATCCAACTTAACAATGGTATCGATTGAAATGCCTCATACTGTTCACACGCGACCAAAGGCGTACGTTTAACACGCGAACTTAACTTCATCGACATATTTATTAAAAAAAACCTTTCGAAAGCTACATTGTTGCTACTGTGACGTCAAAAGCGCCATTAGTATTCCTGTTTTTAGAGACGTAACAAATACCTGCTGACCTAATATAAGTAGGTATGTTAAGTATGCGTCTGAGGCCAAGAAGTTTGTACCAATTATCGGCAAACTTTTAATAATAAATATTTGTGA
This sequence comes from Metalampra italica, assembly GCA_949699065.1. Taxonomy (NCBI): domain Eukaryota; kingdom Metazoa; phylum Arthropoda; class Insecta; order Lepidoptera; family Oecophoridae; genus Metalampra; species Metalampra italica. The sequence goes on along the minus strand of OX452979.1, from coordinate 10,166,967 downwards.
ATAAATACTGAAAAATACATACAAATACCCATAATCCGAAAACCAAGAAGGTTTAAATCTCTTTGTTGGCGTGCGCGCTCCCCTATGGAGACTGCATCTTGCATATTTAGTATGGGAACCAAAGATGCCACTTACAGGGGGGGTGCGGACAAAGGAAGCGGAGTAGCGGGAGGAGGTTGCTAATACAAATTTATATGGAGTTTGAAAATGAAAATCACAATTTTTTGATACATTTGACACCCATAGAATGCTTTTATTACTGATCCATATGGGAGTGGCAAAATTTTTTGATTCAAGCCGAAAACCAACAGTTATGCTCATCACACAAATGTTGGTCCCGGGTGGGAATCGAACCCACGACGCCTAAAGGCCAGTCACCATAAAGGTTGATAATAACCCATAAACACATTTTCCTCTCTCATTTACCGTCTCCAAAGAAATAAATAAATTATTCCCAGGGAAAAGAGCATTTAATAAAGCAACTCGTAAACAAAACGAGTTTAACATTCCACTAATGACTCTGGATGAATGGAGCTGGCAGAAACAAAAGCTGTGATGAAATACAAAATGGCCGCGAAAGCGTTGCCACCGAGCCGCGTCCGCCGAGGCGCTTCAAGAAGCGACCGAGTGCTATAAATTGAAACACGGTATATGTACATAGGTGGACGGATAATTAGAAACAATCCAAGATTTTCATACAATCGAGGTCACTTTGAAGCCATAGATCTCCATGAAGGATTGATGAGGGAGTGATCTGATGACGGTCATCGAGAGAGTAGATAGAGGAGTTTAAGATCGCTATAGATATCCAACTGATCAGATAAACCGTTTGGAAGCAGCATCGTCGTGAAGAAAAAAAGCCGCAAAATGGCATCAAAATGTATAGACGACCGTCATCAGATCACGCCCCCATCAATCCTTCGCGGAGCTCCATGGCTTCAAAGTGACCTCGATTGTATGAAAACCTTGCCCTGTTTCTAATTATCCGTCCACCTAGATGTATATACCTTGTCCAGTGATAATGGAGCACAATAATAATAATGTACCCTGTTGAGGCAAAAACATAGCAAATAACTTTTTAGTTGTAAAATTAGATGTAAACAGAAAATTAAAGAACCACTTTAAAACAACTTTGTAAAAGCTTATTTTTGTAGTGTATTTTGGGAAAGTCAGAGAAACAACAGTGGTTACTTTTCTATACCTAAATAGTGTAATAGCCAGAATGACTCCCATCCTCGTCGCCAAAATGTAGTGTTATCTATAAATAGTGTAATAGCCAATAGTCAAAATAACAGCCCGCGTATGGCGGGTAATATACAAAAACCCATATGCTACATTATAATAAAACGCCCTCGTTGAGAGGGTAGGCCTGAGCCCCAGCAGTTGGGGACATATAGGCTGTTACAGTTGATGATGATAATTATAAATGGTTTTGCCCATACTGCGTCCCAGTTAAAAAAAACACACGTTTAATAAAAATTGATATGAGCAGTCTTCTTATGAGCAATAGAAGTGAAAACAACAAAAAATTTTTTTATCTGTCTTCACCAAATTGGATACGGTGTTCATAGTTCATTCCTGAAGGTATACCTTAATTAAAATATGGTGATTTTATCATTGGAAAATTATAACTAGACGATGTCTGTACTGTACATAGCAGAGATAGGTACCTACTTCCAAAATCCACGCGGACAAAGTCGCGGGCAACAGCTAGTTATAAAATAAGCGGTTTATTGGACGGTATTAAAGCACTCCAGCCTCCTATCTGTACAAACAATTGTTACAAGTACAAACTTGGTTTTAAAACTTATTGCGATGTGTTAAGTAGCTTCTTCTTCTCATTCATATTCTGGATGTGTCGCTTGCCATGTTTTGTTTGAATAGGCCCGATGGGCGAATAAGTTTTTATTTATCGTATGGCTATTCACACATTTGGTCATATCAACGAGGTATCGAGTTGTTCCAGGTAGGAGACTGCTGCTGGGGTCAGGTGGTTGAAGTCCTCCATGGCGCCGCAGTACGCGTACAAGGGGCAGTCGCGGATGATGTGCTGGATGGTCTGTTCCGGGTGGCCGCACGAGCAGGCCGCCGAGTCGCTCCATCCCCACTTTTGCCTCATGTATCCGCATTTGCTATGACCCGTGCGGATCCTGTTGAGGCGGCACCACACAGTGCGTCGCTGGTCGAAGCCTGGTGTCGGTTTGCTCGCGTCAAAAGTGAAGAAATCAGAGTTGTAGTTTGAAGCGGCCCAGTCGTCCTTCCATTGGCTTGTAGGCGAATAAGTGAAAGATTTGCACACGTTCGTTCTCAGTAGATCTATAGGCCATAATTGCTACTTAGTGAAATTTTAATTTTTTACTGGATTTGTTTTCAAAACAAATAATAAAACGGATCTAAAGATAATTTTCTTTCTCAATATGATCAGATTTATGTATTATTATGTATGACCAGATCCATCAATGGTACAGGTAGGTACTAAGAAATAAATTTCTCGACTTTCAAAAACATCGTGTATTTCGACTTCGCGCCAACGATACTTCGCACAAATGACATGTCCACAATCGTACATCGCACACTCGGTGTCGCACTTCTGTAATAATCCCTTTCGTCTCGGATTGACTTGTCCACTTCCTATTTCTGTGTCATATACCACGTTATTGTGTTGAACAGACAAACGTTCATTTTGTAGCTGAGCTGTGGATTCAAATCATTGCTTACTGAGAGCTTCGTACAGCGTGGTACAGCATTGTTGCACAACTATCACTGTTTTAGTTTGTATTTATTTTTGCATAAATTCTTTTATTGAAGCAGATGCGTTTTGTTTTAGTAACATTACGTTTAGACCTGCTATACTTCAAATTAAGCGTAACACAGACAGAGCGGCGGCATTGCGAAAGCGTTGCGGTTTTTTTCTGTAATGTTCGAAATAGTATGAAGCCCTTTACATCAAAGCGGCGCGTTCTTCATACAAACCTTCGCCGCCGCACCGCTTTCGCAACGCCGCCGCCCAGTGTGTCACGCTTTAATGTTACTGTATAATAATAACCGGAACGTACCAAAAGACGCAGACCTCCCACAAGGTGGACCGACGATCTGGTGAAGGTCGCGGGACCCGGCTGGATGAGGTTAGCGCGGGACCGGTCGTCGTGGAGATCTTTGGGGGTATGATCAGATTTTCTTCACAAATTACCAGATACGCATATGACCAGATTTGATTCAATCGATCAACAGCCTTTCTCTCATCTCTTATTTAAATTTTATATTATAAAAGCTATTAAAACTGTGTTCAATATAGTTTTTGTCCCGGCTGAAGCCGAAGATATATTATGTGGAAATAATATCTCCAATACTTTATAAGTTCATAAACAAATTGGCTAGGCTACCGATAGACCTATTTGCAATTTAATAGCATTGTTACCATAGTAATCAGTGTCGGATGGCATACAAGCAAGTTTTTTAGGGTACCGCGGTGAAATTGAAAAACGGCATAGATAAGGCACGTCTATACGAACCCGTTTTTTTTACGTCTGTTACCAAAGTACCTACGAGACCTCATTTGTATTCTCATAAAATAAATCAAGTTATAACAAGTTATACAAAGTTAAGTTATACAAACTTCGTTAAGTTATATATACTTCGAAACCCATATTTTTGAGGGAAAAAGCAGCCTATGTAGCCCCGGATATACCCGGATATCAAACTATCCTCGAACCACAGATATAGCTGAATAGGTTCCTTATTTGTCTCATTGTTTGAACACTCTAATCTCCGGAACTACGAGACGGATTTGAAAAAATCTTTTTGCATTTGATAGCCCAATTCCTGAGGAAGGGTTTAGGCTATTCAAAATCACGCTACGATCCTTAGGAGCAGAGAAAAAATGTCAGAAAGAACGCTAAGATAAATGAAGTACCTACTATGTATCTAAGTCTAGAAACATCAATCTACTGCCCTATAGATAGGAAGATGATTATTTTGATATATTATGATTATTTTGTATATCCGCAAAAATATATATCTCTTTTTGAGGAACTGTGACATAAACACAGCTTATGTTACAAGAAACAAAAACAAACTTGTACCACCACAGTTAAGGGTTAGTAAGGTCAGTAAATCGTTCACGGGGCAATGTATACGCTTCTACAACAAACTACCAGAAGAAATCTTAAATATGAATGACAGAAAATTTAAGACACACATTAAGCAATATCTTTGTAAGAAAGCTTATTATAAAACAGTCGATTATTTAAATGACACAACCTTTACAAAAATAATGTTATGTATTAACTCGATATTAAAAGATGTGTTGCGGAAGTTTGTTGCGCCGCTTCTTCTTCCCTGTAACACCTTGGAAGCGGTGGTAGATAAAAAATTAACATTGTATAAATGTACCCAGTGTACTTACATGCAATAAAATAGTTTTGACTTTGACCGCTTCTTCTTCCCTGTAACACCTTGGAAGCGGTGGTAGATAAAAAATCGACGTTGTATAAATGTACCCAGTGTACTTACATGCAATAAAATAGTTTTGACTTTGACCGCATCTTCTTCCCTGTTCTAACACCTTGGAAGCGGTGGTAGATAAAACATTGACGTTGTATAAATGTACCCAGTGTACTTACATGCAATAAAATAGTTCTGACTTTGACCGCTTCTTCTTCCCTGTAACACCTTGGAAGCGGTGGTAGGTAAAAAATCGACGTTGTATAAATGTACCCAGTGTACTTACATGCAATAAAATAGTTTTGACTTTGACAGCTTCTTCTTCCCTGTAACACCTTGGAATCGGTGGTAGATAAAAAATCGACATTGTATAAATGTACCCAGTGTACTTACATGCAATAAAATAGTTTTGACTTTGACCGCTTCTTCTTCCCTGTAACACCTTGGAAGCGGTGGTAGATAAAAAATCGACGTTGTATAAATGTACCCAGTGTACTTACATGGAATAAAATAGTTTTGACTTTGACTGCTTCTTCTTCCCTGTAACACCTTGGAAGCGGTGGTAGATAAAAAATCGACGTTGTATAAATGTACCCAGTGTACTTACATGCAATAAAGTAGTTTTGACTTTGACAGCTTCTTCTTCCCTGTTCTAACACCTTGGAAGCGGTGGTAGATAAAACATTGACGTTGTATAAATGTACCCAGTGTACTTACATACAATAAAATAGTTTTGACTTTGACTTTGAGTATGTGGTAGGTAGACGATAGTATTTTGATGTAACTATTTAGGTAGAATTTCCCTGCGAGATCGAATCAGAAATGAGGAGATCCGCAGGAGAACCAAGGTCACCGACATAGCTCAAAGTATTCCGAAGCTGAAGTGGCAGTGGGCTGGGCACATCGCTCGTAGAACTGACGGCCGTTGGGGCAGAAAGGTTCTCGAGTGGCGACCACGTATCGGAAGACGCAGTGTAGGCAGGCCTCCCACAAGGTGGACCGACGATCTGGTGAAGGTCGCGGGACCCAGCTGGATGAGGTTAGCGCAGGACCGGTCGTCGTGGAGATCCTTGGGGGAGGCCTTTGTCCAGCAGTGGACGTCTACAGGCTGATATGATGATGATGATGATTTAGGTAGAGTCCACAATACCGCATTATTGTAAGTAATTGTAGAGGAGAGAGTGTAGAGTTGACTTTATAAACTATATACTTATTAATACTATAGCGTATGTCAAGCTGTCATTGTCACGATGCGATAAAGCCTTCGCGCCACGGAGGGTGTCCGCTGTCGGCATACAGACAGACAATACACAAAGCGCCTTCCGTTTAATTTGTATTAGCACTGTATAAATACAAACATGCCACGCGGTGCATTGTTCCTTAAATTAGATAGGGTATGGCTTGCCTAGAGATGCCTTGTATTGAATGGCCAAGAAATCTTTTGACTTTGGGAGTAAAGAATAAGTCTCACCTCCACTATTATACTCGTCAGAATTGGCCAAGTTTTCAAAATTGAGTTAACTATGAACAATTTTAAAATCTAGTCTATCTCTATCAATCAATTTATCAATTTAGTCTGAACAATGTTAAAATCTTTAAAACGCTCTCCTGTTTTACAAAATGTCAGTTCTGGCGTTGTAGTACTGAAGGTACGATGTATTTGAAAAAGTTACTTAGTAAAAGGATTATCAAGCTGTTGTGGCAGTGGGCAGGTCACATCCGTCGCAGAACCGACGGCCGTTGGGGTCGGTACGCGCAGCGTGGGTTGCCCCCCGCCAGGTGGACCGACGGCCTGAACAAGGTGGCCGGGAGCTGCTGGATGCGGAGGGTCAGGTGTGTTCACTAGGGAAGGCCTCCAGCAGTGGTGGGCTGATATGTTGAAGATTTTATTTATTTATTTCATACTACGTAGATTTTAAATACGAAAGTAACCTTGTCTCTCTGTTACGTTTTTACGCCTCAGCGTATTTTGATGAAATTGGGTGTACCCTGGTATACCCTGGGGTAGGACTAACGCTCCTTTAAACCGCGATAAACTGTTTCTGAGGGAAAAAACTTGTTCCACGCGGGCGAAGCCGTGGGAAAAAGCTAGTTTATAATAATAAAAACCGTGGCATGACATAATGTATAGGTATGTTTAAAAGGAAAGCAATACATTTTACTGGGGTATGATCATGAAGCTAGGATCTGTTTAGTGGGCGCGCGCAGCTATTTTTTTCTTTCAAGGGTATGACATAGAAGCCATCAATTCACAGTAAACTATAAAGATCTAAAGCCGGGGTATTTGTACAGAAGGCAGGCAGAGCCGGAATCGTACATCGAGGAGATAAGGACGCGACTTGGCACAAAATATTACATCTCGGAAGACAAACTTTCAAAGGAGCCATCGAAAACTTATAGAGTAACAACTTCATCCTTCATAGACCGTAGATTGCAGTCTTAATTGAGACATATAATAAGAAAGAGCTAATTTTAATTTAGTTGTTAATAATGGTCTTATCATAATGAACGGTTTCTTCTTCTGTATAAGAAATAAAAACAAACTTGTACTTTACTTAGGTCACTAAAACGTTTTCAAAATGGTTACACTAAAGAAAAATTTGACCGGGCTGAGATTGACAGTACCTTACTGTTTTTTTTAAAATATTTACTCTTCATGTAGTATGTGTTTTGAGCCGTGAACTATAAAATCTATACTGTTTTAGAGCCACAGTAAACTAGACTAGGCTGTAATGAGATATTAGATGTTCTTAGTCTTGCCCCAGCACCTTATCTTACCACGATTTAGTGAAATGTCTCTATTTTTCAATGGCTTATTCCACTGTCTTTTATCTTTGATACTGATTATCTGTTTTGTTTGCATCACTTCGAAGGCAAACCTTCAGCTATTCCAAGCGTCCGCCTAATGGCTTTCGTCACGATACTATCGCCTAAAAGACAAATTACAGCAATTGAACAGAAATTTTCCTTTCTTTCGACATAGATTACACTCTGATTTTGACACAAATGTAACCTTGACAGGTTACAAACTCATGTTTTAATACCTACTTGCTATTTTACAATTGACTGGCCTGTGACAAACATTTGTGTGATGTGATGAGCATATCTGTTGGTTTTCGGATTCTGGGTGTTTGTATGTACCTATGTAAGTATTTATTTAAAAGTATGTAGGTATGTTTATCAGTTGTTGAGTAACCATTTACAAGCTTCGGCTTAGTTTGGGACTAAACAGCCGTGTGTGAATTTGTTCAAACAATACTATAAAAAAAAGTTGTTGAACTGGTTTAACTTTTAATGTAAAAACTTCAATCATTATGTATGCTGTAGACCAGATTCTGATGTAGACAATTATGCGTGAAAAAAAGGTTTTTATTTATTTTTGATGGCAATTGATATCTTTTTGAAGCATTGCGTTTATATTTTAATCTAAGGAAGAAAAATTGACAATATTGTATAGGTGCAATTACTTAGGTACATCAATAAAAAAAGGAATTAGATATTTCTATTTTTATTTTTTAAGTCTTCAACATTCGACATACATTTAAGTACATAAATAATAGGCAATTTGAAACGCTAGAACTTTCAGCGAATATTGTGATGTAATTGAAACGAACAAATTTTCACATTAGATGCTAGAGTCCTAGCATTTCAGAGCATACAAAATAAGGTGGTATGCTAAAAGAATAAAGGGTAAATTATGCCTCGCTCAAAAGTGCGGCATACCAGAATTAAAAATATACGGTCGACCGCAAGTCAGTGGAAACAAAACCAGTATAAACTGGTCTCTCATAGTATTGAAACACCCTAACAGGCTAGGCTAGCTCAAGGTCAAATTGTTACCACTTACGTGTCGTCGACTGTACATTCTTACTTTACTGTTTGACACTAAAGTAAAATTAGTTAGATCTATTTTCCGAAGTATTTATTTCCATGTTTTCTTACCCACACGCATTTTTTCCCGAAGGTGTTTCTTATTTTCCATTTTTCCCCAAAGCTTATTAGTTCTCTTGGCGTATTTTCTAGTTGCTTTTTTCTTCGATCGATTTTTCCTGATTTTAGTATTTTTTAGCCTAGTGAATGATGAAATCAAAATTGTTAAGTGGGATAACCAAATCCTAGCACAACAATTAGATTAAATAGGAACAGAAAAAAATGTTCGAAAAGTACGACTTGATAATTTACTACAAGGGAAAAATGCGAATGGAAAATAAAATACAATGAAATAACGATTTCAAAAATACAGATCTAACAAATAAGTAGTTTTTTTTACATGGGTCCGGTATAACTGCCCTAAAGATGTATGCGCAGGTGATTGATTTGAAGATGATAAATAAGGTAGGTATAGTCGACCGCACGTCAGTAAGTAACACATTGACCTTGAGCTGGCCTACTTATAAGGAAGACGTTTCAATACTATGAGAGACCAGTTATACTGGTTTGTTTCCATTGACGTGCGGTCGACCTTACCATAAAATGAACAATTTTTATTAATCATTGTGATTATAATCATAAAGCGAAATAATAATCGGCACATTAGGTAAGTTTACCATTGCAATAATTTTTTCCCTGTATTTCAATGCGACTGCAACTAATGACAATGTATACAAATTACCCACCGTTGGAAAATTGATTAGGTACAGGATTATAGAAAATTCTCTAACTTACGAAAATAATACGTAAACATAGACATTTATAATGAGATCATAATTTTTAAATTGATATTATTTCTATGTGATTTATCTGACACTATTCAATAATCAATGATACTAACTACTTTATTTCACTTTTGTCTTTCATTATCATGCATATCATGTTGCAATAACTTAATTATTATCAATTTGCTTAATCGATTATGATTTATGAGTCATAATTTATGATGAATTATGATCTATGAGTCATAATTTATAATATAAGTCTTGAATAATCCATAATCGATTACGCGCCTCTATTACTATAATAAGAACTTTTAATACTGACCATTTTCTACTCACACGGCGATCTACCACAGATTAGAAACGAATAAATGCTTCAATTTTTATGTAATCATTTTATGAAATATAAATCATATTTTTGATAACCCTGGGAGGGTTATTGTACAGACATAAACCGAATGTAACTTCACATGATAAATACACATTAATAATTTAATAAATAATTAATAAGTCTACTTTCATAATATAAATTGTAAAAACTTTTATCTATGGTTGCACGGGGTTTCGAAGCTTAATGGAACTATTGTATAATCTGTGGCTTAATGCCAATACTAAGTCTCAAACATGTAAGATATAAGTGAGCTAACACTCGAGGTTGTATGACACAGCACAAGCTGAAGGCGAGTGCGTAATGATGCCGAGAGTATAATGGCCAATGCTCGCGCGTTTTACACGTTTTTTAACACACTTTGAGAGCAAAAAAACCGAATAAATTATATACTATATTGTCATATAAACTTGATGCTTCTGTGATTTTAATGGGATTATATTATTGATTCGACGTCGCCTGAAATAGGTACTTACTGAGGTATATAGTGCAAGTGTCAGCCTGTTGCCATCAAAATCACAGGTAAATAAGTTTAGTTCAGATTTTCTGTAAAAATAACATACTTAAGTACCTAGGTAGATAATATTCAGGAGCAATTCGTGTTTTTTGATTGGGTAACTGAAAGTAGGAATATAGATTTTTGTATTAGCAATGTGTATTCTTTTTTTTTGTCCCTTTTCATAATATTTTTCGGTCAATTTCTTGGACATTATAAATTTATACCTGGTACTCATACTCGCTCACAAATGATATACGAGAAAACTAAATACTGTATGTAAATAAGAAGTTTGAATGATTTATAATTGTAAAGTATGTGAACAAGTATGAATACCATGTATAAATAATAATAAAAATTGAAAATTGAATCGAAATTTATTTAATTATAATTTTTATTGTTTTTGATTATTAAAAATTGAAGCATTTACTGTCAAAGTAACATACATCAATGCCATTTCTCTAAGTAACAATACGATTAGGTAATATTGCTAAAACAAAAGAAAACGTTTATCTCAAAATAATCTCAAAATATCGACTAAACTCTCTATACAAACTGAATTAGGCCAATAACGACATCATAATTTACAGTTCCTTTATCAACTATCAATCAACGAAAAACAATCTTTATTTGCGTCTAGTAAACAAAGTATTCAATAGAAGACGAAAGTAACAGCAATCAACTTTGCAGTCAATTTAGTCAACTACGTATGTTTATTTCGTTTGTAAGGCGTAAATAAAAATAAATTTGTTGGTCAATTTTATTGGTTTAACTTAATTGAATTCTAACAGTTAATTGACTTTTTTTTTCGACGCTCAAAAACTTCAGCTGGGCTCGTAGCTGAAAGTTTTCGAGAGTGTTTCTTTATAATGCGGCAACAAGTAATTAATTGTCACCTCTACGAAAGAGCATGTTTCGTGTTTTCTAGAAATACAAAAAATTTGTGAAAGGATTTTAAAAAATATATTTAAAGTAATTATAAAAATTATTTACCGAAGGTACAGTTACAGACTGTAACTGTAATTGGTTAAATAAATAAGTGTTGAATAACTGTAACTTACAGTTATTCAACACTTATTTATTTTCGCTTTTTTCATTCTCAATCTTTCGCTGTTGATCGATTTATTTGATAGTTGTTCAATGAATTGTTTTCTGTTAACAAAGCGTTGATCCGACGGAATATTAAAACGATTCGTAATAAATAACCGTATTACCATGGCAGAGTTAACACGAAATGCATGCTCTAATTGTTTTAATTTAGTACACAAAACAGTACTCGTTGCTTCATTGGAAAATATTGCAATATTTTAAAAAAATATTTTTTATTCATAAAAACATTCTGACGCAAATTCGCCTAACATTGAAATGCGTTACGATGTCTTTGACATCACTAAAGCAAAGAGTGATAATAACCTACACTTAATATTTATCTTAAATAGAAATATAAAGAGACTTTTGATTTACTATAAACCTCTATATACACAATCTAACATTTTATTGTCAGTTCTGAACTTCAAAGATGAAATAAACATATTTAAAAATATACAACATACCCGCTTACTCAATATATTTACAAATATATACTAATATAGCTTCTGCGCAAATGCCAAAAACGATCTCTTTACAATTTCTACACATTCAAATTTAATAATTACTATACATCAAAAGCATTATTGGTACTAAAGCATACAAGTAATTTATTTGAATAATGTATTGTCTTATCATTAACAATTAATTCAAAAGAGATCAATATCTTGTGCGCGTAAAATTTGAATCGAATATCACTAGTGTATCCAAAGAATTACGCGGTTTTATAACCGACATACATGGACTAGGTGACGTGGAAATCGCCACGTAAGAGCCTCGTGAAAGTCTTCTTGAACTGCTGATTCGCTAATGCGTAACAAAACGGATTTATAGGACTGTTCGCGTAACACAGAAAATACGAGAACATGTACAAATGCTGGTTGATACATGGAGGATTTGTACAAAAACCTTCGACTAATGCTAATATATGATACGGAGTCCAACAAACGACGAACGCGCCTAGTATGAAAGATATGGTTCTGAAGGCTTTCCTAGCTCTATTCTCTGACTTTGATTTTTGCCTACCGATTCCAGCGAATAAGCCTTCTCGTTTCGAACGTTTAACTTTTAATTTTTTGCCTATGTTTTTTACAAACTCCTTCTTAGAGCCGCCGCGGCCTGACCCAGTTACAGCTGTACTAGAAACATCGCTGTTCTCAACAGCTGGGCTTATTGCTGGTTTCAAAGGGGAACTTTTAGACTCAGTCGGCTTAAACGATTGAGGCTCATTGCTATTGGAAGACGACGATACAAGGGTGATCACAGGCTTAGGTCTTTCACCTGAGGTTATACTTACTTCAGTATTAACTTTTATCGGAGGGGGTGGGGAAAACGTTTTGGGTTGAATAACTTGAGCTTCAGCTGTTGCTCTGATGAGCGCTGCTTGTAATAACGAGGTATTAGTTACGTTACCTGAATTCATTGTGGGAGGAGATGACGGTTCAGTCGCAGTGGGAAACGTTACAGAAGACGGTGGACTCTCATTGGTAGGCGTCGGTACAATAATAGAGCTTTCATCCATATACCTGAAATCGGCACCGTCCATACCTACAAGGACGTCGTATGAACTGCCGTCATTTTTGACGACCCTTACAGTTCTCCGAGATGACTCTGAACATGATGGTGGACTTTCAGATACCGTTGGACTGCATCTAAATTCGGTCGGAGGAGGAATGATCCTTTGAGCTATAGTAGTTACCACATCGGACGGCGTAGCTACTCCCGACGACGTAGGAGATGTAACACTAGCAGTAGAAGGAGGCACAGTTGGCGCTGGTGTTCGATCTATACTTTGTGATGTGTCAGGGTTATCTGTATCGAGCAAACTCTTCTCTGATATTTGTGATAGCGATGACTTAGTCTTTTCAACATCATGTTTCAACAAGGCAGACTGTTTTATATCTGTCTTGATTAACATTCCGCCGTTCATCCGCATGTTATTAAGTAATTGTAAGGCTCCAGTTTGCATGACTAAGTTAGCTACAGACGGGCGCTTCTTAATATTTGTCTGTGTAGCACTTTCATCATCAGAATCGAAAGCAGGACTACTTGACCTTTCAGCTTCGACTTGATCTTCTTTCTTATCGCCGTCCGACTCAACAGTTGTTGATGTACCGGTAACAGTAGCACTGCTTTTATGTGCTGAAGATTTCTGGCTAGAGTTTGAGTCAGTCGAACCACCCAAATTTAGTAGAGGAGCTGCCAATGAACCTTTAGATGTTGAATCTTTACGGATAGCCTCAGATACTTTTATTTGATCCTCACTAGTGATAGTAGCCTTAGATAAACCGGACATACCAGCGGCTCGGCCTGCCATCCCAGACATCACGCCAGCACTTAAGGCAACCATCGACTGCATCTTTCTTTGCTTAGCCTCGCTCTTCTTCTGCATATCATAAGCTGTCTTAAAAATACCCGCATACAGCACAATCAGTACAAAAAGTGTTGTCCAATAATAGCCAATGATTAACGCCGTATTAAATATTGGATCTTTCAGAAACTGTACGGCGCATTCGCCTTCTTGTAAATCCCTATAGCCTACAAAATGTTCCCATCCGAATATAGTCGTAAAAAATAGTAAGGCTGGTATTATCCATGTGACGGTCACCATCCATATAACTCTGTTCTTTGTCCGCCACGCTCTATATCTAGCTGCTATTTTGACGCTACAGAATCTGTCCACGGTTATTAGCAAGACAGTGTATTGTGATACAAGGCAAACGGTGTAGTCGACTGAGAGCCAAAGGTCACATAACAAGGGGCCTAGATGCCAATACCCCTTCAACACGTAGTCGGTGTAAAATGGAAGCGATAATGTACCTGTGGACAATGTAAAAGTGCACAATGTAGCAATGTCACCTTAAAATTAACTAGAAAACCAGACAACATGCTTAAACCTTAAAGAAATGACAAAAAAGCTATGCTTAGAATAGAACCCAAAATAAATAACCATCGATATATTACCAATGATACTAATTTGTGAAATAATAAAATGTAGGACGCTTTTATCATACTTGATTGAATGGTTTATATCACAGCCCAATATATAGCATTAATTGAAATTGATTAAGTTCTACTGCAATGCGTTTGTAAGCGATAAAACAAATAATTGGACCATTAAAATTTCTCCTAAGCCCAAAACTTCATGTATTTTACTAATACATATATTTATATAATTAAATACTTACTAAATAAAATAGAGGTTCATAAAGTTTGTAAATATAAATATATGTATTTGAGTCAAACGATTTAATTACAGAACTATATTGAAGCATAAAGGAAATTAAACTGTTAAAGTTTATGGCTCTGTAGTCTTAGCGAATGCAAATGGAAAAGCCCCTTTTCTTGCCGAAGAAAATTAATTTGCTTCTATAGCACTGGTAGTTGTTTATTTATTTTGTATTAGTACGTACTTACTTGAAAATATTAGAAGTATCTATTTAATTTGTTTCAGATGTCAATTTGTATACCTAAAAATGTCATTCTTACAATAATATATTTTTTCCGAAGCATCACAACGAGGCAGAATGCCTAAAATGCTGGCAAGCTAAAAGATTAAATACATAAAAAACACAGGTTGGAAAAAAAGCTCTAAAAATCTAACTTTTAGTAACTAAACTGACTTTTAATGCATTTTATTTTGAAGTTAATCTTACAGAAGAATATAAACGTTAGAAACCAACGCTTACCAATGAGTAGATCAGTGGCCGCTAAAGACGCGATGAAGTAATTGCTGGGCTGACGGATGGTCCGGTCGACGAGGAACGCCAGAAGCACGAGGACGTTGCCGCTCACTGTCAGAAGAATGACCAGCGCCAGGCAAGTCGCGAAGATCGCGGCCAACCACAAGGGAAACGGCGGAAGCACCGGTTGCTGGAGAGAAACGGCAGATTAAAAAACCTCTGAAGGCAAGTAAACAAATATTATTAATAAGTATTGTAATTTCATCATCACCATGAGCCTGCACTAGGCCACTGATGAATAATTTGACATTTACACAAGTACATTTATACGCGTTAACTTTATATCTACCAACGCTTCTTCCTACTTAGATGTTAGCGCTGTTCTGAACCAAAGAGTGAGTATTTATTTTTATCACAATAAAACCAAGTTTTGAAAACGAATTGTAAATCCTCATAAAGTTGGTACACAATCATCTTGTCTATCCTCATTAATAAAGTTAGCCATCATCACGTCATCAGCGGGCAGTGAGCAAATGAAAACACGAGTACCTAGGTATTAAAAGCGCAGCTCTAATTGGCTATCGATCACGTGATAATTAGGTCTCTTCTGCGAGCATTTCGCTATCTCTCCCAACTCCAAACAAATGAAAAATGCATTAGGAACACTGCATTATTAGCGTTTTCAAAGTGCATATAGCCGATATGCACGGTATAGCGTGCAGCGGTGACAGCTAATCGATTTTCGAAAGTCATCGACAACTAGGTGAGGTCATGAGGTGCTATACCTAATAGCACTTTAGAATAGTCATTGGCATTTCAGAGTACCGATAGAAATTAAATTCTCATACATATTACCGCGTTCAATAAAAAGAATGAGTAGCTTAGAGTTAACTTTTATCATCATGGGCATCTATATTAACTAGAGAGGTGTTAGTAAAAAACTTTGAATGCCACTCACTCCTGGTGATATTTGGTAAGGTGTGAAGGGACTTCATGCTTCATAGGGTGTTCCTACAATATATCCAACAGGCTGATATGATGATGATGATTCTGTCGCTCTGAAACCTCTCAATAGATGAATGAAATCTCACCAATCCTCCGTTGGCAGCTAGAGTGTTCTCGAAGGTGTTGTTGAAGTAGTAAACATCGGTATAGTTGGTGCCGTTTGCGACCAGGTAACCGCCTATGCACTCCTGGTAGTTGCCAGAAGTACATGAGCGCTGTTTCAGCTTCTGTAGTTTCCTGCGGGGAAAGAGAACATGGGCTTAATTCAAGAAGAATGGAGAAATTAGAGACTCAGCTTATTCCAAGAAGACTACAACGGATAATACCCAGCAAATAGGCACTTGGGAGACGATTCCTCATGGTCGACCAGGTAGTTTCTTTTGATTCCACGGGACCAAGACCTTTCTTCTGTAGTTCAACAATGTAGTCGAATCGAAACTATGGAACTAAAAGCGCCCAAACATAATAGTATTGCGTTGATATGCGAGGAACATGAGGAAGATGATTATGATTATGAAGGCCTTTGTCCAGTAGTAGATTTCTACAGGCTGATATGATGATGCGAGGAACAGTTGCTTAATTAAGTCAGGGGTTAGATGGCGGAGTTTATGACATGATAGACAGACATGACGATTACAAAGTATTGCTAAGTATTCCTGGCTATCTTTTTTTCTCTTATGTGTTTTTAGCTTAAAGGCAATCTGCAGCTTTATCTGCAATAAGCATCTTTGTTGTCTGCGTCACCGACAACAAAGATGCAAGTAAGATAGATACCACTAACCATTGTGTCATAAAACTGGTACCGATGGTAAAGATCGGCGTAGATCTATTCACGTCGAGGCTCGGTTCCGTCGAGTTCATTATGATGGGTCCAAGCTTGCTCTATTATTGTCTATATTTGCGATACGACAGAGGTCTCTCGAAGGCTAGATGTGGATCTGCGAGAAAATAAAAATTGGATTGCCATTGCACGAAATGAGAAAACGTGGGGTTTTTTCAATTTGCCGAACGGTTGGTAGTGAATACAAAGTTTCACTGTGAGTGTATTCTGTGGTTACATTCTTTCTGTGAATGTCATTTTGATATCTTGTGGTTGTATCACTTTTATGTATGCCTAAATGTACATTTTACTACATTTTCTTTCTCTATTTAATTACAAAAATCATCACTCATATAAATCAGGTCCCAAGATAACGAGTACCTAAATAAAGAGACCTGTTGAACTAATTTTAATGTAATTTTTAGGGTTTGCTCGCAAAGGGTGATCCAATATTAGAGCAGTTTTTGTTCGTCCGTTTGTGTAAAAACTACCTGACCGATTGAGCATTATTGGACACGTAAGTTGCCCACCTAATGGAAAAAATATGAAAAAGTCGGAAAAATAAAAATAATAATAATGTTTGGACAATTTTACACACGGCTGTTTAGTCCCAACTAAGCCGAGCTTGTACATGGGTACTCAACAACTGATAAACATACTTAAATACTTTTAAATAAATACATAAATACATACCAACACCCAGAATCCGAAAACCAACAGTTATGCTCATCACACAAATGTTGGTCCCGGGTGGGAATCGAACCCACGACTTTTGGCGCAGTAGGCAGTGTTATTACCACTACGCCAACATGCCAGTAATCAAAAAAAAATCCGCGATATGATACTTGAACAAGAAGAATTCAAAATCTATTTAATCATTTCAATCAAACTTATACCTTGGTATAACTTATTTTTTAAGTTAATTAATAGGTACTTTAAATTGACAAAAAATATATTCATAATACATACTATATCGATAATAAGTCCTCAGAACATTCAACTGAGGTTAAGTCAGATGATATATTAGAATGACAGAATATGTCACCGCGTGTAATCCTTGTAGGTAATTAATTACCCGACTATTACGCGAGTCGCGTGATGCATTAAGATCTCCCAGTGTAAGATGTTCACTACAATTATAAGGTTTATAGTTTTATACGCTTTGAAAATCCATCTGTCATTATAATCAACTATTCTGAATATATTATCATCATCATAATGATAACCGTTATTACTCTCATCAAATGTCTTCTCATTTATAAGGATCATGTTCATATCTATATTAACGACGAAACTCAGAGCGCTCCAACTTAAATTAATAGAGAGGTCTGCCATTTACTGAAATGCCATTAATAAATTCGTACCTCAATCACTGTCGACATTCCGTGGAGCATGCTCGGTAGTGGCTGATAAGGGCGGTGGCAGACGGATGGTGGGCACCGTCCGGTGGCGCCGCCCCGCTGGTATCTCCACGTCGTCCATGTGCACACGGCTTTATTTCATCTGGAAGTTGAGCTGGTATCAGTTGGTTTCAATTTTAGGTGATAACTAGCTGACCCGACAGACGTCGTTCTGTCAAAAGCAAGGAGCTACAATACCAATTAGCATGTTACTGCCTTTAAATAAACCTATATTCCCGCACCTATGCAAATTTTCACCCCCCCCCCCCCCTGTTCCTGTCCCCCCCCCCGCCCTTCGCTAAAAATGTGAAAATACAAAACCAACTGTGATACTTAGAATTATGATTAAATTATAATTCTAAGTAAGTAATATTTAAGTTTTAATTAAAGTTAAGTACGTATAATTATTTAAGTTATAATTAAATTATAATTATAAAAATTAATATATATATATATCTTAAGTATCTATAGATACTTAATATGTAATGCAGCTGAACAGTTTTTGTTTGTTTGTGTGTTAGTTTGTTTGATTTTTACGAGACCTTTTGGATTAAAAAGAAAAAAAATCTGAAATAACTTAAGAAACGCGGGAGAGGCCGCGGAACACAGGTAGTTATAAAAAACCCTGACTCACTAACTGAAATGCTGTAACAAAACACCTGCATTGACCGGATACAGGGTGCTCATCATCATCATATCAGCCTGTAGACGTCCACTGCTGGACAAAGGCCTCCCCCAGGGATCTCCTCGACGACCGGTCCAGCGCTAACCTCATCCAGCCGGGTCCCGCGACCTTCACCAGATCGTCGGTCCACCTTGTGGGAGGCCTGCCTACGCTGCGTCTTCCGATACGTGGTCAGTATCGAATAAAATACTTTGTGCACGAACAAAGTCGCGGGCAACAGCTAGCTAGCAAATAAACGACATCACTATTACCTACACTTATTATATCTATCTATACTTATAATAAAGCAGTAGAAATCGTGTGTCTGTACTTTGAATAAATTTATGAAAAAATGAGTGTGGGCGATATAAAAAGAGTAACAGAACACAAAAATATATATTTTTAATTTTTTTGTCTTTCTGTCTGTCTGTATGTATTCGCTAATCTCCGAAACTACTGAACGGATTTTCTTGCGGTTTTCACAGGTAGATTCAGCACAGCTTGGAGCAACATATAGGCTTTGTTTCATTGAAATCGGATCACAGCGAAAAAAGTTATCGTCATTTACAGATAAATCATTAACGTAACAAGACGATGTCTTAGACATAAGGAGATATTTAATAAAAATTGATATGATAAGTCTTATTAAGAGCAATAGAAGCCAAAACAACAATTTTTTGAATTTTTGTCGGTCTGTCTATATTATGTTTATTCCGGATACAGTTTTCACAATTGTCTTCCTGAAGGTGTAACTTGAATCTGGTGATTTTTCCATAGAAAAATTATAACTAGACGATGTCTGTACATAGCAGAGATACGTTCCTACTTCCAAAATCCACGCGGACGAAGTCGCGGGCAACAGCTAGTACCTAATAAGTACTTATTATATACAATAAGTGTAGTATAATACCGAGTCCTCAATGGTTCATTGGTTCGGGCTACTCAACTGGAAGTGGGGATATCTCAAGGAAGTGGGGTACCTATAGCTTGCGTCACAACTACCTGTTCCATACCTACAAGCTACCTACGTCATTCACCGGGCATCTGGCGTAGTTTATACAACGTTATGAATGAAGTAGTTTCCTTATAAAAATATATCTGTTACGTAAGAAGTGGTAATTGAACAAATGTTATTACTCTGTTAGACAGTTTCTCAGTGATTTTCCTTAATGGAAATATTTGCATGCCGTTGTTGGCCGAACTTACATAGGTGGACGGATAATTAGAAACAGGGCAAGATTTTCATACAACCGAGGTCTCTATGAAGCCATGGTTCTCCATGAAGGGTTGGTCGGGGCATGATCTGATGACGGTCGTCGAGAGAGTAGATGGAGGACTTTTAGATCGCTGTAGATATCCAACTGATCAGATGAGCCGTTTGGAAGCAGCATCGTCAAGATTCGTTGACTTAAAAATTTTCATACATTTTTATGTCATTTTGCGTGTTTTTTTCTTCATGACGATGCTGCTTCCAGAAGGCTCATCTGATCAGTTGGATATCTATAACGATCTAAAAGTCCTCCATGTACTCTCTCGATGACCGTCATCTGATCTTGCGCCGATCAATCCTTCACGGAGAACCATGGCTTTAAAGTGACCTCGATTGTATGAAAATCTTGCCCTGTTTCTAATTATCCGTCCACCTTTGTATATGACACCTTCATAAAATTTACCATGTATTATTACAAAGCGGCATCTTCAACATGAGATTTAAGATAAAAATTGGTTAATTTTATTTAGGTACCTATACTAATTTTAAGTTACATTCTTTTATTTTAAAATGTAATTCCATTGTCGTTTTAAATAGATACTTACTTGCTCACAAGTAGAACAACATCCATACCGTTTCTCGCTATTAAAATTCCGGGCGAAAACTCGTGTTTTTGTCTAGATAACTTCTTTCTATATAATAGGCAAACTATTACAAAGGTATGTTTTCCTTATCATATATAGGGGGTTATACATTAATCCCGCACGTAATGGTAGGGGTGTACCCAACCGCGATATCTCAAAATAACCAGGACTGAAGGTCACTGCCGACGGTGGCTGCAGCCCTTTACCTGGGAACCTTGTATTTTTGTTTTCCAACCCTTATCGATTCTCATTTGTAATGTTTCCAAGGGCTTACGGCAAGCCCATAGTTAGGTCTAACATGTGTTTTAATACAAATTGAGTCTAAAACAAAATATATAATTTACGGTGTTCCAAATTGATCTGAAAATTTAACCACAAAGTCAAAGCAAAATATTTTATTGCATAGGAGTATAATACTGGGGCAATGTTGACTGGCCTCTTGGCTTAGTTGGTGGTGATCCTGCCTACTACGGCAGACGTCGTGGGTTCAATTCAATTTGTGTAATGAGCATAATCTGTTGGTTTTTGGATTCTGGGTGTCTGATGTTATATAAGTATTTATTTATAAGTACATTATATTGTGGAGTACCTATCTCCACAAGCTTCGGCTTAATTTGGGACTAACTAAACAGCCGTGTGTGAATTTGTCCAAAAATACAAAACATTATACAATAATGTATAGTTATCACCCGCTTCCTAGGTATTAGCGCTGAGAAGAAAAAGCGGCGCAACAAACTTCCGCAACACTATATCCTGTAAAATCATGATTGTATAACAATTTGTTTGTAAAGATTGTGCGAGGCTGAAGTAACATTAACACCAGCCATCTTTGTCATTAAAATTTAAGCATTAATTTTATAATAAGCTTGAAATTGGTTTATAATGTGATTATTACATTTTTGTCCTTCATAACTATTTCTACTATTATAAAACTGTAACGGAATTATTTCTGTACATTGAAGACATTAATTGGAATAAAAAATAATTGGAATACTTTTTTTTTTCTTATGTTTTAACGTTTTTGTGTTTGACATAATATGTATTTTATATTGACATTTTTATTTATTTTTTGACTTGTAATTGAATAATTACCAATAAAGAATAATTAGGATTATGATTAGGCTTAACTGAGCCCAAAACACTTTTGAAAAAAATTCTTGTCTGTTTGAACCCACATCACGCTCAAAACTCAAACTACTGGTCCGATTGTTTGTTTGAAAGCATGTGATTAGACTTAAAATCTGATGTCATCAACAGCCTATTAATGTCCCCCCACTGCTGGGGCTCAGGCCTACCCTCTTAACGAGGGCGTTCGGGCTATAG
This sequence comes from Metalampra italica, assembly GCA_949699065.1. Lineage (NCBI taxonomy): Eukaryota > Metazoa > Arthropoda > Insecta > Lepidoptera > Oecophoridae > Metalampra > Metalampra italica. Next base: position 10,145,153 of record OX452979.1, on the reverse strand, counting down.
TCCACCACGCTAGCCCAGTGCGGGTTGGTGGACTTCACATGCGCCTAAGAATTTCTTCTTCGGCGTATGCAGGTTTCCTCACGATGATTTCCTTCACCGTTTGAGAGCAGTCAGTAAATGTACTTAAGTTTCGAGAAAAAACCCATTGGTACATGGCCCAGCTGGGGATCGAACTCCGGACCTTTCGATATGATAGGCCGCGTCTTATCCCCTGCGCCACTGACGCTCTCCCCTGCGCCACTGACGCTCTCTGATGTAATTGGATTTTTTAAATTCCAACCCTAAAGGGGTAAAAAGGGATGTTACGGTTTGTATGATGGGAACAAAAATTCACATGCCGCGGGCAACAGTTAGCTATATAATTATATAATTATTTACGGGTCTTACACACGAATAAGTTTAAATAAATAAGAATAAGTTTGAATAAGTTTTAAAGCGCGAAAGTCTAAAATGTACAACAGTTAGCTAAGCTAGTAAACTATTCTAGATAATAAGTATTATATCCTCTGGTAGTTTGTTGTAGAAGCGTATACGAACGATTTACTGACCTTACTAAGTCTTAACTGTGTACCTAGAAAAAGTTTGTTTTTATTTGGTAACATAAACTTGTTTTTGATAAAGGATTCAGAGCCCTATGTCTTTCCTAAGGAACACCAGGAAGCAAGAAGAATGGACTACCTTTTAGGAAAGGGTTCCGCCCCTAAGCATTTGAGCTGAGTGTATGATTTCCGACAGACACTTTGTTTTCTTGGGTACCTAGACAGCGTATCCGCCTCCTGTGTAAGGGATTCACTGAGAAAGAATATTTTTCGCCGGAAAACGGAAAAATACATTTTGTATCTAGTTTTATAGCAGCGACGACCTGCGTAAGGCGGCTGGCAGTGACGGGATGCGAAGAACCGATGATCGGGTACAGTGCGCGCCTTGGGGAGGCCTGTGTCCAGCAGTGGACTAGTACAGGCTGTGGTTTTATGAGTCATGTAATCTAGAAAACTAGATTTTCAATCAGACTTATTGGTTTCGATATCTAATATCTGTTTATAGAATGCAACCCAAACATTCACACGTTTGCTTCTTTAAAACATGTATGCGGGTATCTATCGTTACACTAAGTTTCATCAAAATCCGTTCATCGGTTATTCCGAGCATAGCCCTCTCCATAGCTCGCTGAGTTGTGCACCAGGCCCACCTTGACTACAAAAAAATAAACGTAATAAAAAAAAAATTAAAATTTCCTTTTAATGAGTTATAACCACTTTTTTCTGTTTTAGGTACATTCGTAACCAAAGTCGAATGAATTCGGTCATGAGTGACTTGGCTTACACGTACTTTGATTAACGACGGCTGATAATCTTCGATAAAAGTGAAAAAGGGTTGACATTGCTAGATGGACAAGCCGTTTAACTAAGATTAGATCTTTCAGGACATCGGAAATTGCTTGCCTTTTTGGAAGTTGTCATAATATTGAGGCATTTTATGAATATGGAATCATTTCACCTATTTTTCTACTCTTAGGTGATATATTTTTTCCAATTTAAATGGCACAAACTTCGAAGTATACCTGGGGGTATACTATATATACTGGGGGTATATATAAGAAAAGAATTAACTAAATCGAACTACTCTGCAAAAAGTTATGCGTGGTCATACATAAAAGTTGACTAGAGAACCTTTTTCTTTTTTCATCGGTGAATAAACACATATAGACAAAACGCCATAAAATAAATGACCCGATAAAATATCAAATCAAAGCGGCGCCAATTAATATTCAACATAAACGCGAATCGCAGTACTTTATCGCTTTATTACAATTCATGAGGGCCATAAAAAGTAATAAAGGCGACCTGAATAAATGATTTTAAAATATGACATTCCGACCGTTCACGGTACCGCTGTAGATGACAGATGGTGAGGTGATGTCAAAGTCAAAGTCAAAACTATTTTATTGCATGTAAGTACACTGGGTACATTTATACAACGTCAATTTTTGATCTACCACCGCTTCCAAGGTGTTATATAGAGCTGGGAAGAAGAAGCGGCGCAACAAAATTCCGCAACACATCTTTTAAAATCGAGTTTATACATAACATTATTTTTGTAAAGGTTGTGCGAGGCTGAAGTAACATTAACACCAGGCATCTTTGTCATTTAAATAATCGACTGTTTTATAATAAGCTTTCTTACAAAGTTGTTGTTTAATGTGGGTCTTAAATTTTCTGTCATTCATATTTAAGATTTCTTCTGGTATTTTGTTGTAGAAGCGTATACATTGCCCCGTGAACGATTTACTGACCTGACCTGACTGATAATTGGCGTGATGATAAAATTATCTGATGCTCTCTACCAAGAAGTTTCAAACCTCTTTGGTCGCGCGCGCGCTCCCTGTGGAGATCGCATCTTGCATATTTAGTATGGGAAACGAAGAAAAATTCGGTGTCAATTTCAGGGGGGGTGCGGACAAAGGAAGCGGATTAGCGGGAGGAGATGCTAATACAAATTTATATGGAGTTTGAAAATGAGAATGTGTGAGTGAGTGTTCCTTTTGATATACCTACATTTGACACGATTTTGGCACCCCCTAAAATGCTTTTGTTACTCATCCATATGGGAGTGGCAAATTTTTTTGATTCAAGCTCTCTACGCAAAATGACCAACCACGCAATACGACCGCTGAAATTCAAACTTAGATTACGCGGAATGCTAAGTGGACCAATACGCACAATAACCAATTCTATTAGGTACCAATTCTTAAATAAATTATTCCTTATTCCTACTATCCTATCCTTCTTATTATAAAGGCGAAAGTTTCTAAGGATGTTTGTGAGGAAGTTTGTTACTCTTTCACGCTGTAATTTGATAGAACTTGGTACAGTGATAGCTCATATCCTGGAATAAGTTAAAGGCTACTTTTTAAGCGGTAAACTGTTCCCGCGGGAAAAACTTAATTTTGATGATACCTTTTACTGCGAAGTCAAAGTCAAAGTCAAAACTATTTTATTGCATGTAAGTACACTTATACAACGTCAATTTTTTATCTACCACCGCTTCCAAGGTGTTATATAGAGCTGGGAAGAAGATATAGATTATAGATAGAGCTGGGAAGGCGATAGCTTATAACCTGGAGTAACTTAAAGGCTACTTAAGCTTACATTTGTACATAATATATATTAAAATTCCTAGTACCTATATACCTATATGCTTGCATCACTTGGTAAAATCTGTTTATTTATCTTTTATTTTATTGTATATGTTTGGCACTCGGTGACAAACTCGCCCGCACCGGGTGCGGCTGAAAATCAGCGCCTAGTCCCTTTGGGCTAGGCATATGCTGAGCCGTTGCCCTTTTACTGCCGCGGTACAGGCTCACATGATTCATGTAGGTTTTATTAGTTACCTACGTTTTTTGTTCTGTTTTATCGTTTATTTGTATTTCTTATGTTTTAAAGTGCCTATATATTTGTTTGTGTATTTATGTGTATTGTGTGTGCCTTGCCGTAAGGCAGTAAATAAACATATTTCTTTCTTTCTTTCTTTACTTTTTACCGCGGTAAACTGTTCCCGCGGGAAAAACTTATTACATACGGGCGAAGCCGCGGGCAACAGCTAGTAATATATAAATTAGGTGAGATAATGCTCACAGCTCATACAGTATAATATATTTTTTTTCTAGTTGCGGTTTGCAGAAAAGACCCAGCGTAATGAATGACAGACGTACCAAGGTATTCCAACCGGTCTGCCAGTATTCCGCTTCAGAAAGAGGTATAAACCCGCAAATAAGTTGAGAAAAGTCCCTTTTAACAGCTAAAAGGAGTGTTTCAAATTCCGGACACGCTGCGGCCGGACGCCTCGAGCCGTCCGGGTCCAGCTAATCCCGGATCCCGGACATTTGTAAAGCCGACCCTAAACGCAAGAGGCAGATGAGTTTTCGAACTTATTGGGCGTCAATTTAACTTGAATCATTTATCATAATATTATCGAACATTTTAGGTAAGTATACCTTAGTAATTGACAATTCTAAGAGGAACATTCATTTGCCAGAGGAAATAGCCGTGGTTTAGTCATCTTGAAAAGATACGACTAGCATCACGGTTAGTTGAGTCGTTCGACATTAGACCCCACTACCCAATGTCCCAAATGGGACGTAACAGCGAAATTCAATTTTAATTGACCGAGCGAGCGAAGCGAGCGAAGCGTCTACGTTTCGAGACTGGCCAAAAATGCTCTTGTCCGGCTGTCTGTCTGTCTGTCTGTCTGTAATTCTCTACAGGTCGCATTTTTCAACCGATTTTGACGAAAATTTGGCATATGTATAAATTAATTAAACCTACAAAATGAGTAGAATAAAATTTTGAAAAACATTATTTTTAGAGTACCTACCATACTCGCAAAGTGGGAGTGAACTTTTTTTTTCTTGTGAATCCCATAGTGTGGGATATCGTTGGATAGGTCTTTCAAAAATATTGCTGGTGTGTGAATACCATTTTTTCGATTTAGGGATCCGTTGGCGAAATATTAAGCTTTAAAGCGGTAATTTTTGTTAGAGTCACGTGTCCCCCCCCCTGCCAGCTAAACGGTTGCTTCTGGAAATGTGAAAAAATTCATGGCAGTAGCATATATAACGTAGTTACAAGGAAAACTATTACGGCTAAGTAGGTTCTATTAGTTTTTGAGTAATAGTGGATCGACTTAAGAAAGTTGAAAAAATAAATTATGTTCATAGAACTGCATACGTAAAATGGAAAATTATTTTTTTCCGCGTGATATCCATGGTGTGGGGTATCGTTGGATGGGTCTTTCAAAAATATCGCGGGTGTGTGATAAACATTTTTCGATTCAGGGATCCGTTTGCGAAATATTAAGCTTTAAAGTGCTAATTTTTGTCACTTTAGTAGGTACTTTTTCTGTTTCCAAAGTTGACTTTTGTTGGTTTCTTTTAGGTTTGGTTTATAAGGGCTGGCGAGGTCTACTGTTCTCACGGAACTACTAGTATTATTTCTATTCGTCATTAGACCCCAGTCCGTTTTTTTACTAATTTTAAATGAAAGTAACGTCAGTAAGAAAAGTCTTTGATAGTTACTTTTTCTGGTAAGCTGTGGTAGGTGGCTCTTCCGCCCCGTAAGTCATTGAATTCAATATAAAGGTACTTTATTCCGCACCAGTGTTTCCTGCGGCTTTGCCCGCGTTTAATAGGTTATTTGTATGTTTTTTGCTTGACTCTTCATGGTCGTAGCATGATGTTAAGTAGCCTATATAATAATCTTTCTAAAAAATTGGACTAACAAATGCAAAAAGAATTTTTCAAGTTCGACTGGTACGGTCGACCGCACGTCAGTGAAAACAAAACCAGTATACATTGGTCTCTCTCACACTATTGTAACCCCCTAATAGGCTAGACCAGCTCAAGGTCAAAGTGTTTCCACTGACGTGCGGCCGACTGTACGAGTAGTTCCAGAGAGAGCGTTCAAACAAACAAACAAACAAACAAACAAACAAACAAACAAACAAACAAACAAACAAACAAATAAACAAACAAAATCTTCAGCTTTATTTAACACTGTCTAAAACAGCCGTCGCAAAATTAACAGGTGAGATTAAATCATCTGTTAATTTAATTAACTTATTTACTTGCAAATTGCCTGCTAATAAATTTAACTGACAGAAATAAAGCTTAGGTCATTAATTATCTACGGAACCACTGAATACTATCTTAACTCAAAGCTGGCAATCGCAATCAAAGGGACACTTGGTCCCGACATCTTTTGTTCTCTGCAATTTTTTGTCCTTATCTATCAAAGGAAAGGATGTACTTATCTCTGTTTAGTGACCAGTAAATAAGACAAATAGCTGTCGATGGATTGAAAGAACGCGACATTTTTAGGCGAATTCATGGGTGATTCTATTTCTGAATGATTCTTGATAATAATACTTTTACTCGTAGGTAGGTACCTCGGTCATTTTACTACGAAACCATAAATCTGTTCAGGTTAAATATATTTGAAGTTCTTGCGGTTTGTGACTTAATAACTGGTTGTAAATGCACAGAAACCATTAGGATTATCTGCATCAGCTAGCCAACACAAACAATCAATTAATTAAAGATTACTTAAGATCAAACTAACGTGAGATCGTCATCTCTGTCTACGTCATTTCTGTCTGCACGCAGTGACAGAAATGACTATTAGAACAAATAGTGCAACAGCACCTCTTTTTTGATGGTTAATGAAATGAGTGATGAAACCATGGTTTCATGGTTTCATGGTTTCATCACGGTTAATGAAAGAGATGTTGGTACAGATAAAGAAACAGACAATGAAAATGATATTCCCTCAGAGTGTTAAAACGGGTTTTGTGACCCAAAAAACAAGATCAAATACTAGACTTATGTGAAGTCTAGACAGAATTCGTTTTTCAAAAACCAAAATCTGACAGCCACATTCTAAGGGTTAAATTGAAGGAGATATTAGAACAGATGATTATGCAACAGATAATGAAACATTTAATAATGCTAATAAAATTTTATACTAATGCTATTTTGATCTCAATAAACCAAAAAAATAAACAGTTCAGTTGATTTTATTTTTTTCCCAGTAGAATCACCCACCTACGTCTAAACTAAAGTTACTAATTGTGGCCATTGCTTTGATCACAACTTCGAAAACTTTAAAGTTCGTTCTTGAGAACAACATCAAATTCGGCAGGTAGAAATTTTTAAAACAATTTTAGGGCCTTGCTTCACGGACTTTTGGGGACAATCTGGCCATATTTGATCGGTGCCATCAGTTTAACTAAGTGCTGTGGATTTTGTGAAAATAAATAAAATAACTAAATAAATTTTTCCGACGATTTCTTAAAATTATTGGGAAAAATATAAATACAATTTAGCTATCGATATAAAAAAGGTGATGAAGGTACTTAAAAACAGTGCAATTTTTAAACCGTACCTAGATTTAAGTCATCTCAAGTCACAGAACATCGGAAAAAGCTTGCTACGCTCGCTATAAATCTGTGGTGAAAACCATTTTACTATTTTCGGATCCGTTTGCGGAATATTAAGCTTTAAAGTGGTAATTTTTGTTAGAGTCACGTGTCCCCCCCCCTGCCAGCTAAACGGTTGCTTCTGGATATGTGACAAAATTCACGGCATTAACTTAAATAACGAAGATAAAAGGAAAACTATGACAGCTAAGTAGATTCTATTAGTTTTTGAGTAATAGTCGACCAACTTATAAAAGTCGAAAAAATCAATCATGTTAGTAGAACTGCATACGTAAATGGGAATGATTTTTTTCCTCGTGAATTCCATGGTATGGGGTACCGTTGGATAGGTCTTTCAAAATATTGCGGGTGTGTGGAAAATATGTATGTGGATAGTTATGTAGTTTATTGGGAAGTAAGCCACTAAACTACCCCAGCAGAGAAAACAGCGTTGCGCCTCCCGGGTGCAGCATCACGCTGAGTTGGTAACCTCTTCGCATCCACAGCATCGTCTATCATATTTATTTAGGTTTATGTAATCTTTAATAAAAGTATGTCTGTGGGTGGCCGAATAAATTATTTTTCTTTTTCTTTCTTTCTTTCTAAGCAAGAGCCAGAGAAAAAAAAATTAAAGACCGAAATTATGAAACGACATGAAAATTCAATCCACTTTCTTTCTATTAAGTGAGATTTCAATCGGATACACGTCCTTAGCTACTTCGACCATTTGATTTCTGATTTTTATTACAGATCTAGGTACATCCCATCAATCTATGGCTTTGCTCCCCGACCTGACCTGAATAGAAATTATGGTTCGCCTTTGAAATTGCAATATTATACGGCAGTAAGGAGATAGGCGTTCGATTCGAGAGGTTTGCGGATAATGGAAATCGTAATGGGCAAGCACGTTTGGTCGTCTTTGCCAAATTGCAGAATTTGGAGATGAAATCTGGACTAATATATAAGTTGTTAGAGTCTGTTCGTATAAAACCACTCCGATAGTGCGATTGTATGGAGGACCGCACAGTGACCTGCGACCTGCGGTTCATTTAGGATCATCTGGGCTGCGCTTAGCCCGCTACCAAGACAGTATGGAGATAGCATAAGACGTCAGTGGCGTCGGGGATAAGACGCGGCCTATCATATCGAAAGGTCCGAAGTTCGATCCCCGGCTGGGCCATGTACCAATGGGTCTTTTCTCGAAACTTAAGTACATTTACTGACTGCTCTCAAACGGCGAAGGAAAACATCGCGAGGAAACCTGCATACGCCGAAGAAGAAATTCTTAGGCGCATGTGAAGTCCACCAACCCGCACTGGGCTAGCGTGGTGGACTATAGCCCGAACGCCCTCATGAGAGGGTAGGCCTGAGCCCCAGCAGTGGGGACATATTAATAGGCTGTTGATTTGATTTGATAAGACATTACATTAATAAGCTTTTTAACTACACGGCAAGCGCGTGTGTGAGGAATATGATGAGACTGAGCGAAGCGAAAGAGGTATGTCAGGATCGCGATACTTGGCGCTCCGTTCTTTCTGCCTACCCTGTCAGGGACATAGCGTGAAGATATGTATCTATGTGTGTAGTACCTATGTAAATTACTGCAATATTTTCCAGGGCGCGATACGTTATGGGTTTCTTGAAGAGGACAGTAAATAATCGTGTAGGTCGAAACGGCTCTAAAAAAATCAAGATCCCTTCAGCATCTAGGGTCATTATCGACTACGTTAACTTGTACCTAATTACCTGTATGGAACAGTGTAAGATCATGATTCATAATCGATAAGTAACATACGTACGGGTAATGTATATCGATGATGTTATATGAGTTTATAAGTAGATCATTAATCTTGATCTATAGGGAAACACAATATATTAACACTAGCTAACATAAGAAGCTTATATCTCCAGCTAAGCAACAAAGCAGTGCATCGTTTAAGCGCCGGCACGAATGCAATTGTCACTGTGAGCGCCTGCAATGCATGTATTTCTGCATGTATTCACATAGTAAATGCATATGCATGCATGTACGAACCATTTTGATCAAAGTTGATATTATTAAGTAACAATTCCATCATACTACTAATCCTACTAATATTATAAAGGCGAAAGTTTCTAATGATGTGAGGATGTTTGTTACTCTTTCACGCAAAAACTACCGAACAGTTTTCGATGAAACTTGGTACAGTGATAGCTTACATCCTGGAATAATACGTTGTAATAACACGTTGGACTTATTTTTTTCAAACTTCCCTCTCAGTATAAATAGATCTGCGGACCCCTTACTGAAGGAGGATGCGTTTCATCCAGCTATCTCCATTAATGCCGTAGATATTATTCTTCCTCCCTTTAAACCCCCTTCACGTATGAAATACCAATACTATAAGGCTGATTACCAAGCCGTTAACAACGATCTGAGTGCTATTGACTGGAAAAACATATTTTGTGGCTGTAATATTGATGACATGACTAGCACTTTCTATTCTTTAATAAATGAAGTAATTAATAAGCATATTCCACAAGTTCTTATCTCTGGGTCATATCACTACCCTATTTGGTACAGTAAAGGACTGATTAATGTGATTAAAGAAAAATCTAAACTTCACAAACGCTGGAAGAAATATAGAAATCCACTGGACTATGGCTCCTTCTCTCTCTTAAGAACTAGGCAAAAGAAACTCCAATCGGAATGTCTTGAGGCATATGTACAGAGATCACAGGAAAACATTAAACGATGTCCAAAATTGTTTTGGTCCTATGTCAAAGCTAGGAGAAAGAACCCTTCTAGTTATCCAAACCTGATGAATTACGGTGACATTGCCTATACGAATCAAAATGACATCTGTAACGCCTTCAATAATTTCTTTCAAAAAAATTTTAATAAGCCTGCCTGTCATTATTTAACTCCCTCGTATGTTCACGCGCGAGTCGATGATACGTTCTCCCATATAGTACTCAAAACGGACTACATTTTCAAAGAGCTTAATAATCTAGATACTTCTAAAGGGTCAGGTAGTGACACCATCCCCCCTCTATTTCTTAAAAAATGTGCCGAATCTCTTGCCATACCCGTCACAATTATGTTTAACCGTTGTCTTAACGAAGGTCAGTTTCCCCAAATATGGAAAACCGCTCTTGTCGTGCCTATTCATAAAAAAGGTTTAAGATCCTCAATAGAAAATTACAGACCGATTTCTATACTTAACGTTTTAAGTAAGTTGTTTGAGAGAGCAGTTCACTGTCATCTATACCCTTTTATATCACGCGCTATTCCGTCTCAACAACACGGGTTCATTAAGGGTCGTTCTACTAACACAAATTTGTCTGTCTTTTCTAATGATGTCTTACGAGGCATGGACGGAGGTAAACAGGTAGATGCGGTGTACACGGACTTTGAAAAAGCCTTTGACCGCGTAGACCATGTCATCATGGTGCGAAAGCTGAGGGAACTAGGTATATGTGGAAATTTGTTGAGATGGTTCGAGTCTTACCTAAGAAATAGGAGCCAAGCTGTTGTTGTGGGTGGATTTCGTTCTGATTTTGTTATTATTACTTCTGGGGTGCCCCAAGGTTCTATCTTAGGCCCTTTGCTCTACATAACGTATTTATACGACATAGAGAAGTGTCTTCACCATGCCAAATTTTTGATGTATGCTGACGATACTAAAATTTATATGAATATCAACAGTGTTGTTGACTGTGAGAGGTTACAAGAAGACTTAAACCGACTCAACTTTTATTACACAGAGAATCGTATTGCCATCAATGCAGACAAATGTATGACTCTTACGTTCACGCGAAAAATAAACAAAATTAACTTTGAATATAAGTTGAATAATACCACAATTAAAAATTCAGATACGGTGAGAGATCTTGGAGTTTTATTAGATTCACATTTGTCATTCTCTGAACACATCTCCACCGCTGTCACCAAAGCGTATAAAAGTCTTGGATTTGTCTTGCGCGTAGGACGTCCATTTACTGATGTAGGTTGTATTAAAACATTGTATTGCGCATATGTCAGAAGTACACTTGAGTACTGTAGTAGTATTTGGAACCCGCATTACATCTGCTACAAGCATGATATTGAATCACTCCAGTCAAAATTCATTAAACACCTTAACTACCGTACTCATCGCTCGTACTCGGCTGATAATTATATCGATTCATGCAAATATCATCGTCTACTACCGCTAGAAAAAAGACGCTCCCTTCTCGACATGATGTTTCTGCACAGCATATGTAACGGCACTACCGACTGTCCGGAGCTCACGTCCCTGGTGCTGCGGCTGCGCGCCCCGCTCCGGCGCACCAGACACACCGCATTGTTCCACGTCCCCCCCTCCCGTACTAATTATGCACAAAACTCAATTATTTGCCGCATGCAGTCGGCTTATAATAAATCATTTGCAAGCGTGGATTTATTTAACTGTGGAAAAAACACTTTTAGGAAACATGTAACAGAATTACTATATCAGAGTTAAAGAATATACTACCAATACGAATGAACCTTTGCACGAATATCTAATAAAATATGTAATAAAATAAATATATAATATATTATAATCTTAAATAACATACGTATAACATCACCACAAACACTCACACATATACATGCACACACACACACGCACACACACTCATAAACGTACAGACTGTCTATGATAATATGTATATTGAGAGTAAAATTAGCATATTGTAAATCCTTATTATTGGCAGTATGAGCAATGTAACCTTTAATAACTATTATTTTCTAAGTGCTGTGGATTTTGTGATAATAAATAAAATAAATAAAATAAAATAACATATAGGCTACTTTTTAACGCGGACAAACTCGCGGGGCGTCCGCTAATACCCCCTAAGTAACAAAACGCCTACATACAGGGCGCTGTTTTACAATGTACACGGGAAAAACTTTTCTACGCGGGCGAAGCCGCGGGAAAAAGCTAGTTTATTATAAAGACGAAAGTTTGTAAGGATGTTTGTGAGTTTGGATGTTTGTTACTCTTTCACGCAAAAACTACGGAACATTATTATAGATTATACATCAGAATGACACAAACCACTTTTATATATTGTACAGAAATATTAAAATATTAATGTACAGAAACAACTTTTCTTTAGATTTATGTACCATAGAAGATGAATAAAAAGAAAAATGTCTAACTATATTTTAGTCGCGTGCAAGTCAACGGCTTAATCTGCACAAGCTTGCACGCCACCACAACCTGGTATGAATAATGCCACTGATTCAAGGTTATTAGCAGATAATATAAGATTTGTAAATTAGATTTTTTACATTTGCCATTTTTTGAAAATATTTAAAATAATTTAAGATTTTATGGTTTCCTTTCATTTAATTTATCAAGTTTGTTAGAGAGATTTCATCCTTATAATTGGCGCTAACGATCGATGCAATAAAAGTACAGGATGTAATTTTTACAGATTTTAGTCGGTTCGATTCCCGGGTGTGGCAAGCGAATTTTCGAAAATTTTTGAATGCAGTTTTCTGTCCTTTCAAAAATAAAGGAGTGTTTCCTTTGAGTAAAATTTTCTATCTACAGTATTAAGAGTACTTTCCCTCCAGGGGCATTACAAAATTCCACCCTGTATATTGGTGGTGGACTTTTTACATTGTTAGACTCACCACAATATAGAAAATCTAGCTATTTTCTTCAAAAGGTTTACTAGTCATGCTTTGAATACCTAAGTATAATTGATCACGGAAAAATACGGTAGTTAGGGTTCCCTTGACATTATGAAATTTATAAAATTGTTTTTTTTCTTTTCTGTAGTTTTCGTATATTTCTATTGTGACGTGTATGTCAAAAAGTCAAGGACAATCCACAAATTATAGCAAAAATTGAGATTGAGGCTTTTACGGACTTAAAGATCACCACGCTAGCCCACTGCGGTTTGGTGGACTTCACATGCTCCTTAGAATTCGCGACATTTACCTTCACTGTTCGAGAGCAATCAGTAAATCTACCTAATTAATCTAGAAAAACCCACTGGTACATGGCACGGCCGGGGATCGAACTCGGACCTCTCGACATGTCAGGCCGTTTAAAGTCAATTTTATAGGTACCTCTACCTACTTACTTATACTTAGAAGAACCATTAGAGATACATTTTTAAAATGAATAATTTGTTGAGCATACTGCAGCTGCAGACTCTGAGAAAAAACTATGCAAATTGGAAAATACCGACTAAGGGGAGGTCCTATGGGATTAGGTATGATATAAAAGCTAAGAAGACTAAGGGCCTCTTACACCGCTTGCTGATAAAGTCCCAGATACACTATTTGCAGGTTATCTGACAGATAGCCTGTTTTTTTGGTTTCACAGGTATCTGATTGCCTATATCTTATATATTTTATACAGTCTATCACACAGATTTATCTGATAGATTAGTTTATCACTAAGATTACTATCTGTAACAATATCAGGAAGTGGTGAAAGAAGCCTTTACTCTCTGCTCTACCCCTTTAAAAAAATCCCGACGCACTTACCCCCGGGGCAATTATGTCGGGATTTTTAAAATCGTCACCGACGGAACCGCTCGGCAGTTATTTTTATTTTATTTCGGTTTCAAAAGGTTCATTGAAAAGGCTTTTACTGAGGCGTCTTTGAAAACATTCCTTGTGTTCGCTTTTGTTTGATGTATTGTTTTTTTGTGGCTTGACTGCAGCCTTTATTACTTCACTAGCTGTTGACCGCGGGTTTGCCCGCGTGGAATAAGTTGTTTGCCGCGGTGAAAGCAGCCTATGTGTTATTCCAGGATATAAGCTATCACTGTACCAAGTTCCATCGAAATCCGTTCAGTCGTTACAGTGTGAAAGAGTAACTAACATCTTCATATCCATACATCCTTAAAATTTTCGAATTTATAATTATTAGTAGGATTATGTTAAAACCTGTTTAGACTTACATTTCTTAGGGCCTCTTACACCGCTTGCTGATAAAGTCACAGATACCCTATCTGCAGGTTATCTGACAGATAGACAATTTTTTTGGTTTCACAGGTATCTGATTGCCTATATCTTATTTAGAAGTGTAGATTTTATATAGTCTATCACACAGATTTATCTGATAGATTAGTTTATCAATAAGATTACTATCTGTAACAATATCAGGAAGTGGTGAAAGAAGCCGTTAGTATTTAGAATTCAGTCAAAACGTATATTATATTTTATCGGTCGGTCGCTCCGTCAGGTAACTTGAAAACTGCTGAAACGATTGAGTAGTGGATTGGACGTGGAAATAAAAGTATAGGCGTTTCTTATGCTTTGTATGAGAGGTCATTGTGATATAGTGGACATTCTCATGCATTGGACGTTCTGATAGTGGACACTCTGATGGTGGATATTGTGATACAGGGGACGTTCTGATACAGTGGATAATATTTTAATATAAGATGTAGACCATCACAGACTTAAATCTATCAGGTCTGTGGTGGACACTGTAATGGGAAAATTATAATTTAATTCAATAAACTCTTTAATTTATTCATTTAAATTTTTTATTTATTACTTTTAACTTTAAAAAAACTTTTCTGACTTGACGAAAAGGTTAACAAGGTTCCGATTTGATTCATTTTGATGTGGCAGAGTACTTAAAAATTAATTTACGTAAGACTTTTAACGTTTAAATACTAGATCGATTCTAAATACTAGATTTAAAAAATACACACGTGTATTTTTTGGCGGTCCAAATTCAATCTAGTATTTAGAATCAAAATTCAAAATTCAAAAGTATTTTATTGCATGTAAGTACACTAGGTACATTTATACAACGTCAATTTTTTATCTACCACCGCCTCCAAGGTGTTATATAGAGCTGGGAAGAAGAAGCGGCGCAACAAACTTCCGCAACACATCTTTTAAAATCAAGTTTGTACATAACATTATTTTGTAAAGATTGTGCGAGGCTGAAGTAACATTAACACCAGGCATCTTTGTCATTTAGATAATCGACTGTTTTATAACAAGCTTTCTTACAAAGTTGTTGTTTAATGTGAGTCTTAAATTTTCTGTCATTCATATTTAAGATTTCTTCTGGTAGTTTATTGTAGAAGCGTATACATTGCCCCGTGAATGATTTACTGACCTTACTAAGCCTTAACTGTGGTGGTACAAGTTTGTTTTTGTTTCTTGTAACATAAGCTGTGTTCATATCACAGTGCCTCAAAAAGAGAGATATATTTTTGCGGACATACAAAATATTCTCAAAAATGTATTGACTGGCAACGGTTAATATATTAATTTCTTTAAACTTTTCTCTTAATGATTCTCTACAACGTAGATTATAGATCGCCCTAACAGCTCTCTTTTGCAAAATAAAGATGGTTTCTATATCTGCCGCTTGACCCCACAGTAGGATGCCGTATGACATGATGCTGTGGAAGTAGCTGAAATAGACTAATCTCGCAGTAGCAATATCTGTTAATTGTCTAATTTTCCTAACGGCGTAGGCGGCCGAGCTTAGTCTGCCAGCTAGTGAAGCTATGTGGGGCCCCCATTGAAGAGATGAGTCTATAGTTATACCTAGGAACACCGTGCTTTTGATAAATTCTAATCTTTCTGTACCTAAAGTTACATTATTAACTACATGTCTTACATTTGGTAGGCAAAATTTAATACATTTAGTTTTTGTTGTATTTAATGCTAGATTATTAATGCTGAACCAGTTAAGTACTTGTGTGAGAGTATTGTTTACCTCAGGAAGATCACAAGCTCTTCTGCTAATTTTAAAAATCAGAGAAGTGTCATCGGCAAATAATACTATGTTGGACATGTTTTGTATTAAAAATGGCAAGTCATTTATATATACAAGAAAAAGAAAAGGACCCAGAACTGAGCCCTGGGGCACCCCCATTTTCACAACTGAACCAGATGATTTAACTCCATTTATATCAACTTTTTGTACTCTATTTTCAAGGTAAGATTTAAGTAATTCGAATGCTCTGTCTTTCACGCCATAATGTTTTAATTTGAGTAGCAAGGTTTCGTGATTAACGCAATCAAATGCTTTGGAGAGATCGCAGAAGATGCCTATTGCATCATGTGAAGCTTCCCAAGCATCAAAAATATGCTTAACAAGCATGACTCCTGCGTCGGTGGTTGATCGTCCCTTAGTAAATCCGAACTGACGATCGTGAAGAAGTTGTTTGAGATTGAAATGACAAAGCAGTTGATTCAGTATGATCTTTTCGAAAATCTTGCTAAGCACGGGGAGAACTGACACTGGTCTAAAATTACTGGGATCTAGTTTGTCACCAGATTTAAACAGTGGTATGATTTTACTTTGCTTCATTAGGTCAGGGAAAATACCTTGATTAATACTCATGTTAAATATAAAAGCTAAGTAAGGCGCAATAATCGTTATAACTGAGTTAACCACTTTAACAGACATTCCCCATAGATCTTCAGAAGACTTTAGTTTCAAAGTCTTATAAAGTGGATAATCTTATTTTATGAGATTTGTTGAAGCAAGATCCTAGTTATTTCTTGCCTTTAACTAAAGTTTGAACACATTGCAAATAGGTAACCGACCCTTTTTATAGCGGCCTTAACTCATATGTACGCGAAGAGATCTTTGACATTTTGAAATTTCCATCATTGTACGAATATAGTTTGTTTTATGATTCCGTAATAAAACTTTCTAAAGTTTCTTCTGTCAGACTGTTTTCGTTACCTAATGAGTAGAACAGTATTTATGAAAACTTTAACTAAATTTATGGAGCCTAGTTAGATTATTTAAATGAAAGTTTATTTAAAAGAAGAATGAAAGGAATAATTTTTTAAATTTAGTTGGGTATCTACTTGTTTTATTGTAATTGTAAATAGTTGTAAACTGTTTTCAATAAAATTAACACACTTTGAATTTATATAGAATTTTATTATTATTATTAAAACAGTGTTGTGGATTTAGTCCAAAATATTTTGAAGTTAAAACACTTTGTGTCAGGCAAGTCCTTTTTTTTCAAAAAATATTTGAATTATTAAATACTTGGAAAATTAATGTTTTTTAAATAACAATCCGTTAATGGTGGATAATATTTCAGCTATACATTTATCTATTTAGCCTTAAACTATATTTTTTTTAAATTACAATACATAATTAAAACAAATTATGTAAAACGTTGAATGAGCGAAGCGAAGAAGGTGTGTCAGGATCGCGATACTTGGCGCTCCGTTCTTTCTGCCTACCCCGTCAGGGACATAGCGGGAAGATATTAAATATATATGTATGTATGTAAATTATAAAAGAGAAAAAAAAAGTTTAAACTTACCCATCCAGAAATAAACTTCCAATACCAAAACTCATTTTAAAACTTTCATCGGAAGCACTTGGAAATTTTACCTAAAGACTTTACATCCATTTAAAACCAAAATTAACTTCTTTTCATTACGCGACTAGCAGAGAGTTTGCAGCAATTAATAATTCACGGGAAATAGAGTTAACGTATTTTAATACAAGTAGGTGGTTAAGGGAGAGCGCGCACGGGCGGGATCGCCGAGTCGCCGTAGATTACTGACTACTGGCTACGCGCTACGCGGCGTAGAGGTGCTACGAGCCTCACCGCCGCGCAACAGGCTCTACCGCTAACTGTAGAGTCTAACTACCATTGTAGGCTTTACTATATATCCCTTTTTAAATTGATTTATACGTAATTACGTAGTATACGGATAATTAGAAACAGGGCCAGATTTTCATACAATCGAGGTCACTTTGAAGCCGTGGGTCTCCGTGAAGCATTGATCGGGGCATGATCTGATGACGGTCATCGAGAGAGTACATGGAGGACTTTTAAATCGCTATAGATATCCAACTGATCAGATTAAGCCGTTTGGAAGCAGCATCGTCATGAACAAAAAAAACTCGCAAAATGGCATCAAAATGTAGAAAATCTAAAAGTTAATGAATTATGACGATGCTGCTTCCAAACGGCTCATCTGATCAGTTGGATATCTATAGCGATTTAAAAGTACTCCGTCTACTCTCTCGATGACCGTCATCAGATCATGCCCCGATCAATCCTTCACGGAGAACCATGGCTTAAATAGCCTGTAACCTTCCCCAAAACTGGGCTATTAAATACAAAAAGAAATCCGACTGGTAGTTATAGAGATTAGCGCGTACAACCAAAAAATCAGCTCTATTACTGAGAAAAAAATCAAGTTTCTTACATAAATCACAGTTGTATAGAACAAAAGGGAAATACCCCCCTTTTCGTGGTGGCCTTTGGGTAGCGCTGTTTGACCGCTTAACCGTAACGATTTAATTAGCACCGCCTACTGGAGCGCGACGTTTTACGTTTACTGTACTTAAATGTTCTACGGTTTAAAATGTTTTCAGCAATGAATTTTCGTCTTTGATTTTAATTTTGTCATGAGAGATTATTATTATAATATTAATCATCATCATCAACAACAGCCTATTAACATGTCCCCACTGCTGGGGCTCAGACCTACCCTCTTCACGAGGGCGTTCGGGCCACCACGTTATCCCAGTGCGGGTTGGCGGACTTCACATGCGCCTAAGAATTTCTGCTTCGGCGTTTGCTGGTTTCCTCACGATGTTTTTCTTTACCGTTTGAGAGCAGTCAGTAAATGTACTTAAGTTTCGAGAAAAAACCCATTGGTACATGGCCCGGCCGGGGATCGAACTTCGGACCTTTCGATATGAGAGGCCGCGTCTTATCCCCGACGCCACTGACGTTTAATACATCTGTTTATTTCTGTTACAGCCCTCATGTATGCACTCGGAAACGGTGGGATAACCTAACTCGTATTATAGCAGACCTCGCCACTGCTCCGGCAATCTTCCTTGTCAGGCAATTTTCCACTTTCCGGGCCACTACAATAATGTACTATTATGTTGTATATTGGATTACAACTTCGCATGCGTGTGTCATTTTATGTGAGGCGCGTTTGGAACTACGTGCTGTGAATACAGCCTTCCCGAGGAGCGTTGGCATATCTTGTCACATTATATTTCTTCCATTTCATGTAGCATTTATTATTTACGATGTAGGCGAGTCGAAAGTGTGCCGGAATAAACCGGCCAAGTACGTGTCGGGCGGTCTCGAAATTCAACGCCAACCACGACCGATTAGTATGTCTAAACGGTCCAGTTACAAAGATATTCAAAGTTTTATGACGGACGAACGAACGAAGGAGAAGAGAAGAAGGGGGGGGAGTGGGAGTGGGATGGGGAGGGGGGGGGGAGAGCAAAATATAAAAAAGTTACACAGGTAGGTGTACGCAAACAGTCTGGATCATAAATTGCATAATTCTATTGCTGACTATGCCGTATCCGGTGGTTACATACATATTAATCTTACGACTATAGATAGCATCCCTCGCATACATATTTCACGTTTATGACTGTTCGGCGGTTTCATTAGAGCTCTGAAAATTATAATGTTACAGTATATCAGAAATATTACAATGTATACCATACATAATGTAATTGCTGTATAACTCCGTCAGGCGCTCGGGTGGCTATCGATCGAGGGATTGTGGGTTTGATTTCCACTGGAGACAGACATCATCATAATTTAGCCGTTCAACGTCCACTGCTGGACATAGGCCTTCCCCAACGCAGTCACTTTCGGCCACCTTCATTTGATCGTAGAGACCTGCAACCTGTACAAATTGGTCATGGGATTACATGATTGCGACACACGTTTGTGCGAAGAAGAAATACTAGCAAAGCTAGTAGGTACTTTGAAATTTCAGTGGGTTGGTCACATTTGTCGGAGAGCCGAGTTATAATTGCTGAGGTAGACGAGTTATCGAGTGGAGACCACGCGTGGGAAGCTTACGCCGCCGGCTAGATGGAACGACGATCTGCGTGAGGCGGCTGGCGTAACTGGATGCGGAGGATCGAAGATCGGGTTCAGTGGCGAGCCTCATTGGACTAGTACAGACTGGTCATAATTCTACCACTATACATTATATGACCACGCATAACTTTTTAGAGAGCAGTCCGATTTTGACAATTCTTTTTCTATTGGATAGGGTTATACTTCGAAGTTGGTCCCATTTAAATTTGAAGAAAAAAATTCAACCATAAGGGTAGAAAATTACGGGATGACTGATCGTTCTCCTACTAAATTTTCATCTTTGAACCAATTCTGTTGAAACTAGGCACACTTATGTAGTTCTAATGGCACTACAAGGTGACGGAAACCTGAAGTTGATCTGATGACGGAGACGGAAGACAGTCGAGGGAACTCTTCAACGGTGTACAGCAGCTACCTCGTGCTTGGGCTATTCATTCATCTTAATGAGAACTTCTCTTTCTCTGAGAGATAAGATCCGAAACGATAGGTGATCCGCCAGAGAGCCAAAGCCTTCGACATAGCTCAAAGGGAAATAACAGTTAGCTCAAATAACAGTAACAAGAATGTGTGTTTGTTTGTTTTTTGACACGAATAACTTGCCTCATAAAATTGGTCATCAAATGGTTTAAACTAACAACAGGTAGGTAGTCATACTTTTATTGCACTGTAATTAAATTCTTAGTAGCAGAAAATGGAGACGATTAGCTTAAACATGTATCCAACAGTACTTATTTATCTAATCATTTGATCTTAGTCACATTGTATCACTAAATTACTTTGCGATTACACGCGGTATGTTGAATATATACTTCTTAAAGTAAAATTTAAAAAATTAAGATTTTTTCAATTTTTTCGGGTCGGTAGTTCCGTACATCAAAAGAGGAAAAGGAACCCTTATACGATCACTTCGTTGTCCGTTTGTCCGTCCGTCCGTCTGTCAATATCATTTTTTTCAGGAACGCGTGGAGGTATCAAGTTGAAATTAATATCAAATACTGAGGTCTGCAGTCCCTTAAAGCTGCGAAAAAATCAAACTTCTAAGTCAACGTAGTCAGAAGATATGGCCGATTTTGCTGCATTTTTTATGTAACTTGGTCAACAAAATCTATGGGGTATTTACGGTTGACCTAGAATCTTGAAATTTGGCAATAAGCAAGGTCTTATAGCACAAGTATAGGAAAAACTCCGAAAACCGTAAATTTGTAGTTACATCACAAAATAATGTGTTTTTCTTGTACCAACAAACTTAACTTTGCGTATGAAATTTTATTAACGATTTTCTAATTAAGTCAATATCGTGTTTTAAACCTTATTGTAATTTAATTTATTCAATTCAATATTTGTAACATTACAGAAATCCATGGCATTACAAACAAAAGTAACAATAATAAATACTATACTAAATACTATACTAACGTAATATTCAGGATACATTACTGGATATGTGCGTGTGTGAGTACACATAAACAAGAAAGTCGTAAGTGAAACTGGTCTCTCAATCTATCGAGTTGCGAAACTGCTACTGCATTTATGAACCTTGCCTGTACCTACCACCTACTTCGATTTCCCCCTACAATAGGGTTTGACTTTGAAGCGACCAGGGCTGCCTTATCCCGGCCCGCATTTAATATTTCAGATGCGGCCCCGCACGAGCAAGTTTACTCCGACTTCAATTCTCGGCGCTGCAATATGGATGACACTAGCTCGCAGGAATGGGGGATGAATATCAAGTAAGCGTACCTACTTCTTACTCAATACGGTGCAGGTTTTATACTGAAGTTTTTACATGAAATTAGAAATGACTTATTGTTAGAACTAGTTCTACAGATCTTTTAATGATATTGTTGTTATTTTTTTTCCAAAAATATTTTGTATAGGAAGGTATTATAGCAATCTTATTGTTAACTTATATATTTCTTTTGCAAACACACATTGCCTGTGCTGTGGTTTGTTCTGTGACATCGCCTGTGTCATGGAATAAACAACAGTACCTGCTGGGTTTATCCACTCATTTAATGATGTGGTCTTTATGTATCGGTGTATAGTATGAATGTATATCAGTCTTATTTATATATATATTAATAGATAGTTAAATATCACTATAGTTAAACTTAGAAAATGTAATCGTTTTTTCCTAACGTTAAAATTATTATTAAGTTTATTTTGTAACTTATTACCACTCTTTAGTATAGATGTGTATAGCTTTAATTGGCCTTTAACTTTGTAACCTAGTTTTTAACAAATTTTGGTCATTTCGGCTGTAGTTATCCCTAATAAATAAATTAAATTAAAATTAAATTAATATTAATTCTAATTTTTTATTATTTTTTATGTTCTAATGAACATAAAAAATTGGTTGCAAAAACTCCTCTAAATAATACCCTAAACAGTTTAATAGAAGTTCATCTAACTCACAATTGTTCATCGAAATCATTAAGTCTTAAGGTGTCCTATTAATGGGTCATTCTACTATACTGGGAGGAAAATAAAAACAAGAATTTATAAAATCAACAAAACTGTTTATTTTTTGGTTTATTGAGATCAAAATAGCATTAATATAAAATTTAATCACCATCATTAATTATGTTTCATTATCTGTTGCATTAACATTTGATCTAATATCGTTTTCTGTCTGTTTCTATAACTGTACCAACATCTCTTTCATTAACCGTTACATTAATTGTTGCACTATTTGTTCTTAATAGTCATTTCTGTCTACGCTATGTCATTTTTGTCTACTGCGTGCAGACAGAAAAGGCATAGACAGAGATGATGATCACACATTAGTTCGATCTTAACCTAATCTCTAATTAATTGATTGTTGGTGCGGCTACCTGATGCATATAATATAGATTTCTGTACATAATTACAACCAGTAATATAACCTGAACAGATTTTTGGTCACTTATTAGAATGACCCATATATTAGTTATTTAGGCATTTTGAAAGGTTAAGGGTTTTGGACTTTGTGAGTTTTCTTCCGTTTGAGGTGCTTTATACACAGTTCTATATGGAGAGATGATACAACTGCAGTCAACTGATTTCGATATGGAACATGACCAGGCGGTCTCGTCAGTGTACCTTTGGCTGAGAGAAACACCTGAGTATGGCGACTCCCATCTAGAGTGTTGCTTTATTGACCGAGCGAGCGAAGCGTCTCAGTTTCGAGATTGGCCAAAAATGCTTTTGTCCGCACTGTCCTTCTGTCTGTAATTCTCGTAATTCTCGACAGGTCGCATTTTTCAACAGATTTTGACGAAAATTTGGCATGGGTATTTATTAGTCAAGCTGACAAAATGAATAGAATAAAATTTTGAAAAATATTTTTTCTTAGAGTACGTACCGTACTCGCAAAGTGGGAGTGATTTTTTTTTCTTGTGAATCCCATGGTATTGGGAATCGTTGGATAGGTCTTGCAAAAATATTAAATATTGGGGGTGTGTGGAAAATATTTTTCGATTCAGGGATCCGTTTGCGAAATATTTAAGCAAATTTTTGTCACTTCTGTCTCCAACTGCAAAGTTGGCTTTTGTTCATTTCTTTTAGGTTTGGTTTATAAGGGCTGGCGAGGTCTACTGTTCTCACAGAACCACTAGTGGTATTTGTTATAGAATAGCAACCAATAAACCGGATAAAGTCGCGGGATTATCTAACCTCATGACGTATGCTTCATTATTACTCCGATAAACTGGAATTGATAAACAGATTAGAATATTCGATATTGGCACCGCGCGGTCCGTAATCTGTTAATATTTTAGTTTCATTATAATTGCGTGACCTTAAATACATATAAATAGGTAAGCTTTCACCTGACACAATCTTATTCTAATTTTAATCTCGTACGAAAAATAATAAAACGGGAATCTACTCATGAATTTATTTTCGGAGTTTAAAACACTGTAGTGAAAAAACCGGTGGTGTGTTGTGTGTTTTAACAAGAGCCAAAGGTAAGCGTATGTTTTCACAGGGTTCCTTCTTCCTTGGCATTTGCTTATAATCTGAAAGTGCCTATTTTCTCTCCATTCGCCCCAGCGCTCCAAGCAGCCGGAAATCAAAACGTTTTCAGTACCTACCTTCTTTGACAGCCCGGAGACAAATTTCTAAGTCATCACCACAATACAGATATTTCTGATTGTGTTATCACGCTCCTAACAGTCGAAAGTCGAAAATGTTCACTATCTACTTTGACGGTACATTCCGGCCCACAAGGTAGTTTTAGGCCCATCATGGTTTTAAAAAATTCGTATACATAAAACCGCAAGACTGAGTTAGTTTACATCCTCACAAAATCTATAGTAACTTTAATGGAGAATTACAATTACCTACATACGAGTACAACAGACAATTTTGGTACAAACTGAAGTAGTTGTTATACGCTTTTATTCCAATTTCCCGTACAATGTACACGACTGCAAGCACCGGTATATAATATAAAATTTAATTAGCATCATTATATGTTTGATTATCTGTTATAATATGTTTGATTATATGCATAATCATCAGTTCCAATATCTCCTTCAATATCATTTTCATTGTCTGTTTATTTAACTGTACCGACATCTCTTTCATTATCCGTTACATTAACAGTTAATGTAACTGTTAATGAAAGAGATACTGTTGCACTATTTGTACTAATCGACATTTCTGTCTACGCTATATAATTTCTGTCACTGCGTGCAGACAGAAATGACATAGACAGAGATGACGATCTCACGTTAGTTTGATCTTAACTAATCTTTAATTTATTAATGGTTGGTGATGGCTACCTGATGCAGATAATATTGGTTTCTGTGCATAATTACAACCAGTTATTAAGTCACAAACCGCAAGAATTTCAAAGATATTTAACCTGAACAGATTTATGGTTTCGTAGTAGAATGCCGATACTCATCCTGTCTTCTTCTCAGTAGTTGAATATGATAGTAATAATTTCGGGTTTTCCCCCGTGGTCCCACCAGTGGGTCATAGGAGTGAGTCCACGGGGAAAAACCCGAAATTATTAATAACATAATTGTATTCTGTTCTGCCGTCACCAACACACGGCGTGTAACTACAAAGGTAGTGAACTAGTGAGAAGAAACAGTTGCAGTAGTTCTATTTCTAAATCCCAAGGAACTACTGAGAAGAAATAGAATGAGATGATCCCAAGACCAAGACGCAGCCACAGACTATGTTGGGTGTCTGTGTTGCATGCGTATTTGTAATTAACTACACATCCCGGTGAAATTAATGTAGTAATGTTTTAAGTAACAAGCAAAATTCTGCTAAATTGTTTTTTATTAAACTTTTATTATATGACTGCGAATTGAAAATTGTCACTCCATGAATGTTTTAAGTGGCACAATCTAGATGAAAACGCGTACGCTTCTAGTATCGTCTATCACGTTTGCTGAATTTCAGAAACTAGATTTGTCATTTAATTTCCCAATAAAACACAGACGCTGAATCAGCATCATTTTATGATGATATAAATTGTATGGCCGAATTTTTGAAAATAACATCTTTTTGATTCAAAAAGCAATCGTTTTATTAGACGAAATACTCTAAGGTATAAATGGCGTTTTATTTAAGATAACACAAATACACACCAGGAATTTATCGCGGTATCAATAAGATAAGATTGTGGTAAAGACGATAGAAATAATCCACTCGACATCCCAAAGCATAGCCGTTACTCAATCATCAAATATTTCGTAGATAAAGCTGAGATGGAATGTTGCAAAAATGTATCATAACAGTTTTTACTATAACTATGTGAATTTTTTTAAATTCTCAATCTTATTTTTTTCTTCTCTAGAAATCTGGTCTTCAGACAATTAATCATTAATGTTATACGGACTGTATGTTTATTATTTCATCATCAACAGCCTATTAATATGTCCCCACTGCTGGGGTTCAGGCCTACCCTCTCAACGAGGGCGTTCGGACTATAGTCCACCACGCTAGCCCAGTGCGGGTTGGTGGACTTCACATGCGCCTAAGAATTTCTTCTTCAGCGTATGCAGGTTTCCTCGCGATGCTTTCGTTCACCGTTTGAGAGCAATCAGTAAATGTACGTATGTGTGTTTATTGTTTAATTTGTAAAATATGTGAAACTTTTCTTTTCAGATATGTATTTGCTGCTATGTGTGGCCATAATATTAGGCTCCGTGACCGGCGTTCCATTGAAAAGCGGAAATGCGACGAGAAATGAAAACGATGACTTAAGGGCTCAATATGTTTTACCAGGCGAATCTATGCCAACATTTTACGACGTTCGATTAAGTTTTCCGGAAAATAATTTGATATTTGTAGGAGAGGTTACAATTAGAGTTCTACCTGTTATTGAAACCCAAGTGCTTGTACTACATGCGATGGCAATGACTATAGGCACCGTTGAAGTCTTCGCCGAAAGAGACACTGAAAATGAAAACGATCTAGTTGATCATTTCGAACTTGCTGAAGATGACACCCACTTTCTGACGATTCATTTGACTACGCCAATAAGTCCAACGGTACCACACTTTATCCATATTTTGTATGTTGGAACATTCGCCACGAACATGTTCGGGGTCTATAGATCCAGTTACCTCGAAACTTCAGAAACTCGGTAAGCGCTAAATACTTAAATAGTATGAAACCAGAAACTAGCTTGATCTTGGAAATTATGACTTTGACTTGATATCAAAGTGTCTCTGATGAATCCCAATCCTAAATTGAAGGAAGCAAAAGAATCTTAAATTTCGGTAGACAAAGTTAAACTTATTTCCCGACTTACTTCATATCCCGTGCTTAATGTACATCGGAATACAAACTCAGCATTTTTTCTTTGCAATTTATCGTCTTTCCCAGTTCTACTGACCATTCTGCAACGATTTCCAAAATCAACTTCAAACTGTTCTAGTCCTCCTACTACCCTACCCTCTTCAATGATCAAACGAACTTACCTGAAGTGAAGTTCGATCTTGATTATCCTGTCTTCGTCGAAGAGATCTACTGTTATGTTTATTTAAAAACAAACTTAAAATAGAAAGAAGTGTAATTTGTAATGATCTGCTCGTAAACATTGATGAGGCTGGGAACGCGATTTCATGATCGCGATTAATGTTAATCTTGTCTTTCAGTAACCTCATTACGTCTCAACTGCAACCAACATTTGCACGTCGGGCATTCCCATGTTATGATGAACCTCATCTCAAGGCCGTCTTCAGGACTACGATCTACGCTCCACCGACATACACAGTGGTTAGAAGTAACATGCCCCAGAGGGAGTCGGCAGATGAGATACAGTTGGTTTAACTTTTATTAGAAATAGAAATAGTTAGCGAACAAATTTCGTTAAGCAACTTTAATTAAGAATGATACCAAGGTTTTTGAAAAATCTTTACCTTAGACTTTGCTTAAACATTTATTTGGGCAACTACCCACTTCAATCTGACTGAGGAAGTAAAAAAATCAGTTTTAAATCGTGCTAAAGTTCCTAACTGATGCAAAGCTTAGCACTGAACCAACACTAAAGAGGCGATCACAATAGATAAGGTAATCGTCGCAGCCCTATCACAAATAATGTTCTTAGACAAGGGTTTTTCTTTGTAATCTATTTGAGAAAATACTTATTTTCTTTTTTGTGAAAATGGACGAGAACTCATCAAATCTTTTATCAATTTACAGGGAGCCGATAGAAGGATTGAACAAATTCGAGTTCCAAGACACGCTGATCATGTCGACTTATCTCAACGCCTATCTCGTTTCGAACTTCGATTACATCTCCAATGACGTTGCCGACCCCAACGTCATTTACCCCATCCCCTTTAAAATCTTCTCCAGACCAAGTACTCAGGCCACTGCTGAGTATGCCCTGCAGTTTGGACAAGAAAACATGCAGGCTCTGCAAGACTACACCGAGTTCCAATACTACTTCCCAAAAATTGACAAGGTTGCGGTCCCTGACTTCGCCGCGGGTGCTATGGAGAACTGGGGATTGGTTATTTACAGGTAATTGGCTTTTGCTATAGTCTTTCAAAATTAACTACACAAACTTATTTGCAGTTTTGGAGAAAAACTATAAAACAGTTGTCTAATTTAAGATAAAAATCCAGATTTTGAATTTCGATTGAGATTTTTCACTTCCCATCTTTTTAGTCGTAGACAAATTATTGCATGCACTGTTTCAGAATAGGTATTTCAACACTCGTGCTGTCTATTGTGAAATTCTCTAGGAGAGATACCCTTTCACAATGAGAGATACCTTTCTTTTTGAATCAGTTGCATAAATTTACTAATATTTGTGTCGAAGTCAATCGCCATAAAGCGAATTTACGTTTGTTCATGTACCTTGACCCGAATTGTTCCCTTTACGTTCACTGACTTTTAAATGCCATTCTTATTTACTTTCGAAGCCGAGTCCATCTGTGTAATCGTCGTATTTGTATCCTCTATAGTTTTTGAGAAAACTTCAATACTACTGCCAACTTTCCAGCCAATGTCGTACAGCTCCAAACCGTAAAACGCTTGGCCTGCACAATTCACCAAATATCAGTTGCGATAGGAAGGTGACGAAGTATGCCATAACTCTCTATTGATATAATTCTTCTTCAACAGAGAAGTCGCTCTCCTCGTGCAAGACGGCGTGACCACCACTGCCATAAGGCAGAACGTCGCCAGGATCATCTGCCACGAAAACGTCCACATGTGGTTCGGAAACGAAGTCAGTCCTCAGTCGTGGACTTACACCTGGCTGAACGAGGGTTTCGCCAACTTCTTCGAGAACTTCGGCACAGATTTGGTGAGTTTATCCTCATACATTTTCATTGATTTTTGGGGTAAGGCATGTTTATGAGCATTGAGGTCCGAAAGTTCAGATGAAGAGTAAAGTGTTGCTAAGGGGAAGGGGTCCGTTATAAACTACACAATATCTACGTACGATTTGATGATGATTAGGCATGGATAGTTATGAACTATGAGATAAATCGTATAATTAATTTTCCGTTCTTATTCTTTCGTCGGTTTACAATATTGCTAGATTTATAATAAACTAACGGTGTTTAAAATGTTACGGTAACCTAAACACGCCAACTGACACTAATAAAAGAATAAAGATTGAGCATTAACTCAATCTTTATTCTTTTATCAGATTACTGCGGTACTACCGAACCGATAGTAAATAAAATATTGTACCTAATGTGTGATTAGTTTTACATCTATTTTTCCTCTGGAAAAATACGGGGTTTATGTGAAAAATTCTAGTTTATGGTCAGACGCTACCTAATCTTCAACTATTTTTTGCAGAATGGTCTTCACGGACTTCCGATAATGCCTATCTTGTATTATAATAACAACAGCTGATATAATTTTTTTAATACTCGCAAATGCCGACGTAATGTATTCTATTTATCACTCGCTTCGCAGACTATCCTTTAAAGCAAGGGATTATTGATTCGTTCGCGACGAAATCATAATTTATGCATATTTTATCTACAGATTAAGTATTTTAAATAATTTAATGACGTCAATCCCGTTAGCTTGATGAGAAATTGCAGGCGTTTCGTTATTAAATATTCTGAAAGTTATATTGCATTTCTACTGCAACTTGCATTTAATCGGACCGAACGTAAAATTGCTTTTTGAATTTCGTTTGAATATAAATGACTAGCGGTAGCCCGCATTAAAACTTATCCCCTAGGATAAAGCTATCACATCATCATCATTAGCCTGTACTAGTGTACTTCTGGACATAGGCTTCCCCCCCCAAGGCATGCCACTGAACCCGATCTTCGGTTCTCCGCATCCAGTCACTACCGCCTTACGCAGATCGTCGCTTCATCTAGCCAGGGGGCGTCCCACACAGCGCTTGTCCAACCGTGGTCTCCACTCGAGAATTGACTTTCACGTGGTACACGTTTTATCGAAATTCTTTCAGCTGAATGTGTGTGATTGAGCAACCAACATAGTTTAATGAGCAATAAACATGGAGGAGACATACAATAAACATACATATATGGCAATAAACCACAAAATATATGCTATGAGTTTGTTTTGACAGTTATTTATTACACTATACTATGTAACTATAAAATCAGGTGGGATAGGATATTGGACACCTGGGTAAAGAAAAACTAGAATGAGAGATTAGAATTTCAGTCTACTTTGGTTCCCTCTTTCTCCATTGACTCTTAGCTCTTACCCCACCTGACCTTACTATGTTATAGTTTACCTACCCTACCTAATGAGGTAGTGTGATGGAGTTGGCGCTTATGTATATTCTAAGGAATTGGCCGATTCGTTGGCCTAGTAGCTTGATCCGAACGCCAGTGGTTGTGTGTTCGATTCTCGCCGAGGACAGTAATTTTTGTACAAATTGTAGAAGTTGGTCCGGTCTGGATGTTATGTTTGTGAATTATCCTGTCCTTGACTAATTCCCAAAGCAATGAAGAAAAGGCTCTTAAATGTATGTATATTATGTAAAATATTTATTAACATGCTCAACATATTTATACAAATATTTATTTAATTGTTATATTTTACTCACTCAGTCTTAACTCTATTCTTCTCTTTCTCTGACAGAAGTGTGCGAATTCTTATTCCTTGCGACAATTTTATTGAAGAACTATCTCTTTTGTCAGGTTCGACCAGGATACCGCATGATGGATCAATTCGTCCTTCTGCTGCAAGGGGTGATGCAAAACGACGCCGTCCTCAATGTAAACCCCATGACACATCCTGTATACACGCCCTCGCAAATTCTCAGCACCTTCAATGCCGTGGCTTACCAGAAATGTGAGTACTATACTCGAATTTCACATTTAATTTATGCTAATCGATGTTTTTCTTTTAGGTCTTCTTCTCCTTTATTTTGTTTTGTTTTTATCTAAGCATAGATTACGGAGCTGGATTGAAAAATGCAGGCTTCCAATAAATCATAGTTATTTTCTGATGCCAATCTCTTGCTTAGCTGATGATTTATTACTCTTTATCCTGTCACTGTAGCATTACTTTCTTCGTCTGGATTATCGATAAGACGCCATAAAGATGTGTATTATTAGTAATTTTGCTTTAAAAAATCTTATTGCGTTGTTGGTATTTCACTTTTCGTTTAAAAATCCAACTCTAAATTCTTATCGTGATTGAGAATTTCCTTTTTATTTCCTGTCCAGATAGTTCACTTCATACTCATCTTGAATGAAGTTTTAATCTTCAAAACACTCGTTCATTTTTTAAGGTACCTACCTGCCTTATTTTATATATATATATATATTTAAATTATTTTGTCTTTATAAGTACCTAGTAGGCTGTCATGCCGAGAGGTCCGAGTTCGATCCATGGCAGGGCCATGTATCTATGGGTTTTTCTCGTAACCTTAAAGTTTTATAACATCGTGAGGAAACCTGCATACGCCGAAGAAGAAATTCTTAGGCGCTAGTCCATTATGCCGCACTGGGTTAGAGTGATCAACTATAAGCCCGAATGCCCTTGTTAAGAGAGTAGGTTTGAGTCCAGCTGTGTGATTCTGTAAAGTACGAATTAAAACTCGACCATCACATCGCAAGTCACTTACTTCACTTCGCATCCGATCACTAAAGATCTTGATGTCGCATTATGTAAACAAATACAAGCTACACAATAAACACTTCACTTGCGAAGTAAAGTGAGTATTGAACTGTGAATCATTGAGTTAGAGACCCGTCTCACTGCGGATTCAGGATCGAGTTGCACAAATACGCTTACAGAATAGCAGGGCTGTGGGGATATATTAATACGCTGTTGATTTGATATTTTGATTTGATATCAATAAATTGATTTGATATTTTAAGTCAGCACTTGTATTTTTCCTGCAGCCGGATCCGTCATACGCATGATGCAGCACTTCCTCACACCTGAAATCTTCCGAAGGGGTCTCATCATCTACATACAAGACAAGTTTGTATAAATTATAATAACTCAATGAACAGTTATGAGCAGTTCACTTCGAGCAGAGACGCCGACGTTTAGGCCCGACGCCGAATTTCATTCCACTGAATCTAAGAATTTTAACTAACCCATAAGCTTTTTATCGAATGTTAACAGGAGTCATATAACCCATAAAGCGTATCTCCACCCCCACCCCCCTCTCCATCATTCTCTTCATCTTTCATAAATCATGGGTTTTTAACCTCCCAGCTTAGGTCAACCGTCTCCAAAGGGCTAGCTTTCAATCAGCTAACTCGTTAAACGTTGAGTTCAGTCAAGACCGGCCTAGATCTACAATTAAATGCCTGGGCTAGCCGTCCAATTCACTGGCAATCAGTTGGCGTGCGACATAGGCACATATACTAAATCATATAGCATATATACTAAATCGTATTAAAATAAATATTTCAGCATAAATAATAACGATCACATTTTTTCGTAGTCATCGCGAAGCGACTAATCCGACACACCTCTACGCAGCTCTGCAACAAGCTTTAGACGAATCAGATCACAGCATTCCGTGGCCACTAGCTACTATCATGGATCGGTGGACCAATCAGGGAGGATTCCCTGTATTGAACGTCCGAAGGACAGCTCCTGGTGCAAATTCTCTGTTTGTTGATCAGGTCAGTTATTAAATCTCTTTAAATTGGTACAAGGTACTTTTCTGAGCCTTATTTAGCTCAGTTGTTCAGTTCCTTTGTACAACCGGACTGATGAGCTTTCCTTAGTCACTTTACTTCATTTGTACACCGGTTAGCTATGATGGTCTAGTCTCAAAAGAAATTGGTCTTCTGTTGCCTCGTTCGGTTTCTTTCTTTGAAAGTGTCATGTCTGCTTGCGGGGTTTGGAGACAATATTTGGAAGCGCGCCTGTGAATCGATCGCCAAGTCTATGAAAACACTATGACCTTGAGCTGGGCTAGCCTATTAGGTGGTTTCAATACTATGAGAGAACAGTTTATGCTGGTTTCCACTGACGTGCGGTCAACCATAGCTCAACCCTCATTCAAAGCTCCGTAACATCTGAGAATCATTTCACAGGAGCGGTTCCTCACTGACGCTACCCTGCGATCTCCGGACCGCTGGCACGTGCCCATCAATTGGGTGCTTTCGACCGACATAGACTTCTCTGACACGAGTCCTCAGGCGTGGGTAGCCCCTACATTCCCTGCTTTACATATCAACATTCCAGGACTGACCGAAGCCGAATGGTTCATCGCCAATAAGAAACAGACTGGTAAGTAGAAAAAGAATGAGCAGGTCCATTACCCGTCTATGACGCGTACAACCTGCATAAGTTAACAAGTAGTGAAGTTATCATTCAAGTATTCATTATGAAAATGTTTTTTTAATTTCCTTTTATGTCGACTACGATGATTAATGTGTAAGGCAAAACACCAAGGAAGATAAAATAAATGATTGATTTTGTATTACCAGGGTACTACAGGGTCAACTACGACCCCGAAAACTGGGCGGCTTTGGCAAGAGTTCTGAACACAACGCTTGAAACTATCGACTTGCTTAATCGAGCTCAGATTATCGACGATTCCTTCAACTTGGCCAGAAATGGACGACTTGTAAGTATCTCTATCTTATATTTAAAGTACTTCGATTAAAGTCATGCGCCTCGGTAATGTTCGTGTTTCCGAAGAAGTACGAATATGCCATGCAATCAATGTCCGGTCGTTCGTCCGCGCCTGGTTTCTCAGTTAGTCACGACTCACGAGCTTCGAAGGTGCAAGTAAGGTCAAGCAATTTAAGAGCATAGAGTTGTTAACGTCCCCTAGTTGAGTATCTACTTAATGTTGTAACGTCGCTATAGGTATAAGATATCATCATCGCACGTTCGTATTTCCGAAGATAGGTAAGTAAGTAAAGGTAGGCGAACATTTCCGAGGCGTATAACTCTAATCGTACTTGAATCGTACTTTAATGAGGACTATTTAGGCTGTTTGAATTGATTAGACGTACTATTAAATGGAATGGAATTCAGGAAGCTACGCAACATCTTCTCGTCCCAAATACCGCAGTGTCTCAAGACGAAAGTCTTCGACCAGTGTGTTGCCAGTGATGACATATGGTACCGAGACGTGGTCCCTCACTATGGGCCTCATAAGAAGGCTCAATGTCACCCAGAGGGCAATGGAGAGAGCTATGCTCGGAGTTTCCCTGCGAGATCGAATCAAAAATGAGGAGATCCGCAGGAGAACCAAGGTCACCGACATAGCTCAAAGAATTGCGAAGCTGAAGTGGCAGTGGGCTGGGCACATCGCTCGTAGAACTGACGGCCGTTGGGGCAGAAAGGTTCTTGAGTGGCGACCACGTATCGGAAGACGCAGTGTAGGCAGGCCTCCCACAAGGTGGACCGACGATCTGGTGAAGGTCGCGGGACCCAGCTGGATGAGGTTAGCGCAGGACCGGTCGTCGTGGAGATCCTTGGGGGAGGCCTTTGTCCAGCAGTGGACGTCTACAGGCTGATATGATGATGATGATGATGATGACTATTAAATGAGTGACATTATTCATTAGTTATTTATTTCATTATTGATATCGTGGAGATTATTAAAAGCCTTTTTAACGTCATGGGAAATTACGCCTTCAAAGATTACGATACAATAAGTTTACGTTTATCTAAAACAAGTAGATTAATTTTGGTGATTGGCGCTTATTCAAGGGTGTGATTCATCAAAACGGTGAACATTTTTTATCTATGAAGTGGTGATTCATATAAATATTTTACTTTTTTCGATATTTAAGAAGATTTTTGAAAAGATTTCATGTACTTTAAAGATGAATCAAATAAATATTAAAAATGATAACTGTTTTTCAAATTAAAAGAAAAAATCCGAAGAGTCGTATTTTGGTACGAATTATATGGGTACATAGATATTAAATATTAGAAACTAAATATTTTTAATTAATATTTTCTTTCATTGCTTCTTGGAAATAATCAAGTAAGTAGACTGAAGTATAATCTTCTGGCAATAATTTATAAAAAACTGTATAGTTGTAGCTCAAAGTTTCTTTGAAGGCTATAAATTCGCATTGAGGAGATCCAGTTAGGATCACCAACATAGCCGAAATATAACCAAAGATTCCGACATCGTTTATGTGGCTGTGGGCTGATCAAATCTGTCGGAGAACCAATAACCGCTGTAGTAGACGAGTTGTCGAGTGGAGACCACGAGTGGGCTAGCTTAGTGTGTGTGAGATGCCATCACCCTGGCTACATGGAGCGACGATCTGCGTAAGGCGGCTGGCGGTCACTGGTGCGGAGAACCAAAGATCGGGTTAGGTGGTGCGCCTTGGGGGAGGAATATGTCCAGCAGTTGACTAGTGCAGGCTGATGATGATGATGATAACGATTGACGACTGACTGCCATCTCTGGACTAGCCAAAGAAACTTTACCGTTGATCTCGAACGCCAAAGTTCTAGTGGGTTCAAAAAACTAACAGGTTGTTGCAATTTTGTCGTCAAATAATACAATTTTTTTTCTTTGACAGAGCTACCTTCATCCGCTAGAAATATCCCATTACTTGGTGCAAGAGAAGGACTATATCCCGTGGGCGTCCTTCAATACCGCTCTCAACTACCTCGACATTGTGCTTAGCGGGACCGAGGTTTACGACCTGTTCCAGGTAAATACAAATGATAGCTTTTACATTATTTCTAATGTTGAATCGTAACGAAATTTAGACGAAAGGAAATCGAATACTTACAGCAAAAAAATTGTTCATCTGTTATTTTGTGTCCGCGGTTGAACTCAAAATCCACTAAACCGATGGAGCTGATATTTATAAGATGTAATTGCCTGGTAATGATGGTATACTAATTTTGGTAAAAAAAAGGTTTATTAAAAAAAATTCCGTGGCAAAAAATGTTAAAATATGTTAATCTGAACACAATTCTTTGAATTAACTTAAACTTTTCTATATGTGCAGAGGGATATCGCGACTAACTTTTTGATTTCGCTCCTAATTAGAACAAAGACAGTTCAATTTAATGCAGATCTAAACACCTGTCTTTTCACTTTAATATCCTAAACGTCGAATTTTAAGTCTGAATAGAGGATATCTTCCACAAGACGAATTTTGAGGCTATAGGTACCATATTAACATTTAAAATCTATATAGTCTATACCCATTACACTCTATTGTATTATCCGCAAAGAGCTTGACAATATCAATTTTATTGATAAGTTATTCTTCTGTTTTAGGAGTACATGCTTTATTTGACTGCTCCTCTATTTGAAGAGCTTGGCTTCGACGTTGCGGCTGGTGAGGAACACGTCACCCCGTACCTCAGAAACATAATTCTGGACGTCAACTGTCGCTATGGAAACGAATTGTGCGTGGAAAGAGCCGAAGAGCTACTGGAACATTTTATTAGCAATACTAGTTAGTGCTTTTCTATCAATATTAATCATTATTAGATCTATGTTCAACAAACCACAAGTAAGTTTGACACCGGAGGGTACCTACCTTTGTTTTAGTTTTCTTGCAATTCTACCGATAATTTGAAGCGATAAGAAAGATGGTAAAAGAAAGTAGCACATGTCATCTTTTCTTCTTTCATGTTCCCATCTTTCTTACATTTTTGGTTAATTAGGTACGTATTTACATATTTCAGCATCACGCTATCCTTATTGCATTATGGAAAGTGGTGACAGTTTTCAGTTCCAGCCTCTAGAAAGATGGGATGTTCTCCATCGATTCGGCTTTAATAATGCCAATGGTGAAAGAGAGGAAGAAGAAAAGAAATATAGACATAGCTAGATCTTTGCGCTAGGAAGAGAGATCATAGACCATACACACATACACGTAACGTGTGATAAGGAACAGTAACAATAAGCTAAACTTCTGCTTTGTGAAGGTCGCAGGACCCAGCTGGATGAGGTTAGCGCAGGACCGGTCGTCGTGGAGATCCTTGGGGGAGGCCTTTGTCCTGCAGTGGACGTCTACAGGCTGATATGATGATCATGAAACTTCTGCTTTAATTACAGATGAACCTCCTAACGCTGACATCCAAACAACGGTGTTCTGTTCTGCCCTCCGCGGGGGAAGCGAACGATTGTTCACGTGGCTCTGGGGCCGGTACCATCTCAGTGATTCCAGCCAACAAAGCATACTGTTGAACGCTCTTGGGTGCACTTCTGACCCCACTCTGCGTGATAAGTAAGTAAACTTTTTCAACCAGCTAACCTTTGGACGCTTAAAGCCAAATACCCGAAATGCCAATGACGTAATGCCAAATTCTCATACGTCATCCAGACTCACGGCGAGAAGTCTCGGCGAGAAATCTCGAGTGAGTGACTGAGTATGAGAGTTTGTATGATAAAGCGAGAACGAGACGCCGAGAAACTCACGTTTCTCGGGTGTTCTCGGGGATTCTCGCCTTGAGTCTGATTAAGGCTTCATAATGCCCAATACGCTTAATGCCAAAACGCATATACATACGTGAAATGCCAAATAGGTACGACCGCGCGCTCTCGCAAGTAATCAAAATCGAAAGTCGTCTTGTTATGCATTTTGGTCCATAGCGGTAAAAGACTTGACGCTGTGACAGACGAGTAAGGTCGGACGGATTGGACGATCTTATAAGAGTTCCTTGTTGGGCTACGGAACCCGTTTAATAAGGCCGCACACACTCACACACACAGATCCTTATCTTATTAAAAATCTTGTAATTGGCCAGCCATTACAATTTTTAATTAAATTAGCTTCCATTATTTTTGTATGCTTGTTGTAAAATTTCCTTAGGCACAAAATATCAGCACGACCCAAAGGTTAACTGGTAGAAAATGCCTCCGGCATTAGGTTCGCCTCTTGTACAATACATGTGCAATAAAGTTTAAATAAATAAAATATTTAATATGTAAGTATGTAATTTACGTATTATATCTTCAATTTTCCTTTCAGCTATTTGAATATGGTTATCAGCGATTCGAGTGAGGTGAGGGAGCAGGACAGACATACAATTATAGTGTCCGTCATCAACTCGAGTCCAGAGAACATGGAGGCCGCTCTGGACTTCGTCATAGAACACTTCCACGAGATACAACCGAGGTAACATTCCTACCAGCTACTATAACAATAAGTTTCGCTCGTACATTTGAATTGACAGACAGTGAATAAATTCTATGTTATTATAATTTGAATGGAATTTAATAATTTCTGGACATCTTAGTACAATATGACTAAAAATAAGGTTAAGTAATCGTTTTATTTCAGGAGACCATTAACTGATAGTTTTTTGTTATTATTATATTTTATCGATACATTTTTTAAATCGATTACGATGTCGCCCTTGCCCTATTGGCTATTAGCTTTTTGACTTATCAACCAATCGTTGAAGTATAAAGAACTTGGCTTGACACGCTGCCGCGTGTCTAGATCGATATTTTGTGACGATCATTGCGCTTCTCTTTTTTATGTACCTAGGTAACATTTTTGTAACACCTACCTTTAGACTAACCTAACCTTTAACATTTACAGGGTTCAAGGTCTAACAGGAACGACAAACATCCTCAACGCCTTCGCTAGAAGACTCAATTCGGAGGATCATGACTCAAAAGTAAGTTTCGTTTATTAACAATTAATCACGCATGTTTATTAAGTATTCATTTAAGTAATGTAGCATTTAAGATGCGACCTGTTAAGTCAAGGGCCAGAGTACGAACCCCGGCCGTGCCAGGGCCTGTTTTTCTCGAACTTAAGTACATTTAATGACTGCTCTCAAACGGTGAAAGAAAACATCGTGAGGAAACCTGCATACGCCGAAGAATGTATTCTTAGGCTATGATCACTGGGCTAGCGTGGTGGACT
Source organism: Metalampra italica (assembly GCA_949699065.1). Classification (NCBI taxonomy): domain Eukaryota; kingdom Metazoa; phylum Arthropoda; class Insecta; order Lepidoptera; family Oecophoridae; genus Metalampra; species Metalampra italica. The sequence goes on along the minus strand of OX452979.1, from coordinate 10,106,574 downwards.
GTAGCCCGTTCGCCCTCATTGAGACACCCAGGGTAGGTCAGGTGCCCCAACTGCAGCGAAATAAAATATAGTCTGTGTTGATGATGACGTGTATTTAATTATCTTTGTTTTTCTTTTGCCAACAGATCAATGACTTTGTAACCCAACACCAGACCATCTTCACTGCCGGAGAATTAGCAGCTGTTGGAGCCATCAGGGACAACATTGCGTCCTCAATCACATGGAATAACGTCAACTTGGGCACCGTCTCTGCGTGGCTCAGAGATAACTACGGCAATGGCGCCAACGCTTTGTCCTCTAGTCTTGTTATTGTCCTGTCTGCCATATTTGCTATGTACATGTACTAATTTAGCTTTCATAGGTTCTGTTTGTTGAAAAATCATTCATCAAGAATGGTTTCGGCAAAGCATCCATTGATGAATGATTTTTTCGTAAAAGTAATATTCGATTGAGAGTGGCTTCGGCGAAATGTTCTATCGGTGAATATTATTTTTGTGAAAGTAATATTCGATTTAGAGTGGCTTCGGCGAAATGTTCTATCGGTGAATATTATTTTTGTAAAAGTAATATTCGATTAAGAGTGTCTTCAGTGAAAAGTATTTCGCTATACCATTTCAACTTTGATTTAGAGTGGTTTTACACAGGGTATCCAGGTGAATTCTTTATTAAAAACAGAAATACTAACTTAAAAATAAATTTACCTATACTGCTCAAAAATAAATAAAATTAAAACAAAATATGTATCCATAATCCGTTTTTCATTAAGTGTCTTAAGAAAACAAACGCATTTGCGACTGCAAGCAAAATAAACAATAGATGATGTTTCCAAGTGGACTGCAAAGTTTACATGGTAATACAAACTAGGATTTGCAGCTACAGTACGCTTGCTCGCACATGTGACTGAGATGCAAATAAAGTTTGTTTTATTAAGAAAAACGGAATATATGCATCGATGATGATGATCTAAATGACTGAAAAGGTTATGTGTACCATTTGGACTGAAGCTTGAACATTTGTTGAAGCGATCACAGTCTGATTTGTCGTTGTAGATTTAGTTTTTTTTGTTCAAAATCGCTTCAAGTGAAGTATTTCTAAGATACCTACTTTGAAGACTTGAACTGATAATATAATTAAATCGTACTGGGAACTGTAACCATTCGTAATTATCTTATTGATTTCCATCTTAGTTTAATGGTACTCCTTTTTGTAGCTATCATCAACAGCCTATTACTGTCTCCACTGCTGGGGCTCAGGCCTACCCTCTTAACGAGGGCGTTCGGGCTATAGTCCACCACGCTAGCCCAGTGCGGGTTGGTGGACTTTACATGCGCCTAAGAATTTCTTCTTCGGCGTGTGCAGGTTTCCTCACGATGTTTTCCTTCACCGTTTGAGAGCAGTCAATAAATGTACTTAAGTTTCGAGCTTTTAAGTTAAGCTTTTAAGTTTGTAGCTATATTAAAGACTTATTAATTGAATAAATACGATATTTTTTATATAAGTCGTTTTAATAAAGCGATATTGCCTAAGTCAGGACCTGAAACCAAATTATCTACGATTAGCATATTTTATTATGATTAATGCAAGGTAATTTTATAATTATGAATTAATAAATTATTTTTCTATAAACAGGTGTGTTTGTTTTGATGTATTTTTTGGTCCACGAGAATAGACCTAGGAGCTAATATATTTTTACCCATCATCACTTAATCTTGTAAAGCAAACTGATATTATTTTACTGATAATGTCAACTGAACGAAACCAATGACTTTGAAAATTAATATCTACCAAACAGAAGTATACACGTAACTTTTTACCGCTTTTGTAATAAAGCGCGTACCTACGTTCTTAAGTTTTATTTAGACTTATTAAAATAAATTCATTGCTAAGATTCCTAATTTATTATTTTATTTGTAAATTTTAGTAAAATTAAATTAAACAGTAGATAAAAAGTTTACGTTGTATAAATGTACCCAGTGATACTTATTTCAATTCAACTCAATATATTTTATTGCACATTTAAAACATTACAGACAAAAAAAACCAGATACATTGGCTTACATCTAGGCGGTCTTATCTTCTTAGTTATGATTTGATTTGAACATTATGGCTTTAAACATGATGTAATGATGTAGAATCCAGTTCCAAACTGCAGTTTGTCGAATGAACCTTAAAATATTACCTGTACAAACAACTCCTATTACTGCACAAAAGTTTAATAAAGCAATAAAATTGATGACCGAAGTGTATGATTTGCAAGTATTTCAAACTGTTGCGTTATTTCACATTCCGGAAATCCCATTTATACGTAGCTACCACACATTTACGTGTACGTTATCTCGACAGCTCTTCGGACATTTCTTTCGTGCTGTTAAAAAGAGTACATCCCAATCTTAACTTTTAGTCGGTCATCAATCATCATGTAGCTGACATTACATTGCAAAATCTGATCAGTTTCATTATTTCATTGGTCGGAGTAAGAGTTTGACGAATCTCGAATGATTTTAAAAAAATAATTTAAAAGAGTCACTCTTTAAAAATGGGTGCTCTTTCAATAGTTTGTGTTTTGTCAATTATTGTGGTTTCTATATCGACTTTGCCAATTAAAATAGAAAATGTTGAAGTGCCAAAAATTTTATTTAATGAAATGCCCATTGAACATGAAGTGAGGACAACAGAAGTTATTGAAACTGCAATAAACAGTATAAATACTACAGAAACGGTCTTCAATGAGACAACAGTCAATGCTGAAGTGATTAAACAAGGTTTTGATGCAACATTAAGAAATAATATCAGACCAGGGATGGCAATTGCGAATTACGCAGTGGAAATTGAACCCCATATAGAAGATCATACTTTTAGTGGTAGGCTAGTCGCGCAGGTAGTTATTTCTGACATGACAACTAGAGAAGACGATATAATCTTTCAAATCAGCGATTTGGTCATCAATGAAGTGGAGGTTGCAATCGGTGGATCCAGTTCATTCTCGGAAGCAAATTTTTGGCTTAACGATGACGAGGATCAGCTGGAAATTGAAAGTTTAGAGGCATCACTATACACTTTTATAATACACTATGAAGGAATCATGGATAATGCTCCTATTGGAATGTTCGTCAGTGTTGATGAGTAAGTAACTTTGTTTATTAATATCAATAAGACGTTATAGGTGGGCTGTAAGTAAGTTGAAACAAACATAATGACAGGTTTTCTCTGCAGGAAATTACATGAAAATTTAAAAAAATCAAAAATATTACACAAAGACAATTAGAAACCAATTACCAACTGACCAATGTTTATTGGAAAATACAAATATAAAGTGTAAAAATTATTGATTTTGTTCAGGCATCGTACAATATGATATTTTACTGTGAATTAGAGTGTTGTCACCGATATGGATTTAAACAAATTTAGAATTAGAAAAATTAATACCTACTGTTTTTCTCACGAATTAAAAACTAGATAATTTAAGTTAAAAATTACCAAAATTTAATACCTAATGTATTAATACAAATTGCATTTAATTAAGTAGGTACCTACTTATAACAAAAACTCCATACTGTCGCATAGTGAAATGACTACTCTCGCACGAAGATGAAAAATTTGCTGAATGATTTTCCCGCGCCACTGTCTAAGCACTTTTTGATAGAGACTATAATCCGAATGAACCACCTAGACTTTCTAGTCCTTGAACTTCGAATTGATCGACCAGATTGTTAAAATATTTGAAAAATGAAAAATAATATGACAAAATATCGCTGTTATTTCAATAAACATATCAAAGAAATTTTTATGTAAAGGATAAATACGCCTCCACGGAATGAATAAAATGAGTCTAACGAAACATAGCAATGTTCTTTACCACGGGAAGATAATTCCCACTAGACTCCATCATGTGCGATGCAATAAGAGAAAAACAAAGTAAGAATCTAAAGAAGAACTATAACAAGCATGTACCTACATTATAGAAAATATGTGATTTCATGAGTAAGTAGGTGAGTTGCGATATAATATTTTTCAGATAAAATACCTCTCCGACTTATCATCTGATAAATCTATGAAATACTTTAAGATAATGTCAATAAAACAAGAAATAAAGATGTATGTGGGCTTAACGTACGCTATACGAATAATATTAACGCTCAACTACCTACTTACTACCAAGCTACGTGACAAATAAATTTATTTGTTGAAGACATGAGAAAAACAAACAATGCTTTCGCATTCACATACTACTAAAGTAATTATTTACATGTTAATTAAGGGCGGTATTTTATAACAATCTGTCTATCCATCGGTATATTGAGAAATAAAATTAATGTTACAAACCTAAATAACAAAAATACACCATGGAAATAAATATAGGTAATCCGAATTCCATTCAGGCAGGATACATTTTATTCTATAATCTTTAATATTGTATTTGGTTTTAAGCCAATTTTAGACTACTTAGTTACGTACATTTGTTTTAATGCACTTTCTGTTAATTGGAAAATAAATAAGAGGCCAATATAATGATTCATTTTTTATTTCTGCAACTATCAATTGATAGGTATCTTTCTAAGAAACAGCGGATGCGACAAATACCATCTTTTATCTCCGATAAACCTATTAAAACTGACACTATCGACGTCAACCATCTCTCTTCACGTTTCATCTATCTAACCATAAGAATTATTTGCAGCCCATTTACAAAAGAATATTAGTGTGCGGTGATCGTATGGAACGGATAGAAAGTAAAAAGTGAAACCGGCCATTTTAATTTGAAAGAAATGGCCCGGGCTAAACCTAAATGGAAGTTCGTTTTCATTCTCTACATAGTTTTACTAAACGTGTTCATAAAGTCTCTACCTTTAGATAAATCTTTGCAATACCTAACTACAGTCGATGCGAGTTTTCCTAATAATGAAGTGCCAGGATTTAGACATATTTATGAAGAGAACCCAATCGAACCCGAACCAGAACCATTATCTGGAATAGAAGATACTATTACCCAAGAAGACGTTTCTGAAGAAGTATTGGCTATGGAAGAAAATAGAAATGTTACTCGCAATTCTCTTTTAAGACAAGTAAGACCTGGACAATCAGTTTCGAGATATAATGTAGAAATAACATTTGACGGAGACGCATTTGACGGCAGAGTTGAATTTCGAGTAACGTTTGATATAAATTTGGATGATCCAATCAAAGTACACGTCGAAGACTTGGATATTCACTCTGTAAGGGCAGGAATATGGACCGCAGCAAATGCACAAGATGTTGACTTCTGGCGAGATGGTTCGGTATTGGAAATCGATCCGGGTGACAGAGCTGGCACGTTCATAGTGATAATAGAGTATTCTGGTCGAATACATAACGACGGCAAAGGAATTTTCCAGAGGGAATTCAATGACATGTAATTGATTTTAAATTGGGTCTTTATATTTTAACTAATTTAAACATAATAATAATAAATTTAAAATGAATATTACATTAAAGTATGTAGGTAGTCAAATCAGATCAGAAATTAAATACCTGTTTCAAATGTGAAACAATTCAATTAATCAAACATATTATAAATGTTTGATACCTAATAGAATTTTTTTTGCAATACCAACTTTGCATTTTATTTTTATTTTAATCGATTTTGAACTGATAAAATAATACTAATAATAAACAGCTCATAATATTCATCCACTTATCTAATCCCTAACTATGAGTTTCCCATGTACTGTGATAAGGGAATTTAGTCAAGGATAAGGATAGGATAATATGCAAACATTACGGTTGTTGTAATAATTAGTTTAAATATGTGACAAAGAAATGTATTTATATTACGATGTTATTACAAATACCTACATAATTTATGTAGATTTGGCAATTCCTATAAGATTTATTGTTAATTTAACAAATAATAGGAAGAGGGCAGTAACGGACCACGTTCAATTGTATAAAGTTGTATGTCGCCAGTGGATATCAAACCCACGACCTCTGGCACTTCAGTATAGAGACCAAATCAATGAGGCGATAAGTTCAAGACGACATTACGGATTAAGAATTAATTTGATTATTTCAGAACTTATGTGGCGATGAATTTAAATCCGACCAACGCCAGGCGAGTGTTTCCTTGCATGGATGAACCATCAGAATCTAGTTTTGTATCGTTTACGTTCAACGAAGTCCCGTTTCCAAATATAGTCACCAACTCCCTGCCTGTGGATGGAAGTTCGTAAGTGTGCATATTTATTTCAAGTTCCTCTGCATTTTTTTCAATAATTGCTTAATAAATTCTCGGAAAATCATTTTGCCCACTTTTTAAAATATCACACGTTTTCAGGAATGAGTTTAGAGCATTGGAAGGCCCAAACCACCGCTGGGGCATGGTTGCCCACAACTTTCAATTAATTAACATCCCAATATCAAACGTTCGGTTATTTGGACGCCCACTATTACGCAACCAGGACATCATAACATCACTAGCTATTAACGATTTCTTCGGTTCCTTGGAAGAATGGACAAATAAAGAGTATTTTGAAATTGTCGCCGAACAACATAACGAATTGAATATATTTGCTCTGCCTGACACGTCAGTGGATTGGATTGCTCTATCTACAGTCTGCATTTGGTAAGCTGCTAACTATTTATAAATTTATTAACTAACACTGATTTGCTTTCAGTCTAGTTCTTTGTAGGTATCATCATTATCAATCATTGTCGTCCCAATCAACGTCACCGTAGCCGCGCCGGTACGCAGTGTTCAAAACTCGTCTGTCCTAAATTAGTTTTACGACAGATATGCCATACTGACTGCCTATCCTTTTTAATCCTTTCAGCTATGACGATATTCGTCGAATCTCCTCATTACGGATCATATCTTTCAAATAAACTCTAAGCAAAGTCCTCTCTAAAGCTTCAGAGCACTGTGGATCAGTCCCATCCCACCGTCATGTTCCACGTTTCTGCGATGTAGGTCATGCACGATAGGCAAGATGCACCGATTGTTAAATACAATTTGATTATTTATTTACTCACATATTCTAGGGAACCGTACATCGTCATGGAAACAGATCATTCAGTGAAACAGAGAAAAACGGCACTAGTAACGATTGCCGAAGCAATGGCGAGACAGTGGTTTGGATATGCCATCTTTGCAGAGAACTGGAGAAATCAGTGGGTGATAACTGGCATTGGATCACACGCAGCGTATGACGTACTTAAAGGGGTGAGCTATTATCTTAATTTTTGGCCCTAATTTTAGCTCTGCAAACGATTTTAAGCCGTAAAACAGAGATTGATATAAGAGTTTCAAAAGTTATTCTTTGAAATGGTATACGTGCTGTTAAAATAAGTCAAAAAGCTACGAAATATAAATCATATAAAAATTCAAATAAAACTTTTAATTGCAGTTTCAAACGTCTAACAACATGGGCAACGACGTCACTCTACTAGATATGGATACGATTTTTGCAGTAGAGGTTATTCGAGAAAGTTTATACTGGGATGGGTACACAAATTCTCAACCACTAGAGCCAGAAGACAATTTATTCGATGAGCCTGACATCAGAGACCACCTTAACGGACTACTGAAATACAAAGCTCCTTCTATCATGTGGATGTTGAGAATGATGCTTGGCCGCGAAGAAGAAGATTTTATTCGGATAGCTGCTGGAGCTCTTCTTGAAACCACGTAAGTTTTTAAAATACTCTTTACAAGAAATATACTCTTGCATCTCAAAAAAGATTTTCTCCTGTGGGTACTATCGAAATTAGACTCTTGTCTATACTTAAAGGACAATTTACAAATTTAACGCCCCAATCGAACCCACGACCTCAGCTTCTTGTCTTGATTCCTTTTATTTACATTTTTTGTACAATGTTAACTTTTCTTGTCGTTATTTGAAACAGAGGAATAGATAAGGTGAATACAATCAACTTCTACGACGCCATAAATGGTTATTGGAGGCACAGCGACTACCAATTAATAGATAATATCGAAGAATTTCTGGAGCCATGGATAACTACGAGAGGATATCCACTCATACACGTCGGCACAAGACAAGGCGGGGTTATCATCACTCAAGTAAATATTGATAACATTTTGACGTCTCTTTTCGATCATTCAAGTATGTACTTTGGTACTTGAATCAATATTCGGATCTATTGCTGAGAATAGTATTTGTTTGTTTGGTTTATTTCAATAAACTACTGTAACATTAGCAGTCGAGTCGTACTGCGACATAATTATGGTCCGTCGTCGTTTATTAAGCGATGCAATAGCGATGCGATGTTGATGCAATAAGAAACAACCAATCAAAATTGTAGCCGCGTAGTGATTTTTGTTAGTTTAATTTAGCTCTTAAATTTATGAATTCTGTTGTTTTTTGGATAATTTATCTAGATTTTATTTAGACGCACAAATTTTTTTTTTTCAGGAGAGTTTCGGTTTCACTCAAACAGATCAAGTCACCTACGATATTCCTCTATCTTACACACAAAGTTACAATTTCAATTTTGAAACAGAAAATGTGTTTGACTTGCGGATGATGGAAGCAACTACTGTTCTTAACATTCCTCTAGAAGAAGATGAGTATGTATTGTTCAACGTTCAAGCTCAAGGTGAGTTGGGAGTTGTTCAGAAACTTCATGTAGGGGTGCATTAAAGCTGGATCTAAGCTATAAAAGGTCAATAAGATGTTCTATACGTACCTATATTCAGTGGTGAGTTTGGATGTAAAAAGATCGGCCGAGAGAGAAATTTCATAATTAAAAGGGATATTAATGAATTGATATTTTTTTACAACTCCTGATTTTTAAAACTAATTTCCATTTTATTTCACAGGGTACTATCGCGTCAACTATGATGCTCACTTTTGGGAACTGATTATTGAAGCTCTCAATGACCCTGATCAAAGAGAAGAGATCCATCCTTTGAATCGAGCAGCTGTAAGTATTACACCCTCAAACTTAACAAGAAGCCGTCTTACAAAAACAAATCATTTCGCTTGCTTCAATTCAAAACTTGAATATAGGTAAATTTAATTCCTTTACTCTTGCAGCTAGTTGACGATGCTCTCAACTTGGCGAGAGCAGGTAAGCTCGACTACGACATAGCGTTACAAGTCGTATTGTCTATGGAACACGAGACCGAATACGCCGTATGGAAAGCTTTTGTCAGAAACATGAATTTCCTCAGGAAAAGACTTGTAGCCCTTGTAACAGAAGACGAAGACTTGGACCCGGATATTTATTTGGTAAGTCTCTGAAACATAGAACTCAGAATAAAATAGGAACTGGAAATCGCATAGAGACCCGCGGTGACTTGTAAGCCACCTGTTATTAAGTAAGACAATAAACAGTGTTTAAAAATGATGTGTTGAACAGAGAATGGTAAGAAGAACAGTGGGCAGAGTTGAAGATGAAATTGGATTCGACCCGGAGCCTCTCCTCATCGAGCCTGCCATGAACGCTCTGACTCGAGGTCTGGTGATGGACCACGCTTGCAGAGCCAACTATGATCCATGTATCGCTGTTGCTGTTGATTTGTTCTACGATGACGACGTGGTGTAAGTATCACAATCTCAAGTAGTTTTAACACCAAATTGATAAATTAATGAATTTACAAAAAATACTTAAAACTAAAATAATATACTTGTTTGTCTATTTTTAGTTTTTGTGTACTTCGACGTAAGTGCATTTTTAAAGGACCAATAGTAAATAGATTTGGTTCTAGAAAATATACTTGGATCATAGGACACACTCAATGAGTAAAATAATTTGTTCTGCGTCTGAATGACTACGCAGAACGTGAATCCTATTAAAAGGGCCAGGAAATATATATTTTTTTAAAAATTGATAACGATAATTTGACAATATTTGTTTTAGTAATCCCGACATACCATCAGAGATCAGACCAGCCGTGTACTGCACCATGGTCAGGGAAGGAGACCAGGATGTCATAGACGCCTTGCACGATCGGTTGGAGATCGAAGAGAGTCATTACGAGCGTCTCGTCATATTGGAGTCACTAGCCTGTTCTCAGGATGAGGATTTCATCGATTCGTAAGTCTATCATTATTATGATGACCGTTTCTAAGTGCTAAGATAAGGTCGATACTGACTAGTGATAACTCATAGATAACTATATTTTCTGCTCATCACGTAGACGGGCGTTTTCCCGTGGTCCTACCAATAAATGAAAATGCATTAATCCGTAATAAATTAGTGCATATTTATCACAGAAATCTCTGCTGTTGATTTTTTTTTCCAAATAAGAACAATACATTACACGACAAAAAACAGTTATTGTATTTCTTATGCTAATATTAATAAATTATTTTTATTGTTTAACATTTTTATCTCACTATCCAAACCGTTCAGTACCTAAATAAATAACCTAAGTATACTCAAAATAAATTAATGTTAAACAATATATTTTTATTATTACAAATTTATTTTAAAACTTTATAAGTAGTATTAATATAGATAGCTACATAAATAATATTATTATTATTACATATAAAAAATATACAATAATTTATTATTATTAGCGTAATAAATTCAATTATTTTATTTTTTTAGATAATTAGATTAGTCTATAATTTTTAAGTATTTTATACTCCTTTCCTATTAATGACGACCGTATATATTATGAAGGTACTTTATTTAATATTGAATGTCCTAAGTTCCCAAATGCATGGGTATCAGATTAGGTCGATATTCAACATATCAATCCCTATAATAAGTGACGTTTATTCATGTCCCGAGAATTCCCATGAAGTTATTTCAGAGCGATTACAATAATTAATTGTGCTTCTAATCTGTTGTGATGACTTGCAATAATACAGTACGATTCACACGCACATTCTGAAGTCCTGAGAACTGGTCCTGAGACCGATGACCATGTTTCTCCACTGTTATTTTTAAGTCTAGGGCTGACACATTACAATTTCTTCAATTCATCACTATTTCTTCGAGCACGTCCCACCGCTGTGATTGCTGCTGCGACACTTCCTGCAGAACCAGAAAGTGCTGTCTTCTTTCTGCAATGGGTTCTTGACGGTCGTATTGATCCCTTTATGTTTGAGCACCTTTCCATTTTCGTAGAAATTCACCACGAGATGGTAGTCGTGAGGGCGGCTCGTTTGGCCTCTATATCTCATATTCACTGACCAATCCACTTTGCGTTTTCCGCCCTTCTTGAGAAAGCGTCTCACTTGGCATTCCGCTTCGAACCATGTGAGGGTGATGGCTTGGAATCCTACGTTGCGGTTTACTCGCACATTCTGAGGCGAGAGATTGTACCATTTGGCCGGGCCGGAGAACTGGGATGCGATTAAATGACCACGCTCGTCTCCAGGTTCGCTGATCGCTCGCCAATAGGTTTCAATCGGCCCGGAAGTGCGAAAGTTGATCCGTTGCTTGGTGGTTAGATGGCGCGCGTGGATTTCAGCTTTGATGTAGTCGATGCGGTCATGGTGTCCAGTGCCTGAGCTCGTTTCGACAATGCGTATCGGCATCATATGTTCGTTGAACGTCATCCGGCGTGCGCTCGCGCCGGCGACTAGGACGAGTACGCAGAAGTATGCGAATCGCATCTTTATAGAATAGGTAATATGTCTCCAGAGCTTCGTCTCACATTTATATTTGATCTCTCCCCACCACAATAATAATATCATTATTAGTTTATTATGTCAGTCGGTTATCCCTATGACGGGTTTTCCTCATGCAGTTAGCAAGTCAATAACTCAATATCATTAAACGCAACCAAATATTAAAATTCTAAGCGCTCTCGTGCTATGTATAAAATTGAATTTAGATTGCGCAAAGCGATATTCTTCTTTTGTAGGAGCTTATCTGTAAGTAGGTATAGGTATTTGGAGTATTTTAAAAGTGCAGTGAACCTATGGTATTCAGCAAAGCAGAATATATATACGGAATTTTTAGTTTTCCCTTAATATCTTGGTAAATTTATTTTTCCTGTGATTTTCAAAATTTACCATCATTGCCATCCTCCATAGCAATCCGTAGGTCAGTCAGACAGACAGAAAATATGTCATCGCTATAATATATCCCTTTTGACGAATTGCTGAAAACGATATTCAAATTGGGTTTCGAGGCCATTAAGATAAGAAATAATACAATAATTTTACATTAGTAGGTAAGTAGGTTGGAGTGGCATTGGGCTGGTCACTCTGTCGGAGAACTGTTAACCACTGGGGTAGACGAGTTCTCGAGTGGAGACCACGACTGGGCAAGCGTAGTGTGGGATACCCCCAGGCTAGATAGGGCTATACGATCTGCGTAAGGCGGTTGGCAGTGACTGAATATAGGGATCCGAAGATGCGGGGTCCAGAAGTAGACTAGTGCAGGCAGATGATGAAGATTTATTAGATAAATAATACAAAAAATCCCTCTCAATCTCACTCATTTTTTAAGTAATTATGAATTTCTCAATTTTATTATATTATTACTTAAATGGGTCTAGAAACACAATTCTCATAACATGTTTACACATTACATACCAATATAAGCATTATTTCCTTATAGATAAACTTTTACAAACTTTGTTTCCATAATTATAAGTAGATAAGTACTTATTACTTGTTTATAATCAGTGTTTGCCAATTATTTCCAAGCTTCTATAATTACATTATTATCAGTAATGTCAGCGTCATCGGTGGGCCAGTGGAGAACACGTGGCTTATCATGTGAACAGGTCAGATTTAATTCCTGGTCATGGCGAATTAGGTAACAATGGGTTTTCCGAAACATCTGATACAATCACTGACTGCTCTCAAACGGTGAAGGAAAACGTCGTGAGGAAACCCGCACATCTTAGATAACCACTAACCGTGTGGTTGATATTGCACGAATTCTTGAAACAACATTTAGGATACTATTTAACGCGGATGCAGTTGTATTAGTGCATATATCAGAAAATTAAAATAAAAAGTTCATGCTATGTTAATTGTAAAAAAATCCAACCTGTATTATAACAAGTGAGGATGATGTTGGTCTATAAATTAATGATGATTATGTTATTTTTAGGCTTCTTGACGAAACTATAGCCGAAGACAGCCCTTACGGTATAGAAGAAAGGTCAAAGATTTTCGCAGCTGTAGCAGAAAGCAGTTTCGAAAATGCTCGCAAAGCCATGAATTTCATGAACAGGCGTGTCATAGAAATAAGGAATATGTAAGTATATCAAATTGAGCCGAAACTTTAAACTATGAAATTGTGTTTTATAATAATTGTTAGGTATATACGTGGAAACTGACAGTGGGAGTGGGACTAGTGTTAAAACTCAAAGTCACTATCAACAGGCTATGGAAAGAGGAGTACGCCTATGGACTTTCTCTGAGAGACAGGATCCGAAACGAGGTGATCCGCCAGAGAACCAAAGCCTTCGACATAAGCTCAAACTCACAGCTCAAAAAGTTAGTACGTTGAAGTAGCAATGGACATAGACACTGTCGGAGAACCGATAACAGCTGGGGTAGACGGGTTCGCGAGCGGAGACCATACTTGGGTAAACGTAGTGTCCCTTTGGGCCCTATTTCATAAAGGATGCCCCCAGGCTAGATGGAGTGACGATCTGCGTAAGGCGGCTGGCAGTGACTGGATTCGGAGAACCTACGATCGGATTCAGTAGCGCGCCTTGGGCTAGCCTATGGCTGATGATGATGATGAATGAAAACTAAAGTAGTACTTCTTTACAGGTATGGCGGTCCAGAGAAATTAGAACAACTTATTTACATACTAGCCGAAAACATAGTGGATAATGACCTCGCTGGCGATGTAAGTATAGCCTTTATAGGTCTTTATTAATTCTGCAGGAAGTAGAGCAATCGGGAAGAACGTTGGGGTGCAGGAATTTTTTATCTCAGCAGAGTTTATAACGTCTAAAGTTTTGATGACAGATTCAAATTGTAAAATCATTAAAACAGAAAACGCTCACGGGGTATCGTTATAGACGACAGGAAGGATAATATTATATAAATCAAGTTACTCATCATAATGGAAACATTCTGATAACCTTACTGATTACTTAGCCTTACTGACTGACTTACCATTATTTGATTTACTATTTTCTCATTTTTTTTCTTTTTTTTTCTTTTTACATTTTTTTTTATTACTTTTATAATTTTAAATGTTTCTGATCTTTTTCTCTTCCAGTTTGAAATATTTGTCATCTCCAGTAACAATAACTTGGATGACTCACAAGACGCAGCCGAGAGAGCTAAACACCGAGTCGACGAGAATATGGAATGGAACAGAGCACACATGGAAATGGTATACGAATGGATAGACGAGAATGATGCACCTGCAATGATGGTATCACTTGTATTAATATGTGTTACTGTTATGGTGACTTTATTTAATCATTAATATTTATGAGTAAGTACATTATTAAAATATAACTACTAAGTTTTTTATATTAAGCTTTTGTTTATAATGGTCAGATTTTTATATATACATATTTTTCTAATTGAAGACTGCAGGAAATAAACATGGTTGTAATTTTTTTCGTATTTCCAGGTTTTTAAGCCTTTTTTTAGCATTTTGAAAGACTTTCAGAATGACATTAAAACTTCGAAATATGATAAAAATTTAAACCATTTTATTTTCCCCGTAGCCTTTATTATTATTACGAATTTCGAAATAACGTTCTTAAGTAACTTCATAACTTTATTGTGTTTTCTTATTGTTGTAAATTATGAATAACAAATATTTTTTAATTTGTGTTGTACCGTCTTCAGCAGATTAATAGGAAGTTTTTCTAATGTTAATTTTATTATTACCTCATATCCGAATGACGCACTTGATTTGCTGACGGCAGTATTTTAACTAATTCTAGATTTACAATAAGAAATTATATTCGTTTGTTTATTGTTATTTAAATTTAACATTTGTGTAATGTGTAATGGAAACTCAATATTATCTATAATGATAATATGTGTAGTTTCAAGACGCTTAAGTTCGATTAGAATAAATGTACAAAACACGAAATTCGAACTAAAGATATGTTGTGAAAGAAAGGTCACATCTTGTTACGTAAAAATGTAATAAAGATTGTTTGTTCTACTAATTTTAATCCTAAAGGTACCTAATTATTTATTCATTTTAATTGGTATGTTTGGAATATTTGTTAATTATTTACAGAAATTGCACAAAGTGTTATGAATATAGCCTTACCATAGTAAAAATTTCAATTTATTAAGTTAAATTAAATTATACTTGTGTGTGTATGTGACAAAATTGCACAAAGTAAAGACGGAAGAAACCAAAAGCGATGGAGAACGCTTTTGGTATTTCTTTGAATACTTATCTATCCTAAAAATAAATTATAATAATAATTTTACTATTCATTTTATTTATTAAGAATTAAAAAGTAAAGACGAAAGAAATCTAAAGCGAAGGAGAACGCTTTTGGTAATTCTTATAATACTTATCTATCGTTTAAATTATGATAATAATTTTACAATTATTAGACTAAGAAATTTATTATTGTGGTCTTAATCGATAATATTATTTTACGTTTAAAACATGAATTATGATAGGCATAAAAAATTAATATCAATTATTTAGTATTTAATGAACTTAGAATTAGATTTTGTACTGCATTTCCACTCATAGGTTTTAAGATAATTATTTAACAGCTTATTCAATAAAGTGCATATTAGTTTTAGTTTTTAAATGTTATATTAAAAAAGTTTAAAATTAAAATCAAACTTGAAGCAAACACGTCCTCTTGCTTCAACTTTCATTTTATTTTTATGAAAATTTTATTATGTACATGTACTTAATTTTACTTAAAATTACGTACCTATAATATTTTGTTAAAAAGAGTTATTTAAATTGCGTTGAAACTTGAAATCGGGCAATAAAGACAGGCTTTAAACAGACCTAAAAACATTTCTATATGAGTTTATGTTACTTTAGGAGTTACTCGAAATATAATAAGGTTAATACCTAACAAAATATAGTAGGTACTTTTAACTGATAGTGATTCATATTGCATAAATCCAATTTGAACGCTAGATTATATTTTAGGTGCATATTATGCATTATTCTGTAATTATATTTATTTCCTCTAATCTGAACTGCTCTGTTCAAATTCTATAGAATAAAATTTAGGTCTAAGTATAATATTGTTAAACTAAATAGTGTACTAATATAAAATAAAATACGTACTTTAAGTCTAAAGAAATGAAGTTTTATTTCAAAATAGTTAAAAATGGTTTTACGAATTTCATTTTTAATATAATTTTTTAATTTTATTTATAGCGGGGTATTCTGTATTCTGGACCAATTGAACTGAATCTTGAAACATAGGTATATGTAATCTTTCTGAAATGTTTCGAGTAAAAAAATCGAGAAATTTCAGGACAAAAAACCGACGGATTTGATGACCTTTTAAAATAAAATTGATGTAAAAGAGAGTCTAAAGAGTAAAGTACATTTCATAATTTCTAACGTTTAATATTTTATAATCATATTTTTATTTAAGGCACATTACATTATAAATTATAAATATTTTATAAAACTACATTAGGTACGTATTATTATAAACTATACGTATATTGTTCAAAATACATAGGTTTTGTTTTAGTACCTACCAATAAGATTTGTTATCAATCTTCACAATCATACTTGCTTATCTATTTAAAAAAAAGTACATAATACAAATAAATACGTTGCAAAATGCTTTTAAATATTATTACTAATTGATTTGATTAGCAATGACAATAAATGACTAGAACAAAAATAAACTTTCTAAATACATTTTTACATCTAAGGGTCCTTTCCGCCCATTTCGTAACTAAAATTGGTACGAGTTGGTATTGGTTACGAGTAGGACTTTAATTTATCGTTTCGAAGCTGGTTACAGTTACGAAATTGACCCAAACTATTTAATTACAGACTATTTTACACCTATAATAATTAAACTATCGTCAGTGAGGCAACTGTTAGAGTCATACTAATCACAGGTAATTTTTATTAATAAAGAGAAAATAATTTATACAAAATATAATTATGTTATTAAGGGAATGTAATGGTCAAACATCGCATCGTAACCAAAATAAATATTGAAAATCATAAGATTGAAAAAAAACCTTGTTTTCTTTAAAAAAATGTAGTTTTCTATTTCTTATGAACAAAGAATGATTCTTATTTCTACAACATTCTATTCTCTTTTTAAGGAAAAAATTAAACTTCAGAAAAGTGGCCCCTGCTATGACACTTTCTTATTTTAAAAATATTTATATATAACATAGGTAACTAATATAAACATTTCAATAAAACTCTATTAGAACATAACATTGGTGGTGCATTATAAGAATATTTTAATAAATAGGGACCATCGGATTGTATTAGCTCTATTTTAACAACTACGTACGATAATTTATCAAATTGGTAATTTATGTAATAATTTATCTGACAGCGGCCATTACTGAAGTTGCTAAAATTACAACAACCACATTTGCCACGCTTGTTAGAGATGCTTTTCCTTTCTTCTCCGTGGAAGCCGTCTGAAAAGAATGAAATACACTATAATTATAATCCTACTTATTATAAAGGCGAAATAATATAAGGATGTATAGATAGATGTTTGTTACTCTTTCATGTAAAAACAATGGAACAGATTTTGATGAAACTTTACAGTAATATAGATTGTACATCAGGTTAACAGTCACAAAGGCTTGGATACCTCGGGCAAAGCTGTTACCGCTTTTCTAGGCGAAGCCGCGGGAAACAGCTAATGAAATATAAGCTTGGGTTTAAATACTAATTATGTCAAATAGGAATCATATCTCGTTCTTGAACTTGTTTATAAGAAGTGTTTATTCAAAACAAAAGAATACCTACATCAGACAAGGGTAAATCTTCTTAGGGTGCCAGGATGTCTGACTACAGTTCGACCCTCTTGGGACCTTTTGTGCCAACCCCTGTCCACCAACGGTACCGCAATCCGTTTTGATAACTTCACATGCGCATTAGAATAGAAATTCTAACCTTTGGCGTAATGCAGGTTTCCTAACGATGTTTTTCTACACCGAAAACTTGTGGTATAGTAATAAACGGTACTTACGTTCCCAACAAGTCATTGGTACCTACTAACCAAGGTTTGAACCCACGACCTCATGTTCATGCGAGGCGAGTGCGCAACTAACTAGGCTACCGCGGCTCTTAGACACGACTATACTAAAGTTCAGACGCGGAGCCGGAAGAATTTCGTACCACGACCCCACATCACTTGTCTTTGTCACTCGCGAATAAACATATTGCTATCGCGCTCTCACAGGTGTTGTACATTACACATGTGAGAGCGGTATAGGAATATATTTATTCGCGAGTGACAAAGATAAGTGATGAGGGGTCGTGGTACGAAATTCTTCCTGCTCCGCGTCGGGACTTTATCGATATTAATACCACTAAAATAACATTGCTAAAACAGATATTAATTATACTCACATAGCTTTCCACTGTCGTAGACAGAGGTGTAGTAGACATTATGTACTTATCCATAACACGTTTGCCAACTGGTATCCTGTATTGGAATTTGCTCTCCTTTGCCCTGAAAAATATTAGAAGTAATAACTATAATATCTATTCAGTCTGCAAATAGTGCATCCGGATTATTCCGGATAAATTTTATATTTTGCTTTTAGTTAAAAAACAATAATAATGTATTAACAATTGAAAAAATTGGGTTTCAAAGTTTTTATCAAGAAAAAACTTTGAGATAGTAATCGATGATAAATACAACAGCGGGTTTTACAGTTTTTGAAAACAATTCCTAAGAGCTTAAAGTTGTAATCTCCCCAAACAGAATGGATCTAAAAACTAAAAATTTTGCAAAGGAAGCCAGATGTCATGAACATTTTTGATTTGCAAAAAAATTGTCTTACATTTTATGTTCAGCAATAATTTTGTCTTCGATTTCAAACGTATTGAATCCGTGTCCCCCGAAATTGCCATCGTTTTGGTAGACCATGTAGTAGCATGCTTCGCGAGAGTCGGGATCAAGCCTGGAATAAGTAAAGATAGATTAGTTACATACAATGTAAACTAACTACAATGGCTTAGTCTTCAACCGAAGAACCTGATCAATCTGTCTACAATGATGAGTCGTTCGTAATATTTGATGTCTGTGTTTGGAAGTTACGAACAGCTAGATCTAAAAAATTCTTAGTCATCTTGGATATTCTGTTTTAATCTTACATTTACAATCTGGTTATAGACTCTAGAGCAGAATCACCACCAACACCACACCTTTCCTGGTCTACTGTGTACTGTATTAATGCACTGCTCCATAGTATAATGAATAGTAAACCATGCTGAATAGTAAACCATTGTTATTATTAAAGTCACTTGCCTATTCTGCATTTAAGTTCTTGCATACCCTCCCCATTTCGGAAAATTTCTTATAAAGAAATTCCTATCATAGCCTTATCCACAGCTCGTCAAGACTTTAAAATCGGGTCCACCTTCGAGGTCATGCTGCATGACAGACAGGACGCACTTATTATAGACTTAAAGAGACAGTAAAGAAAAATGTACCTCTGTTTGCCGTGATTGTAGTCATTATACATGACCCTCAAATCATCTAGACACTGTTTATAGTGGATAGAACAAGCGAAATCAACGATGCTGCTTCTGAACAATCTAGTCGTCCTGTGCTGTTCTATATCGGTGGATAGGTGGCTGTATATGGTTCCGACTTTGCTGCCCATAAATTCCTGAAAACAATAATTAATTAGGAACTTATTTAATATTATTATTATGTCCAACATTGAGTTATTCTGCTTCTGTATTTTATTCCATCACCCAATAGATATATGCTGATTATAAAATAGATCTACTTTACATAGTTTTAAAAAATTGTTAACTTGATTCCTTTTAATATCTACTACTTGTCACATAATACATTTTTACCTGCCACTCCTTATACAGCATCTTGGTCATGTTGCAAGCAGCTTTCTCCGTCTTTAATAACTCAAAACCTGATATGGCGGAATCCCATACTGTTGGACTGAGTTCACTATCTAGGTAGTCCAGAATTTCCACCGCCAGTGCATGGTCTATATCCCCGGAGGCGTATAGAGCGAAAGCATCATTGACTATCTGTAAATTACAATTCTAAAGTTAAGAAACTTCTTTACATTTGGTTTCACCGTTAACATTAATTTTATGTTGAAGAAATTAGCATTTTGCTCTACATATAGAGATGGACTTATATTTCTATGATTTTTACACATTGTGATACTTAAAATAAATTTCATAAACAGGATTTGTCTATTTATCTGTCTCTCTGTATGGTTGTCTGTACGTTTCGACTTGAGAAATTTGCCTCATCTTTCCTATACATTTTAAATGATACTTACTTGGGCTCTATTTTGTTCATCTATTGAAAACCTATTTTCCTTCAGTGTCCTCGCAATTAGCTTCCAAGTCACAATATCGTAGTTAACTCGATAATAGCCTGTAATTAAGAAATACAATCCATATAATTATCACGTCCCCACAACCCTACGTTATCCTTATATGCTTTCTAGATAAATTACTTTCTAGGTATTACACAAAAAAATTTTTTATTAACAAACGCATCGGCATCACTTTAAAAGAATTCACTCCGGTTGCTAACTACATTATTACAATGAATCATTCGTGTATGTTCTAAATTTGGACGTATGTAACATTGAACCGAAATAGATGGCGTATATTATGGCAGCAACTGCGGCCAAGGACTTGACATTCGCAACTCAATGAAATAATTTTTAGTGTTTTTATCGGGTCTAGATTTCTATTTAGAAATGTAATAGAAACCTGGCTACGGAGGTCAGTAGATGTTATTGCAGAACTGTTATTGTTTTTTTTTTAATAACGCAAAACAACCTGCGTAGGTAACCTACTGCAAATAGTGTAGAATATTAAAAAAGTAATTTGCCTTAAAATAAGTTCAATGACATGAGAAAGAAAGTCGAGTATGGCAGTCCAGGAAAAGCGACGATATCACAAATGTTAAGAATAACAACTGGATACTGTAGAGAAAACCAGGTGACCAAGTCTAATCTTCACTTATATTAAGGACTGATGACTATTAATTTCAATGATAAATGTAAAAGACCCACCTGACGCATTTCTGTTCAGTATGATCCATCCTCCATTCAGGTTCTCCTCAAAGGTGTAAGTTTGATCAAAAGTAAACCTCGGTTGAAAGCAGTTGAAGCAGTTCTCATTGTTCTGAACCACGTAAGAGATGGGAATGAGGTAGTTGGAGTCTCGACGGTAGTCGTGGTTGAAACTGAATTTGTGCTGAAAATCGATATGGAAATCGGATCATTCATTACTTAAAAAAGTTATTTATTAACAGTATATAGAGACAAAATTACAAATTGAAGCATATAACCTACCTGTTTTAACTGAATGGCATTAGGCATTCGATCTCTCAAAACATTCACGGTTATGACAGGGTATCCTGACTGATGGAACCACGAATTCAAGATTCTTGATGCCGTTGATCCGTTGAAGAATTGATGCTGACACTCCACTGTGTCAAGGTCTAGGTTGGTCATGAAATTTTCCAGGGATATGTAGAGGCCTCTCCTGTAAAATTGCAGAAATTAAACTATTATAATGTATAATTCAAGATAAAATCGATTACAAGATAAGAGACAATATTCAAAATCCTGGACCAGAAGACTGATGAATAATAATACTGATCAAACAATCTGTTTCTGTGTTTTCATCAAGTTGTTTGTTCTCCTCGACTAAAAAGGTGGAAACAGAGTAGTTTAAACAGAATTGACGTCAAAAAGAGATTTGTATTCCAATTTTGAATAAACGAATTTTCATTTGATTTCAATAATGACTTTTCATAAATAATTTCCTACAGTTCAGAACTTGGTGAATGTTTTTACTTTTGCCTATTGAAACTATTTAATGTAGGTATTACCTTGTATTAATATATTTCACCAAAGCCAAGTGGAACTTTTCTGATCCCAACCAATTCTCAATCATCCAAAGGATCGAAGCTGTCTTCATGGTTACCAGATCTTTGTATCTGGATGGGATTTCAATGGCAAGTGAAGTATTGAAGGTTGATAACGCCGGTGTGCTGTGGTGCCAATCTTCTGTCATTGCTATGTGTTTCATCTGCAGACCGTACATGCCAATAGGCCATCTGTACCGCATGGAGTGAATTCCGTGTTCGTACTGGAAATATTGTTTTCTTATAAGTTGTTTTCTATCAAAATGAGGTTAGGTTTAATTCTTAAAAAATATTTTAAAACGAAAAAAAACTTTTACGGAATTCTATAGACATTATGAGTCGGTAAATATCTGAATAATATGCTGCATATGTTGTCCACAGAATGAAATTGATAGGAAAAGTAATTTTTAGATTTTTTTAGTATACCTTATATAAGTATATTCTGTTCAAGGATAAAAATAACTTACCTACTCTTTTTTGTAGCGAATCTTTTATTTATATTTTTAAATTTAAGTATCAAGGATATTTTAAAACGTGAACCTACTAAAATAACCTTGTATTTGGGACGTAGATAAATTTACGGCAGTTTGTCAATTAGTTAATTACCGACTCATACTGCCTTTCCTTTTCTGTCCCCGTCCTTATCATCTGCTTGTGACATCCATACAGACTATGGTTTTCTTGAATGAGTTTTCTCAGCACACAGAGCGCCAAATCGTCACTGATCATCAGATTAGCAACATTCAAGCAGGAAACAGGTATTTGCTCATAATATGTGGGTGACTTAATTTATCATAATTTTTAAAATTATATTCTTGAATCTCAAGTTTATATCTATTTTAAGCGAATTTGGAGTTATAATAAATGTGTAAGTTAATACCTGAGCCAGTAAATAATATGCCAGGTAAGTGGCTACGCCTTCCTTGAACCATTCTTCCTTCCACCTCGTCCTTTCTGACTCTCCAGGGTTGCCCAGCCATATCCTGCACATCTGCTGCGTCAGTTCAAACTTCATCTTCTCTATCTGCTTGATGCTGGTAAATAGGGGAGCGTATGCTAATCTGGTTTCACTGAAAATGTATTTGGAAACAATCAAATCACCTGACTATTAATTAGTACTCTGTGTCCTAAACTCCTGGACGAGATCAGTGCAGTTAATAATCGTCTTTAAAAGTACTATAATAAAGTTTATAATTGCATGAAGGAGTTTGCGGTGGATCGCGACCATTAGCGGCTAATGCTTGCATCTCATCCTTTGAAGTTTATTAACACTTTTGAATACTCTTTATTTTAAGCGCAAAATCTATTATACAAGGTAGTATTATACTGTTATCATTGCAATAAATTATTGATAACCTCAATAATTATTACTAGCTTATGTTTGGAAATACACAACCGATCATTATTGAATACAAATGGCCCTGCCAATGAATCAATACCTACTTGCAAGTTTTTCAAAACAAATCACTTGGCACTGGAAACCTAAATATTTTTACTATAGTTTCTTTTTATACTACTTGCGATCGTTTATAAAAATTATTTACGGCACATGCAAGAAAAGTTTACAAGGTAACAGCTGTATGAATTTTGTTTACATTGTTTGACCTTGTATTCGCTACACAGTAAACTGCTTAAACTCAGTGATCATTATTACCTAACGTGCTTATATTACGGGTACTTCTCGTATATCCGTTTGACTAAATTGCGACCTGTTCTGCATCAGACATGAAATCCACATTACAGCGTGTTCAAAACCGTCTTTATTTGAGTGATGAGATGACGTTCAATGCTAAATAGCACCAAACAGCATCACCCAGTCCTCTGCATTTTCTTTTCCAGACACCTTTTTTATTCAATAACTCGTCTGTTCCACATACATCAACAGTAATGAACAACTGGTCTCCATTGTTGGTATGAATTATAACGGTAATGGCACACACGTCACACCATTCAGTGACCATCTGTTAGAAATGTTGACCACATGGTTCATTGTCAATTGATTCTTTTGAAAATTAAAATCTGTTAGCCTTCATATTTAATTTCTTATCAATAAGTATTTTTCAATGACTGACTTAACAGTGTTTTTATTTGTTAGTGTTTCCATATGTCTACTATCTACTTAAAATTATAGTGATTTGTTAGGAGGTGATCCGCCAGAAACTGAGATCATTAATACTATGATCGCAGGCCAGAAACCAAAGCCGTCAACATAGCTCAAAAACTCCTACGTTGAAGAGGCAGTGTACGTCACATCTGCTGTCGGAGAACCGATAACAGCTAGGGTAGACGAGTTCTCGAGTGGAGACCATAACTGGGAGATGATCTGGATGAGCGATGATCTGCTTAAGGCGGCTGAAGTTAGAAGATCGGGTTCAGCAGCGCCCATTGGGGAAGACAATACCTACACAAGTGTAACCTGCACTAGGCCAGCAATGGACTGGTGCTGGCTGATGATGATGGTGATAGAAATAATTAATCAGTTACTTACCCATTAGTCAAAAGGTTCCAACTTGCTATCTCATACCCTTCTATATTCGAAGGCACTGCCACTATATTAATCGGTCCATACATGATCGGGCGGTTCACCGACGCGTACTCATGTACTAAATTTAAAATTCTCTCTCCAAAGTTAAGTATGAAAGTGTAGTAGTGTAGCTTTTGTGGTTTTGCCCACAAGATAATAGTGTCGTTCGTATTCTTCGCTGTGACTTGAAGGTGTCCAAACTGGGAATGGTGGAAACCGATTTGGTGTAACGCCACTTGTGGTGATGGCATGTAGGTCAGCAGGATCGAGTTGTCTTGGAGACTGGAAATAAATTAAAATAATAATTGGTAATTTGTTAAAAATTGTAAAAATATTTTGAGTTGAGTCAAACCATAAACTTAGAATAGCGTTAAACGAACAAAGTGTGCGAGGAAGAAAAAAACATTATGTTAGTGTCACAAGTAAGAAAGAGAAAAGGAACTTAAGGTCTTTGTAACCTGGTTTTGATGATAAGTTGGAGCACAATGACCATGAGATAAGCTGGTACGTATTACATTGTACGTCATTTAGAATTATGTGACCAGAATTACAACGAAAGTGGTCATTTTATCGTAGGGCACTGACCGTACGTTGCATTTTGTCACCTTGATCAAAAAAAATAGGTACACATCAAAGATTTCTTTATTTGTTTATACGCTATTATACATAGTTTATGAGAAAAACTATTGACTATGTAAAATACCATTTAAAGTTGGGCACTAGCAATCAAATTTCTCTTTCTTTTTCTATTTTCATTGTGACTTTATTTATACCTTTACTATGTGAAGTTCAAGTTCATTGATTTCATAAGCAATATAAGGAGTATTAGTTATCTATTTATCATCTTTACTTTCTCTTTTCTTAGAAATATGGTCATGGTCAAGTACTAATGGAAAATAGAAAATATTACTAGATTTTCTGGTACTATTGGACTACCTTTGAGATTAAAATCCAATGCAAGCTATAATATAACAATCGTTAATACTTAAGTACCTAGTTTCCACATATTCACTAGCATTACCTATACACAAAAGATGAGTTACTTTTCACGTTGTATCTCTTCTCCAAAATCACTGAAAGGATTCAAATGAGGTTTTCATTGTTTGAAAGATTGGTTCGTCTGCAAGGTTTTGTTCAGCGAGGGAAACTAACTCAACGCGGGAAAGCCGCGGGAAACAGTAATACATACACAAACATTTCATTACTATCTTTTAAAAAATCGAAACATTGAGTAACAAAGTTAACATTTTCCTTTTATATTAGTGGTATGAGATTAGGAAGGCAAACCATTAGATGGCAGTCTGTTTTTGATCACATAAGACATCAAATCAATGTCCACTCAAGGCCTTTTTTATTAAGCTACTATGTCCGTTCCTTACACGTTCTTTCATCCTCCACATCGATAGCCACTTCCACCTTTCTCAGTCTATGATAAGGAAAGTCGAGAGTTTGTGATATCTCGAGCTTCGCTTAGTGGTAGGTACAACTCCAGGTTCAACATGCGTCTACCGCCATATATGGGGCCAGTTCCGAACGTGGAGTCTGAGAATGGTGTCAATTATTTTAACTACGTGATCAGACCATTGCGGGAAAGATTGAATTCATCCATCGATCAGGAATCGTAGAAATTTAAGTTGACCAACTTCAAGACTTCTCAAATGTCTTTGAATGCTTCCTTCCTTCCTTCCGTCTTTGAATGTTTCCTTAGTTTTAAAAAATTAAGGAATCTTTCACTAGAGTAAAATTTACTATCTTTAGTATTGAAGGTATTTTAGAAATTAATATCTACTGATATTGATAAATTTTGAATTAATGAAAATTTATAATTATGTCAGAGGTACTAATTACTAAATAGCTAAAATTATAATTTTGTAAGAAGTTGCTGGGCCCTATCAAATCAAATATACTTTATTGAGCACCAAATTATATATATCCGCCTATCAGGGCATCCTATGAATACCTTTACTCTTTTTCCACCTGTAATTACTGTCAATAAGCAATAAAAATAATTGAATCTGAATCCTTCTCTCCACCTAGTACTATTATATATTCTGTGCCTCCACCGACAATTTTTCATTGGAAGAGTTTTTTTAGTAGGTTTTCTCTCGGTAACGAGAGCTTTCAGCCAATATCTTATTTTAATTTTAAAGTCGTAATTCTTAAATCTATTTAAACCGGCAGTTACAACACGGTCTCCACAAAAACAGAGCCCGACTAGAGTTACTCAGTGATTTTCACTAAAGTTCATATCCTCACTAAATCGACAGTAAATTTAGTGGAGATTAGCAATGGCTGAAAGAGTTGCTACACGCTTTTATTTTAATTTCCGGCGCAATATGCACAACCACTATCACCATTACACATTAAAACCCGCAAAATACATAATTTAAGAAAAGAAAATAGAAGAGACGACCATGACACTTCGCTCCCATCAAAAACTAGCTAGGCAACAAATTTTGGATGTAAGGCATCTTAATTCTACGAGGCATTAAGTTTCCTCATGGCCAAGATGCGATAAAAGGGCATGTATATGCAGTGTTATTACTTGTAGTTTGGCTACGAGGAATTAAGTTTCCCTGTGGCCAAACTAGTTTGGCAATCAAGTTTGGCCACGAGGAACACGCCTCTGAAAGAGTTTCAATACTTACTCATGCCTCGTCTGCTCCTTGGAAATGACAAGAGTGTTATTGAAGAACACGACGCCGAGTCTCGTCGGTACCACGTACACTCTGAACTTGAACACGGCTTCGAATCGAGGGTTGTCGAAACACGGAATGAAGTACTTCGCTCTGTTCGGTGAAAGCCGGGTGGTGATCATGTATCTGGAATTGAAAGAGATATATTTGAAGACAATTAAGAATCCGTGAAGCTTACCTTATTCTTATTCTTAGACGGGGGACCAACTCCTCGAAAACGGGAGCTTTGTGCAATTCCCCCCGGGCCGTCAGTCCAGCCATCCCAGCTCCAGTCCAGCCATCCCAGCTCCGAGAAGGGTACCATTTTACTAACTGCTGGTTACAATTGTCGGAGAACAGATAGCCGCTGGGGTAGACGAGTTCTCGAGTGGAGACCACGACTGGGCAATAGAGGGCGACCCCCGGCTAGATGGAGCGACGATCTGCGTAGGCGGCTGGCAGTGACTGGATGCGGAGAACCGAAGATCGGGTTCAGTGGCGCGCTTTGGGGGAGGCCTGTGTCCAGCAGTGGACTAGTGCAGGCTGATGATGATTCTTAATGTACAAATAGTACAGTCAGGAACACGTCAAGTTAAACAGTGGTAGCCTTGGCGCGTTCAAAGAAAAGTTGACATTGCCACAAAAGTGTATAGGTACTGGGCTTGACTGTACAATGTAGTTATGTCAATTCAACTTCACTCTTGCTTTTTAAATGTGGAAGCTTGTCATTGGCCTTTAGTTTTTTATTTGACTGGTTATTTTGTAAGCTCCCCAAAGTCATAAAATAAAAAAATAAAAATAAAATTTATTAATTAAATTAGTCATCTAAATCCGTACGCTTAAGGAGGTCGAAGACATGGCCATTAAACAAGATGACGTCATACTTACCCCTGTACCTATGACGTCAGGGGACATCTATTCCATAGAGTTAAAACCTTGACCTAAACATCCGATTTAGTGCTGACCTTTGATGCCTAAATTAATCGAGTTATTGTTTAAATTTTGTCAACTGGAACTACACAGGTATAGGTACAAAAAAACATACACGTTAAAAGCAACCAGCATTCTGAAGGCACAAAGTTAAAATTAGACAGCACTGTTAGCACTGTATTATAAGGATCATGAATCAAAAAATTTTTCCACTCCCATATGGATTCAGTAATAAAAGCATTCTATGGGTGTCAAAATCGAGTCAAATGACTGACAATATTCATACTCACTCACACATTCTCATTTTCAAACTCCATATTTTGTATTAGCAACCTCATCCCGTTGTTTCATGGCGGAGACTAAGGAAGGCTCAAAGTTCGGTTTGGGATGATCGGTGTTACACCGATAACAACTAATAAACATACATATAATTATACTTTTTAAATAAATACATACCCAGAATCCGAAACCCATGACCTCTGGCGCAGTAGGCAGGGTCTCTACCAACTACGCCAACAGGCAAATCCAATACTGAGACTAATGAAGGCTCAGTAGTTCGATATCGATTAAAACAACTGAACTACTGAGACTAAAGGGTTCTGTAATTAATGCTTCGAGAATTCCCGTAGAATACATAACACGTAAATACAATTTAACTTTATTACGTAAACTCAAAACGTTAACTCGTTGCAGTGCTAAACTGTTCTTTTATGGACATAGCAACAAAAACTGGTCTGGCGTCTGAACTTGCTACCCACGAACGGCGAGCAAGGCCGTCTGGCAGACAAAGTCGATGTTAGCCTGCGTTGCAGGCAGTTTTAAAATCAGATGTTTATTGAAAATTCTAAACTGGACTACTTGAACTTGAATTTAATTGTAATAATTAAAGTAAATAATAAAATAAATAATAATAATACCTAATAATAGTTTTAATTTTATTTTTAGTTTTTTATTGTTTAATTTATTTGTTTGTTTATTTGTTGTTTTTTTATTGTTTAACCACAATATTGTTACTTGAACTGGACTTTTAAACTGGAAAAATCGTACACGATCATCGTGAGCTAAGTTTACGCGTGTTACATGACGTTTTTCAACACATTTCGCGAAGAAAAACATAAATAAAATCTGTTATTAAATGTAATCATAATAGTGAATATTAATTTTACATTTATTAATATCAATTTTCTGGGTAAAACAACGGCACGACTACTTAATACAGTTTTTATTTTTTCCCTTTGTTTTTTTTTTAAACTCATTCTACTTCTAGTACTAATTCCGTCTTAACTCTTTAGTAATAAATATTTTTATTAAGCTTCATACATCACCATCTAATTTTTCTGTCACATGTTCCTCTACGTGGATTGTAATTGCAATAACGCATGTATTAAAACAAAAGAAATAAATAAACATTCTTAATAAAATACTGTTTTTTAAATTATAATAATTGACAAATTAACTGCAAATCTGGGGCAGTCCAGACTTTTGTCAAAAGTTCGACTTTTAAACTACAACCGCGGCATTGACTTGATAAATGTGCCCATTTGCAACGGCTAACGAACCATAACAATGGGAAGATTTAAACTATAGGTAATAAAGCCATAATGAGACTAATTACCTGTGACAGGATGTTAATTTAGGCCACAACTACTGTTCCTAAATTAAGTAGGTGCACCGAAATCATCAACGACAAGAAATACATAGCCTCCTGGGACCCCACGGCCTCGCTTGAGGACACAAAAATAAAACATAAAAAAAAATATCATAAAATAAATGTATTTTTTGACGTTCACTTAGCATTCACTTCTTTTGAGGACTAAAAATTAAAAATAAAACAAAACGTAAAACATAAAAATAAATAAATATTCGTTCTTCTCCCGGGACTCAGGAGGATAGGTAATTATTAATGCCATAAATCTTGATTCTATATGGAATACCTACGCAAAGTGACTTTCAAAAATTCAAAATTCAAAAGTATTTTATTGCATGTAAGTACACTAGGTACATTTATACAACGTCAATTTTTTATCTACCACCGCCTCCAAGGTGTTATATAGAGCTGGGAAGAAGAAGCGGCGCAACAAACTTCCGCAACACATCTTTTAAAATCAAGTTTGTACATAACATTATTTTGTAAAGATTGTGCGAGGCTGAAGTAACATTAACACCAGGCATCTTTGTCATTTAGATAATCGACTGTTTTATAATAAGCTTTCTTACAAAGTTGTTGTTTAATGTGAGTCTTAAATTTTCTGTCATTCATATTTAAGATTTCTTCTGGTAGTTTATTGTAGAAGCGTATACATTGCCCCGTGAATGATTTACTGACCTTACTAAGCCTTAACTGTGGTGGTACAAGTTTGTTTTTGTTTCTTGTAACATAAGCTGTGTTCATATCACAGTGCCTCAAAAAGAGAGATATATTTTTGCGGACATACAAAATATTCTCAAAAATGTATTGACTGGCAACGGTTAATATATTAATTTCTTTAAACTTTTCTCTTAATGATTCTCTACAACGTAGATTATAGATCGCCCTAACAGCTCTCTTTTGCAAAATAAAGATGGTTTCTATATCTGCCGCTTGACCCCACAGTAGGATGCCGTATGACATGATGCTGTGGAAGTAGCTGAAATAGACTAATCTCGCAGTAGCAATATCTGTTAATTGTCTAATTTTCCTAATGGCGTAGGCGGCCGAGCTTAGTCTGCCAGCTAGTGAAGCTATGTGGGGCCCCCATTGAAGAGATGAGTCTATAGTTATACCTAGGAACACCGTGCTTTTGATAAATTCTAATCTTTCTGTACCTAAAGTTACATTATTATCTACATGTCTTACATTTGGTAGGCAAAATTTAATACATTTAGTTTTTGTTGTATTTAATGCTAGATTATTAATGCTGAACCAGTTAAGTACTTGTGTGAGAGTATTGTTTACCTCAGGAAGATCACAAGCTCTTCTGCTAATTTTAAAAATCAGAGAAGTGTCATCGGCAAATAATACTATGTTGGACATGTTTTGTATTAAAAATGGCAAGTCATTTATATATACAAGAAAAAGAAAAGGACCCAGAACTGAGCCCTGGGGCACCCCCATTTTCACAACTGAACCAGATGATTTAACTCCATTTATATCAACTTTTTGTACTCTATTTTCAAGGTAAGATTTAAGTAATTCGAATGCTCTGTCTTTCACGCCATAATGTTTTAATTTGAGTAGCAAGGTTTCGTGATTAACGCAATCAAATGCTTTGGAGAGATCGCAGAAGATGCCTATTGCATCATGTGAAGCTTCCCAAGCATCAAAAATATGCTTAAGCATGACTCCTGCGTCGGTGGTTGATCGTCCCTTAGTAAATCCGAACTGACGATCGTGAAGAAGTTGTTTGAGATTGAAATGACAAAGCAGTTGATTCAGTATGATCTTTTCGAAAATCTTGCTAAGCACGGGGAGAACTGACACTGGTCTAAAATTACTGGGATCTAGTTTGTCACCAGATTTAAACAGTGGTATGATTTTACTTTGCTTCATTAGGTCAGGGAAAATACCTTGATTAATACTCATGTTAAATATAAAAGCTAAGTAAGGCGCAATAATCGTTATGACTGAGTTAACTACTTTAACAGACATTCCCCATAGATCTTCAGAAGATTTTAGTTTTAATGATTTAAAAGCCTTAATAATATCTAGAGAGTTTATGTGTCTAAAATTAAAATCTGTTTCACATATTGTAACGTTATTTACAAGCAAATTTTCGGCAAGAATAGGCGATGAATGCAGAGCTTCGGTGGTTTTAATAGGGATGTTAGTGAAAAAAGTTTCAAAGGACTCTGCTACTTCTGTTTTAGAATTAATTATTTTACCATTATTTCTGATTGCATATTCATTTTCACGTGGTTTAGTTTTGGCAGTTTCATTATTTATGATTTTCCATACTGCTTTAACTTTATTATCCGAATTTTTAATTTTATTACTTAAATAATATGACTTGGCTATTTTACAAACTTTCCTAAAAATTTTAGAGTAATTTTTGACATATTCATGGAATCTGTCGTCAACTCTGTAAGACTTTTCGTTGTACAAATCAAATAACTTGGTCCTGCTTTTCCGAATACCAGTGGTTGCCCAGTCACTAAATTTAAACTTGTTTTTAATATTAATTTTCCTAGTTTTAAAAATATTACCGAATTCCTGAGACAGTGTCGTGAAGAAATCGACATAGAAATCATTGATTTCCACCTGATCAGTAACAGGAATCGGCAATTTACTTGAAAGAGCATCTTTATATCTCTCCATTCGACTGACAGTGTTGGGCCTAGTAAGGATTTCAGTTTTTGTATGTTTTATATTACCTGGAAAGGTAACACTTTGCCCACAGTGGTCTGATGTTAGGCAATTTATAATTGTCTTTTCTATAAAATCACAATTGCAAAAGAAATTATCTAGGCAAGTAGCTGTGGTACTTGTAATCCTAGTTGGTTCAAGAAAAATATTCTTTAAATTAAAGGAATTAAATAAGCCAATTAATCGAGTTGAAAACCTGGAGTTAGTTTCTAGTAGATCTACATTAAAGTCTCCACAAATTATTATATGTTTTCTACTTTTAAGAAGTATTTTCATAACATCTTCCATTACTGACTCAAAAGTAGGAAATTTAGAGTCATATGGGGGTCTGTATACGCATACCACAATATGTTTCTCCATCTCAACACAAGACAATTCAATGTGCCATTCAACTGAAAGTCCCACAATGTCTTTGCGTTCCTTGGCCTTGATACCATTTCTCATGAGTATGAGGGACCCTCCACGTGCTGCGTACTTTCGGTTGAATGAACTTATAACATGATAATTTTCGTATCCAAACAACATTTCATGCTCTTTAAGGTGATGCTCAGTAATACATAACAAGTCAATATTAGATTGACTTTCTAAATATAATTCTACTTCTAACATCTTGCCGGAGAAGCTCTGTATATTTTGGTGAATAATTTTAAGTCCCTTTGGCTTCTCCTTTGTCCTAATACTTTGTACTAATACTTTGGTGTCAGAAAAGCCCTGAATGTTTTGATGTAATGATTGAGTAAAATTGGGCTTTCCTTTTGTCATAACTGAGCTAGACAATCCCTGCCTCTGGTTTAACACTGATAAACCATCATTTGCGGAATTTTCTATTGTCGTGGTATCTACTCTAAAAAATGTATAAGCTTATTAGTATTACTACTAACATTCGTTATTATTTATTACACTACTATGTCATTTTTGTTCGGAAAGTTATTGCACGTGTTTTCTCTTTCTTTATTTAAAAAATAAAATAAATTAGAAATTGCGAGAAAGTTTAGTGCGGGCCGCCGTACAATTTATTAGATAAATCTTTACTTTACTTACGGATTAACATAATAAGCTTAAGATTTCGTCATCAATCATTTTATTGAATGCAATAAAATTCCGATAATACCACGGATCGGAGAGGTACGTATTATGGTCATCTGCCATACTTAGAGGATCTAGAATGCACGTGGGATGGAAGGCCGTCTAGTATGCGCATTAGACCTGGTAAAGCTAGCTACGATCGAAGGTAAATGGTAATCTTTATTGCAATGCATTAAGGCTGAAATTACTAGAGTATTGTTACGGTTTTGTAAATAGATTGTATATAGTCTGTATTTAGTATTAAAACGTGGATTATGATTCTCTTGACCTTGGTATGGGTTCCGTATAATATGTCGACTAACCCGTGTTGATGTAGCGTGGTGGACTATAATTATTACTATTCAAGTCTTCCAAGAGATTTATATTGTGCTGTGGAGGACTAGAAAAAAATCACAGCTGTAGTACACTTTGAGTCGAGGATTTTTTTTTGCAAATTTGTGCCTTACTACTTCTGGGTTTTTAGATACGTACTGAATTGCATATGTTTCTCGATACCTATATTTAAATGTCATCAAGGCTATCAATGGGAGGCATATGTCCAATAGTAGACTAGTACAGGTTGATGATGATAGAGGTAGGATTGTATTTCATTAAGAAAATATATTAATCACAATAAAGTTATTATCAATGCCTAAATTTTTGGATCTAAAATTTCAGTTAGAATTTATCTGATAACGTTAGAGTTCAATTAGGAGATTTCACTGTTATAAAAATATCTAGAAGCCCTTTTTGTTTGGGCTACAGGTATAAATACAGAATTGTATCTATAACATCAGATGGGGGGAAGGACGAACTAGAATACATAAGACGAACTAGTAGATAGAAATAGAACTAGAAGTTAGAAGAAATTATACACTAAAATCTCTATAATATATGTAGACGTCCAGTCTACTTTAGTATAGTCGTTTCTCTTTCTCAGGTGTCCCTTAAACCCCACTTGACCTTAACCTTGAAAACATTACCCTCATTCCTTCGACATCCGGGTAATAAGGAGAACGTTACAGGTGAACATGACAGTGTATCGGAAAACATCACACGAATGCTAACAATTATGCTTACGTCTAATAATAGCCGATAAACAAATTCTCGACTTCGCATCTGTGCTAACGATTCGCAGACTATAACCAAAGGTCATTTGGAAGAAATTGTTAAAAGTGGTAAGTGGGTATTCTAAAGATTTCAATTTTAGCCAATTTGCACTTTTGCATGTGTTTAAATCTTCAATTATTTTTAATGATACCTACATTTTCGTTGTTTTTGTTTATTTTTTATCTGAAATAGGTAGATTACAGTCGTACACATGAGAATTATTATTAAGTATACCTATACCTATCCACATATATTTACTCTTCTTTTGAGATGTTTCGAAATTTGAGACATTAGCAGACGCCCCGTAACTTCTTCCGCATTAAAAACTATACTAGAATATCATCTATCACTGCACCAAGTTTCATCAAAATCTGTTTTTGCATGATTGAGCAATAAACATCCAAACTCACTGAATAAACGGTTGGTGACATTTTCAGCTAGCATCCCTAGTCGTAGACTACATAGAGTTATGCTCTGTTATCAGTTTTCCGATACCTCATGACCCCATGGATTAGCCAGTGTCACTTACACTGATTTAATTGACTCAATATAACTAGTTACTGGCATAGGTAATTTGTCAATCAATTAGTTTTTGTCAATACATTTTGACAGCGAACTATGAAACTTCGCTGCATTTTGAGCATTTCTTTATGTTCTAGAACTAGTGGTCAGCTGTGACTTTTATATTATGTTTGTTTGATAAAAAAATATTTGTACATGTTCAGAAAAGGTTTATCTACTTACTTTGTTCCTCCATCTTCGTACGGGACCAGGAATACTCCAGTGCCATCATTGCTGAGGTTCTTCTTAAACGTTATCTTTATCGTATACTGAGTTTTGTAAAGACTGTACTGTCTTAAAGTCTCCTGCAGATATATGTACAGCTTTCCCAGAGTGCTATTGTATTCATAAGGCCTATGCTTATTAATGATATCCCGATTTCCATACATAACCGCTATGCTTTGTATCTCGAAATCTTTCGCATCCAATTCTATCATCTGAACGTCTGGCGCGTTGGCTATCACTGTTATAAGAACTTCACAATTATAATAAGAAGTTCTTTCCTTATAAATATAAGGAATTATAGTAATTTCATACTGCACTGGATATACTGTGTAGTTGAGGCATTCTTCCTCGTTGTACAAACTGAAGGCACTGGAAGACGCGATTAAGGCAAGAACTAGAAATGCGCGAAGAATCATTTTCGAATTTATTTTCGCGCGATTTTCCGGAGAGCTCGGATACGTCCGTGCGTCGCGAGCGCTATATCGCTTTTCGTTTTCTGTGGGATCGAAACTTGGCGCCCGGTGGAAATAAACCAGTCTACCGAGACCTGTTCCTTCCTCCGCTGTCCTTGCGTCTAGCGAAAGAAGAAAGGTATTCCAATGTAGAATCACGTATACATTTATATTGGACATGCAATGCTCTATATTTTGTCTAGATGTTGGTGGATTCTCGTTAGTAGGGACAACTTATTTGTTGTTATTTGTTTACTGTGTTCAGTTCCAGGAACGATTTCGTGTTGTGTTTGGGAAAATACAGCGCGTACGGTGGATATTACTTAATATTATTACCTGGGTATATTTTTGTTATTTTTATTTTAGTGTTTTCTTAATTTGCAAGGTGGGAATAGTGACACGAGATAGAACAGTGATAACATTGAACTGACATTCAATATTTCAAAGTTCAATTTTATCTATTGTTCAGTTTAAGAAATAACTTTTCAACTTGATTTACATTTCAATTGCCACATCACTAATCACTGGTAGTTCCGTGTTAAGCCTTGCATCAGTTATTTGTTAACTTCAGCACGCTTTTGGCTCTAATTTATTCTAGGTACCTACTTCAGAAGACAGTAGCTGAAACCAGATGGGTGAAGCATGGTGCAATTGAGTCTTCTCTGCTTCTTGGCAGAATCTGCACACTTCAGTGTCCCGGAGATTGAAGTTGAAAATATTGTGTTTGTTTAGGGTAGCAGTGTCCGGTGAGTGCTCTCACCAGTGTGCGTATATTCATCCTAATTAGAGGCCTTTTTTTCCAGTTTTGCAGTTGTATTTTTTATTTTTATTTTTTTATTGTTCAATACATAGGTAATAATACAATCGTACATTAGTGCGTGCTAAAAAAACCTTTATAGGTTTATACATGGCACACAATTGAAATAACGATTGCGTTATAGTTTAATTTGTTAACAATTACAGGTTCCATTCACCATTTTGGCAGCCTGGTCAATTCATTTAGTTGTTTAATGAATTGTTTAAATATAATGTTATTTAAATAGTTTATTGAATCTCCTGTAAATTGAATGCTATTACTGAAATAACTGAATGAAAATTACTGAAATTCTCTTGCTGTGTGTTGTCTCTGTGTACGTTAAATAAATTCTATTCTATTCTAATGAGAGCGTCGGGGATAAGACGCGGCCTACAATATCGAAAGGCCCGAAGTTCGATCCCCGGCTGGACCATGCACCAATGGGTTTTTCTCGAAACTTAAGTACATTTACTGACTGCTCTCGTACGGCGAAGCAAAATATCATGAGAAAACCTGCATACGCCGAAGAAGAAATTGTTAGGCGCATGTGAAGTCCACCAACCCGCACTGGGCTAGTGTGGTGGACTATAGCCCGAACTCCCTCGTTGAGAGAGAGGGTAGGCCTGAGCTCCAGCTTTGGGGACATGTTAAAGGTCCACTGGTATTATTGCGAACATGAAACATTCTAAATTGACTTAGGCTCTAGGAAAAGAATTAACAGGCTTGCACCAATTCTAACGTCCTACGCATGATTACAATGCATCTAACGGTTCCATACGCACAATTTCTTCCAAATCAGTGCGTGGGTGGCCAGCACTTAGCAGCGTGCATTCTACCATTATTTTCACAATGGCTACTGCCTACCCACGTATACGAGTTTGTGTCGAGTTTAAAAAATAAATAATCGTTCACTATTTGCGGGTTCTGTTAGATTTTGTTTTATTATTATTATTAGAATTATTAAAATTATTAGCAGGAGTTTTTTGTTCGATTTTTTTGTTTTGTACCTATTTTATATTTTCAGATTATTTTGATTTTGATAATTTTTGTGTATGTATGTTGTTTTATTTTATTTTTAATTATTTGTATTGTATTACTATGGGTTTATACCTGAAATAAAATTGATTTTATTTAATATTTTACTTATTAATAATTAAACTACAATATTAATACATAGTTATTAATAATTTTAATGACAATTTATATTTTTCACGAAAAAAAATCACGTGTGTGAGAAAAGTTTTTGGACTTTTAAATATATTTTCAATCTAGGAAATGGATAATAATCGCTAGGGGCAAGGTCTGGCGAATATGGAGGTTGAGGATTTCCCATGCTTTGGTCCTATTTTCGTCTCAAAAAAAAAGCTTCATGACTACTGAAGGTACATGAGAAGGATACTAGCAGCAAAAACAAGTTTGTATTATGTATAACGTTTACTTTGCAGGCCATTTCGGAACACCATTATTTTAATTTATTTCCGACGCTATTTATGGATTTTTTTATTTTCCATTTGTGTTGGAACAGATGTTATGCAAGTTTGTATAGGGTTTTTACTGTACGGGACCCTAGCAAGTTAAATGAGAGTCAGAGTTTTAGTTTTTTTTCTTTTTCATTTTTATGATAACATCATGGTGCCTCGAGGTTTGTTTCGGAGAAAGTACTGAGATATAAGTGTTTGGTTAATATATACTCGTAAGCTAACACACAACTAATGAAAATGATCATCAGTCTAATCATGAAGATACCTAAAGATACTTTCGCTCCATTTCCGCTACAACTGAATCATTTGTGATGGAAACCTTTGTCGGATATGTAAAAATGGTCGAAACGCAAGATTCCTCCCGGGCAGACAAACAACAGGAGATCGAGTAAAATAAAATCTTGTTAATCTATTCTATACTAATAATAAAGTGGATAATTTGTACGCCTATATTATATATCTTGCGAAAAACGAATAATAGCGGGATGTAAAATACACCTAGCGCCATCTATTGACAAGCTATCAAACTAAGAAACTAACATGATTAGAACGGGTTAAAAAATTTTGAATAACATATAAATAAGTAGTATACTTTATAACGTGGATGAAGTCGCGGGGCATCAGCTAGTGTTAAATAAGCTTGTAATAATGTCAACGAAACGTAAAAATTAGTGTAGCTATAAAAAAACCGCTAATTGTCAACATACGTATGCGTATTTAAACCAGTAATTAACCTTGACTGACCTTGTGAGTATTTGGTTCTGTAACATAAATTGAAGGTGCCCTTGAAACGTAACAATTAAATAGAGTTGACAATTATGAAAACTAAAACAAAGGTAATGCTCTAATATTTCTCTTGAATAAAGACTAAAAAATTGGATTTCTACTACGTATAAAAGTAGAAAATAGAAATCAAGTTGGGGTAAACCCTTTGCTCCAGCCAGATAGATGAAAGACGACCGGACAAGGAAATCGGAAGGGCTTGATAGGGAGGGCGCGAGCACCGGGTGTTTACGCTTCTAAAACAAACTATTACCAAAGATTATCTTGAGTATTATGGACAGAGTATTTAAGAAAAAGAACTTTGTGAGAATGCTCAATATAAATTAGACGATTATTTGAATGACAAGATGTCTGGTAATGTTGCTTCAGCCTCGCAGAATCTTTACAAATAAAAATGTGACATGTTGCAGAAGTTTGTTGTGCCGCTACTTCTTTTCAGCGCTAACACATAGAAAGCGGTGGTAGATAAAAATTTACGTGAATACCCAGTGTAGACCTATACTGGGTATTCAGGTACTGGTAGAGTACCTGTACTCTTATGTATGCAACAAAATATTTTCACTCTGCCTCACTGGGGAAGGCCTATAATATGTTTAATAACAGACGTCAACGAGCAGAGAAAATAGAAGCAGAGAATAAAAATCGGTTCTATACCTATGTCTAGACAAGGAAGGAGACATTAAGCAATAGAAATTTAAATGCAATGTAGAGCAGCAATTGATTTAAAACAAACATACCATTGTCAGTCATTGCACAAACAAGAAAAATTCTAAAAATAATGCTAAATTAAAAGATCTGAAATACCAAGGTTAGGCGCGAATTTAGACTTCAGGCAGACTGGCTGGAAGCCAACATCTCGAACACCTGTGACGTCGATGATTTTTATTACTAAGAAATCAGCATTACATTATAAT
This sequence comes from Metalampra italica, assembly GCA_949699065.1. Taxonomy (NCBI): domain Eukaryota; kingdom Metazoa; phylum Arthropoda; class Insecta; order Lepidoptera; family Oecophoridae; genus Metalampra; species Metalampra italica. Next base: position 10,066,746 of record OX452979.1, on the reverse strand, counting down.
CATTTTTATATATTAAGATCAAATGCAATCAAGAGTCGTGTCTACGAAAACAGTGAATCACATAAGATTCCAGGAACATATTTTTTAAAAGTTTATAAAGTTTTTTTATATTTTTCCCTGTTTCAAATAAAATAAAAGAAGGCAAGTAAAATAAAAGAAAGTAACATAAAAGTAGCAACTTCTATCAATGCTTACTAATGAAAAGCTTTCAATTCACTACATACCTATTTTATATCTTGATCGAAAAGTCCGCAATGTACAAAACCTACATAGGTACTTACTTGTCCCCTTCCTCGCCTTTCCCCTTCTTCGCCTTCTTAGAATTTTGTTTTCCTTCACCAGGAAGCCTGTTATAGGATTATTTTCAATATTTAGGCCCGAAATCCTCACTGAGAGCGTCAGTGGCCCTGGGGATAAGACGCGGCCTATCATATCGAAAGGTCCGGAGTTCGATCCCCGGTTGGGTCATGTACCAATGGGTTTTTCTTGAAACTTAAGTACATTTACTGACTGCCCTCAAACGGTAAAGAAAAACATCGTGAGGAAACCTGCATACGCCGAAGAAGAAATTCTTAGGCGCATGTGAAGTCTACCAACCCGCACTGGGCTAGCGTGGTGGACTATAGCCCGAACACCGTCGTTGAGAGGGTAGGCCTGAGCCCCAGCAGTGGGGAGATTAATAGGCTGTTGATGATGATGATGAGGCCCGAAATCCTCACTGTATCTCACGACACCGTAAGGCAAATGCAACTATACTACAATAACTACATTATTGTCCTTCTTTCTACTTGATGTTAAACGCCCTATTCCCAACCTTTCCAGCTAATTGCGTTGTCGCAGTGACCCAAATGACCTTTCGCCAAACACCACTTTACACACATTCATTACAAGTGATACAAACAACTCTTTGTTTGATGAAACGTGTCAACAGGATTTTGCTAATGGGCTTGCAGAAGGATAGGGGAAAAAGGACTCATTAGGTAAGTTTTACTAATCGAACGTCTTAATGAAAATGGCTGTATACCTTTGTTATCTTCAACCGAGATTGCCAGCGACTCTTTCCTCCTTCCCATTCTATATTTTCTTTCTTTCTTCTCTCCTTTTGTCTGTCTTTCTTTGATTTTCTTCGTTTCTTTCTTACTTTTAAACCCAAGACATAGCTATAAGCTCTTATGTGGCAGTAAAAGGTAAGATAACTAATTTATATATAGAATTTAGAAGAGCCATCACTAGCCGCAAACGGTGGCTGTTATTCATGTTTAGTTTATTACCACCAGGAAGCTTCTAGAGCCAGAATACCATTTATTGCCTACCGTGCTTTGAAAGCAGCAGTTTATTTTGACATTTCTTTATTTTGTTTTGTAACGTTACGAGTTTAGCACGGTTGTTATAGATTTAATGCATTTCGTCAGGTTAAAATTCAATGAATGAACGTTCTTGTTATTTGTATCATTCGTTAAAATATAAATATCATTCTAACGCGCGACACGCGGAGACCTGTTAGACTAGGTTATAGGTTAGATAGGCACTTAAATATTTGTAAATAAACAGTAAGTATATTATTTCACTTTTTCTTATTTATAATAATTCATTTAAGTAAGTATAATTGTGTATTTAGTTAAATAAAATTTATGATAAATATCACTCCTATTTTTGTATTCAAATTATTTTATTTCTAGTGTAATAAAACACACTTATTTTCTTTCGGGTTTATAATACTAGTTTCCATAACATAACATAATATTAGCATAAAAAATAACATTAAAAGGTTAATACTGACTGGTAGAGAAATCATAAAACAGTCGAAATAAAAAATAACACTTTTAATTAATTAACATATAAGAATATTATACTTACATGTGAAAAATCGTTTACATTTTAGTGGAGTATGATCTCTCATTCTCATTTAAAATTATAGATACTTAAATGTAGGTAAGTACGTAAAAAGATTTTTACATAAAATGGGTAAATACATAAAAATTTCATTTTTACACATTAATTTGTTTATATTTATTTGGATATTTAAACTTACAAGTAATTGTGTAAAAATGAAAATTTTCTTTTATAAATTAGTGAAACCATTATACCTATCTTAACGTTATCCGTTAGTTATGAGCCGTGATAGCCTAATCGGTCGTGCACTCGCCTCGCGTTCATGAGGTCGCAGGTTCGAACCTTAGCCGTAACAATTAGTTTTTCGTAACTTATGCACGGTTTATTATAATTATACCACAGGCTTTTCGGGGGAAGAAAACATCTTACGCCGAAGCTTAGAATTTCTATTCTAATTAAGTGAAGTTCCCCAAAAACGTATTAAAGCACCGTTTGGTGGCACAAAAGGTCTCAAAAGGGTCCAAGTGTCGCCAGGTATTTCCGGGCCTTAAGAAGGTAAGATAAGTTAACGGAAAATGTTATAGACTTAAATACTTAATTAGGGGAACAAGAAAAAAGATTGTAAGGACGGGTTGCGAAAACTGTTCCGGGATACCTGTTACTACGTACCTATTATAGTTGGCACGACGATTCTTGTATGATCTATCTTGTATTTGTATTCTAATAAATTTATTGTACAATACATACATAATGGCATGAGCTACTACGACCTCTTTCACCGCTTGCTGATATTATTACCGATAGTAAGTTGACAGATAAACTTATCTATCAGATAAATCTGTCTGATAATATTTCGTGTTTCACACCTCAAGTCCCAGATAAAATATCTAACAGCCACTTGATCTCACTGTTAGGTTATCAGGTGGTCTATCTCTAGATAAGGCAATCAGATACCTGTGAAACAAAATCATAGGCTATCTGTCAGATGACCTGCAGGTATTATATCTGGAACTTTATCAGCAAGCGGTGAAATAAGCCCTAAGACTCCTAACTAAATAATACACATTTTTAAAATATAAGGGTCTGAGCAGTTAATAATATACCAATAACAAGCATGGTCAGAGAAGGTATTGGCGAGAATGCGGCGCTCGGCAAACTTTGAAGTACATCGGCCTTGTGGCCATTTGCCCAGGAAGCGGCAGATCTCGCCTTATCCAATGCCTTCCTGGCACTGACCGCGGTCTGCTCGCTGCATTGTGAACACGATGTCAACCAGGTGTCAAACTGAAATGATCACGACAAAATGATGAGTTATGGTAGGAACTCTTGATTGACTCTATCAATTGGTGCCGTGCAGATCCCTGCGGGAGGCCTTTGTCCAGTAGTGAACGTCTACAGGATGACATGATGATGATGATTGGTGCCTTAAGGTTATTTTTCCGTATTTTAGTCTTGTCCTATTGAATATATAAGTTACTGTTTCTCCCGGCTTCGCCCGCGTGGAATAAGTTTTTTTCCGCGGAAAAAAAATCTGGTCATATGCGTATCTGGTCATCTGAGTGTTGGTAATTTGCGTTTCTGGTACATACTATGCGTCTCAAAGTTATTGTTATAGAAGGATGAATTCTTAACTTACCTCCGTAAATTCTTGTTCGGTATGCAATGCAGATGCAACAGTGTTTAAAACCGTGTCCATGCTGGGATATCTGTAATGAAAATTTCATGTTAAAATATATTGAAGATTTTTGTCTCTGGCCTATACCGAAAATTTACTTTTAGCTTCACATTTTAGTTTCAAATTACCTACTTACATGTTTTATTACTAAAGAGGACATTACTTTAAAATTGCAATGTACAGTAAGATTTATAAGTGCAGTAGCAAGCTAAGAGTCATTTTTCTATACCACGGTGCGCACGACAACACGAAAACCAATGAGATATAACTGATCACCCAAGTCCATAGCATGTTTTAAACCCTATTGACATAGCAATAAGTCATCAATTCATCGTAATATCCAGGAATATGTTAGTGGATATTATGTGCGTGTATCTATTATGCGCGTACAGATATAAAAGAAAGTCGTAAGTGAAACTGATATCTCAATTTATCGAGTTAACTACTACTGCACTTATGAACCTGACTGTCCTACCTTTCTCTTAGATGCTGAGTTATTTGTATAAAATTACTGTACATGATTTATATGAAGGTAAAAATGACTTGGTATCGTCGCCTATTAAGGAGGCAGTATCATTTTATGCCTATATGTCGATGGATATCTGTGACAATTTTAGGGAGAATTTCATTAAGATTTCGGTTAATATTTTTGTTGATTTCTTCGCGATGTTTTGCTTCACCGTTTGAGAGCTGTCAGTGAACGGCCGGGGATAGAACTTGGATCTCTCAACATGACAGGCCGCGTACCCACTGCAACTTGATTATTTCGGTTAGGTTAGGTTGCTGGTGCCCAAAAAAAACACTTAGAGGTAGGGTTTTTTGGTGGACATTAAAAAAAAGTTGAATCTATCATTTTAAAAGTGCAAACTAATAATTTTAATTGTATTTAAGTATAACCTACTATTGAATATACAAAACTTACATTGTGCTCCAAGTACCATAATTTTGTTCAAGTTGGTCCAATATAAGCTGAACATTAGCATAATGTGCCAGGATGCTGTTAAGGGGAACCGTGTAGTCCTGGGTTCTAATTGGACTGTCTTCTTCCAGCATGGATACTAAGAACCTGAAAATGTTTATTATTTACAGTCGACCGCACGTCAGTGTAAACACATCGACCTAGCCTTTACAGGAACAGGTTTTATTCCCACTGACGTGGGGTCGACTTTACCATCGAAGCGACCTAGGATCAGTGCAGATCTGGTGGTGATGAATTTAATATTTGTGTGGGGACGAAAATGAGTTTTTGGGAATGTATCGGGACAAATGAGGCAGATCCGGCGCATTTTACTTTTACACTGACAAATAACAATCGCCTTTACTAGTCTATACTTATAATAAATCTGTAGAAACCGTGTGTCTGTACTTTGAATAAATTTATAAAAAAATGAGTGTGGACGATAAAAAAAGAGTAACAGAACACAAAAAAGCATTTTTAAATTTTTTTGTCTTTCTGTCTTTCTGTCTGTCTGTCTGTCTGTCTTTCTGTCTTTCTGTCTTTCTGTCTGTCTGTAATCGCTAATCTCCGAAACTACTGAACGGATTTTCTTGCGGTTTTCACAGGTAGATTAAGCACAGCCTGGCACAACTTATAGGCTTTGTTTCATTGAAATCGGATGACAGCGAAAAAAGTTATCGTCATTTACAGATAAATCATTTAACGTAACAAGACGATGTCATAGACATAGGAGATATCAGTGTTTTTTTTAACTGGGACAGTATAGGCAAGTCCGAAACCATAGGAGATGCAGGGAAAGTGTCTTATGACATAGAAATTTTTTGGTCAAGCGTGTGTTGTCCATAAAAATGAGACAATTTGCACATATTTTTTTTAATGCGGTTCGACTCAGTTTCATGTAGGGATCACTTCATTATAACGGAAGAAAAAAATCTGAGCAGCAGAAGTTAGTCAAATTCAATAAAATGTTTTCTCATAGAACGCCAGTGAAAAATAATTTTTATTGTTTTTAAAAAATGCGTATCGACTTAGTTTCATGTTAGAATCATTTTATTGTATCGGAAGAAAAAAATCCAAGCAGCAGAAGTTAGTCAAATTTAATAAAATGTTTTCTTATAAAACAGACTGTGCAATGTACTTAGGAACTTACTACTTATTCATGCATGCCACCTGAACTCCAGCTGCTCCGATTACTATGTCAAAATTGTTATCACGAAAAAATACCTAAAGGTTCCTAAGACAGTTTCCCTGTATCTCCTATGGTTTTGGTTTTGCCCATACTGTATTAGTTAAAAAATACACACGTATAATAAAAATTGATATGAGAAGTCTTATGAGCAATAGAAGTGAAAACAACAATTTTTTAAATTTTTATCTGTCTTCACCAAATTGGATACGGTGTTCATAGTTTGTTCCTGAAGGTATGGTATACCTTAAATTATGGTGAAGGTACTTAGAATGATCCATTTTACCATTGGAAAATTATAACTAGACGATGTATGTCTGTACATAGCAGAGATAGGTACCTACTTCCAAAATCCACGCGGACGAAGTCGCGGGCAACAGCTAGTGTTCAAATAAAATTTAACGGCACGAATTGAAAATTGAATGCAGCGAAATAGTGGCGTTTGAATCAAAAATCAAATTTACAGCCTATTAACATGTCCCCACTACTGGGGCTCAGGCCTACCCTCTCAACGAGGGCGTTAGGGCTATAGTCCACCACGCTAGCCCAGTGCGGGTTGGTGGACTTCACAAGCGCCTAAGAATTTCTTCTTCGGCGTATGCAGGTTTCCTCACGATGTTTTCCTTCACCGTTTGATAGCAGTCAGTAAATGTACTAATGTTTCGAGAAAAACCCATTGGTACATAGCTCAGCCGGGGATCGAACTTCGGACCTTCCGATATGATAGGCCGCGTCTTATCCCCGATGTCACTGATGCCCCCTGTTTGGAATTAGAGTAAGTAAGTGTTGCGGCCTTGCATGTGCAATGTTTCAATGTGTGTTTGCATCCTCTTTCCCCCCCCCCCCCCCCCAGCTCCTTCCCCACCCCTGCCTTTCCATACAACTGTCAGTCGTCATAACGCCACCGATCTGTCAACGCTATCAAAAGCAGCCGCCTTCTGCTTTCCTATCGAACCCTCGGGACCCGCCGTGCTGTGGTGTGTGTTCTAAACCCAAATACTATCTGTGGTGCTGTGTCGTGCTATCCATACAGTTTTTACCGTGCCAGAAGCCTAGAACATTACCGACTGTCTGCAGAAGTCCCAACCCACCCCGGAGGAACGTGCCGTGCTTTGGGCGTTGTTCAGGTGAGGTTGTGCGCTTACTTTCTCTCTGACTTTCCCCAACACCCCCTTTCGTTCACATTTCCTTGAACTTTATTGCAATGCACAGTATAGTTTTTCCCCACAATACCTATTGAAGATTGTTTCCATTTGACCCCCAAAATAACTCTTCAACTCACTGACATTGTCACCTTGTCATGGTATATTTTCTTCTATATTTACAGAGCTTAGTCGATAAAGTGACCATGTCGAAGAAATCTACCGGCTTAATACCTAAGACTTCTCTTGATTCCTACCGTAACTAACTTGTTTTGCAGCTTCAATATTTTGTCAACAACATCCTTATTAAATGCATTGTACTGTATTATGCGTCACGGGTCTTTTATTTATCATTCAGTGTATATGTCGCAGGGTAATGAGGATATCAGGGATTTCACGAAATCCCTAGGGATACCACGAATTTCCGGTAGATGTCGAAAATTCATGTTTATTACGTCTTCTTACTAAAGATATCTAGTGATATGTCATTTCTCTAAACTAAATCTAGTGAAATAAAGAATACTGTTGATGAATAAAGTAATAATACAAAATTACAAATTAACTGGTGCATTTATATTAGAAAATAAAGTTTTAATCAACTTAACATAATAATCTGACAATGATATCAGGTATTATAGCTTTTTCTAATCTTCTATACTTATAATAAAGGAGTAGAAATCGTGTGTCTGTACTTTGAACAAATTTTAAAAAAAATGAGTGTGGGCGATAAAAAAAGAGTAACAGAACACAAAAAAGTTTTTTTTAATTTTTTTTTCTTTCTGTCTGTCTGTCTTTCTGTCTGTCTGTCTTTCTGTCTGTCTGTAATCGCTAATCTCCGAAACCACTGAACGGATTTTCTTGCGGTTTTCACAGGTAGATTAAGCACAGCCTGGAGCAACTTATAGGCTTTGTTTCATTGAAATCGGATGACAGCGAAAAAAGTTATCGTCATTTACAGATAAATCATTTAACGTAACAAGACGATGTCCTAGACATAGGAGATATCAGTGATTTTTTTAACTGGGACAGTATAGGCAAGTCCGAAACCATAGGAGATGCAGGGAAAGTGTCTTATGACATAGAAATTTTTTGGTCAAGCGTGTGTTGTCCATAAAAATAAGACAATTTGCACAATTTTTTTTTAATGCGGTTCGACTCAGTTTCATGTAGGGATCACTTCATTATATCTGAAGAAAAAAATCTGACCAGCAGAAGTTAGTCAAATTCAATAAAATGTTTTCTCATAGAACGCAAGTGAAAAATAATTTTTATTATTTTTAAAAAATGCGTATCGACTTAGTTTCATGTTAGAATCATTTTATTGTATCGGAAGAAAAAAATCCAAGCAGCAGAAGTTAGTCAAATTTAATAAAATGTTTTCTTACAAAACAGACTGTGCAAAGTACTTAGGTACTTACTTACTACTTATTCATCCATGCCACCTGAACTCCAGCTGCTCCGATTAATATGTCAAAATTGTTATCACGAAAAAATACCTAGAGGTTCCTAAGACAGTTTCCCTGTATCTCCTATGGTTTTGGTTTTGCCCATACTGTATCAGTTAAAAATACACACGTATAATAAAAATTGATATGAGAAGTCTCATGAGCAATAGAAGTGAAAATAACAATTTTTTAAATTTTTATCTGTCTTCACCAAATTGGATACGGTGTTCATAGTTTGTTCCTGAAGGTATGGTATACCTTAAATTATGGTGAATAATATATACTTAGAATGATCCATTTTACCATTGGAAAATTATAACTAGACGATGTATGTCTGTACATAGCAGCATAGCATATACACACACTACTTCCAAAATCCACGTGGACGAAGTCGCGGGCATCAGCTAGTCTACAATATAAATGGAGAAGCTGCCTCACTCACTGACTGACTGACTGAATGATCAACGCACAGCCCAAACCGCTGAACCTAGAGACTTGAAATTTGGACTTAAGAATCTCTCTCTCTTTTTCCTTCCGAAAATTTTTTTAGTCCCTTTAGTATTTTAGTAAGAAGACGTAATAAACATGAATTTTCGACATCTACTGGAAATTCGTGATATCCCTAGGGATTTCGTAAAATCCCTGATATCCTCATTTCCCTGCGACATATATAAGAGAAGTAACTCCTGAGTTCTAAGGTTATCTGGTTTGCTGTTATTATTAATAATCATTATCTCTAGCAAATGAGAACCGTCTTCGCAGTGTTTGTGAACGTCAGTGTGATAGTTTTTGTCTTGCCGACTGTTAGTTGTTTTAATAAAGTAATCATTATTTAATTCGACAATTTATTTACAATGAAAGATGTTACGAAAATTGATACTAATATTGTTGGGTGCCGCAGTGATTGCTCAATCGGATAACTACCTGTACAGTAAGAAGTCACAAACTATTCATGGAAGCACATGCATGAATAACTGCGTGAATGGGACCTGTATTACGGGACAATATGGGCCAGAAATAAAGAATTGTAGAGATTTAGGAACATCGGCCCCTGTGTATCACACGTCTCAGGTACGTGGCAAGAAACCGTACTGCCTGAGCAAATGTGGATACTTTGGTCATGATTACGAATGGTGTATGACGTCAAGCAAAGATTATGATTACTGTAGCTCCCACGAGCGAAGTGAAAAGTCATTTATCAGTGGACAGCGATTTTCTACATATGGTGTACGATGCCAGGACTACTGCATACCCAATGCTGACGGTGTGAATAGATGTACGACAGTTTTGGGCGAGACAGAAGCTTGTGATATCATGAAAGTTCGCAGTTATTTTCAAGCTAAAACGGTTTATGGGTTTGATTGCGTTGGCGCTTGTGCGAAGCATGGTCGACGATCTCATTACTCTTGTCTTGATGACAACAGAGAAAATCAGCGATGCGCGCCACCAGCTCGGCCAAGGCTGGGCCACAACACATAATTTATTTATTTCAATCGGACGCCCCGCATCTTCCTCTGCGTTGAAAAGTATCTTGTTATTCCAGGATAGGTATAAGCTATCAGTGTACGAAGTTGTATCAACATCTGATCAGTTTTAGCGCGATTGAGTACCCAACAAACAAACTTGCTGAAATACTCATTATTTCAGAATATCATTGAATTCACTTTTGGATTTTTAAAAAATCAAATTTGCATCTTTCATAAAAATATGAAACATTTAATTACATCTGTGAAATTACTACTGTTCTGTTACCGGTAGGTATTTAATTGTAAAATAAAATTAATAACTACATCAAACGCTAAGACTCTTCATTCCCTTGTATCATTCAAACCGCTAGATCATCATCATCAACAGCCTATTATCATGTCCCCAGTGCTGGGGCTCAGGCCTCTTAACGAGGGCGTTAGAGCCAGTGTGGGTTGGTGGACTTCACATGCGCATAAGAATTTCTTCATCGGCCTATGCAGGTTTCTTCACAATGTTTTCCTTTACCGTTTGAGAGCAGCCAGTAAAATGTATGAAAAAACCTATGGTACAAGGCCCAGCCGGGGATAGAACTTCGGACCTTTGGATATGATAGGCCACACCTTACCCCCTGCGCCACGGACGCTCTATGACAGCTGGATGATTTTTAATAAAGATTGAGGATAAGGCCTGTATTTTAATGAAACTAGCGTCTATTGCTTACTTTTTAAGTTTGTCCTCATCTCTGGTGCAACCGAGCGCGACACCAATGATGATAGCTTCATTCGCCAAATTGGTGGTCCTCATTCTTTGCCACAGGAATTCATAATCATCACCGTTTCCAAAGCGAATCCCGTAGCAGTACACTACCGGTCTAAGACTTGGTGTGATCCTTGTAAAAATGGTTTATTTGGTATCAGTATAATCTTAAATTTAGTCATCATTTAAAAAAGACTGAATAATTACGGCGTAGATATGCAGGTTTCTTGACAATGTTTTCCTTCACAGTACGAGAGCAGTCATAAGTGTACATACTTATGTTTAGAAAAAAAACGCATTGGTACATGGCACGACCAAAGGACTCCCATAAGGTGGAGCGACGATCTGGTGAAGGTCGCGGGACCCGGCTGGATGAGGTGAGCGCAGGACCGGTCGTCGTGGAGATCCCTGGGGGAGGCCTTTGTCCAGCTGTGGACGTCAACAGGCTGATATGATAATGATGATGACATGGCACGCCCGGTATTGAACTCGAACCTCTCGAAGTTACAGGCCGCGTCTCCCCACTACGAAACTCGAACACGGAAAAATTCGCTACGCTACGCTCCCAGACGCCACCGAACGCTCTAAATGCCTCAATATGGCCGTGTTCAAAATGACAAAAAATACTCACTCTGTTCCATTTTCTCTGAAAGCCTTGAAAAGGTCCATTGAATTGTCAATGCAGCCGTGATGGCCTACTTTGCAGGCGAATTCCAGTACTTGCATTCGATTCCTTAGAGCCACCGTACCTTCGTTAGGATTAACTTCATAACCCAGTTTGTCAATTATACTATTTAATAGCCGAACTGCATAATTCTGTAAATAACATAAATAGATTGTGCAAACAAAATTTACCTTTTGGCAAGTACAACTCGGCTTTTTCTTATAGCATGGTGTTACTCCCTTAGATAAATGAATTAGTATATTACGTGTCTGAACCGTTCACTGAACCTTAAAATTAACACCTAAATGCACGATTGTCATTGGTTTTGACGCGTCCAAAACATTGACCTAAAATAAATTAAAAACAATACAACTTGTCCCTGACCGTTGGATATTCCTGATTTTAAATTTTTCGACTAAAATTTAAATTTGCAAACTTTAGTTCTAAATAAGCGTAAACAAGTAGTAACAAACTGTTTAACTTAGACAACTAGGTGACATCATCTTAAAATACTAACCTCAACAGCGCCTAAGGCGTCAGTCCCAAGGTAAGAGTTCCTCAGATTATTCAACCCGCGAATGGCGGCCAACCAAACGGAAGCGTCCGTTTCATTTGAAAGAAACTCTAGCACATCATGCAGACGGGCAAAGTTGACTTCATCAGCGTACAGGAAGGCGAACAAATCGTTTACAATCTGTAAAAAGCACTTTTATATTTAATAGTTGCAAAACAAAGAGTATCTCAAATACAGTGTTTCTGGAATTTGTTATTAATTGTGCAACCGACTTGTGATGGTGAAATTGCATTGGAGATAGCGAACCACTAATTTAGCAAAAGGCCTCTTTCAAAGTATTTTTTCAATAGAATTAGGTACCTTAGCCCGATTCAAATGATGAATTTGTTCTCTTCTGTCCCCTTTCAAAGCACCAGAAATGAGTTGCCAGGAATGGTCATCGTAATTGACCCTGTATAAACCTGTAAAACCAAAATTCTGATTTCTAGAACTGCCCGCGTTAATAATTATCATTATCATCAACATTAACAGCCTAATAATCCGTCCTCACTGTTGGAGACAGGTCATCTCAACGAGGGCGTTCGGGTTATAAGTTTCTTGTGCAGCCTAAAACATAGTCAAACAAAGAAAAAAAAGGAATTGGTTTCATTTTATTTTTGATTCTACTTTCTTTCCCACTTTCGTTTTACTTGATTCTATAGTAAAAATACATTCACCTGTTTCTTGCACATTGAATATGACCCAACTGTGATCTTGACTTATATTTGCAATTGCAAAAGTGTATGATTGAACATCCATAATGAAATCTGGCTTCGTGTTATCAAAGTCAGGAGACATTTCTGTTGTGTACGTAATTGGGATTTTGTAGATTTCTGATGACTCGTGCTGGGAGCTGATGTAGAAACGTTTCTGTAAAACCACAAACAACATTTCAAGCAGAATAACCATTAAAGGCACTGGCAATAGTCTTGATAAGCCCATGACAATGCAATGCAGTCACAGGCCCTAGAGAAAAACAGACCAGGGGCTATGTAGTAAGTAGTAGTGACACTACATGCAAGAATTATAAATAAAAGTTCCAAATAAATTTCTAATACCTATCCGAAAGATTGAAATAACCGAAGTAAAAACAGTAGAATAAGAAACTGCTTCGACAAAATACTAAGGCAGTAATGAAGTAGTTGCAACTGTAAGAGGAAAAGCAGAAGTAGACAATTCAGACAATATTATTTCCTCTGTGATCAGTTTCTTAGTAAAAGAATTGAAATTTGTGGTTTAGTTATGTGTAGTCACACATATTCGATTTAATCAATTATTATAGATAGAGATATTGAGACTGTGGTCTTTCCCAAGAAACATAAGAACTAGGCACTAGACTTCTGCCTCTAGCATGCTTAGGGCAGCGCTTCGGCCAGGGACGTAAAGCACAAAATGGAGATAATAGCTGGCGCTAGGTCAGATGATGGGACCCTTGTCCAATATTATAAATGCGAAAGTGAAATTGCTTATTTGTCACTTGTTTAATCTTATATCGGCTAAACGGATTTTGATGAAACTTGATACAGTGATTGTTAGTCATATTGCTAATTTAACTTTACCTGTGTCAAAGTAACCGTGTCACTGTCATAATTGATGTCAACTTGTAAAATCGGATGTCCTGCTTGTGAAATCCAGGAGCTCATAATGTCCGCTATGTTAAGTGCCGGGTAAGAAGATAAAGCATTTGAAGCTCTCACACCTTGGTCCAGTGCTGAGTACATCCTGTCTGGGTAACCGGAGTTGAATTTGCTGAGGACCGCACCAAAATAGAATTAATGTAAGATTATTTTAAAAATTGTAGTAGAAGAGTTGGTAGAACCCACAATTTTTCACCTCACTACAGCGAGGAAAATACGAATTGTATCCTTTCGGCGGTTTAGAACCACAAATAATAATAACCACAATTAGAATTGACCACTTTTTTAATTGTCCACCTTCTACAAATCAGATGAAAAGTTTTAAAAAGTTTTTTTTCAGGTGCAGTTTTCCACGCAGATTTCGAATGAGAAAGTATACCCTTCCGAGCTTGTGAGGTGAAAAATTAATTATTGTAAGCATGCAATAAAACTCACTTTTCTTGCAAATAAGCGTTCAGTCCAAACTTGAACGCTTGATCTCCTAACAAATGATGCATCATTCTTATAACAGAGCCTGCTTTTTGATACGTGATGGTACCAAAATGGCCGCTGATTTCTGCTGGCGAGTTGACGTCATCGTTTGTGATGGCTGCGGATTCAGGATCATCGTCGGCATCGTACGCGGAGTACACTGAACCAGTCACGAGGATGTCGCCTGCTCCCACATCGGGTTCAATCTATGAGTAAATAAGACCTGAGTTATTAGTGGAATAGTCTAAACCGGTAAGATAGATTTTTATGAAACTTATGCAGTGTTTGTATAGCAATAATATAGGCTACTTTTTAATCTGCATTTTAAATGGTCCTCTGGTAGTCTAACCCAGAAATAAGTTAGTGTTTTATAAATGTAGTGTAGAATATGAATTCGTTAACTATAATAGATTTGATTTTCTTTCGTTTACAGCATCTGGTTACGAAATCGTCGGAATTAACGTCTAGTCATCTTACCTACACGAGTATTTAATTAAGAATATTTCATTGTAGTTCAGATAACATTTTATAAAGCCTCGAAAGTAATAAAAGATTGGAGTGATAGTGTAATAATATAATATATGCCAAATTATAGGATAATAAGGAAAACTTAACAGAGAACTACTGAGAAAGATCTAGTATTTTTTCATGCAGTGGTATTACAATTCATTATAGTAATTATTATAACCAACGATGATTAGATCTATGGTAATTTTTAAATAATTTAACACCATAATTTATAAATATAAAATCCTGACGAGGATAAGCTTGTAATAATAGCACCTAACAAAATTGACCAGCTTTAACGTTCTGCCCTTTAGGTTAAACGGGGCGACCGCTATACCAACATCTAAATAAACCACTCACCAAAGATGTGATGTAATCCTGGAAGTAATTAGCAAACCCTTCATTTAACCAGGTGTTACTCCACCAGTGACAGGTAACCAGGTTACCAAACCACATGTGAGTGGTTTCGTGAGCCAGGATTTGAGCCGCCCTGTATTTATAATAGGGTGTAGACTCATCTTGCACATAGAGTAATAAGCCTTCCCTGAAACAAGACAGAAATAATTGTATTTTGATATTAAGAAGACACTAAATAAACTTGAAAGTTTTGGGCAATGAGCTAACAGGCATTTTCCTGAAACACTACCATTTGAGAGCAAAGCTAGCAGAGCTATTTTGAGAGCAGCTTTGTACAAGTACAATGCAAGTCATGTAATCGAGTCCTCAAAGTTACGAGTCCTTAAAGCTTTTGGGTTGCAAAGCAATGTAAATTTCAAGGACGACAGTGGCTGACTAGAATCAGGAAATCTAACTGACTGATTACTTTCACAAATTATTAAAAACCTCACACACCCACCTGTACGTAACTAATCCCCAATTCTCCATAGCACCAGCCCTAAAATCAGGTAAAGCTACATGGTCCAGCTTCAGGTGACTGTCGCTAGAGTAGTAATCTATTCCAAAATAGTCGCCCAACGCATCCACGACCCGTTTGCCAAAGTCGAAAGCGTAAGAACTCTGGTTTGCGGCTCCTGGTCTTGTATAAACGGCGAAGTCCTTTGTACCTACAGTTTGTTGTAGTGCTGGTACAAACTCTGATACTTGGAATGCGACGAGGTAAGTTGACATTCTGGGTGAAGGGTAGAATGTTTCTCTGACGTAGCCATTAGATCTGGAAATACATAAATCAAAATGTGAGATACAGCTTTATTCCTTGCAAAGATTTTTTTTTGATATGTAAACTTTACATCATGTCTGATTGTCATTAACAAACATAATTTTTAATAATAGACTCATAGCATATTTTTTGGGTTAAGTACCGGCGTTTCCCCCGTTTTAATTTCCCCCGAAACTAATCATTTAATAATATTTTCGATTCTCCCCGACCGAAGTTAAGAAATAATTTCTCCAACCATGATGCCTGCACCTGTAATTACCTATATTTATATTACATTCCTAATCACAACCTAATATTATATTTACATTATACATAATTATATATACCTATTAGAGATACATACTATATATCCAATTATTCTTTTTGTACCTTCTCTCTCACACTGTACTGTACCTATTGTAAAATACATTTTCATTATTTTTTCTTTCTAAGTTACACAATTGAGTTTTGAGTTAAAACTGAATGAAATGCGCCTTGCACAAAAGCGAACTACTCATTCATGACCTTTAAGCTATTTAAGCTGTAGACGTGGTCCATCACTTCTTTTGGTGACAGCAGACCTTTATTTTTTTATTGGAGACACGATAAAACAATATGTTATAGTATATCTTACAATGGCATCGTTGACTGCAGTTGCATATTTGTTAGAGTTGGCTGGTAGCTCACTGGCCTGTCAATCGCCAAAGTGAACGCGGCCTTATACTCCGGCTCGTCAAAACACGGGAACGCCTTCCTTGCGTGTGTCGACTCCATTTGAGTAGTACCAAGCCATCTGAAATTAGGTGAATCGTTATCCTTTACCAGTTACTTGAATCTATAGAAAATTAAGACAAGCTGAATAGAATCCAAGGTTTTGTTAAAGTTTTACCAAAAACTACAATTCTGAATAGATGTCATCATCATCAACAGCCTATTAATCTCCCCACTGCTGGGGCTCTGGCCTACCCTCTCAACGAGGGCGTGCGGGCTATAGTCTACCACGCTAGCCCAGTGTGGGTTGGTGGACTTCACATGCGCCTAAGAATTTCTTCTTCGGCGTATGCAGGTTTCCTCACGATGTTTTCCTTCACCGTTTGAGAGCAGTCAGTACATGTACTTAAGTTTCGAGAAAAACCCATTGGTACTGATGTACATGGCATGAATAGCTGATGTAGTAGGTACTAATAACAATAATAAACACTACACACTTATACCCCCACTAGTAGGATTCACTCATACTTGTGTCGCAAGTGGCAGGAACACATACAAACACAATCACCGTGACAATCACAAACATCCAAGACCTCAAAACAAGCATTTGTCGTAGTACATTTTAGACTTTCGCGCTTTGTATTTAGAACTAATTAATTATTTACCAGAGTCAGCTCGTGACCACGGCCAGTGTAACCTGGTCGAAACGTCGGGCAAGGTAAATAAAACTATTTCGTGTGTAAGACCCGTAAATAATTATATAATTAAGCATTTGTCGGTCAGATAAAAGCTTATCTTGCTTGCCAAAGCTTGATTCGAACCCGGGACTCCGAGCACAGCAGGCAGAGTCACTACTTTTTTAACTGCACCTGGGTGGTTGTAGTCTAGATTTTCTGTTACAGAAATGTACCTGTAAGCTTAAGCTTATATGGATGGATTGGTAGTCTTCATTCACCTGGCGTAAATCACCCAGATGCAATTTGGTAACATTAAATGAAAACCTCTATGTTAGGTATTTAGGATTGCTTTGATCATGATGATCCGACAAGTTGTGTAAAATCTTTAGAAATTTAGAAAAGAGAACCAAAGCCTTCGACATAGCTCAAAGGGTTAGCACGTTGAAGTGGCAGTGGGCTGGTCATATCTGCCGGCGAAGCGATAACCGCTGGGGTAGACGAGTTCTCGATTGGAGACCACGATTTGTCAAGCGTAGTGTGGGACGCCCCCCGGCTAGATGGAGCGACGACCTGCTTAAGGCGGCTGGCAGTGACTGGATGCGGAGAGCCGAAGATCGGACTCAGTGGCGCTCAGTGGAGGCCTATGTACACCAGTGGACTGGTACAGGTTAATGATGATGATGATTTAGAAATAAGATTCAATATAACAGTAGACAAAATTGCCACTATCATGTTAGTACTAAGTAGAGTCAACAACGTGGGAGATAAGACATTGCTATCATTTCATCGACATTAGGTACCGATAGACACGTATTATGTAAGTTAAATGTAGAGAATTTATCTCATTATATAGGTATGACTCTATGAATTGGATAAACTTCTTTGTTTGCTCTCTGAAATTTACTTTTAAAAGTTACTGAATCTGCTTTAGACTGGCAAAAAGTCTATAATGCTAGACTTACCTTTAATAGTTTTGTTATATTGTTTAAAATGTCTATTATAAATAAGACATTATGTATGATGTAGTAATATCATTTAGTTCGTAAATAGAGTAATGTAGTACATACATGCAGAACTCAATGGGGGATTTTAATTTTATTGATAGAATTAGCATTACCTATTGTTTTCGGCATTGAATTGACGTTTTATTAAAATTTTTGTAAAACTATCTCTACTTCATATCATAGACCTATATCTACGTACGTCGAACGTCATAGTTAAGATAGGTACTTTATGTATCTAGTGGCTATAGGCTTCGATCTTGCTAAAGGAGAATTTCCTAATCTGCCTTATCACTTTATGATGTTTGAAGAGCAACTTCAAAATGTCATTCATTTCGCGAACTTCAACATCTTTGCTAGTAACAAGACATAATTTTCTTACCCAAATTATTTTTTAGGCTAAGACAACTATAATTATCACAATCTAAAATAGACGGGCAATTATTTAAGCCTGTTGACTTTGAGAGTATTTACTTGGAAGATTTAGAATTGTTATCTCTACTTACCTCGACTCACAAATCCGCACATATTTAGCAATAGTGCCATGAGAATTGTTTACATTGTAACATAGTAAGGAATCATAAATCTGCATTAAATGCTATTGAAGTTAACTGTGTCACTAACAAAGACGTAATTATGTTAGGAAACTAGAGAGATAATCACATTGTCAATATTGAAAAAACATGAACGTGTGGATAATGAGGTAGTAATAAAAATATTTTTATGTTATTAGTTATTTTTCACTCCATTGTAGGTGTTATAGATTCTGTAGAATTTTCTCTAATTAGACCTCAACATCAAACCTCTATTACAGCTAAAAAGGCTTAAACAATATCATACTATTAAAAACCATTACCAGCTTCAATCTATTAGCAAAATTATTGTGAGTACTTACTTTTTGACACCATTTTCCATGTAGTAATTCCTATAGAATCCATTCAAATCATCTCTTATTGGACCCCGGTATACTATTCTCAAGTTATATTGAACACCAGGCTGTAGCTGCGATGCCAAGTTTATATACGCAAACGTATAGAATTCATCAAACTCTAGGGCATTAGCTGCGTTCAAACTTATAGTTGTTGGTCCAGTTGTAACTGTTATATTCGAGGCAGAAAATGTTAAATTTTCTGAATGCAGCTTAATTTGACTAGTAGCAGAATCAGTAGTAAGGGTGATAGTGACTTCACCGTCAAAGGTAAACGCTCTGTCGTCTCCAGTATCAAAATATGGTGTTATTAATATATCATAAGATGAAGGTTTTATTGGAGTATTTAACCTATAGTTTGTATCACTGGAAACCAGTTTTATTGAGCAGATAACTGCTAATATTATTAGGTGTCGAAACATGGCTGAAAAAAAATTACAACTGTAATTACAGTTAATTTAAATTAAATTGTTTTAGATAATAGGCACAGTTTATTTAATCTCGTTATGTACCTTAAATCAAAGTAAATTTTTCACTTTGCTAGACAATGTTAATGCGTAACTTACTTAATTTTATTTTACTTTGTATAAAATAGAATAATTACCGTTGTTTAACTAAAGTAGTTATTATTCAAATTTTCTACGGTAACATTTCATTCATAAATTCAAAATTATTTGTGTTAATCCAATTTGATTATGAATAATTCTTAGTGAATCGGTCCAGTAGCATACATTAAACTGTGTGGATTATCAGAAAAAATATAACTAGTAATTAAATAAAAACTATACTTACTTACCTGGTGTTCTCATCACGACACGGTCGTGCAAACTGCAACCATCGAGTCTGTTGCGACCATCTTCTTAACAATGTTACTGATAAGAGTCATCTCGAGTATTGTCTTATCACGATTCCGCCATTTGCAGATAAACTATTTTATTCTATTTGTTTTTGTGTCAAGTGCTTTGGAATTTAGATAATTTTCAATGAATTTGTTTTTAAATAAAAATAAGAATTCGATAAAGCCAATGCCTTGTACAACTCTGTCACACGAGTTTGTTGTACGGCTACATTTAATTTGTAATACCTATCTAATCTAGGATTACTTTGGGAATAGGGATTAAAAATTAACAATATTGTTATTGTATTTTACAGTTTATTTAAAAAATTATTTAAGTCTTAATTTTACTGAAGTTTACATAACTGTACACGTAACTTAAATTATTCATTACAATCACCAGATTCGTGCGAATCCAAAATTGTTTCAGACAATTTCATGCAACCTAGTTGAAGAACAGAGCAATCAAAGTCGTTATCAGGAGCATCATGGTAGGTAGTGCTACAATAGCAGAGTCTCTTGCAGCTTCTAGTATAACTTCAGCTCGATCTGTGCCCCATTGCATGTTGGATCTGGCTGAAGCAATGGCATTGATACCGACGTTATATTCTGGAATCGACGCTTGGTTTGCAAGAAGCCAACTCTCCATCTGAAAATTAAGAAATCGTTAAGATACTGTTATGACTAAATAGCGAAATGATCAGGGTAGACAAGGACTCATTTACTTACCTCTTGCAGACCACCCTCGTCCATGTAAGATGCTAAATTGCTCAAGACGCTGTTAAACCAAGCTGGAAGAACAACTCTGGAATGAAAAGGTTTATTTATTATTTAACTATACTGCAAACCGCAATATTTTTTAAAACAAACAATTGGAAACTGTAGGTACAAAAAGTAAGAATAAAGTAACCTCTTTCAAATCAAGAAAAGATGCATCAAATTGCAGAAAAATAAGGAATGCAATCGAGGGAAATATTATTTTATATTAAATAATTTATAAGTGTAACTGATTGATGAGGTACCCTCTTCTAATGTCGTTGATGTTATCCCTGATGAAGTCAAGTGCCACTCGAGTGTTTGCGCGGTCTCCCATGTAGAGAAACGTAAATGCATTCACTCTGTCTTGTGCTTTGACGATGTTGTCATCCAGGATCGCCTCCAAGTTTCTGTTCAACAAGAAAAGGCATCAGCATACGTTGGTAAACACACTGTACATAATTTTAAAAGAACATACTACGTTAAAGATTAAACTAAGACTGTATTTATTGTTTGGTGTCGACAGGCATATCAAAGACAAGTAGAGTTAAAATGCTCTTTGGTTAAAATTGTGTATAGGTAGCAAATATTTCATGTACCAAAAATATCTGCTTGATAAGACGATGTGCAAAGACAATCTGTCTTAAAATCTTATTTGATTTTAATTAGCAAAATAAATAGGTACCTACTTTATTTATTGCATTGGTTTACTTTAAAATTCCACTACGATTCCAATAATAATGGGTGGCAGCTCGCAAGGAACACAGCGTGAAGATATATGTATGGCAGGCCATACAATTAGAGGGGTTATTTCCAACGGATCGCGTGGTCAGTTCGTGGTTGCATCTGATCACGCAAAAAGTTCGCGTAGTGTCAGTTGTACCATTGAGTAGTAAAGTTACCATCGGATCACGTTATCCGACACAGCTAAGAAATTGTGTGATTAATTTTTCCCAACTGATCACGTGATTTTTTGACACGATCATCAGACTAAAAGGTCTAGTAACCAAGCAAAAACCTACTTAAAATAAATACAAGATGATCGCTTACCGTTGTACCGCTCGTTGGTCAGTGGCGCATCCCAAGGACCTCAGCATAGCAACCTGATCGGCCTGGTTGTTAGAATTAAGTCGTCGGTTAAACAGGAACTCCCAGTCTTCAAACGTGCCTTCGTGGAGACCAGTGCAGAAGACGTGCCTTCGAAGGTTGGGGTTCACGCTGAAATGGAAGAAGAGATGATTTTATTATTTAGTCCTTTAGTCCTTATGTTGGATATTATGATCCGATGCTGTTTTATAGTTATGCAGAATGAGTTTTGGAAGGTTTGACGAAGCCTTAAATAGTTAAGGATTACAGTATGTAGATATTATAGATAATATATAAAAAATAGTACTTTTTGGAAATTGTGAAGGCACTCAATTTTATGATATCATTCATTACCCTTTTCACTAGAAGTATGTAATAAGATGATTAAGTCAAATCGGACGGCATATGGATTGATTAGTTATAACATTAATCGTATTGCTGAAATCTATAAATTATCCGTTAATAGGCCATAATCAGGTTCGTCTAGTCATGGTCAATTTCCTTTAACATCGATATGGAGCAGTTACTTTGGGTGATTACCCTACTTATCATCGTTATTTCGTAAATAGCTTCAAGTCACGCAATTGTTTGTGATTTTTCCGTGAAAACGGGTAGGTAACTATCCATTTCATCGAATCTTTTTTGTCTGTCTGACTGTTCGGCGTATGTAACACTGCGATCATGAATACTATGATCGCAGATGTAACATGATGGTGGGAAACATAAAGCTTTCAAAACCATTAGTACTCGTATAGATTCTTATTATTGTAAGTAGTTGTTAAGATGCTCATTATTATTATTTTTAGTGGGCTCTTTCAAGGTATTTCCAGCCTGTGGCCATTACTGATCTATTGTGATCGCCATTCGCCACCTTATTATAGTTCAGTGCTCAGGTTTGCATCAGTTAGGAATTTCAGCACGCTTTCTTCGTGGGGTTCGTGAGGCACAGATGAGTGTTTCTTTTACATAATAGTGGGCCACATTCGCACTAAAAGTGCAATTGGGTTCCTCTGCTGACTAACAGAGTCTGCACACTTTAGTGTTTCGTAGCTTGAGATTGAACATGTGTGAGATTGAATAAGCTTATTCCTTTATTTATTTTCTATACTATTATAAAATCGTAACGGGAGTAATTCTGTACATTAAAGGGATTTTCAATATAACTATTGGAATACGTTATTTATGCTTATCTGACATCAAAACACGTTTCAAAAACAATTCTTGTCTATCTGTCTGTTTGAACCGGCTCCACGCTAAAACTACTGTTCCAATTTGAACCGGTTTTTATTGTTTGGAAGCTTGTGGTCCGATTTAAAATCTGGTGTACTTGGTTTTTGTAAATTCCAACCCTAAAGGGGTGAAAAGGGACGTCAAGGTTTGTATGGGAACAAAAATTTACAGGTCAAATCGACATGTCGCCGGGTATAGGCTAGTTTATGATAATTACTATGACTGTTCATATTTTCGCTCACCTAGTTCCATTCACTGTCAATGCTGCGTATTTTTCAACAGCGTTGCTGATGCAACCCTCATGGCCTATGTTGCATGCGAAGGAGAGGACGAAGAACCTGTTTAGGGTCCTCGTCAGAGGTTCGTTCGCTACAACATCGTAGCCGACCTCCGTGACCACTGCATCCAGGAAGGAAAACAGAATCTCCTGAAAATTGAAAATTTATTGCAAACTAGCTGTTTCCAAAATTTTTCCTACGGGAACAGGTTTGGCCGAGGAATCTATTATAGATGTGTTATTGTGATGTTTTTATTATTATTATTGCTACGGGGGCAACAAGCCGGCGGGCCTCCTGATGTTAAGAGGTCACCGCCGCCCACAGACACCTGCAACACCCGGGGGGTGCTGGTGCGTTGACGGCCTTGGTTGACGGGCTCTTTTAACTCTTTTCTTGAAGGACCCCATATCGTAGCGCTGTGGAAAAGCGTCAGAGGGAAAGTCGTTTCACATTTTGTTTAATATATTACTGTAAAGTTTCATCAAAATCTGTTCCGTAGTTTAGAAATAGAACAGAGTACACCAAATAATCCTGATATTATTGTCTGATGCAGAAAGAAGCATCAATTAAATAGTTGTGTGATTTTGCTATTAATTTTCAAATGCGTTTTCTGATAAGTTACTGTTATCATCACGGTCGTATCAAAGATAGACTCGATCAGTCTATCACTGATAACAATCAGGTAAGTCTTCTTTTATGATGCCGTGTCTTGAATAATAATTATTTATGTTTTATTCTTGTTATATTGGCTATGAATATTATTATAAATGCGAAAGTTATGATGTTTCTGAGGATAGGTATTCGTTTCTCAACCCCAGCTAAGCGATTTTGATGAAACTTGGAACAGTTTTAGCTATAGTTATCCATCTGGAATAACACGTAGGATACTTTTTAACGCAGATAAAGTCGCGGGTCGCGCTAGTAATAGATGTTTGTGCATTTACTCACATCAAACTCAGCCAAGACTTCAGGAATGTGTAAGAACCTGTTTCTGATATAGCTGAAACCGGACACAGCCGGATACCAGACGTAATAGTTGGTCTCTTCCTTGAGGAAGTCCAGGACTTGGAATCCTAGTTCCCAGGTCATCCTTTCCGAACGCATGAAAGCGAAGACATCGTCTACAATCTGGAATCATTAACAGCCTATTAATGTCCCCTCTGCTGGGGCCCAGACCTACCTTCTCAACGAGGGCGTCAGGGCTATTAGTCCATCACGCTAGCCCGCTGCGGGTTGGTGAACTTCACATGCACCTAAGAACTTCTTCTTCGGCGTATGCAGGTTTCCTCACGATGTTTTCCTTCACCGTTTGAGAGCAGTCCGTAAATTTTAATGTACTTAAGTTTTGAAAAAAAAAAACCATTGGTACATGGCCCAGCCGGGGATCGAACTTTCGGATAGGCCCCGTCTTATCCCCGACGCTCTACAATCTGGAATAATAATCATATTTTTTTTACAAAAAAAAAAGTTTTGTAAATGATTTTTGATCCCAAATTTTTTTCCACCCTTAGAGGTGGAATGTTTTTTTTAATTGAAATGGGACCCCCCTTTAAATATAGCCTATTTAATAAAAAGAGAATCACTGAAATCGGTTCACAACCCTTAGAGGTGGAATATTTTTAAAAATGAAATGGGACCACTTTCTAAATATACCCTATTCATTAAAAAGAGAATCATTGAAATTGGCTTACAATCGGCCAAGATATAGCATTACATACTCAAAAGAAATCAGTCGAATTGAGAACTTCCTTCTTTTCAAAGATGGTTGGAAACGTTAACCATGATAAACTGAGATTAATTTGTTATTTAATTATACTGTTAGACCTATCATTTTTTACCTGTGCCCTGTTCAAGTAGTGAATGTCTTCGGGGTTTTCTTTGAGAGCGCTGGCGAGCATTTCCCAGTTGTGAGTGTCATAGTTCACGCGGTATATACCTAAAACAATCGAGTTTAATTTACCATGTAGTTAGTACGTGTAGTAATATTTTTTCTACTATTTTGTTAGATAGATACACGTGTTTATCTTTACAAACATACATATCGTCACGCTATGTCCCTGACGGAGTAAGCAAAGAGAACGCAGCGCCAAGTGTCACAATCCTGATACCTCTTAGTAACTTTACAAACAATTTAAATCTTTACTTCAAGTGGGATCCTTCTCTGAGAGATAGGATCAGAAACGAGGTGATCCGCCAGAGAACTAAAGCCTTTGACATAGCTCAAAGGGTTATCACGTTGAAGTGGCAGTGGGCTGGTCACATCTGTTGGAGAACCGATAACCGTTGGGGTAGAGGGGTTCTCGAGTGGAGACCACGACTAGGCAAGTGTAGTGTGGGACGCCCCCCGGCTAGATGGAGCGACGACCTGCGTAAGGCGGCTGGCAGTGACTGGATGCGGAGAGCCGAAGATCGGACTTAGTGGCGCGCCTTGGGGGAGGCCTATGTCCTGCAGTGGACTAGTGCAGGCTGATGATGATGAAGTGGAGATGATTTTTTAACCCTTTTAGAGTCAAAATAGGAGCTTTATTGAGATATACGCCGGACATACAATACAGATAGACGAACGAAAAGGCTTTCCTACTCCGTATTACGTTTTTACCTTTCTGTTGCACGTTGAATATAACCCACTCGTGACCAGCTGTTTTCTGAATATGGTCTGTTCTCGTAGTCATTACGTGGCTGGGAGTCAAATTATTCCAGTTAGGGCTGTTTCCACTTGTGTATGTTAGGGGCAGAGGCCATATTTGATTTGTTTGTGTCGCAGTGGCGCTGATGAAGAAACGTTCCTGAAAGACATAGCATATACACCGTAACATTTTAATGGGTTTAACCCCTCGGTGGCAGGATTCGCCGTAAGTAGTACAAATTTCAAATTAAAAATATTTTATTGCATGTCAGTACACTGATGGGTACATAATATACAACGTAATTTTTTTATCTACCACCGCTTCTTTTTCATTTTTGAAAAATAATTCGCAAGGAATTGAAAAGTGTGGGACAAATAGTAACGCTTTTCTCGATACGCGCCAATCACACGCTAGCACAATTCCACCCCCATTTCCCGTATTACTCTTTTCCAACACATCCTAAAAAAGCAAGTAACTTACTCAGGTACTTATTAAACTTTATGAGTTACATGACAAATTGAAACTGATTCCCAAACACTCAACCTGTATTTCAGGAGTCAGTGTTTTCCCCTCTTTAGGTGCAAAAAATTAAATAGCACAATACGAAAGCTTATGTATGTGTAGGGCTTGTATGGGTGGTGCCTAAATAAGTATCCAGGTACATGTTTTTCTGACTTGTTCTCACCTGCAGAAGACTCATGAGTGATGAGGCCATTTCCATGTTTGCTAATATATGTGTTTAAGGTCACCTACCTACCTAAATAAGAATCATCTCCAGGTTGCTCTGACTTATCCTCACCTGTCTAAGACTCATCAGGCCTGTTCCCATATCAACATCAACCGTCAGCACCGGATAGCCAGGTTCTTCGACCCAGTACTTAATGAATGCTGTCATGTCGATGTCAGCGCCCACAGTCTCAGTCTCTTCTACCGCTCTAGCGAATCCACGATAGATGTCTGCTGGGAAAGCATGCTCGTATGATCTGGATAGTGTAAAACAATAAACGATATAGGTTTTATTCAAATATTCCTACCTATGGCGCCAAAACGTGGACACTGACAGTGGGACTAGTCCGAAAACTCACACCGCTCGATGGGCTATGGAAAGAGCCAATCTCGTAGTTTCTCTGAGAGACAGGATACGAGGTGGTCCGACGAACCAAAGCCTTCGATATAGCTCAAAAAGTAGGTGAAGTGACAGTGCGCAGGTCGGATCTGTTGGAGAACCGATAACCGCTTTGGTAGACGAGCTCTCGAGTGTAGAAGACCGCGTGGGCAAGCGGACGCCCCTCGGCTAGATGGAGTGACAATCTATCTAAGGCGGCTGGCAGTGACTGTTAAACTAGTTTAAATTAGCGAGTGTGTCAGTGGTCTTGGGGATAAGACGCAGCCTATCATATCGAAATGTCCGAAGTTCGATCGCCGGGCTAAGCCATGTAATAATGGGTTTTTCTCGAAATTTAAGTACATTTACTGACTGCTCTCAAATCGTGAAGAAACATGCATACGGCGAAGAAGAAATTCTTAGGCGCATGTAAAGTCAACCAACCCGCACTGGGCTAGTGGATGGACTATAGCCCGAACGCCCTCGTTAAGAGGGTAGGCCTGAGCCCCAGCGAGAATTGATTAACGGATAACCGGTAATAACTTAAATTACCTGTCCACCAAGAAGTGATTCAGTGCCAATTTGAATGTGTCTTCTGATACGAAGTGTTTCAACATAAGCAACAGTGAAGCTCCTTTCGAGTAGCTGATGCCAGAGAAGTGTCCTGTAACCTCCGCTGGGCTGTTGACGGCATGCTGGAGAGCCCTGGTGGCAGCCGACGCGTCGGCTGACAGGGCGCTTTGCACGTACATGATGTTAAACTGGTCTTCCAGTTCCATAGACGGATCTACCTTCAATCATAAAGTCAAAGTCAAAATATTTTACTGCGAGTATTTACTGTGATGTGTGCTTTGCTATAGATATGTATGTATCTATACTAATAATCTATGTCAATACTAATAATCTATATCTATACTAATCTAAAAACTGGTGGATAATTTGCACGCCTATCTTATATAACTGACGAACAACCAAACGATAGCGAGGTGTAAAATACACCCAGCGCCATCTATTGACAAACTTTAAAACTAAGAAACTGGCATGATTAGAACGGGTTATAAAAATTGAATAACATTTATAACGCGAATGAAGTCGCGGGGCATCGGCTAGTATTTATATATTCCGATTCAGTAACTCACTATACAAGCTCAAGTGCTCTGGAGGAAGATAGAAGTAGTACATTGATATTAATGGAGACATTAAGTCTATTAATAATTAGACCAATTATTATTAGACTAGCCCCTTTACACGATGCGATCTAGTGCGCTAGCTAGTGCACTAAATGAACTAGCGTGGTAGAGCCCGTACGATCGCACTAGATTGGAGCGCTAACTGGCTAACTGCCTTTACACTAAACGAAAGTAGTGATCTAGCTCAGCTAGTGCTCTGCAAATTGATTAATGTAAAGCCGGCTTTAGGAGACCGTATTTTAAATAAAATGTTTTAATCGAACACGATATCAAACAAATCTTTTTAAACTAAATTGTCAAATAAATAAAAAAATTGACATGCGATCATTGACAGTTTATTTTTATCCGCATGTTGCTGCGTGTTGAATAAAAATCTATAATAAATTATTTTTAAATCCAAAATTAGACAAAGTCGGTTACGTAGGTATAATTTACATTTACTTTGGTGTGTTATTGTCGGTGAACGGAAATAGTTGATTATAATTTGATCGTTAATGTTTAAAATTGGTGTCCAGATCTTTTGATACAGTCTTCAAGTGATTTCTAACTTCTGAACAAAACAGTGAAAGGTTTTCTTTTGGCATCTTACTTTATCCAAGACTTCGAATTCGACAGGCTGATGAAGATTGAAGGTAAGTAATTGTATTATAGTTGTGAATGGTGATGACCAGGTGGTCTTGTATTTGAGTGTATTTAGTCCACATGCTGCACGTGTGTTGCTAGTGGATAACACTTACGCCGCCCATAGCGAAATACTCGAAGTAGCTGGCGAAGCCTTCGTTGATCCAAACGTTGTCCCACCACCGGGCTGTGACGAGGTTACCGAACCACTTGTGGGCCAACTCGTGCGCAGTTATCGTGCCGATGTTCATCTTATCCAAGGCATTGGTCTCACCGTCTTGGTTTAGCAGACGAAGTTCTCTGAAGTTAAGCAATGAGAAATAATACCAACAGTTTTAGTAAATAAGTTCATAATAGATAAATCATTATCGTTAACTCTGTACTTGAGAACCTGACCGTCAAAGTCCTGTAATTTCTAACATTTCGAGAAACAAAAGGAAAGATAATATGCATTTTTAATTTTTTTTATATTCATTGGCATTTTATTTGGTTACGGTACATTACGGTACATAATAGCAACTTATAAAAAGTTGATAAATAGCGTAAAAGTTTCCACTGGAAATGGAATCCACAACCAAAAGATGGTAATTTGGTTTTGGGTTCGCGTTAATCGCTAACCCAACAGTTTTGAAATCTATTTACTATGATCTAATTTTATCGGACCATGAGTTGGTAATGATTCATAGTAATGAATGACTAATGCCAAAACACCACGTAGTTGACTAAAACTGTAACTCGCTGCATCTACTAATAAAGGGGAAACTCCTGAATTAACTGAGTCAAATTATGGTGTTCAAGGTTGGATAAGACCTTATCAATAGTTTGATGATTAATTATATGAAAATTAAGTAGTAACTTTTTCAATCTTACCTGTAACTGACCAATCCCCAGTTTTCGGTGGCACCAGATGCCCAATCCGGTACAGCTATCTGATCATTCTTCATGTCTTCTCCCATTGTGTAGTACGGTATACCGAGATATTCCTCCAACCAAACAGTAATGGGTGGTCCAATCTCTGCTGCATATTCACCCTGACCCTGAGCGTTAGGTCTGGCAAGGATGCGGTAGGATCTATTATCGTCTCCATTGTTAGCAATTACAGTAAACTCCTCACTGATATGGACTGTTACTAAATACGCCGACATTCTTGGTGTAGGGTGGAAAATTTCTTTGACGCGGTTACCGTATCTAAAAACATATTAGAACATTATGAAGTAGCAGGAAGTGGGGACAAGCTAGACATCATACAAGGGTCAGATAGACTGCGGACAGACACGGGAAGAGCACTCGCGTCCAGCGGCGAGTGTCAAGAAAATGATGAAACTGAGCAAAGCGAAAAAGGTGTGTCAGGATGGTGATACTTGGTGTGAAGAAAGGTAGTAATAAATCTACTATACTCTGACCAAGGAGTCGGAAAAGCATTAATTAGAAAATAGTAAAAAGAAATAATTGGAACTTACGGAATTTCTTCTGCAATCCACATATTTGAATACGACTGGGTGAAGTGTGCAGGCCTGTTAATGATAATAGTGAACGTGGACTTGAAGCCAGGTTCGTCGAAACTTGGGAAAGCTTGCCTTGAGTTGGTCGGCTGCAAGTGACTGGCGGCGTACCAACTGAAATAAATATTCAAGTAAATTCAAATCGCTTCCACGCACTGCTCGCGGTCGTTGGCGTTCTTGGGAATGTAGTTCAGAAGTTTCCCCTTGCCTGCACCAGTTATTTCTGAGATTATTTAGACCCCAATCCTCCGTAGTTCAGTTGTGAAGACGCAGCGTAGGCAGGCCTCCCACGAGGTGTACCGACGATCTGGTGAGGATCGCGGGACCCGGCTGGATGAGGTTAGCGCAGGACCGGTCGTCGTGGAGATCCTTGGGGGAGGCCTTTGTCCAGCAGTGGACGGCTACAGGCTGATATGATGATGATGATGAATCCTCTTCAAATTTATCATTGTGAAAGTCAGGTAGAATGGATCAGGCCAGTTAATATTACAGTGGTTTAGAGATGTCTGGCTTGGCACTTAGATAGGTTGTACGAGTGGATTTTGAGACAGTTGCAAGTAAATTCAAGGATATGCTACTTACTGAGTTCTGCCATCACTGCCTGTGTAGTAACCCCTAAAGATACCCCTTGACATCGGATACTCATTAATATTTCCAATATAAACAATTCTTAGAATGTAGTTCTGTTGATTCACTAACGAAACGCCATCTCTCAGATTGATCCTCAAGAAGTGGTGTTCTCGGATGCGTTCTATAGGGTTAGTTTCGTTCAACAGTAACGGAGTTCCCGATTCGTCAGTGACCGACACTCCTAAAATTTCTCTTACATTTTCTTGAATTATCAGCGCACGAATGTTGTCTTCTACTGCCTGCAAAGGATATCAACAATGTTAGTTTTGATGAGTTTTTCTTTCAACTTTCACAAGTTCAACGCTTCCAAATGTATATTTTCCTCATTTGCTGTTTAAATGCCATGTCTGTGTATTAATGTTTATTTGATTTGTACTTACTTTAAGAGTGATGGTTACAATTCCATCGAACGTGAAAGCCTCTTTGTCTTCCTCAGCTTCAAAGTAAGGTGTTATTTCGACATCAAAGTGAATAGGGTCTAGATTTTCAGGAACACGGTATGTAGTTGGATCGAACTCGTTGCGAAGGCTGGGGGTTTCGGAGTTCAAAGGGAAATCGGACTTGACGTATGCCAGTAGCGCTGGTATGATAACCAGCTTTATCAGGTTGGACATGATGGCGCTAGAACATTATTGTAAATAATTATTAAAATTCTGAGTATCTTTGAGATACATGTGGTATTTTATGGTAATCACTGAACGGTTGAAATTCTGTTTGGGCAATGTTGACGACAATCTATCTATACTTATAATAAATCTGTAGAAACCGTGTGTCTGTACTTTGAATAAATTTATAAAAAAATGAGTGTGGACGATAAAAAAAGTGTAACAGAACACAAAAAAGCGTTTTTAAATTTTTTTGTCTTTCTGTCTTTCTGTCTGTCTGTCTTTCTGTCTTTCTGTCTGTCTGTAATCGCTAATCTCCGAAACTACTGAACGGATTTTCTTGCGGTTTTCACAGGTAGATTAAGCACAGCCTGGCGCAACTTATAGGCTTTGTTTCATTGAAATCGGATGACAGTGAAAAAAGTTATCGTCATTTACAGATAAATCATTTAACGTAACAAGACGATGTCATAGACATAGGAGATATCAGTGTTTTTTTTAACTGGGACAGTATAGGCAAGTCCGAAACCATAGGAGATGCAGGGAAAGTGTCTTATGACATAGAAATTTTTTGGTCAAGCGTGTGTTGTCCATAAAAATGAGACATTTTGCACATATTTTTTTTAATGCGGTTCGACTCAGTTTCATGTAGGGATCACTTCATTATATCGGAAGAAAAAAATCTGAGCAGCAGAAGTTAGTCAAATTCAATAAAATGTTTTCTCATAGAACGCCAGTGAAAAATAATAATTATTATTTTTTAAAAATGCGTATCGACTTAGTTTCATGTTAGAATCATTTTATTGTATCGGAAGAAAAAAATCCAAGCAGCAGAAGTTAGTCAAATTTAATAAAATGTTTTCTTACTGTGCAATGTACTTAGGAACTTACTACTTATTCATGCATGCCACCCGAACTCCAGCTGCTCCGATTACTATGTCAAAATTGTTATCACGAAAAAATACCTAAAGGTTCCTAAGACAGTTTCCCTGTATCTCCTATGGTTTTGGTTTTGCCCATACTGTATTAGTTATAAAATACACACGTATAATAAAAATTGATATGAGAAGTCTTATGAGCAATAGAAGTGAAAACAACAATTTTTAAAATTTTTATCTGTCTTCACCAAATTGGATACGGTGTTCATAGTTTGTTCCTGAAGGTATGGTATACCTTAAATTATGGTGAAGGTACTTAGAATGATCCATTTTACCACTGGAAAATTATAACTAGACGATGTATGTCTGTACATAGCAGGGATAGGTACCTACTTCCAAAATCCACGCGGACGAAGTCGCGGGCAACAGCTAGTAGATAATAAAATCCACTAAATCGTTTGTCGCTTTTCCTATTTTCCGAAATATTTTAATGAGACCCAATGGTTCCGTATATTTCTTCCATTATTAATTTTTTATCACAATTTGAACTCTAAATTTGAGATTCAAGGGTTCATTATCTGACAAGTTAATAGAATATTACTTACATGTCCCAATATCCACGTTTCAAATGAGGTTGTCAGTAAAAATAACCAAAAACTTTGAATATCAGATAAAGGTGATTAAATGATAACGGTATAGGTATTATGAGGATTAGAGAAACGATATTTAGTGCTTACACCATAATGATAAGAAAATTGCTCATATCAAGATAAAGAAGGGTTTAAAAGTAATTATCAGATATATAAATTGCATTATAAAGAGCGATTAAATCAAACGCCGACGCCGATACGAATTAAATAACTTCATGCTCATCATTCAACTTTTAAATTTACATGTACGCCGTGCCTTATCATTATCATATCAGCCTGTAGACGTCCACTGCTGGACAAAGGCCTCCCCCAAGGATCTCCACGACCCGGTGCCGCGCTAACCTCATCCAGCCGGGTCCTGCGACCTTACCAGATCGTCGGTCCACCTTGTGGGAGGTCTACCTACGCTGCTTCTTATTAGATTGCTTGCCTTATTAGATGATTGAAATGTGGAAAACGCGTGTCCTGGCTTGTTGAGAGGTTCGAATTTGATTCCTAGTCTTGCCATAATGTCAATTGGATGCCTGATTTTAAATGGTGAAGGGAAATAAGTACCCATCGCATGGCAATTCCCACATTTGAGGAATTCTTATTGTTAGACCCTTAGGAATTCTTATTGCTGTCTCTAATTGTGCATATTTTGTTTGTTCATGCTACAGTGTCCTGTTATGATGCCAACCAGAAGTCTAAAGTTAATTTGGTTGCGGTTTCTTAGTAAGTTTCCTACGGTACATTTGATAGGTTGTTGGACAAAATATAGGGAGTAGGACAATTTTGGGACTTGGTCATTTTGGGACTTGGTCATTTTGGGACTTGGTCATTTTGGGACTTGGGCATTTCGGGACTTGGTCATTTTGGGACTTGGTCATTTTGGGACTTGGTCATTTTGGGACTTGGTCATTTTGGAACTTGAACAATTTTCCGACAAATTTGGACATATCCCGAGCCGACCGAAACAATTTTCTATATTCAACGACTAATTAAGAATAAAAGTTGTTTTTCCTTGAATTTGACAAGTTTTTAACAGGTTTCAGGTTTAACACCATTTAAAGCCCTGTAGGTACTTTTATTAAACGCAATGTATGCAATAATTTAGGTAATTTAACCTTAATTGATGTTACTAAAAGAAATGTGAACTGCAACAACTCTTTATTGCAAATGTAACAAACAATCTTACACAAAATTCTATATAATTATATTTCACATTTTTATTTACAAGAATAAACCAATAAGTTAAGCTGCCATTGCAATCATAGCCATGATCAGTAACATTGCGAGTGACGTCAACACCTTTGTAGCGCTGTCTCTCGCAGCTTGAAGAATGATGTCGGCATTTTGAGTTCCCCACTCGATGTTGGTTCGAGCCGTATCAATAGCGGATATGGTGGAACTTAACTGGTCTGAATTGGCCTGTGTCGTACGCATCCAGTTTTCATACTGTGAACCAAACACAACGTCTTAGTTAATAAAAATGGCAGCGCAATGACAGCAAATCGAAAAGTAAGTAAGGGCTAGTGTAACTAGGGGGCAAATGTAGTTGACTGAAGGGGGCAAATGTAGTTGACTGAAAATTACTCGTTGCTTTTACATTTTTAAATCATTCTACACTCATGTGTCTGTGGCTTTAAAGAGTAAGGAGGGAGTTGTAAAACCAAAGACCTCACTCATTCTATAAACGTAACAGTAACGATTTCATCATCGCCATCATCATATCAGCCTGTAGACGTCCACTGCTGGACAAGGCCTCCCCCAGGGATCTCCACGACGACCGATCACGCGCTAACCTCATCCAGCTGGATCCCGCGACTTTCACCAGATCGTGGGTCCACCGTGTGGGAGGCCTGCCTACGCTGCGTCTTCCGATACGTGGTCGCCGTATAGTAACGAGATATTTTCAGTCAACTACATTTGCCCCCTAGTTACAATAGCCTAACATAAACAGTTGAGGTTACAAGTTATAAACTATTTATTTTAAATGGGTTATAATTCCAAAGAGAGCTTACAGGAAATAGTTTAGCATACTGGATTTTGTTGTAGCCTAATAAATAAACAACATTACACTTTATTATCTCTCCGTGTCAGTAGTACTAATTACTACTGCTAGTACAAATGACACACCTTTGTATCATTAGTACTACCGGTCGTACTAATGACCTTATATTAATAAGCAGTTTAAATAATTTGTATCATTAGTACTACCGGTCGTACTATGACCTTATATTAATAAGCAGTTTAAATAATTTGTATCATTAGTACTATCGGTCGTACTAGTGACCTTATATTAATATTAAGCAGTTTAAATAATGTTAGTAGTGTACATACCTCATCTAGGTGACTTTCATTTAGGTACGAAGCAAGACTTGACAGAGCTGAATGTACGGGCCTGGCCGGAGAGTCCTCGACGTATCTATAAAAAATTATTATAACGCGGATTAGTTAATAAATTTTAATGACAATCATCATTATCAGCCGAAAGACGTCTACTGCTCGACAAATGCATGCCCCACGATCTTCACGACGACCGGTCCCGCGCTAACCTCATCCAGCTGGGTCCCGCGACCTTCACCAGATCGTCGGTCCACCTTGTGGGAGGCCTGCCTACGCTGCGTCTTCCGATACGTGGTCGCCACTCGAGAACCTCAAAAGACAATAAGATGTCGTATTCGGACGTATTAGTATGTCCCTGATGAGATGGACAAAAAGAATGAAGCCCCAAGTATCGCGATCCTCGCAAATTTCTATCGCTTCGCCCCAGGAAGGTTCGAATCTCTTTGGTGGCGCGCGCGCTTACTATGGAGACCGCATCTTGCATATTTAGTCTGGGAACCGACGGTGCCGCTTACAGGGGGGTGCGGACAAAGGTAGCGGTAGCAAGAGGAAGGGGAAGTATCTTCTCACTCTTTCTTGCAAATACAAATTTATTGGAGTTTGACAATGAGAATGTGTGAGAGTTACAGTATTGTAATACAAGTTGACACCCATAGAATGCCTTTTTAACGCCTCTATAGGGGGCCGCGAGCACTCACCAAAGAGATCCTATCTCTATGCTTCGCCCAGTCTCATCATTCTCTTCACACACGCTCGCCGCGGGACGCGAGTGCGTTTCACGTTTCCGTCTATGAACACCCGCTGTTTCCGATCCATATCAGTCAGCTCCTATTACCAATCACATTCGCTCGATATATTGGCATCGTCGTAGAGCGTCAGTGGCGTCGCGGGGATAAGACGCGGCCTATAATATCGAAAGGTCCTGAGTTCGATCCCCAGCTGGGCCATGTACCAATGGGTTTTTTCTCGAATCTTAAGTACATTTACTGACCGCTCTTAAACGGTGAAGGAAAACATCGTGAGGAAACCTGCATACGCAGAAGAGGAAATTCTTAGGCGCATGTGAAGTCCACCAACCCGCACTGGGCTAACGTGGTAGACTATAGCCCGAACACCTTCGTTGAGAGGGTAGGCCTGAGCCCCAGCAGCGGGGACATGTTAATAGGCTGTTGATGATTGGCATCGTCATTCGCTCACCAGTCATTCGTTTAACATGACGTCCCAACCAGCCTTTCTTCATCTTAATGAGACACTTTCATTCAGTCCACCCATACTGCGTATTCTACCTAAAAAGATCATTAATCAGTAAGTATTACTCACGCTTGTCGTATATCACCAATGTTATTTCGGACAAACTCTAGGACAACTGGAGCATTCTCTTGGTTACCCAGTAAAGCGTAGTTGAAAGAAGTCAGTTTGTCATGAGATCTCACTTCTTTCCTCAGAGTAAGCTGCAAGTATCTGAAAACACATGATATCAATGAAAGTAGATCCAAATTGATAGAATATTGTAACAACTGCAGATATAGCCGCACGTGCTAATATCCCACTAAATATTAATGTAAAGGTTTGGATGTTTGAGTGTTTGCTTGTTGTTTATTCACGCCATTATTGATAACTGGATTTTGATGAAATTTGGTACAGTGATAGCTTATATCCTGGAATAACATATGAATAGGGGAGTCCGCTAGTTAAAATAAAAGTGAACTTGAGACGAAGTAGACGTATTAAGTCCTGCATTTATTTATGTAAACTAAGGGACTTTGCCTAGGTACTCACCGCGTAAGTAATGTCGAGTCTCTGGTTGCACCTAGAGCTCGTAGCATTTCGAGTTGATCATTTGCATACTGAGAATTGAGGAATAGATTTTCCAGGAACTGGAACTGTGCTGAAGTGGCACCTTCCCTGATCCCCGACGTGAAAACGTTGCGTCTGATTCCAGGGTGCACCCTGAAAAAATCATGTCACTCATTTCATCATCAGAGATACAAAAATGACGTATATTATTAGTAGTAAAATATAGGTAGGAAACTAATTTCGTTACTTTAGAATTATATTCAGTAACATGACTATAATTATTTTTGAAGGTTCAGTCACGTGACTTTCATTGATGACCTTTTTGTGTCCCAAAATGAAACATTTCGCTGGGTAAACCAAACCAAAAAGTTTATATACCTCAGATATAAAAAAGCGGAAACATGAGGAACATGGAAGCTTATCCTCAAATCACTTACCAGTCATTATTGTTGACGAAACCAACGAATCGCTGCCTCGATTCTTGCACGCACCCTGTATGACCTAACGTGCAGGCGAAGTGGAGAATGACCTGACGGGTCATTGTCGCGGTGGGGCTCTCGTTAGTTCCCGCTTCAAACCCAACCATTGCAATGGCGGTTTCCAAATAGCTCAGTACGAACGCCTAGAAAGTTGAAATGAAAATGGGTTAGTCAGCAACTGCAGGACATGCGTATCTGGACATACGGTCGTGCGCCTAGTCATAATCATATCAGCCTGTAGACGTCCACTGCTCAGCTGGACAAAGGCCTCCCCTAGGGATCTCCACGACGACCTGTCCTGCGCTAACCTCATCCAGCCGGGTCCCGCGACCTTCACCAGATCGTCGGTCCGGCTTGTGAGAGGCCTGCCTTAGCTGCGTCTTCCGGTACGTGGCCGCCACTCGAGAACCTTTCTGCCCCAACGGCCGTCAGTTCTACGAGCGATGTGCCCCGCCAACTGCCCAGTCAGTGAAACCCGAATGAAGTAATTTAACTCGTCAAATCGACACACTCAGATTTTTGCGTGTGTCCAGATACTGACAGTGAACTTTATAAATCTTTATTTTTTCGTCAACCTGGAACTTTACCTAAATTCTTTGTCAAGGAGATCAACGTTATGTAAATCATCAGCACACTTGTGTGCTGATGCGCGTATCTAGTTCGTGACCACCCCGTTGAAACCCAGCAAAAACCGAACAGTGCATGTCAGACCCCTTACGTAGGATATTATTGTACTTTACAATATCATAGTCCAACGTGATTGATTACAATGTTTTTAGGCAAAAAATTTAAGAAATCACAAGGGGTGGGAAATTGGAGTTAGACATACAGACGCCGCAATATGTTGTTGGCGATCTTGGCAGGAATCTTAGCTGATACAAATTAGGTTGATTTTGAAACAGTGCTTCATTTTAAAGGTCTATTAACAACATACCACACGATTCTTCTTCGTTTAAGGCTCGGCTATACGCGCTCTATTTTGCTTGCGCAAACCCCAGGTTTGTAGACAACAGGAGAATATTCTTTTCCGAGATATTCCAAGAAAAAAAGGAATACGTAGCATTTTGTACGACTTACTACACTTTGATTACTTTTTACTAATACTTACATCAAACTCTGCCTGCTTGTCGGGAAGATGCCTCAGTCTATTCCGAAGCCATGTGTATCCACTGATTGCTGGATCCCAGACATGGTAATTGGTCTCATGACGGAGGAATCTAAGAATATTGAACCCTTGGCCGTAAGTCATTCTTTCTGACCTCATGAACGCGAATACATCGTCGACGATCTGTGAACAGAGAAACATAATATGATCAGGTGCTCTACGCTCCGGACACATGCCAACAAACAGGTTTGGTTTCCTAATTAAGAAAGTGCCATCACCAAACTGCGAACTATGCGGTGTAGTAGAGGACGTCCGGCACTTGTTGTTGGAATGTGTCCGGAACCAAAGAAAGAGGCAAAACCTGTTCACACAACTAAAAATTAATTTATGGGATGTGGGCACAAAACAAATCATTCTGGCCGAACCCTTTTCGAGGTCGGCTAGAATGATTTATGATTTAGTGACATTTGATAGAAGTGTACCTTAGGTTAAGTTTATTGTATACTCAGGCTATGATGGGTCTGTCATTATTAATTGTAAAAAGCCCCTAAAAAAAGAAATCAGCTGTTGAGTACCCATTTACAAGCTTCGGCTTAGTTTGGGACTAAATGCCGTGTGTAAATTTGTCCAAACATATTATTAATATTATTATACTGGCACTTTTTAACAGACAATAGCATTATATTTTTGGCCAAGAATTATGAAAAGATATAAATAGATCCTTTAAGTAAATCATCTAATTAACAAAAGTAATAAACGATACAAACCTGTGCTCGGTTTAAATAGTTGATAGAGTCAGGTTCGTTCAATAAGGCTTCCGTAATCAAATTCCAATTTCTGTCGTCGTAGTTGACTCTGTAGTGTCCTGAAATAAAGATTTTTTATGTATGAATAAGTGGAACTATTCCCGATTTCGGGAGTTTTTTCCAGTTTGAAGAAATGACATGACGTCTTGCTCTATAAAACTCCCGTTCTATCCTATCCTAAACTCTCTACTAGGTATATATATACCTACCCATGCGTCAGTTTGGTCTCGCGATAAAGATTTTGATGAAACGTGGTACAGTGATAGCTTATAACATCATCATATCAGCCTGTAGACGTCCACTGCTGGACAAAGGCCTCCCCCAAGGATCTCCACGACGACCGGTCCTGCGCTAACCTCATCCATCCGGGTCCCGCGACCTTCACCAGATCGTCGGTCCACCTTGTGGGAGGCCTGCCTAAGCTGCGTCTTCCGAAACGTGGTCGCCACTCAAGAACCTTTCTGCCCCAACGGCCGTCAGTTCTACGAGCGATGTGCCTAGCCCACTACCACTTCAGCTTCGCAATTCTTTGAGCTATGTCGGTGACCTTGGTTCTCCTGCGGATCTCCTCATTTCTGATCCGATCTCGCAGGGTTGGTTGGGGTTGATATGCTTATAACATAAAATAACATAATTATATAGTATAGTTTGATCAATGCTGACAAAAGAACGAATAACCCTTAAAACTGACTATCAAATAGGTGCGATAGTATTTGACGATTAAAATTTCAACCATTGTGTCGGTTGAAAAAACAATTGAAGATCATTGAAAATATCCAGGGTAATCATTAATCGCGACTAAATATAAAATCATTTTAATAGTCATTAAATCATTTTTGCCAGCTGATTTGGTTGTATTTTTCTTACCGTGTTGCAAATGATTGAATATCACCCACTCTTCACCCTCGGGTTTTGTAAGCACCGCCCTGTCATTAGTCAGCATATAAATAGGCTTCAAGTTGTTGAAATTACTGTTTCTGCTGGTGGAATATGTTATTGGAATTGGATATATTTGTCCAGTAGGTGTTGCTGTTGGACTGATGAAGAATCTTTCCTGGAAAGTACAATCAGTCCTAATGAACAAAAATCATCATGAACCTGTTAGGTCAACTGGACTGACAGTGCTGGGTTGACTCTTTTGTCATCGCAGTTAATATATTGTGTTAGAAACTCAAATTTAAATTTAAATTTTACATCCGAAAATTTAGTGGTTATTTAGTTTGAATGATTATTATACCACCAATGTACGTCAGCCTCTCATACCTAAATATTTCATACATGCATTCATACATAAATATTATTCATTTAATCATAGACTGGGATTTTCTCCTATACAATGGAAATCACACAAGACAATTTCAAAAATATTGCATTTGTATGGGGAACGGGACTAACACTATGTTTTCTGTCCCCAATTTGCATCGAACCCACGGCCTCTGGCGCTCAAGTACAACGACCAAGTCCCTAAGTAATTAACGAGAAGGTATTAAAACTTTGTAGCAATCAAAACGTTAAGTCCAATCACTGACTCCGTAACTACCAGAAAGACAGATCAGATAGTTTATGGCTAAGAATGAATCTAATTTTAAAAAATCATAAATAAATCAATGAAATGACTTACTTGGCTTAATGACATATCACCGGTAGAGTAATCAACGTCCACGGTCAACACGGGGTATCCAGGCTCGTTCACCCAAATGCGATAATAATCAGTAAAATTAAAATTGATATATTCATTCAATGTATTGTCTTCTTCTATTGCTTGAGCAAACGCATCGTACAAGTCGAATTGATCTGTCGGTTCATAGGCACTGAAGAACAAAGATTTTTAAGACAGAAATCAGAAGAATAGTGATTTAGAGAATATAATTGACATAAGATTGTGAAAATTATGAAGAAAATTACATACTTGTCTATTAAGAAGTATCGACAGGCCTTTCTGAAAGTTTCAGGCGTTATCATGTCGGATACCATTCTGAGGAAAGCCGCACCTTTGGAGTAGCTGATAGTCCCAAAGTGGCCAGTGACTTGAGCTGGGGTGTTGACTTCATGATTAAGGGCTTGAGTCGATACACTGGAGTCAAATGACAAGGAAGTCTGGAGGTATCTGGAGTTGAAGTGTTCGTGGTGATCGTACTCTGGAAATTTCTGTAAAGATAGTAACATAAATAGGAGTAAATAATTGCAATCCAATAGAACCATAGTCAATTAAAAATCAAATTAGTAATGTAAAGGTTGAACCTAAGTCAGAGGCCTATACTCCTCACTAAGAAATCACCGTTCTCATTCAGTCCGAATTAGTTATCTTTACAATGATTAGAATATGCGACTAAATGTTTATTATGAAAAAATGCCCTATGGGAAAAATTGCAATTCCTATTATCTGATTGGAAAATGACCAAGTACAGAAAGGTCCAACTATTATTAGTATTCGTATGCACTTTGATAACAGAATATTTTTAATATCCTATCCCACTAGTATTATAAAGGCGAAAGTTTGTGAGGATGTTTGTTACTCTTTCACGCAAAAACTACCGAACAAGTTTTGATGGAAGTTGGAATCGTGATAGCTTATATCCTGGAATAATATATAGGCTACTTTTTAACGCGAACAAAGTCGCGAGGCGTCCGCTAATACCCCTAAGTAACAAAACGCCTACATAGAGGGCGCTGTTTCACAATGTAGACGGGAAAAACTTTTCTACACGGGCGAAGCCGCGGGAAAAAGCTAGTTTTATATATATATTAATATTATTATGATGAAATGGGAAGCCATTGCTGAAGTTTAAGTGTTTTGAGAAAGAAATAAAAAAAAACATACCGCATAAGTACCAATATAACCAAAATAGCTGGCAAAGCCTTCGTTGATCCAAGTGTTACTCCACCAGTAGCATGTGACTAAATTGCCGAACCATTTGTGAGCGAGTTCGTGTGAAATTAGAGTCGCTGCATAGTGCGTGACAGACATGAGCGTATCTCGGCCAATAACCATGTTGTTTTCTCTGAAAATATGTAAAACACTATTATAATTTAATCCTATAAAAGGCCACACCTGAACATTAATTTCTCTCGATGAATAATGTCTGTAGTATTCCTGATCGCAGCTGGTACCTTTAGAAAATTTTGATACATTAGTGCAAAATGGATAACAAGTAGATTTTTTAAATATTGCTGTCCAGGGAGTCTGGAATTTTACAGTAACTTAAAGCCTATTTGACTTACCTGTAACTGACCATACCCCAGTTCTCAGTCCCAGCGGAAGCCCAGTCAGGAGATGCGACATGATCATTCAAAAGATTCGGGTGTAACGATGAATAGGGTATTTCCAGATATTCATCAAAGAAGTCCGTCATTTTGACTGCAAAGTCTAGTACATGGTCATATGCACCAGTCAAACCGCTTGAACTAGATCTACCAATGATCCTGATTGGTGGGGTAAATGAGGTGTCTTCAGCCGTTACTGCGAAGGTTTCACTGACAAGGAATGTCACAAGATAGGAAGACATTCTTGGTGTGGGCAAGAAGTGATCTCGAACACGACCGCTGCCAAGCCTGAAATATTGCAAGGGTCAAATTTATCTTTATTCTCAAAGCAATAACCTATAATCATTAGATATAATACATTAGCAATCCATTAACTTACAAAGTAACTGATTCTAGGACAGTGTTGGAAAATCTGCCGACGTATCCTGATGGTCTCGATAAATGCATGTTGAAAACGGCTTTGAATAAAGGCTCGTCCCAGCAGGGAAATGCCTGTCTTGCATTGTACGGCTGGAAATGTGTTGTTGCGTATATCCTAGAAACAAGTAATAGTTTTAATTTCTTTCATGTTTTACTATACAATCAAAATTTTCGAAATCAAAAACTGAAAAAACTATATTATTAGTGTCACTACGGTCAATGCTAATTTTATGTGCCTATAGGTGAATTTATGAGGATATCTGCAGGATTTTTGCATTCTCTGATTTACTAAGATTAACCGCTACTTTCATAGTTTTAAACTTAATCTGTAGTAGGTATATTCTAGAAAGCAAACCTTTCATCTCCATTGTCATCAGTATACCATCCTCTCCAAATACCTCTCTTCATTGGACCTTCATTCATAGTTCCGGAATATTCAATTGAAAGAGTATAATTAGAACCAACAGAAAGAGCTTGATCCAAGTTGATTTTTAAAAAGTGGTACTGAGGTTCAAGAGTGTAAGGTTCTGCTACGTTTATTGGAAATGGAAGGCCGACGGTTGTTACTAGATTGACGTCAACAATTCTATCAACATTTGCGTGAAGAATGATTTGTGTTACACCTGGTTCTGATGCCTGAAAAAGAATAAATACTATGAATGGCTTGCTTGTCAGCTAGGTATTTCCCTCGAGCGTATGAGAGTATTATGTCAATTTGGGGACTTACAACTTTGTGGGTACTATTTTATTTGTTCGGGTGTTGTGTTTGATGTTCTAAGTATATCCTTCTCTTATTTCTATTGTAAAATACAAAATTATATAGTAGTCACATTCGTACCATCGTCTGTCTTAAGACACAAATATCTGATCTATACATACTGTGCACAGCTGCTGTAGTCTCTTTGGGGGACTGAAAAAATCACAAACTGAACGAAGGAAGCTTCGTGCATAGGGGGAAAACAAATCTTAATTATGAAGCTAACCTGAATGACTATATCCTCTCGTCCATCGTAACTAAACTCTCTACCGGCAGCTTCATCGAAGTATAGGTCGATGTAAATGTCGTATTCTATTGGGAAGACGTTTTGGGGTAACCGGTATTCAGTTTCGCCATTCCTGGAGGATACATCATGGGGGATGTCATCGTGCAGGTCCTTTTCTAAAGGTAACGGTGAGTCACCTTTGGCGAGTGTCAAGAGTGCTAGACTCAAGATGATGGTGAATTTGGACATTTCTGTAATTAAAAATACAGAACTAAATAAATATCGTTTGTCACTACCTGTGGAATGCAGAGTTATGTGATTCATGAAAATTAAACCATCTTTACTGTTAGCTCGAGTTTTCTATGCGTTGGCCAGCAGTGGGCGTTGAAGGGCCGATATTGATAATGATGTGTTATCATAATCATTATTAAATCACCATAAAACTTTAAAAATATCGATAATGTTATGATTATAAGGTTTTATACTGAAAATTTCATCCGTACCAAAGTGGTTTATTTTTATTATACTCTTTATTGTTCCTAATGTGATACTTTTTATTGCTAAATAGATAGG
This sequence comes from Metalampra italica, assembly GCA_949699065.1. Taxonomy (NCBI): domain Eukaryota; kingdom Metazoa; phylum Arthropoda; class Insecta; order Lepidoptera; family Oecophoridae; genus Metalampra; species Metalampra italica. Next base: position 10,022,231 of record OX452979.1, on the reverse strand, counting down.
TCCTGGAAGTTTTGACATATTTAGCACTTTTATAGTTTACACATTGTATTTATTTTATACTAGTACCTACTACCTATCCAATAATTTCATAGAAAATTAAAATTTTTAAACGTATCTGCTTACCTGTCCCTCTCAATCTCCTTTGACAAGTGCCGAAAAATGTATTTCCTTCATTATGTTTACAATTTCCATTATCTGATTATTTTAACCACATCGATAATGATTTTTATCAAATTACAGATAAAAATTTTGTTACCTCGATAGAGGATCATAAAATATTGATAATGAATACGCATTAATTACGTGTGACTCAATTTGCACTGAGTTGCACGAAAATGACGTCATCATAAATCATTATTAATTCTGATTTACTCAAGAAGCTTCTAATCTTTTTGGTGGCGGTAGCAAAATTTTTTTGATTCATGGATTTACTCATTCATCAGTTAGAAATTCCACATAAAAATCAGATTCAAAACAGATTAGTAATTGTTTCTTGTTGTTACCTTCGGAACTTATCTAAAAAATTGAAATATTGTGAAGTTTAAAACAGATTTGACTTTAGATAATTAATATTATTTGCCGATGACACATCAGCTATCATTTTGAAATGGAAAACATTAATCCGACGAGACATAGTAAGACTGATGTAAGATTTCAATCAACAGCCTATTTAATGTGTCACCATTGTTGGGGCCAAGTCTACCCTTTTTTATTAAAAGGCGTACAGGCTATAGTCCATCACACGGTGGACTTCACATGTGCCGGTTTCCATACGATGTTTTCCTTCACCGTTTAAGAGCAGAAAAATGTACCTAAGTTTCGTGAAATCCCCATTGGTACATAGGTACGACGATCGAACTCAGATTCCTTATCGAAATCGTATTCCGCTGTGTAGACGGCTTACTTATTAATATCAAAGTGATATTAATTAGGTATAATACGGTACAATAAATATAAACAGCAAGTATTTATATAAATTATATTATTAAAATTAAGAAGACGTTTATTTACATAAAAAACGTTTTATTAAATGCAAACATCTTAAACTACAATCACAATCTCGTTTAATGGACAACAGGAAAAAATTATAACAGCAGCAACTAAGGAGAGAAACTAACAACGTTATTCAGTGGGCAACTAACTTATAAACGAGTTTAACAATAAATTTATAAATACATAAATAAATATTAATAGTTACAATAATTTATTTGAACAAATGTACGAATGCTGCTGATAATAGGACAACAATAGACATAGTCATAGAAACTGCAGAGTTTCTGTTCCTGAGGGCGGAGAAGAAACTAACTGCATTACGATTGCCCCACTCAAGGTTGTTGATACTAGTGTTGATGACAGAGACACCAGTATTGAAAGACTCTGGCAGCTCAAGCTGGTTTCTGTAGAGCCACGTTTGGAACTGTTGAAAAAAAGAAATAATTATTGTACTATTTTTATTATTATTATTTTATTTATATAAAATAGATAGGGTAGCACGCGAAGAACGTGCATTGTCAGTTTTGCAAAAATGTTTTTTCAATCTCAAAATGTTTCTCACTATGGTAGTCTATGATCAATTCATCAGATTATGCAAATTCAAATTCAAGTTCAATGTCAGTTTTGAAAAAAACATTTTTGCAAAACTGACAAAACACGTACTTTCCATGTACCTTAAAAAACTTGCAATTATTTGCATTTTAATTATTCATTATTTTTAATTCAAGCGTAATACCGCTTAATTTTGTAATTAAAATTTACTATCTGACGTTAGTTTCAATAATAAAAGTACACGTGTTTATTAAGTTTTCTGGTATTGATAAACTATTGTTGGTTTGTGCTCTGCAGCTCTCCGTCATCAGCAATCACTGTTACAAAATGAATGAAGTAAAAACTTACTTGAACAATATGATGGAAGTTAGTCAAGTAGGTGGGAAGAGCATTAAGAGCGATGTTAAGACGCGCCGAGCCGCCATAGCTGAAAAGAAAAGAAAAATTGATGATAACCACAATGTAAAGGCTGGAACAGAAGAATTTTATCTCAAAATCATTAAATTAACTGTAATAAAAGAACTTACTGAAGCTCAATCTCTCGGAAGTTATCATAAACGAAGTTAAGAACCGTCTGTAGGTTCTCCTTATTGCCTTGCAGTGCGTAGCTGAAAGCGTTGGTTTTGTCATGGATGCGTATCTTGTCATTGTACAGAGACTGGCGGAGGTAGCTGTAAAGGAAAAGAAAATAGTCATGACACAAAATAAATACAACGTTTTGCATTATAGTTTATACCATAAGGAGCTCTGCAAGATCTAGTAACTAGCTCGGGGATAGTCACATCAGTTGCAGAACCAGCTGTAGCTGTGTGAAATTCCACACAGAATGCTAACTTTTATATTAAAACACAAACTCACTCTTCAAAAGATGCTTGATCTCTGGTACAGGCAAGAGCGCGAAGAATGACCACCATATCAGCTGTGTTCTCGGCAGTTTCGTACTTCTCGAAGAGGAACTGGTAGTCGCTGGCATCTCCATGACGCAGGCCTTCGCAGTAGACGTAGCGACGTTCGTTGGCAGGGACCCTGTATAGAAAATTAAAAACTGTAATATAAATAATTAGATAGTCTAAGAATATAGTCTAATGACTTTTCATCCTTGGTATTTGTAAATACTGGACACTCGATTTATGTTAATTTTAAGGAAGTTTTGGCTTGGTTAAATATCCTTGTTGTAACTGAATAAGTTTATTAAGAAAAATGTGGTAATTATCTAGCTGTTTATAGCAGGAATCTTTATGTGCTACTTACAAAACTTGATCATTCTCTCTGTATTGTCTCCACCTTTCGACACTGTAGTCGATGCAACCCTGGTGTTTGAGGTTGTGGCAGGCGTAGTTAGAGAGCTGCATACGGTTCAGGATGGTGGATGTGCTGTCACCCTCGTTTTCTTCAAATCCGAGGTGTTCGAGAGCAGTTTCCGTCAACTCCAACATCCATTGCTATTATGAAGTAAAAATAATTATATATATTTAAATTAATTTGCTGGTAAAAGTTTTTAAAGGTCATTTAATAAAATTGCACAAATATTTTATTAAATTAAAAATAAATGATTAATTAAATAGCAATTGTAATTTTACATGTTTGTGCAACGCATGAGCAGCTGCGCTGCAGTCAGGTGTGTATAATATTAGCTTCAATAAGCATACGTACAGTGTATTCTTCGTGAACAGAAGGCATATGCTCCAGCCTTCTGTGGATCCAGTCAATTTGGCCGAGAGCGGCAGCCCATACATAATAGTCAGTCTCCTCTCTCAGGAAAGAGAAAACGTTCATAGCAATGCCGACGAGCATCCTGTTGGCTCGAATGAAATATAGAAGGTCGTTGACCATCTGTAATAATAAATTGAAATTACGCCGTTAAGTGAGGGTCGTCTAACTTTTTTCAAGTTTTTATAATTTTCGGACAATTACGGATTGACAAAGAAAACTTCGATTTGAGGTATCTTTTTTCTCTAAATGCTTAAAAATAATCATAAATTACCAAAAAAAATACAACATAATAAGTAATATGTTATGTACCTAGACAAAAGAATAACCAAATACTTATGTAATAATAATTATGTATCTCTTTACCCGACTGTTTATTAATTTAATGATATAATGTACACACAAAAACTTTAATAAACAGTACAAAATATTTTTATATTATATTTCTATTATGTTTTTCACGTCTCAAAATTATAGGAATAAAAAGACATAATGGAATGTCTAGATATGAATCTGGTAGGTATAATTTTAAAATATCTTACTTGAGCCCTGTTCATCCTATGAATGCTTTCTCTGTCTTCGCGAAGAGCGTCGGCAAGCATCTCCCAATTGTGTTGGTCATAATTTACACGATATAAGCCTATAGAAAACAAACAAAAACATTTTTTTAACTCAAAAATCATTACCGCAGACCAACTTGATATATATTAGAAACCTGGAATATTTTTCAAAGTTCTGCAAAAAAAAAACTGTGGTCTATCAAAGTGATAAATATAACGAGGCTATAGCAACTCAAAACGAGAAAATAAGCAAATGCTAGATTCAGAGAGTCAATAGAAAAAAATGCCCGGAAAAACCTATTGCAGGTCGTAAATTCTTTTACGATCTTTTACAACGATCTTTTAAAAACGGCAATAGAGATAATAATTATTCAGTAGTAGATAGAAAAACATCACTATCAGGAAATCAGATTCCCTTTGAATGCGTAGGTTTTAGATCCTACCGACTGCGCTACTTTTAATGTACCTGGCAAGCGACAATATACCACAACCGATTCTAATATGAGTTTATTCCAAATTGAACGTACAATGACAGCACACATAAATGTAAAAGGTGAACAGTGAAGTATCGTTATACAAACGTATAACGATACTTCACTTACTATTTATATTAACTTACCAGACTGAGCAATATTCAAAATAACCCAATGATGTCCAGGTTCTTTCTGAATGAATGCAGTTCGTTCAGACATGACGAAGGCTGGTCTAGTGTTTGCGAAGTTGGGGCTGCCACTGTGGGTCCACGAGATGGGAATGCGCCAAAGTAAGTCATGGGGAGTACCAGTCAATTGGAAACGTTGCTGTTTGGAGAAAAAAAATTAATTTTGTATTAGAAACAAATTAGAAAATAGGGAAATGTTTAAGGGTAGAGTAGGGCAAGAACCACTAGAACATTTCTTTTGACTTTTTTCACAATCCTTCAACGGTATTCACTTAAAAAAATACCAGACATAACCTTGAACGTTAGTAATATTATGTAATAAAGCATCATAAATCTAGTGAATTTGAGTATTGTGATTGCTATTATGAAATACCTGATGAGTTATTCTAAATAATCCAAATAAATGGAAATAATTTGAATCAGTTGAAGAAATCTTCTAAGTCTCCCAGATAGACCCACTTGATGAATTTTTGACAAACCTGAGTGATAGTGATGACTCCAGTGTCCATATCAACATAAACTTCCAAAACGGGGGAGCCAGGTGTCTGGACCCAACTATCGAAAACTGCTCCTACATCAACGTCGCCGTAGGTTTGAGCGAAGGTAGCATCCGCAGCGGTAGCGGTTCTAAACGCAGCGTACATATCTCCCGGAGTTCCAACACCATAAGCACTAATAACAATACAAATTAGTAAATTAAAGGACCCAATTCTGAAGTTTGACAATTCTGAAGTTTGAAAAATTTGAATGTTCAGTAATTTTCAATACTAACTGGTGCGCTTAGGGGTGAGGTATCTAAATATTCATATTAATTTTTTTATGGTAATGCAAAAGATTAATATGTCATCGACGTAGAAATATCAACAAGAATCAAAAGTGACAAGAACTTACTTGTCATGAATATAGTGTCTGAGGGCGTTTCTGAAATTTGTTTCACCGACGAAATGCTCCATCATTCTAAGTACCGAAGCTCCTTTAGCATAGCTAGTGGTACTAAAGTGAGCTGTGATTGATGGGTTGTCAGCAACAGTAGTCCAATTCATCGGAGTGGCGCCCGCGCCGGCGTCCCAGTTCAGTGCGCTATGCACGTAGTCAACTATGAATTGATCAGCTAGTTCAAGACTTGGGTCAGCCTGAGAATGGAAACAAGTGTTAATGGTGTTGTGTAAGAACTAGTTGTCTAAGATATGCTAGTCAGTGATCAGGAAAACAAAGAATAAAGAAATGACATAGGAAATGATTGTACATTACTTAAAATATTTTCAAATTGCTCAAAATAAAAGCATAAAACATGCTTACCATATGGGCAGCGAAATATTCAAAGAAACTAGCATAAGATTCATTGAGCCACAAGTTACTCCACCAGAAGCAAGTAACCAGGTTACCGAACCACTTGTGAGCGAGTTCGTGAGCTATAATTGTGGCAATGAAGATTTTGTTAACCAAGTTTGTGTTGTTCTCGTCATACAGGAGGTAGGCTTCCCTGAAAAAAAATTAATTAAAATATCATTAAAATGATTTAAAAACGTGCTATTAAATATTACTCAGAGTTGGAGTCTTTCTAGGCATTAACACTAAACTAAACTGCCAATTCAATTATGTTCCCAAAGAACGAGTGAAACATAATAATATTATTATAATTGAATAACTATGGTAGTTGTACCTGTAGTTCACCATGCCCCAGTTCTCCATAGCTCCTGACGGGAAATCTGGCAGAGCAATGTGATCGTTCTTCATCGGCTGTCCTTGTCCCATATCATAATATCCGTAGTCTAGAAAATCATCCAGCTCATTGGTGATCCTAAGACCAATGTCGGCAGCGTAAGGATGCTGGTTTGCGACACCTGGACGAGATATTATGCCGAAAGGCTTCGCAGCAGTTCCTGTGGCGGTGGTCTCGATGAAGTCACTGACGTGGAAGGCGATGAGGTAGGCAGATATGATTGGGGTGGGAAGGAAAGTCTCGCGAATGCGGTTGGTTCCAACTCTGTGGGGGAAAATCATAAATTATCAAACTAGAGAATTTCGTTTGACAAAATAGGTACCGTCAAACTCAGATACTTACGTCTCAGTTGTGGTGATGGCCATATTAGAGTAAGACTGACTAAGACTGCTATCGCGAGTGATAGCTATAACATATTGTGACTTAAACTGAGGCTCATCAAAACAAGGGAAGGCTTTTCTTGCATGGTAAGGCTGGAACTGTGTAGTCGCATATTGGCTGCAAACAGCATAAAACATTGTAATAAAGTTTTCACATATTTTCTGAACTGTCCGTTACCCAAAAAGACAGGACACTCTACTACAATGAAATTATTTAATTAATTTTCTGTAAAAGATTTCAATTTATGCATATTCTGAGTTTAATTTTAATGGTAAGACAAACTAATCCAGAAATATTTAAAAAATATATTTAAGCTCCACAAAATTAGATAAACCATTTCACTTTAGAACATCCATTGTCCGTTACTGCGCAAGTTCTGGCATGTTTGCCCGCACGTACGGTCGACCGCACTTCAGTGGAAACAAAACCAGTATAAACTGGTCTCTCCTAGTATTGAAACTCGCTAATAGGCTAGGCCAGCTCAAGGTCAAAGTGTTTCCACTGACGTGCGGCCGACTGTACTATATATAAAAAAAGATACTAACTGCACTTCATTGCCGAGGAAATAATAGCCCTTGTAGAATCCCCTGTCAAGAGGATTCTCATTGATCTGGCCAAGGTAAGTGATGGAGATTGTGTAAGTCCCAGCAGCGATTGGCGCATTGAAGTTGATTTTAAGGATTTCGTAGTAGTCATCAGTATCGAAGGCGTTGGGGAACTGAAGCGGGACGGGCTGACCCGCACCGTCCAGTACGCTTACAGCCGTGATTGAGACCACTTTTTGATGAACAACTATTTGCGTTAGGCCATTCTCAGATACCTGTGGTCAAAAATTGTTTAATTTAGTAATGTCTGCAATTATATTTGTTGCAATGATTTTCTTGCTTCCACCTTTGAGACTAACGGATTGATAATAATAACAGACTTTCTTTTTAATCATTTACTATCATAGATGTTGTATGTAATTCGTTAAAAATATTTATCAAGGCATTTTAAAATAATATTACTTAAATAAGAAGTATTCTCATTTTTTGAGACTGACTAGAGAACTTCTCTAGAAAAAGACAAACACTTTCTGGCAACATATTTGGCTTAAAGATACTAAACCAACTGCACACAACGCCATCTTAGTTCGTGACCAATCATGACATCAGCACCGGGCCAGTCAGCACTATGTTTTATAGGTACTAGACCAACTGCATACGCCATCTTAGTTCGTGACCAATCATGACATCAGCACCGGGCCAGTCAGCACTATGTTTTATAGGTACTAGACCAACTGCATACGCCATCTTAGTTCGTGACCAATCATAACATCAGCACCGGGCTAGTCAGCACTATGTTTTATAGGTACTAGACCAACTTGCACACAACGCCATCTTAGTTCCCGACCAACCATGACATCAGCAGCGGGCCAGTTAGCATTATGTTTTATAGGTACTAGACCAACTGCATACACCATCTTAGTTCGTGACCAATCATGACATCAGCACCGGGCCAGTCAGCACTATGTTTTAATAGGTACGTGACCAACTGCACAGTACAACGCCATCTTAGTTACCGACCAACCATGACATCAGCAGCGGGCCAGTTAGCATTATGTTTTATAGGTACTAGACCAACTGCATACGCCATCTTAGTTCGTGACCAATCATGACATCAGCACCGGGCCAGTCAGCACTATGTTTTAATAGGTACGTGACCAACTGCACAATACAACGCCATCTTAGTTACCGACCAATCATGACATCAGTATCATGCCATTCAGCATACCTACGGTTAGTTCACTACGTCTGCACACCTCAGCACTCTAGTCTAGTCTTAGTGGGTTATTAGTCGATATAATGAGCCTTAATTGCGTGCCTACTCTAAACTATCAAGTAGGTAAGGGACACAAAGAAATTGAATTGTGTCATCGGTATCGACCTAATTATGTGTGCAAAGTTACGAGTCATTATGATTGGTTTAATTATTAGCGGGGAATTTGATTCAAGGAATATTTTAAATAGTAATTTATGATAATGTATGGTAATTAGGTCTTATTACATTTCTGTTATAAAGACTAATAATTAACATCTGATTTTAAACATGTATTCGTGATTATAAAACTACGGTTTGGCCTCTAAGGACATACTGGCCGTAAAACTATTTGAAAAAAATACTGGAAGCTTCATTGAAAAAGTTGATAAAACTATCTACCTTGCATATTAAGATGAAAAACATTGTGCGCATCAAATCAAATCAAATCAAATCAAATCAAATCAAATCAAATCAAATCAAATCAAATCAAATCAAATCAAATCAAATCAAATCAAATCAAATCAAATCAAATCAAATCAAATCAAATCAAATATACTTTATTGAGCACCAAATTATATCAAAAGTTTACATTATGATAATTTACTAAACTGTGTACAATCAAAAGGCGGCCTTATCGCTTTCAGCGATTTCTTCCAGGCAACCTTAGGGTATCAATAAATAAGGGCATAAGGGTATTACTAATACTTACTACCCTTGATGCACAATGTACTATTAATTTTGTGTTATTATATTACTACGTGAGCATCAGTTGCGTCGGGGATAAGACGCGGCCTATCATATCGAAAGGTCCGAAGTTCGATCCCCGGCTGGGCCATGTACCAATAGGTTTTTTCTCGAAACTTAAGTACATTTACTGACTGCTCTCAAACGGAGAAGGAAAACATCGCGAGGTTTCCTGCATACGCCGAAGAAGAAATTCTTAGGTGCATGTGAAGTCCACCAACCCGCACTGGGCTGGCGTGGTGGACTATAGCCCGAACACCCTCGTTAAGAGGGTAGGCCTGAGCCCCAGCAGTGGGGACATTAATAGGCTGTTGATGATAATATTACTACTACCTATCAATAATAGCTGTTTAACCTCGGTATGGTATAACCTAGTATTTACGTCACTGAGCCAAAAATTTAAGGATATGCACGCATAATTGATTCCAGCCATTGTTTTATCACCGAGATAAACTACATATTATCACTAACGGCGATCGAACCAAATTCTACATATGAGATAAGATACGTAATCATTGATTACTTATAGGAGATTAGCTATCGAAATCCTATTGATTTTGAAATGCCGATTTATTAACTCAGTAAACATTTCCCTACTTTAGATGTGCCGCGAGTTTCAAGGAAAAAGTATATCCACATCACCCCGGTTTAGGTCGCTTTCTTTGCTTGAAATATTTCTTCAGACAGTGATTTCGCACGCGACGAATTGACATTTTCTCGATGCAGCAAAAATGTCTGCCGTCGACTTCTTAACTCTTATCTCTTGTACTACTGAATCAAAGTCATGTGGAAACTCATTTCGCCCATTTACTTTACTAGCTGTTTCCGGCGGCGGCGTTCACGGTCTTACCCGACTGCGGCGAAGCCCAAAAGGAGGGTTATGTGTTTGACCCGTATGTTTGTATGTTTGTACCTACTCAACGGCTCAACCGATTTTGATAAATGATACGTCATTAGACTAGTGTCACTGGGGACATACCATTCTTAAAAATAAAAAAAATGGCGGATTTTATGCGCGTTAACATGCGGGCTGAAAATATGAAAGTCGACATACTATATTAAGTGGGGTATCATTGAATAAGTATTTGAAAATCATCTCGAGGTTTCTTGTATCATTTTTCATTTCGATTACCCATTTTGACGTGTTTTTTTTCATTTTGCTCAATCGTAGATACTTACGTCGACGACGATTTGTACGTGACCGTTGAACCTCGATTCTTCCAGATAAACGTCCAGGTCTACATTCAAATGGGTCGGCTGCACATTGTCCAGGAGTCTGTAACGTGGCTCGGCCAGGTTTGTGTCGCCATTGAGGAACTCCAGGTTCGACCTGAACTCCGCATAAGGGTCCGCGATGGTGGCCCCGATTACAGAAAGTATGAGAGGCAACCACATCTTTGCACCTATGGAATAGAGAATTTACTTTAAGGGGGAAAACGCCAAAGTTTGAATCCTATCTAAAAAATAAAGCTTGGATTTTTTATGCATTATTTATTAAGCTTTAATTATTACACATTATTTTGCATATAGTAAGATTCCGTGGCGACCACGTATCGGAAGACGCAGTGTAGGCAGGCCTCCCACAAGGTGGACCGACGATCTAGTTAAGGTCGCGGGACCCGGCTGGATGAGGTTAGCACGGGACCGGTCGTCGCGGAGATCCTTGGGGGAGGCCAGCAGTGGACGTCTACAGGCTGATATGATGATGAATGTAAATAGTGTGTAGATGGGAACAGATTTGGTCTTGTCCGTTACTACCTATAGAGATTTTTTTAAAATAAAGAATGAAAAGAATATCGCTTTAATAATTTTTTAAACAATAATTTCATTTTAATCTACCACTTCATTAACAATCTTCGATAGATTGATAACTTAAAGTAATTTACTGCCAATGGATTTTGAAACAAAATATTTTGATTTGATTTGAAGTTTACCTATATCCTTTATGATAGGTGAAACAAAATATTTTGATTTGATTTGAAGTTTACCTATATCCTTTATGATAGGGGTATGTAAATCTTTTTTTTTCGTTCACCTATTTGTTTTTGTATGTCGAAGAAGAATGAAGAAGTTTTGTGTGTCGAAGCCACAAATAAATGATTTATCTATCTATCTTAAAGCAAGTACCTATACATTACTAAAGGATTTATAAATCAAATTATGTAAATTCTGACTATTGTATTGACAAATCAACTGTTTATCTTTATAACATGACGGAAAATTCAAAATTCTCTATTCATCATTAATCTAATTAATTAACCAGGTGGTATTGACATACTTGATGTAATGTTACAGGTCGGTATGTGTTCATTTAAATAAATTAACATACAAAATTAAACGCTTGTTGTGCACTCTTTAACCCTTTATAAGGCCCCAGTTATACAGATATGCTACGTGAAAGTTAAATACACTACCATGTTTGTAATGCACTAGGGAACACATTTACAGCAAAAAAAAATCATCAAGAAAAAAACATGTGGTCAATATAATAATATGCACTCAGCCTGTTAGTGCACTTGAGTTTTTTAGTGCAGATGATCTGTTTCCATACACCTATTTCATTGATATTAAATGAATGAGGAAAGAAAGCCTGATATATTCGCTATATAATACCATTATACTTAAATTAAAAAGAGGATGTTTTTTTCCGTAAATGTTTAGTAACTAAGTGGTTTCCAAATCGCCTCTGCCTTTTGAAGGGTTAATTTTGAAGGTCAAGCGCCATTATAGGTACAGGCAAACGCATTTCAGTGGAAAAACTGACCTTGAGCTGGCCTAGCTTATGGTTTTGTTTCCACTGACGTGCGGTCGACCGTACATTGTCTAGATTCGTTCTTGCCGACAAGAAGAATCAAGGATGTCACGATCCTTAATTAAGGGCACACGGCTATTATTATTAGGGTGAAATGCAGAATAGTGTACAGTAACGAAACTGAAATTGTAACGAAGCTGATAGTCAGTTTCGTTACAAAACGTAACGAAACTTAACGTAACGTAATCAGTTTTGTTACAATTTCAGTTTCGATACGGATCTATTCTGCATTTTACCCATTATTATTGTTTATGGTCAGGCTCTTTCATGGCTTATCCAGGCTTGTATCACTGCGACCGTTACTGATCTACCTATAGGGCACACGGTTAGGATTTTTCAGGCACTTTTCCCGAACAGGTCAGCTCTAGGTCACCGGGAAGGACCGATTTATACACTTACGGACCAAGTGTATTTATAAGTCGGGATCATTTTGAGCCTGTGGATCTATCAGGGAACAATTTCGGTGAGATGTAATGGTGACTGTCTCGGGTTCGGATGGTGGATTATATCTCGAGGGTGGTCTCATTGATTGCACCCACTTCTCGTTAACCGTTTTTAATAAAGATTGGCACATCCGTTAAGTTGCAATGAAAATATATATGTACTCACGGACACGTATAACGGACCAGGCGGTCTTTTTCTTTAAATCGAGATCATTTTGAGCCCTTGTATTTCAGCCTGGATATAATTTGCGTGAGATCTGATGGTGACTGTCCGGAGTACGGATGGAGGAGGTCCACAGAGCCGTACACACCGAACGGATCAGGCAAGCGTTTTCACCATAAACTAGACGGAATAAAGAACGATATTAATTGCTTCAAAATGTATGGAAATCCGCATACGCAGGATTCTGACTATGGAGATATCGGTTTCCCTGATCAGTTAGGTGTTTATACACCTGTGTTTATCAGATCTCACGCAAATTATATCCAGGCTGAAATACAAGAGCTCAAAATGATCTCGATTTAAAGAAAAAGACCGCCCGGTCCGTTAATTGTGTCCGTGAGTGTATATTTTCATTGTAAATTAACGGATGTGCCAATCTTTATTAAAAAAACGGTTAACGAGAAGTGGGTGCAATCAATGAGACCACCCTCGAGATATAATTCTTAATAATTAACCTATTCATTATCAAAAGAATCATTACAATCTGTTCACAATTGGCGAAGATATGGCGTAATTACATGTAAGAAAAAGTCTCCAACTCAAGTCAACTCCTTTTTAGGAGTTGGATAACAATACATGTACCTACCTTAATTTTTAATGTTGTACAACATATCCTACAAAACAAATCTAAGACGGACACTTTGAGTATTTTCCTTGTAAGTAATGTTATTATAATTATAAGAGGAATTGTACTTACCCATAGTGTCTACGTGCTACGTAGACTTCGGGCGGCCGACTAAAAAGGTTTATTACCATATATTTCATAAACGTATATCAATAGTTATAATCACTCCCTTATCTCGATTAATGCCGTATGACTTTATCATCAGAGAGTATGGCAGAAATAAAGGGCAATCGTTCTACAATCACTGATAACACCCACCTAATATTATGTATAATTTAATTACCAATTTTATATTATAAGAGAATATTTAATTGATACATGTTGTTCCTGGTAAGTGCCAGCTATAAAGCAGCTTAAAAGTACATTGACCCTATCTGTAGGAAGAAGTCGTACAAAAGTTACGATATAGCGGCTTATACGGCGGCTTACACAATGTTGAAATTAAAAACAATTTCTTTATCTTTAAAATAATGCTAAATTTTAAAAGCTTTATGCTTTTTGAAAAGTCGCTTGTGCCTCAGCCGGGAATCGAACCTACACAGGCGAGAAAATAACATCATGTAGGTACATTTATTGCACTCTATGTCAATAATAATAACGCACCTCCGATCCGGTAATACAATGTCAAAACTGTCATTTTATAAATCTGATATGATCATCATAATATCAGATCTATAAAATGACAGTTCTGTCAGTCAACAAAAATTTGTATGGGAGTTCGCCATTGTTCTTTTGACAATTCAGACGTTGTGATACTGGTACTGGAGGTGAGATAATGAGAATCAAATCTCTGTAATAAACATAGTACCTATAGTAATTAAATTAAAGGGAGTATAAAATTCATAAGGCTTACTAAATCCAGCAGTGGACGTTAAAAGGCTGATGATGATGACATATTAATCTAACTCTTTAGCACATGCGGTAATAATCAAACCGTTATTAGATTTTGATATTTATAAGAGGTTAAGATAGAGGAGATAGAAAATAGTGTTGTAAAAATAAAAATAAATAGGTCCATATTAGAAAAATATTTTATTACAAATTGTACTTTTAAATACATTATTTAGTTGCTCGAAATGAGATCTATTTTGTTGGTTTACAAGTTTTTATCGATTACTCTTAAGTTTATTTAAGATTTTTTTACTAAAACAATTCAATAATAGCAAATGACTGAAAATAAACATTTTCTATTTCATTTTTATTCTCAAATTTATTTTAAACAGTATAAATAAATTTAATTTAACTACTTATTAAAAACTATCACTGCAGCACCTGTCAAACTGTATAAGCAATAAATTTGAGATAATATTTTGATGATCAAGCAGTATTACCTAATAACAATCCACTAACATTAACATTTAATAAGACTGTAACCCGTATAAATGTGTAATTAAGACGGAAATAATTGCAAAACATATTCTCAATAGCACCAATTACCTGTCAAACTGTAAGCAAAAATTTATATAAAAAAAAATTTGATGATCAAGCAGTCAGTCAGTGGAAACAATACTAATATAATTATATTTTGGTGTCATAGTATTAAAATTTGATCCCTAACCGGCTAGGCCAGCTCAAGGTCAAAAAGGTGTTTCCACTGGGATCGACTTGTAACTAATTATTAATCCTCTCACATTAACATTTAATGAGACAGTAACCCGTGTAAAATGTGTAAATTAAAACGGAAATAATTGCAAACCCTATTCTCCATAATACATAGAAATATAAGGGCACAACTACATAGTGTGCTATTTTGAAATAGAATTGTTTCTTGACACCCCATGCCGTGTTTTCGAGACCATCTTTGATTATATATTTCCTTACGCCTAGCATCCATATTATGAGTTGCTGACTCCTATCAACTGATGCAATATCACAATCGTATATAACTTGGTCAGCTGGAGACATATTTTTGAATAATTCTAGTAAATTTGTATCGCGAAAATACCAGGAATATCTTATGAAGGGGCTTATTACATTGCTCATTCGGTAAAATTTCTTATACAGTGGCATGACTCTGTAAAGGAAAAACAATTAGAATTAATTACTACTTACAATTAAATACTGGCTACGCGGAGCGTTCCGTAGTAAGTACAAAATAACCTTCATACAATTTATAATGTTTATTTGGCAAATAAGTTATGTACCTACCTGAATTCGACATAAACTTACAACGATTTTCATGTTGTCTTACTTATTTATTACTAGCTTTTTCAAGCGGCTTCGCCCGCGTACAAAAGTTTTTCCCGTGTACATTGTGAAACAGCGCCCTCTATGTAGGTGTTTTGTTACTTAAGGGGTATTTGCGGACGCGCCGCGACTTTGTCCGCATCAAAAAGTAGTCTATATGTCATTCTAGGGTATAAGCTATGACTGTACCAAGATTCATCAAAATCTGTTTGGTAGTTTTTGCGTGAAAGAGTAACAAACATCCTCACATCCAAAAATCCTTACAAACTTTCGCCTTTAAAATATTAGTAGGAGTAGGATTTATTTCATTTATACCAAATTAATAATCAAACGAAACTAAATTTACCGATCTAGCCGAAAGGATTATGTAAGTGGGCCGTTCACATCTATCAGAGATCCGATAACCGCTGGGGTAGACGAGTTCTCGAGTGGAGTGGAAGTGGCAGGATGCGGAGGACCGGGTGTGGTGACGTTCATTGGGGAAAGCCTACGTCCAGCAGTGGACGTCGAATGGCTAATGATGATGATGATGAACAAACGATTATCTTTCGTTCTTTCGTACGAAACGAATGAAGCCTTGAATGGACAATGCCTTGGCAGGTGTCATGTTTTCAAGAAAATCATGTCGATGGCACGTTTAATTTTTCCTGTGGCGCCATCTATAAAGCATTTTTGTGAAAATTATAATTGTTACATAGTTATTCAGTACATATTGTGATATGCTATAGAACGTAAGTAATTAAAAACTAGTTTGATATTGTGATTATCGTATTAAAAGTTATTTTAGGCAGCACAACAAAAAACCGAATAGAAACGTAAATTAGTTAAGTACCCACCTCATTTTGTTTCCCGATAAGAACAGAATGACATCTACTAAATACGCGGGGATGTAGTGAAAGACCCAAGTCATCAATGTGAACATAAACTTGGAATTAGTTCCGATACCACAACAGTACCATAAACTACGATCTGTCACTAAATCTTTTGTACAGTAATTTGACAAAATATTATGCATGTGACCTGAAAAGAATATGTTAATTAAGCATTATAAAATTAAACCCTCAGTTTCTAATTGAGAACTGGCTATCCTTAGACTTTTTCCGTGTGACAACTAGTTGTAAGATTAGCTTCGTAGTCGCAATTGTTAGCCATAGTTGTTGTAAGCAAAGCAGGTCGTCATTAAACTTTGTCGGTCATCACTGGTCGGTCAAAACTGAGCAAAGCAGGTCGTCATTAAACTTTGTCGGTCATCACTGGTCGATCAAAACTGAGCAAAGCAGGTCGTCATTAAACTTTGTCGGTCATCACTGGTCGGTCAAAACTGAGCAAAGCAGATTGAGCAGGTCGTCATTGGACCTAGTCGGTCGTCACTAAGCCTGGTCGGTCGGAACTGAGCCTAGCCAGTCGTCACTAAGCCTGGTCGGTCGAAACTGAGCAAAGCAGGTCGTCATTAAACTTTGACGGTCATCACTGGTCGGTCAAAACTGAGCAAAGCAGGTTAAGCAGGTCGTCATTGGACCTAGTCGGTCGTCACTAAGCCTGGTCGGTCGCAACTGAGTCTAGTCAGTCGTCACTAAGCCTGGTCGGTCGAAACTGAGCAAAGCAGGTTGTCATTGGACATAGTCGGTCATCCCTAAGTCTAGTCTGTCGTTACTGAGCAAAGCAGGTCGTCATTGGAACTGGTCGGTTATCACTAAGCCTGATCTATCATCACTGAGCAGAGCAGGTCGTCATTGGACCTGGTTTGTGGTCACTAAGCCTGGTCTGTTAGAACTGAGCAAAGCAGGTCGTCATTGGACCTAGTCGGACGTCACTAAGACTGGTCGGTCGGAACTGAGCCTAGCCGGTCGTCACTAAGCCTGGTCGGTCGAAACTGAGCAAAGCAGGTCGTCGTTGGACCTAGTCGGACGCACTAAGACTGGTCGGTCGGAACTGAGCCTAGCTGGTCATCATTGAAGCCGGTCGGTCGTCACAAAGCCTGGTCGGTCGGAACTGAGCAAAGCAGGTCGTCACTGAGCCTGGTTCAGTCGTCGTCACAGAGCAAAGCCATTCATCACTGAGCTAAGCTAATTATCATAAAGTTTACATACTCATTGTAAAAGCTTTTCTCATGCCACTCATATTATATATTTTTACAGTATCGCTTCTCACAACAGCTGTACGCCATCCGGCAGCAATAATGGCATTGTTGGCCAGGTCCAGTGGCATGTCGCCTATATTGTTATGAATGTTTGTATACAACACGTGTAAAGCACCAAGTATGAAACCAAAGATAACCTACAACAATGAAGTTTCAATTAGTTATAGTTTAGTTTTGGTTAAGCTAAAAGGATAAATTACAAAAACAGCACTTTTTTCGTTCCGCGTTTCATTAACGAAAGTCGAAAGGTCCGAGGTTCGATCCCCGGCTGGGCCATGTACCAATGGGTTTTTTCTCGAAACTTAAGTGCATTTACCCTCTCAACGAGGGCGATAGTCCACCACGCTAGCCCAGTGCGGGTTGGTGGACTTCACAGGCGCCTAAGAATTTCTTCTTCGGCGTATGCAGGTTTCCTCACGATGTTTTCCTTCACCGTTTGAGAGCAGTCAGTACATGTACTTAAGTTTCGAGAAAAAACCCATTGGTCCATGGCCCAGCCGGGGATCGAACCTCGGACCTTTCGATATGATAGGTCGCGTCTTATCCCCGAGGCCACTGACGCTCCATAGAAGCATTAGTTCATAAAATTTATTTGATATTGTGAGATTCGAATAAAAACAAATGCAATTATGATATGCTAGTCTGAAGTAACAAAGCGTGTAAGATGATTATAGACCATATCGCTATGCGACAAAGTATACATTTGCTTGTATTGAATTCTACATAAAACATTTTCATGTCTAGTACTCATACGTACTTAGTAGTATTTCTATACTTATCAGAGTTCGCTGAGATTCGTTTATTAACCAAGAAAAAGCAACAAACAAAAAAAGTTGATATACGTAATATTTTTTTCATCACACTTGCTCGTTAAGTGGATTATTATATGCATGCATACAGAAACACAATGGCCTATATACACCCGCGGGAGTAATGAAAATCAGTACAATATTATACCCCTAGGGAATATAATGTGTAGTTTTAAAAAATGGCGTTCACTCGAAGGCAAATAACTTTATAGCAAACAGGTATGACATTCCACACTAAGGAGATTTTAAATCAAAAATGGTTTTTATGTCTTCGAAACTTCTACAAATGGTAATTTAAACATTTACGCTTTAATTAAATGCATTATTTTTTGTGTTTTAAAAATGTTTTAGTTTACTTTGCAATTATTTCAGTGAATTTTATTTTGAAATTAGATAAAAACTGGCTGTATGGGCTTTCGCCTTTGGGAGTTTCTAAATGCATTTTTTATCATTATCTGTGGCAGTGTGTACCACCGAATGGCACTGATTGTGCCTTGGAGGCCGTGCTGCGGTTTTATGTGTTCGTGATTATAAACTACAATCTACGATTTGGGCTTAAGAACTTGTTTCCAATTGGCCGTAAAACTACATATGAAAAAAACTTGAAGCTCCATTGACAAAGTTGATAACAAAACTATTTTATTAACTACCTGTAGTTGTGACCTATTAGTATAAATAAAGAGAGAAACAAACTTAAAATATGTCTATGTCATGTGAAGAATCCGAGTCTGAAAGTGCAACAACAATATTAACACCTCCGGATAGAGTGAATACGGCTCAGTTGCTTAGTGAAAATTTGTTACCAGCAAAGTCTAAAGAAAATAGATTTGTTCCTTCGTGTCGTAGGTATTAATTTCCTCGCAAATGTGATGAAAAACATTGTGTGCATCACGGGAAGTAAGGATATTACAAACTCGAGTCATTAAAATCCCTCCGCCTTCGGCGTCGGGCTTCTAACACTCTCGTTTGTAATATCCTACTTACTTCCCTTATTGCACAATGTACTATAGAATAACTCACCCCAGTTGGTCCCATCAAACAAGATTTGTCTATCCAACCGGGCATAGGTTCGCGGTAAGTACAGCCCACTGGAATACATTGAAAATAATTATAAATACAGAAAATAGCATAAAATATCAGCAAATGTATCTAACAAAGTATTGTAAAACTTAATTGAGCTTTTGCAACGTCGCGCGAACGTTTCAACCTACCTCTTTGACTCTTAAAGATTGATGAAATATAACTTACCTAAGTATTAATAATAGGTATGTAATATTGTAATATGTATGTATGTAAGTACATCAGATTATTAAAGAATACAATGTCAAAGTCGAAATGTCAAAATTAAATATTAAAAGGCCCCCTGCT